>CM067549.1:44382051-45582051 GCA_034509755.1 Anisodus tanguticus | reverse complement strand
GTGATGTGGTACCAATACAAGCATGTCATATATTACTTGGTAGACCTTCGCAATTCGATAGGGATGTTCCACATATTGGGAGATCTAATAAGTATTCCTTTGTAGTTAGGGGTAAAAAAACAGACTCTTACTCTATTAACACCCTATCAAGTGAGTGAAAACTATAGGATTATGAAGGAGCTTCGGAAAAAATGCAAAAGGAGGAGGTTGAAAATGAGTCCTTACTTAGTCAAGAGAAACAAGTGGTGCCGAAGGGAAAATATAAGATGTGTACACTTGCCAAACCAAGTAATTATTTGAAAGGTGTTGACGAGGGCCATTTTATGGTGTGCCTTGTCAACAAAGATCTCTTGTTACATGCTAACCAAGCTACTAGCACTTTACCTAGTATTGTTTCTTCTCTTTTGCAAGAATATGATAGCCTATTTTCGAATGAGATGCCCAAAGGATTGCCTCCATTGAGGGGCATTGAACATCAAATTGATTTTGTGCCGGGATCCCAAATCCCCAATAAACCATCAGATAGGAGCAATTCGGAGGAAATGAAAGAGTTGCAAAGGCATGTTGAGGAACTACTTGACAAAGGGTTGGTGAAGGAGAGCCTTAGTCCATGTGTTGTGCCCGTGTACTTATTCCCAAAAAAGGATGGCATGTGGCGGATGTGTGTTGATTGTAGGGACGTTAACAAAATAATGATGAAGTATCGACATCCGATTCCTAGGCTTGATTATATGTTGGATGAGCTATGTGGCTCAAGTGTGTTTTCTAAAATTGACCTTTGAAGTGGATATCACCAAATTCGTATGCAACCCGGTGATGAATGGAAGACAACTTTCAAAACCACGTTTGGGCTTTATGAGTGGCTTGTCATGCCATTTGATCTCACCAATGCTCCTAGAACTTTCATGAGATTGATGAACCATGTGTTGAAGCCTTTCATCAACAAGTTTGTCATTTTTTATTCGATGACATCCTTGTTTATAGCAAGAGTTTTGAGGATCATGTGTGCCATTTGAGGCAAGTCTTTGATGTCTTGTTACATGCGAGGTTGTATGCTAATCTCAAGAAGTGTTCCTTTTATGTTGACCACATGGTATTCTTGGGTTTTGTGGTAAGCGTGTATGGTGTGAAGGTTGATGAAGAGAATGTCTAATCTATTAGAACAAGGCCAACTCCTAAAAATACATCTGATGTGAGGAGTTTCCATGGGTTGGGAAGCTTCTATAGGAGATTTGTGAAAGGGTTTAGAACAATTGTTGCTCCCTTAACCAAATTGATCAAGAAATATGTGGCTTTTGTTTGGGGAGATGAGGAAGAGAAGGCACTTCAAGAGTTGATGGCAAAGTTGAGTTCTTCTCCATTATTGCAATTGTCAGATTTTGAAAAGATATTTGAGATCGAATGTGACGCTTCGGGTGTTGGTATAGGTGGGGTATTAATTCAAGATGGTAAATCATATGCTTACTTTAGTAAAAAACTAAAGGAGCTTCTTTGAATTACTCTACATATGACAATGAGTTGTATGCGCTTGTGAGGGTGTTGGATCATTGGCAACACTATCTATGGCACAAAGAATTTGTGATCCATTCGAATCATGAGTCATTGAAATACTTGAAGGGTCAATTGTATTTGCTTACAATAGGTCATTCCACTCATCTATTGGCATGACTAAATTTAAAGTGTGTTATGGTTTTAATCCTTTGGTGCCTTTAACTTTAACCCCTTTGCCTAGTGATGTTGTTGTGAGCTTAGATGCAAAAAAAAGGGCTTCTGAGATGATGAAGGTTCATGCCAAGGAGAAGGAGAACATAGAGAAGATCAACACTAAGGTAGCCAAGAGAAAAAACCATGAAAGGAAGAAGGTGGACTTCCAACCCGATGGTTGGGTGTGAGTTCACTTTAGGAAGGAAATATTCCCTCATTTAGAGGCAAATTGTGTTCAAGAGGCGATGGTCCCTTCAAAGTCCTTGAGAATATCAACGATAATTCCTACAAGATTGACTTACCAAGTGAGTATAACGTCCATAATGTTTTCAATGCGAGTGACTTGTCTTCTTGTGTTGTAGGTGAGCTTATGGATTCGAAGACGAATCCTTTCCAATAAGGGGAGGATGATATGATATCGGGGACCACTCCTAGCTCAAGACCCTTTACTTGGAGTCAAGCCAAGGAACTCCAAGCTATGATAGCAATGTTCATGCACAAAGTAATCTTGAAATCACTTGAAAGGATGTGTACATAAGTGTACAACATTGGAGGATCACATGGGATGAAGAATAGCCCGAGATTAAGGCTGTCACAGTCTGCGGTTGAACTGTCAACCACAGAGAATGACCTGCGACACCATCTGTGAATCACAGATGGTGCCTGGTGGGTGACTTTGGCTTGTTTTGGTTATTTCGTATAAATTGAGGGCTTGATCACTTTTGGATCAAATTTGTAATAAGGATGGGTATAAATAAGACCCTTAGTCTTATTTTACCCTTAGCTTGTTTTGATGATGAAAACTCCTTGAGAAATTAGTATTGTAGTGATAGGTATTCCCTAGTTCTTAGCATAATTTAGTGTAATTATGAGGTTATTTTGGATCTTACTTGTGATTCACACTTGAGCATTGCTCACTAGTAGAATCATTCAAAACCTTATAGATTATGCGCTTTTGTAGTTCATGCCATTGAGGTCTTTGATTTAGCATATCATTAGTTGCTTTGGGTAACTACTCTTGTGTTTAATCTTCTATCCTTTTTAATTTCCGTATTTGATTCGATTTCTTAGAGTTTCGCTTTTAGAAATTGTATCATCACTGTCTCGATTTTAACACTATATATATTAGTAGGGAATGGTCTGTGCTGAGCCCAGACTCGAACCTAATTAATAAGTTAACAATTTATATTATTTATGAACAGGGTGTATAACTTTTCACGAAGAGTAACTTGTACTATTGTCAATTTGTGGAGTTAAAGATAGATGAGTTACATGTATCCAGTCTGATAGTTTGTTATTTGTAGGCGAAATGCAGGAGAAATAATTTTTTGGCCTTTTACAATTTTTTTTAGTTTCATAATCCTTTTACAAGAGATCTTCATTTTTTACATATAAGAGATTTGAAAATAATACATAAGAGATCTGAACAACCCATTCTTTTATTCATATTGTAAGAGAACAGGAGATCTCCTTGCGAAATACACAAACTGCTTCATTAACTTCATAACAATTATCACTTAGACGCCTCAATTTAAGGCTTAGCTATTGGATACTTCAACCTCGTCAATATATGCTATTAAACACAAAACACTAATATATAAGGCTAATATTCTAATTAATTTTTTCTTATAATCAACTTCTTATAATATTTTTATTTGATATATACATTGACTAGAATATTATTTTCTAATCATACAATTTCTTCTGTTATTTTTCGTTTTAAATTGAGTCTAAAATATGAATATGGAGCTAATTAGCTTAAAGTAGGTGCAAAATCCGTTGTAAAATGAGAATTAATTCAATTTGAAAGGTTAATATGAGTAATGAAACATGAAATAATTTTAAGGGTAAAACTTCCTGGTGTTTAAGCCAAATTATAGTAATTTATTATAGTTAAATCATCAATTAAGGTCAAATTTGATTTTAATAAATTATAGGATGTAAAGATATGTTCACATGTTTATTAATTTGCTGTAAAAATCGAATGAGAGTAAGCTTTTATAATACCAATGATTATTGACAAAGTTGGCAATAAATAATTGATCTAAAATGAGTACAATAACAACAATAACATATCCAGTATAATCTCACACAGTGATATTTGGGGAGGGTAAGATGTACGCAGAACTTACCTTTACTTTTTGGGGTAGAGAGACTATTTCCGATCTAAAATGAGTACTTGTCATTAATGTTAAGAGTCTCACATCGGATATGGAATGGGAACATGGACTCCTTATATGGAATTGGACCATCCTCACTCTACAAGCTAGCTTTTGGGGTTGAGTTAGGCCCAAGATCCATTATTTACATGGTATCAGAGTCAGACTCATTCCAATTCTTTGTTTACCGATGTTGAGCCCCAAATTATATTATCCACACTCCAGTTAATAAGGTCTGGGCGTGCGGGAGAGTGTTAAGAGTCCCACATCGGATATGGAATGGAAACATAGACTCCTTATATGGACTTGGAAAATCCTTACTCTACAAGCTAGCTTTTAGGATTGAGTAAGTCCCAAGATCCATTATTTACAATTAATAATAAGTATAATATTTATTCAAATTTATATTAAATATTTCAAATAAATCTCAAATATATATAATAAATGGGGCCTCATATATTTTTGGCCTAAGGCAATAACCTTAGTGGCCTAGGGGTTGAGCTGCCCCCGAATATAGCCATATGATAGTGGGTAGTTGAGACCTGATCTGAGTAGTGTTGTTTATATATGTTTTGTTGGAAATTTTCTAATGTGGAATTAAGGTTATTCCATTATTTATGATTCGAATAATTGGGCCCCACACGTTGGAAATATCGTTTCCACACACGTGCAATCTTAGTGCCAAGTATCGTAAATTTCGTTAATGAAAGAGATATTGGTATGTAAGTGAAATGTTTGAGACATAGAATGATGGATGGTTATTGTATGAATAACAAGTGTTCCACGTTGGTAAACGAAGGAAGGATTGTGCGAGGTGTAAGATGGTACGGGTCGAACCGCGGAGCTGAGAAGGGCCGCGGCGCCGAGCGGACTGGGCCGCGGCGCCGACCGGACTGGGCCGCCGCGGCGCTAATTCCCATTTTAGTCTCTGGAGCCGTGGCGCCGCAACGCTAAATGCTGCAGCGCCGCGGCGCTTCCCAGGCAGTGAGTGCTTGACGGAATTCCAAAAATTTGGCTGATTATGGAGAGGTTTTGGAGCATTAACTTGGCAGTTTTTCCTCCATAACTCAGCCATCATTTGGTTGCATTAGTTGGTGGTTTAAAGGGACATTACATGGGCACTTGAAGGGACCATCTTGCACACTGATAAATTGAGGCCTTTGGCTCAATTCTATAAAGGTCCATAAACAGAAAAATAAGTTAACAACACCACAAAGAGATCAGATTTTCCTGATATCAATCTTTCTCTTAGCAATCTTCATTATTCATGTTCTTCGCTAAGATCATTTGTGTAGGCTTTGCACACTTGATAGTTTGTTGTTTCATCTTGGGAGACTATTGTCCACACTTCCGTAAAGCCTATATACGGGGGCAATCTTGTCTTAAAGACAGAGAACCATCTCTCGACTCAGCCGGTGGTGTTGTGGTTTATCTAATTGGTTGCTAAGTGTTTCAGGTGTAAACTTAACAGACGAAGGACTCTAACCGTTCGTATTCTCAGCGGATCTACAAGCCACAAGAATAGCAGTTCATGTTCTTGTATTTCCGAATACAAGTTCTATATTTGAAGTTTCATTCAAGATCAAGATATTGACAACTTGTTGTTGTCCTCATTGTTGTTTATCCTTTCGATCACTGTAATAGTTATTTACTATTCCCGTTGTTGCTTTATATATTCCAGCATGTTTCCCACGCTCACAAACAATCGCCGATACCATTATTTGCATAGATCCAGATTCATGTCCTACAACAAATATACTTGTAAAAGTTGATTTAAAAAAAGTTTTTGGTCATTTAGAATTGTCACTATACCTATAACTTTTTGTATTTTCTAACATATCAAAATTTATTATGTCTTGTATCACACACATTTATGGATAAAAATAACTTAACATATTGAAGTTATTTTCAAAGTGGAGATCAAGTCATAAATCATTTATCAAAAGAAAGAATGATTTTTTTGAAGCAAAACAACAACTAATAAGTTGCTTGAAAGAGAAACGCAAGTATACGTCCAGCAAGTGGAGCCAACAAGAAAACAAATAATGTAACTTTGTTTCTATTCGGTCTTGTTAGTCAAGATTTTCAGTATTTTATTCACAATGTTTTTTGTGTTGCATATTCTTTACTAATCATTGTTGATAAAGATCATATAACTAAAATAATATTTATAATAAACTTTAAAATCTCAAAGGTAAACTTCTTTCTTTATTCATTCTATTATTAATTTTTTAGATGATTAATTGTTGTCTTGAAATTAATTTTGTAAAAAATGGGTGGCTGTGATTATTTATTTTGGATTGAAGATCAGCACCCTGCTCAAGCAAACAGGGTGATGTGAAGTTTGTTGAAGAAGGTGAAGGTTTTCGAGGAGAAAAGAATTCGAGCAAGAAAAATATTTATTGTTGTTGTCATTATTGCTGGTTTGGTGATGTTTTTCATACAAAAATTCAAGCAAAATTTTAACATGTAGCAGTACAATTTATGCTCCTTTAAGTGTTTTTCTTTAGCTTAGTTTAGTAGTTGCTGCTAGGTAATATTATTAGGATTATGAATTGTTATGATAGCCTTTTGCTACTGTAATATTGTGACAATTTTGTATTTTGATATGGTTGAATTTTGGGGCTATCAGTCACTCATGTAAACTTATATTTTGGATGAAATGAAATGTTGTTTCGGCCGTATATAATTTTCAGCTTTGTGGTCACATAAGTACCATAAAAATCCGTTGCTAGGAGTTCAATGTTATGCTACATTCTATTGCCAACATCAGCTATATATTAACACCAACAATAACTATATATTAGACATGATTTAACACCAACAATAACTATCTATAAAACACAAATTAACACCAACAGCAACTAATAAATTAGCATGCTCAATAATGAGCTCAAAGTTAGCAGTATGCTATATTCTAAATGCCAAAAGCAAAGATCCAAAACTGAATCGTTTACTGCTACATGCAAGTAGCATATTGCAAAAATAACCATCCAAAAACGCTAATTATTTGCTGCTCCATACATTTCAAAATAACTAATAGATCCTATCCTAATTCCTGAATTATTCTTCTTCTTGTGTTCCATCTGCTGCAATTGGGAAGTGGTGACAACATTTTTGTTTTTCCATCTCAAGACTCTAGGCTTATAACCAAGGTCTATTCCTTTTGGAGTTGCATCCTTGAAAGCTGAATCACTTTGTAGAATCTTTTGGCTTGATGTTCATGACTGTAGTTTTGCGAAAAATGAACCTTAGCTAGTTTTCTTATAAAATTCTCTTTAAGAGACTGAAATTAGAATTTGTTGGATATGTAAAGCAGTACGGGAAGTAAATAAATATTACAAGTGTTCGAAAGGATAAACGAATTGCCAATATTCAGAACTGTTGCAAAGTTGTTGAGTCTTGAATCTTGATAACCTGAAATCAAGAAACACTAAATTTGGATTGTTACAACTGTGGCTGAGTCGAGTGATGGCACTCTGTCTTTAAGACAAGATTGCCCCGTATATATGCTTTTACGTTAACGGGCAATAGTCTCCCAAGATAAAACAACAACTAATCAACACTACAAAGCAAATAGGTTGATTCTGACGAAGAAAACAAAACACGAAACGACTTGCTGAAGAACGGAAAAAGAATGAAGAGTTTTGAGTTTTCTGTTTGTGGACAGAATTTCATGTGCTCTCTTTTGTTTTGTCTCTGTGTATATAGCTTGTATATTCGTCTTGTTAGTCTTCACAATTGTGCCAACTCAACTGCCAAATAATGGCTGTTTATGGCCATTAGTGAGGGGAGTTAATCAACCAAGTAATGGCTGATTTAATGTGCATAAAGGGACCAAACAGTAAATATTAAACAATCTGGGGGTCTATCAGAAGAAGCCCAAAGCCCGTGACCCGTGACCCGTAACCGGCCCGGACGGGCGGCGGCGGCGCGCGTGTGGGCTTAGCCTTGAACCCGAGCACATCTAGGTCCTCCCTCCTTTAAACACATGGGTTACCCCTTGGGGTCCCAAACCCTTAGCCAATTTGAGACTTATAAAAAGAACAATTCTTCATTTTCCCACCGATGTGGTAGATTTGTCCCACATCACATTTCCATGCCTCAAACACCTTACTTCGTGGACCAATATCTCTTTCATTTCTCAACGAAATTTGACGATTCTTGGCCCTACGATCATCTACTCACTTAGTAGATTATGCATGTGTGAAGAGACAGAGCCTCCAACATGCGGAACCCTAGTGTTTAAGTCATTAAATATGGGTGGACGCACCTCCCCACCAAAAGTAAATTTCCAACAGAACTAACATACATTTAATATTTGAGTTTTTGTACTTGTGTATATGCCAAATCCAACATTAGCAGCCATCTTGTGTCCCCCACTTGATGATTCTTCTCCTGTTGTAACCCTTTCTCTCTTCTGTCCAACAACTTGTATTCTAGGAGGTAGTTGACTATTATTCCTTTTATAATATGAATACTTGTATCTACAGGTGGTGGTGGCTAGAGATCGTATGTTCATTCACCCTCCTAACTCTTATCGTATCCTCACAAATTGGTGGTAAAGGTGCAGGCTGACTTGAACTTGTTGTTGTAGGCTGCTTTGACCTTCTTGTTGAAGGCTGGCTTGAGCTTCTTTGTGCAGGATGGCATGACATTTGGCCAGGAACTTGTGAACTTTGGCTAGTTGATTTTGCACTAGGCACAACCTGCATATTTAAACACAACAGTCACCTAGTTAAAAATCAAGAAAGTTATAACTTTTCAAAAATAAGTAATAAACTGTTTTTCCTTGCAATATCTCTTGTTATGTCCTTGTTGATGACACTTTGAACAAATAATTTTTTCTCTTTTTCTGGACACCTTTCCATGCTTCTTCTTTTTGGGTTAATTTTTTACTTTTGTTCTGTTTTTCTTAGATCTACCAGACATTGGTTTACGTGCAGGAGGCTCAATCTTTGAATTATTTGAAAATCCACAAGTATTTTTCCATAGGAACAACAATCGTAGCAGTCTTCTCAAACAAATCAAGGTAAGTGGTACAAGTTGTACTTGAAAACCTGTTTTGTTCTCTAATTGCTGAGGCTTTCTTCTTTAATAATTGTTCTTGGTTTTCGTATATATATATATATATATATATGTGCCCCAAAGATTTAACTTCTTCAACCTGTGAATTACTGAAGCATTGGTCTTGTCTTATCTAGGACATGGTCATTTATATATATATATATATACACAAGGTTATTTTGTTGGCTCACTTATTCAAGTACACATAAAAGGGCTAAATCACTTAAACCTTTCCATTTCTTCATTTTCCATTTATGTGACGAGTGCCAACTATTCAACAAAAAAAGAAATAATCGTATATCTAACACACCAATCTCTTCTTTTTCTTTGTCCTCCTGATTTCAAAAGCTTTTGTGTATAACTCTATACTCCTTGGGAAATAAATGAAACAACCAAAAACTTCTAATTCTTTTTTGGATTAGTTAATAATGGAACTTGTAAAGTTCTCACAATGAAATACTCCCTTTGGATAAAAATGAGTGTCCACTTAGTTATTTGTATACCTGATGTGCCTAGAAATTACACCACATTTGATATCAATTTTATAAATTATTGTTGTCCTTTATGCATTTGTAGTAGATGTTTCTTATCTTATTTTGGTTTTTATAGGATTTTTGCATTGAGACATCAAAAGTGGAGAAATATACTGAAACACGAACAAAAATACTGAAAAAAGATGAAGTGCCGAGAAGGCCACTTTTGCGGATTGCAGAACCAAACTGCGGACCGCAGAATGATAGCTAAGTCATAGAAAATGACAGTGAGAGAATTCTGGAGCTCCGAAGTGCGACCCAATTTGTGGTCGTACTTACGTTCTGCGGACCGCAATTTGGTCTGTGAATCACTGCTTCAATTCAAGTCCAACTCAGACTGCACTTCTATGAACCGCAATTCAGTTCTGCAGACTGCACTTCCTACCGCAGTTCCAAACAGTCCAAACAAGAAATCACTCTGCAAACTCTAGGTCTGTTTTGTGGACCACAGACCTGTTCTGCGATCGCAGAGTAGTCAAGAGGTGGTATTTTTATAATTATGTGTAGTCTAAAATTGGATCCCTATATAAGCCCACCTAGGGTTTTGTGATTTGACATCTTGTACCCTAGATTCCTAGCCACTTTTACTTTGTTCTTAGAGTTGTCCTAACTTGAGGAGACACAATATACTATTCATTTTTAGTGCTTTATTCCAAAGATTCTTGGTGTTTTACTTGAACCATTGTGTAAAATACAAGCTATTATTCATCCAAAAATCATTGTAAGCCTCTTTTATGTTCATTATGTCTTATTGTATTTATTATCTTGTTATGCATTCATTATTTGACATGAGTGGCTAGAGTTAGGTTGAGGTTGTGATGAAATAATGGAATGTGATAGTTGGGGTAGTTCATAAAACATGAAATGTGTGTATTAATATGGGATTCAACTACCCCTCACTCTTAATGTTTAATAGTTGGTTGCAAACACCTCTTTATTGCCTATTGTCTCTAGTCAAACTTGAAAAAAGGAGATTAGAGTCTAGGAAAGGGGTAGGTTGATTAGGACTTGGAGCTTTAAACAAAATTTAATGATTTCCAACTTTAATTAGGAGGGAATCAACTAAGGGTAATAATGAGTGTTCATATACGTCACACTTAGAGCTTGAGAAAGACTAAAGTGAAATTAGGTGGGTCAATTGAGAAATCTTCACCTAGATATTAGTTCCCATTACTCATACCACACTAAATACACCCACTTACGCAAAACCTCAACACCACTTCCATACATTAAGTCACAACCCTAACATTCTCAATTACTTGATACATTCACCATTAATTGACTTGGTAAATTTGAATAGTTAAAACAAGCAAATAAACAAATTTGGTTATCATAGAAGTAAAATAATTAGTAAAGCCATAATACAACACAAATAGTATAATTTCTCATCGCATTCCTTGTGGGATTCGACCCCAACCTAGTTGGGTTACTATATTTGAAAATGACCGTGTTATACCATTTTAAGGTGTAATTTGGGAGTGACCAAATTTTGGTACCGTTGCCTAGGAATACAGTCTTGAATTTTTCTATTCGTAGTATTATTACTTTGGTAAGAGCTTTATTTCTAATTTACGTTTACTTATTGTTTTGTGTTGTAGAGAGACGTTGAAGAAAGAGGAAGAGAGGGATGAGATCATGGCGAAATTGATGACCCAAATGACGGTCCTTACCAAACATGTGATGGAAAATGGACCTAAGAAAGTAAATGCAGTTACTAGCATAGGTCCTAAGAAAAGTGCAACTGAGATGGTGCCCTATGATCATGAAGGGTACAATGAAAATAAAGAAGATTTGAACTTCGTGAACAACATGCAGGAGGTTTTCCCTAATTACCAAGGATCGGGCCAACCATGGTGATATAGTAATCAAGGCGGGAATCAAGGTTGGAGAAATGATCAAGGCGACTCTAATTGGAGAGAGAAGAATGAAGGGGGATGGATAGAGAAAAACAATAATGGGTACCAAAATTGTAGCTCTAACCCTTGTGTTCCACCAAGGGGGAAAGATTACCAACAACCTACTCAACCTCCTCCTTACTGCAATCGTATGTCTACTAGCGATCCCACTAGTTCAAAACTTTAAGATATGATATCTAGGGTATTAAAAAATCAAGACAAGCCCAATGCCAACAGAAAGGATCTTAACAATCTTGTATCCTCACATTCAACATTTATCAAGCAACTAGAGTGTCAATTAGGGAAAATCGCTTTTACACTAAGCCCAAGACAAAATGGGACTCTTCCTAGTGATACGGTGGTCAATCCAAGAAATGAAGGGGGAGGGGTGTCTCATTGTCTATATATCTCTACTAGAAGTGGGAAAGTGTTGGAGCAGCCGAAGATGCCGATGAATGCGGTAGATGAAAGGTTGATTGTGATTGAAAAGTTGAAGAAGAGTGATGAAAAGATAGTAGATGATTTTGTCTTGATTGAAGAAAAGATTGATGAGAAAGAAAAGATTCTTGAAAGTGAAG
The DNA here is from genome assembly GCA_034509755.1 of Anisodus tanguticus. Taxonomy (NCBI): domain Eukaryota; kingdom Viridiplantae; phylum Streptophyta; class Magnoliopsida; order Solanales; family Solanaceae; genus Anisodus; species Anisodus tanguticus. The sequence continues at coordinate 45,570,115 of CM067549.1, read as the reverse complement.
AAGGAAACGATAAAGAAGAGGAGGATCCAAAAGCCTTAAAGCATATTCCAAGGCCTCCTCCTCCCTTTCCACAAAGGTTTGCCAAGAGAATTGAAGATGGCAAGTTCAACAAGTTCTTGGAGATGCCAAAACAATTATCGATCAATATACTACTTGTTGAAGCCTTAGAACAAATTCTGGGGTATGCATGGTTTATGAAAGATTTGATCACAAAGAAGCGAATGGTGAGTTATGAAATGGTGGATGTTACGCACCAATGTAGCGCTATCATTTCCATATCCATTGTGGAAAAAACAAGAGATCTCGGTGCTTTCACCATTCCGTGCACCATTGGAGTGTACCAATTTGCTAAGGCCCTTTGTGACCTTGGAGCAAACATGAATTTGATGCGGTTTACAATTTTCAAAAATTTAGGATTGGGCAATCCCCGACCTACAAGTATGAGATTGCTCATGACGGATAGGATGATGAAGAGGCCAATGAGGATCATATATGATGTGCTTGTGAAGGTTTACAAATTTATCTTCCCCGCCGATTTTATGATATTGGATTGTGCGGTTGACTATGATGTTTTCATAATCTTGGGATGTCCATTCTTAGCAACGAGAAAGGAAATATGTGATATGGAAATTGGAGAGTTGAAGTTTTGAATGAATGATGAAGAGGTTACCTTCCATGTGTGCAAATCCATGAAAAACTCTATGAACATGGGGTGATTTCGGTGATTGATGATGAGGTAGAATTGAATGCCGAGGTTGATGTCATTGAAGGGGCCTTGATGGCGGTATTGTTAAACCATGATGATGAGGTAGTTTATGGGATTGCGGAGACCATGGTTGCTCTTGAGGGCCAAGGGTCTTATTCTTATGCTCCTAGGCATTTGGCCTTGGAAAATCGTGGAGTCCCTCCTCTCAAGCCTTCTATTAAGGAACCGCGAACCCTTGAGCTCAAGCCACTTCCAAGCCATTTGGAGTACAAATTCCTTGGGCCAAATGACTCTTTGCCGGTTATTATCTCATAAAATCTCAATGAAATCCAAGTGGAATCTCTATTGTCGATCTTGATAATTTATAGAAAAGCAATCGGGTGGACTATTGCGGACATCCGAGGGATAAGTTCGAGTGTGTGTACTCATCGAATTCATCTTGAAGAGAATAGTACCCCGAGTATTGAGAATCAAAGAAGGTTAAACCCCCCCAATGCAAGAGGTTGTCAAGAAAGGAATTATTAAGCGGTTAGATACCGAGGTAGTGTACCCCATTACCGATAGTGCATGGGTGAGCCCCGTGCAATGTGTACTGTAGAAAAGAGGGATCACGGTGGTTTCAAATAATAAAAATAAGTTGATACCAATGAGGACGGTAACCGAATGGAGGATTTGCATGGAGTACCAAAAGTTGAATAGTGCTACAAGGAATGATCATTTCCCCTACCTTTCATTGATCAAATGCTTGATGGTTGGCGGGAAAATTTTACTATTGCTTCTTGGACGGGTACTCGGGCTACAATCAAATCCAAATAGCCCCGGAAGACCAAGAAAATACAACTTTTCACTTGTCCATATGGTATATTTGCCTTTCAAAGGATGCCTTTTGGTCTTTACAATGCTCCCACCACCTTCCAACGTTGCATGATGACAATCTTTGATGATCTAGTGGAAGACATTATGGAGGTGTTCATGGATGACTTCTCCGTTGTTGGGGAGTCCTTTAAAGCTTGCTTGGAGAATCTCTCTCTCGTATTAAAAAAATGTGAAGAGACCAATTTGGTATTGAATTGGGAGAAGTGTCACTTTATGGTCACGGAAGGTATAGTCATTGGTCACAAAATCTCCAAGGATGTTATTGAAGTAGACAAGGCCAAAATTGAAGTGATAGCCAAGTTTCCTCCTCCAACAACTGTCAAGGGTATCCGAAGTTTCTTGGGGCATGCCAGATTCTATAAAAGATTCATCAAGGATTTTTCATAGATCATAAGCCCAGTGTGCAAGCTCCTAGAAAAAGATGCCAAAATTTAGTTTAATGAAGCGCACCTCAAAGCTTTTAAGGATTTAAAAGAGAAATTTCTTTCGACTCCGATAATTGTGACTCCAAATTGGGATCTTCCGTTATAATTGATGGGTGATACAAGTGGAGTTGTTGTTGGGGATATGTTGGGCCAAATACATATCAAGATCTTTCACCCAATCTACTATGCAAGTAGATCACTCAATGAAGATCAAAAGAATTTTATGGTGACGAAGCAAGAATTGCTAGCCATTGTCTTGCTTTCAAAAAGTTTTGGTCTTACCTATGGGGTTCTAAAGTGGTGGTGTATTCCGACCATGCAGCCCTCCGATACTTAATGGCAAAGAAGGACGGGAAGCCACGATTTATTAGGTGGGTACTCCTTCTACAAGAGTTTGATTTTGAGATCAAAGATTAGAAGGGTTGTGAGAACCAATTAGCGGACCATTTGTCAAGGATTGAAGAGGCCGGAAGGTCAAAAAATGAATTGGAGATCAATGATGCCTTTCTGGATGAGCAAGTCTTTGCATCATCTCAAGATCTCATCCCTTGGTATGCCGATTTGGCTAATTATTTGGTGAGTGGAATCAGGCCGGATCATCTAAACTCTCATCAAAATAATAAGTTCTTGATAGACTCCCGGTATTACTATTGGGATGAACCTTATCTCTTCTTAATTTTCTGCCGACAACATGATTCAAAGATGTGTGTCTGAAGTTGAGACATTGCATATCATGAAAGCATGTCATGCTTCACCAGTTGGGGATCACCATGCTAGTCAACACGTGGCCTCCAAAATTCTCCGAAGTGGATTTTATTAGCCAATTATCTACAAGGATTCTCATGAGTTTGTGAAGCATTGTGACCAATGTCAAAGAGAAGGTAATGTTTCTAGAAGGCATAAATTGCCTATGTCTCCAATCTTTCAAGTGGAATTGTTTGATGTGTGGGGAATAGACTTCATGGGGCCATTCGTGAGTTCGTTTGGCAATAAATATATACTTGTGGCGGTTGATTATATGTCCAAGTGGATTTAAGTCGTAGCCCTTTCGGACAATGAAGTGAAGAGTCTCTCTACGTTCCTTAAGAAGAATATTTTCACTCGATTTGGGACTCATAGAGCTATCATAAGTGATGGAGGTTCTCACCTTTTCAATAGAATGTTTTCCTCTATTCTTGAGAAGTATGGGGTGAAGCATAAGGTGGAAACTCCTTATCACCCCCAAACAAGTGGAAGTGTATAACCGGGAGATAAAGACCATTTTGACAAAGACGGTGAATCTCATGATGACGGATTGGTCGAGAAAGCTAGATGATGCCTTGTGGGCGTATAAAACGGCATACAATTCTCCTATTGGTATGTCACCGTACAAGTTAGTACTTTGCAAGGCATGTCATATACGGTAAAGGTGCAATACGAGGCATTTTGAGCATTGAAGAAACTTAACATTGATTGGGAGAATGCATCAATGTTAAGAGAGGATCAACTCAACGAGATGGATGAGTTACGTCTCCAAGCATATGAAAGTTCCATTCTTTACAAAGAGAGGATAAAATTCCTCCATGACAAGAGAATTTTGAAGCGGGAATTTTCACTCGGGGACTTGGTCTTGCTCTACAATTCTAGACTCAAGTTGTTCCCCGAGAAATTGAAGTCAAGATTGTTCGGCCCTTTCAAAGTGATGAAGGTCTTCCCGTTTAGTGCCATTGAATTGGAGGGCTAAGTCGGTCACCTTTTCAAGGTGAATGGCCAAAGAGTCAAGCATTATTTGGGAAATGTTAATGATCATAGGGTGAACACTATCATCACCCTCTACTAACCTTGAAGAACTTGTGGTAACAATCGTCGTGCCACGACATTAAATCAAGCGCTAATTGGAGGTAACCCAATGTTTTAGTATGTTTTCTTTGCTTTCTTAGTCACTTGTGTGTTTAAATAGTTTGTTAAGTGTGTAGGATCTGGAAACATAAGCAAAATGGGGAGGAAATTGGAAAGATATGCAAAACAAATTGAAGGAAGAAGACAGACCATTATGCAGCCTCTTCTGAGGACTACAATCATGGTCTGCGGACCATACAATAGACCGCAAAACTCCGTAAAAGGTTTGAAAAATGAGAGTCAAAAAAAGGAGGAACTACGACCTGAACTGCGGTTTTTAGGGCAAAATTACATAGTGTACCTGGGAGTTCTTGGGGAAAAATATGAAGAAATTGACCCTTTTGCGGATCGCAGTCCAGTTCTGCGATTGCAAAAAATGTGCCATGTCAGCTTTATATATTAGTGTTATAAACTAAGGTAAGTGGGCCACATTCCAGTTCTGCGGACTGCGGACTGCAGACCGGTTCTGCAACCCGACTACAACCTCAAAAATTGGCACATGTATAAAAGGGTTGAAAAGCCCTAACTTTTTTCATTCACTCTTTCTCCCTCGAGATTCAAATAAAATCCTCCCTCTTCTATCTCAACCATTACATTCCTTTGCACATACAACTTTCTTGCACAAGGTCTCCTTCTGTTCACATACACTCTCCCTTGTCTCTTAGTTGATCATACGATATATTTCACTTTTCCTTTTTTCCTTTTTTCCTTTTTTCCTTATTCTTGCAAGAATAGGTAAAGAGGGAGTATTTCCCATGAATTTGAAATTATTGACATCTTGTGAAATTGGATGCATATAAGGGTCGGTCTCAGGTTTAATTGCGTTAATATTGAATTTGGGTCATTTATTTATGTGAGAAGGATGTCAATTGATCGAAATTGTGAAAATTGCCTAAACATGCCTATAATTATTGGAATTGATTGAATTGGTGCTATAGTGAAGTCTGAGTACCTACGAGCACTAATTGTAAGCATGTTTTAGGTTAGTGATGTGTATGTTGTGCGGGTATGGGTGTGGCAACACCGAGTTTTGAAAATCGAGGTAAAAACTTTGAAATTAACCTAAATTACATAGACTGGGCGCCCTTTTGTGGGCCGCAGAATGGTTTTGCGGATCGCAGAAGGTCACCCCAGTCCGCAAAAATGCCCAGTGAGTTTATAATTTGAAAGACAATTCTGCGCCTTTTACCAGCAGAATGATTCTGCGGACTGCAAAGTGGGCTGCAGTTTTGCCAGTGACATTTGAAATTTTGGGGCAGAAGTGCGATCGTCGTCTGCAGACCGCAGTCTGGGTTTGCAACATCATAAACCTGGACTGCGGCCCGCAGACCAGGTCTGTGATCACTAAAGTTGTTTTCTAATTCCAATGTATTTGTTCTTTCTTTTTCAATTTGTAATATAACTTCTTGTTTGTTTTGCGTATTTTATTCTTGCAATTACTTTATGAAAAATACAAAATATTATACTTTGCTTTTCATACCATAGTCCAAAACTCATCACATCTTTTGTTTGCAGGAATGACTCCTAAAAAAATACAACCACAAAAGAGTATAACAATCAACTAGTCGGCACCTCCTACTAGATCTTTGAGGCCTACTACGGCCAGGTTGATACCCAAAAGCCAGGGAAAACTCACAGTGCATACTCACAAGGCAACCCCGTGGTTGGGCAACAAGATAAAGCTCCCCAACACAATTGTTTCTAGTGATAAGGGGTCATAAACCTCTCATGCCACTGCACATTCATTCTCCTAGTCTAATGAGGGGGATGTTGCGGAGGAGAAAGCCTGGGTGGCAGAGTTGAGACAAATAGGGCCCAAGAGGTCAAGCGGTTTGGTGTTAAAGGGTTCAAGGAACAATATCAAAAGAGCAAAGATCAGACATGTATCGAAGAGAAATAGATTTCTATTAATGGGCTAAGGAACCAATTCTCGAGGGTCTGGGATTTGATAGTCTTCCATGGGTGGCAGTGTTTTGTTGAGCCACTACTTCAGTACAACGAGGAATTGGTTCATGATTTCTATGCCTCATATGTTGCATCTATACCAAAGTAAAAAAAAGGGCAACCTAAAGTCTTGCTAAAGGAGGTAGAGGTTCGTGGAGTGAAAGTTCCTTGTGGAAGCACCACAATCAACAACACTATTCAGCCTAGCCTAGAGCATGATCACAATGAGTTTGTTATCAAAATCATGGGTCGTATGGATGATGAGTGCCTATGGGCAGCCGCTATTGTGACCAAGGAGACCCCAAAATAGATTGCTACTGGAAAGAAGATTTATAAGAACATCCTGAGAATTGAGGCCAAGTTTTGTGAGTAGCCGATTGCAGCCGTCATACAATGAGACGGACATTCGGTTAGAGAAGATTGTTTTGATTATTTGCATTATGAGCCGCATACGACATAGAAGGAGCTTGGAAAGAGAGCTCAAAAAGACAAGACCTCATTCATTTTCCCCTGCCTGATTACAGAGTTGTGCCATAAGTCCAATATTTCTGAGTTGCCGCGAGTGGACAATGTCGTAGACGCCTTGTTAAGGTGATATATTTTGAGAGTTCAAGATGAGGAAAGGCAAGGAATAAAGAAGCAAAAAACCACCAGCACCTCGGTAGACACATCCCTACAGGTTGAGTTAGTTGATTTGGAGGGATCCACATTTGAATGGACAGAGACACAGGCCATCACATTGGTCGATCCCGCTTTGTTAATTCCATCCACAGCCGGAACATTTACTTCAGCAAGCACTCCAACTTTAGCAACCGCTATTCCTCCCGCACATTTAGATGTTATAGATTATAGCTCGTTTTATCGAGGGTCGGTATAGTGAGGATAGGCCATATTGCGGCAATTTCTGATGCTCGGTCATCTCATCTTGAGAGAGTGTTCTAGAGATGATCCAAAGTTTCTTAGCTCGGATTAGAAATGCCTTAGAGGTTATTTAGAAGAGATAGAAGGAGCATCAGGATGCACTTGTTCTCTTGACAGGTCGGGTACACAGATTGGATGACATTAGAAACAATGATATCTTTTCACTTCGGCCAGACGTAGATAGCTTGAAAAAGAAAGTGAAGTGCTTGAAGACTACTGAGATCAATGGCCTCTTGGGTATCCCTCTCTTGCCACAGAATGTAGAGCTACAGTAGGTGAGTGGGATCGGGTTGGAGGGCCAGATAAAGGGTGCAGGTTGATGATAAGGATTATGAGACAGATAAGAAGCGTCAGAAGCCCCGTACTATTGAGAGAGTTGTTGTTGATGACCTACTTTTAACAGAGCAAATAATTCTTGAGGTGGTGGTGGCACGGTCTCGTGAGGAGACCTCTATGATCGATACGTGTGAAGTGGCCAGGAGCCACAAACAGAGGTTGATACTGGAGGTCCTACTCCTCCGCCAGCTGTGGGCACCACTCCACCGGGTGTTACACCTCGTATTTTTCACGTCAGAAAGCAGCGTTATCTAATTTACATATCAAGAAATGGCAGAAAGGTGTTTTGCAATGATAGGGGAGTTTCGGGGCAAGATAAGAAAAAATGAAGAGGGTTAAAGTTTAAATCAAATCAAAGGTAATAAGTTCGTCATAATTTGGAGGATTTCCATATTTTACGGTGGGAGTTACGGTCGTAATTGTATTTTACGGTCCATAAAACTTTGAGACCTCCATCGTAAGACTTAACAGAAACTTGGTGGAGGAATAAGTGTTTCACGGTGGCCTTTTATGACCCGTAAAATATTTTACGGTGGGAAGAGCCATTGTAATACCCACCATAAAAGTTGGGCGGTGAGGCGGTGCTAGAGTCCTTTTAAGTCGATGGAGGCTCATTTGACTTCATTTTCTCATCAAGACAGACCATATAAACTTCCAAGAGTTCCCTAAGTGTTCCATATTTGCCCAAGTATAATTTGGAAGGAGAAATTGCATGAATCTCTCGCAAGAAAGTTCTCAATACAAGCTTCATCCTTACTAGTTTGTTTCTACCTTGGTGAAGGGTTTACTCAAGTATTAGAAGTGTGTCTCATAGTGCAAACGTCGTGTTTAAGTTAAGGTTTTATTACCCTATTGTGTCCTTTAGCTCCTCTTAACTTGGCTTGATTGATTGATGGAAGTAACGTAGAAATTTTGGGAGTTGGTGAATATGATCTTGGAGAAACATCTCTCATGATATGAAGTTATGTCAAGTTGTTATTTGGTATTGTTGGTTGATATTAGAAGTAAATATTGGTGTTGAATTATGTTGGTGAAGTTGTAAAGTTGAGGAAATGAGTTAGGGAAGATGATGGTGTTAATTTGAATAAGAATACATGGTAGGATAACTTTAGAACTTCATGTACGCAAGTTGTTCGATACATTGCCTAAATGAAATCTCTTATTTGATACGAGTTTGATATTAATACAAATTCCTCGTTTAATGTAGATAATTATTCATACCACGTGTGAGGCTTCTCAGAACATAATCAGCTTTATCGATAAGGTATGTAGGGCTTACCTTCTTTTCTGTTATGGCATGATCCTTCCTGTAACAATAAATACGAACATGTCCTAGTAAAGATTCTATTATTAGTCAATTAAGAAGACACTTGAGGTTATTTCACTCCTTGATTGCATATGTACCCATTAATCATCATGTTTACGTTCTATGATTGATATTGTTTCCTTCCCTGGGTAAAGTAAGAGTTAGCACTTCATGATTAAGAAATTAAGGCGAGAAGTCTTTTCTTCATCGATCATAGCAAAGTAAAAGAGTATATGAGTCCATATAAGGATAGTCGAGGGTGCAATGACCTTACTCACCCCGACTAGTTGATGAGTCCTTTGTAGGCCTTTTATGACTCTTATATGTATATATAACATGTACTTATGTTACTAAGGCATTATATACGCAGTTATACAGATATGATACTAATGATATTGCCCACAAAGGCCTATGGCGTTATATACGCAATTTGTCATATACAGAATATTGCCCATAGAGGCCTATGATGTTATATATGTGATTGAATATTTATACACACCTACAGATGGGTCTAGTGTGACACTTGAGTTTCAGGTGGTATCTATGATTTCCTTGACTTGTTATTGCTTTATTTACAGTTGCTTAGGCCATACATATTCAGTACATTTTTCATATTGATGCCCTTTTTGGGGCATTGTGTTCATGACTGCAGGTACATATAGATAGGGCAGCGCTCCTCCTCAGGAGGTTGCCTATTTTAGCGGTGATTGTCACACTTCCCTCTCTCGAAGTTGCTATACATGAGTCATTAGGTATTGTTGTACATATTCTTAGTATTTTGGTATGGTAGGGCCCTGCCCCGACATGTTGATATACTATAGCACTCTTAGAGGCTTGCAGGCTTGTGTACAGGGTGTGTGTGTATGTCATGGCCTTTTCAGCCCCCTTTTGTTAGTGGTGTACTCTTCTTGTGGCCATATTTGCCTTGGTTATCTGTATATATATTATGTTGAGACTCTTTTACGTGAATGTTGTCATACATTCATGCCTTAATTTGTATTTATGGAGTCCTTCTCGGCCCAGGTCTCGCATCACGGGTTCTAGTTACTACAATTGGTTCGCTCAGGCCTTCGGATGCTGGGTGTCGGATGCCGGCCGCACCCCCCCCCCAAGGTTGGGGTGTGACAAGAGGCTACTTCCGTGAGACAAACTCAGGAGGGCGCTTAGTGCGCCTCATGGATACCCTCATACTTCTTGTCCTTGCACTTTATTTTCTTTTATATATTGAGGACAACGCATGTTTTTATAGTTGGGAGTGGGGGTACTTTGTATGTTTTTTTGGAAGAAATGACAATTAGACTGTATATATGTGTTAGTTTATGTGCTCTTTAGTTCTTATTTTGTTATGTTTTGTTCCCCTTGGTTTTTCTTCGGCTGGTTTTTTTTCAAGGGTGTATGTTCAGTAGCCATGGACTAGTGATAGAATAGTTTGACTTGGTTGGTGCTTGTGTATAGTTTCTAGTGTGTAGCTCTTTTCGATTTTGATGACACCTCTCAAAAAATTAAATTTTGAAAATAAGAGTATCATTATCCTTCAAATGATTGTTCTATGAAAACATACCTCAGTTTGTGACTCTAAGTCTACTTGTGTTTGAATCTCATGAGATGATAGCCTTGTGTTCGATAGAGAGTATAAAATATAGTAGTTCTTGTAGTTCATGTGCATAGAGTGGTGAGGACTTGATTGCTATCTTGTGTTTGCGTGTGTCATCCAAAAGTTTCCTCGTTGGTTTGTCACCGCGAAACTAGAGTTTCTTAGTTGAGGAAATGATTTTACGCCTTCACATGAGAGTGAACCTTCTTGATTAGACTTCTTTGACTTACCCGCGAATTGAGAGAACTAGTTTTCCCCTTTTGTATTTTTTGACTTTTTCTTTGGCTACCACATTACAAACCGAAACCCTTTTTGAAATAAACCATCTTTTGAATCAAATCCCTCTTTGAATGCATGAAAAATGATGAATGAAGCCAAAAGCCTAAGTTGGGGGTAGGATGCGGAAAGAAAAGAAAGGAAGAAGAGAAAGAGAAATTCGAAACTGAGAACTCTTTGAATAGTAGTGACTTAAAACAAGGTTGTTAAGGAAGCATGGCAGCAGAGGCCTAGGGCCTTTAAAATGGTAGATATATGGCAAAAATTGAAAGATGTGAAAGTAGCTGTGAAGCAGCTGAATATCTCTGAATTCCAAGGAGTGGAGGATAAACTATATAGATAACAACTACAATATATTCAAAGTTCCATGAGCCAGTCGGGGCAACCTCAAGCCTTAATTGATACTGAGAAGGAGATAAAAGGAAAACTGGAGAAAAGGTTGACAATTAAAGAGAGTATAGTAAGACTGAAGTCAAGGGTGCAGTGGCTCAAGTTTGGGGATGGAAATACAGCTAATTTTTATGCTAGCTTGAGGAGTATAATGGCACAAAACAGAATCACTAACCTAAGAACTTCAACAGGGACACTTGTTACGATTAGGGCTGATATTGAAGCTGAAATTCTTGGGTTTTACAAGCAATTGTTGGGATCTTGTGCCCCATATTTGCATGTTATTCATCCATTGGTAATGAGAGATGGGCCAGTGTTGAATAGAACTCAACAGTTACAATTTATAGAAGATGTGTCAAGGCAGAAAGTCCTACAAGCTTTGAAGGGGATTAATGATGACAAAGCCCCAGGTTGTGATGGCTTTAATGCCTACTTTTTCAAGAAAACTTGGGAGACTATAGGTGAGGAAATAACAGATGCTGCAATAGATTTCTTTGTAACAAGCACACTACACAAGGCTATTAACTATACTACTGTGACTTTGATACCCAAGACTGAGCACGCAGCAAAAATCTCTGAATATAGACCTATCTCTTGTTGTACTCTATTATATAAGATCATCTCTAAAGTGATTACCAATGGATTACAATTAGTAGTGGATGGGTTGATATACAAGAATCAGTCTGCTTTTGTCCCAGGTAGATTGATTAATTATAATATCATATTGAGCAATGAGTTGGTTAAGGGTTATGGTAGGAAGAATGTGTCCCCTAGATGCATGTTAAAGGTGGATATGAAGAAGGCCTATGACTCTGTTGAATGGGTGTATCTCAAACAGATTCTAGTTCATTTGCAATTCCATGACAAGTTTGTAGAGTGGATTTCTCAATGCATTAGCACAGTGTCATACTCAATACTCATCAATGGTCAGCCTAATGCTCCTTTCCATGCCAAGAAAGGTTTGAGTTAAGGTGACCCAGTATTTCCTTTCTTATTTGTATTGGCTATGGAATATCTTACTAGACTCATCAAGAAACTGAGACATATCCCTGATTTTAACTATCATCCTAAATGTGAAAGAATGCATATTGTGCAATTGAGTTTTGCTGATGATTTAATATTTTAGTAGAGGGGACACTGGATCTGTTTAACTGTTATATGGATTATTCTTGGAATTTTCAGCAGCTTCTGGTTTGGTTGCTAATAATGACAAGAGCTCCATTTATTTAGAGCTGTTCCCAGTGAAGTTCACGAGGAAATCTTAGAAGAGTTGAGATTTTCACAAGGGTATTTACCTTTTAGATACTTAGGGGTACCTCTTAGTACTAAAAGAGTGTCAATCTTACAATTCCAACCCGTGATAGATAAAATTATGGGCTGGACTTCTAGGTTTCTTTCTTATGTAGGAAGGACTCAGCTCATCAAAAGTGTGTTTTTCTTAGTTTAGTTATTCTGGTCTCAGGTATTCATACTGCCTAAAAAGTAATCAAATGCATTGAGAGTTTGTGTAGAAGATTTCTGTGGACAGGTGGTGTAGATGCATCAAGGAAAGCCTTGATTGCTTGGGAGCAACTATGCAGTCCTAGAACTATAGGGGGACTTAATTTTTTAGATATCCAGACTTGGAACAGGGCTGCTATATGCAAGTTATTGTGGAACCTGAGCAAAAAGAAGGATAAGATATGGGTGCAATGGATTCATATGTACTATGGGAAGCAAGGAACAATATGGGGTGTCATAGCACCCCAAGCCTCTTGGATGGTAAGGAAAATTCTCCAAGCTAATAAGTGTTTTGAGCTTGCTGGATGGAATGAGAGTTATGTTATGTAATTGGACAGGTTCTCAATCAAACAGGTATACTTAAAGCTTGGATGTGACTATCAGAAGGTTGTGTGGAGGAAAATGGTGTGTAATAATTTGTCCTGCCCTAAATGGATTTTCATATTATATGTAGCATTTCACAATAGGCTTCTCACAAAAGATAGACTAGCTAGTTTGGGTTGTGTAGATGATGTTGAATGCGCGCTGTGTGGAGTAGAGGAGGAAAGTACTAGTCACTTGTTCTTCAATTGTTCCTTCTCAGCATAGATATGGCGGAAAAGTATTATGTTTGCTCAACATACATAGAAAAACATGCAAATTGGAGAATGAAACAAGTTGGGATGTCACTCATTGCAAAGGGAAGCAACTAAGAGTAGAGGTATACAAAATTGCTTAAGCTTCAACTGTGTACCACATATGGCAAGAGAGGAATAATATGATCTTTCAGGGTGCGTCTAGATACTCTTCAATGATATTAAGGATGATTGTACAGGGAGTTCATCTCAGGGGAGAAATGAGACCAAACCTGGTCATGCTACTGTCCACTCTAAATTTATATCCCTTTTAGTAGGTGGTTTGGCATGTAGGCTATGTGAACTTGATGTTCTGACTTTGGGCATTCTAAATTGGCTGACTGTATTGATGGTAACACTTGGGATATGGAGTTTATTTCTAATCTTCTGCCTGCTGAAGTATGTGATATCATTCATAAGGTCCATATTGGCAACAGAGAAAGCAAGGATGAGCCTATCTGGACTCCTAATTCTTCAAGGAAACTTCTCATGTGCCTCTGCCTTCTCTAAAATCAGGAAAATCAAACCTGAAAGTACCATTTGGAAGGGCATCTGGAATAAGGTTATTCCATTCAAGTTGTCTTTTACTGTATGGAGAGCAATCAAGAAAAAATTACCTATATATGAAATTATCAAGAAGTATGCTCGTATTGCTGAAGGGAGCCTTGGAGTACCACGGGTTCAAGCTGTGGAAATCGTCTCTTGTATAAATGCAAGTAAGGCTGCGTACAATAAACTGCCCTTCCCCGGACCCTGCGCAAAGCGGGAGCTTAGTGTACCGGGCTGCCCCTTTTTTTGCTCGTATTGTTGATCCAAACTGCTCTTGTTGCGAGCAACCAAAGGAGGAAACAATTCTTCATTTTTTTGCTTCATGGAGAGATGGCTACTAAAGTCAGGAAAGGTTTAGCATCTCATAAGGGAGTGAATGTCGATAGGCAGAATTTATAAGTGATGCTTCATTCATGGTGGCACCACCATTCCAGGAATACTGTGATCAAGTTTGCTTGCCAGACTGTCCCTATCATTGTTTGTTGGGAATTATGGAAAGCTAGGTGCTCTAGGAAATATGGGCATAAGAACTATTCTGTGACTAAATATGCTATGAAGTAGTTCATCATATCAAACTTCTTTTTTTTGAAAGAAGGATACAATGTCAAGCATTCCACAAGCTGGAAGGATATTTGTAAGCTGTTGGATTCCTCTAAATCAAGACTCTCCATTAGATCTATTACTTGGGAAAAACCTCAACTGGAATGGATCAAAATAAATACGGATGGGAGTAGTTCAATACAAGAACAGATAGCTGGGATAGGGGGTATAGCTAGAGACAATCAGGGTGACATCCTGATTGCTTCGCTAAACCTTTTGAGTTTTTGTTCGAACAACTGTGCTGAGATCAAAGCTGCGTCCTTTGGGGTGGAGTGGCTGACTACAACAACCTAAACAAGTGTATTTTGGAGGTCGACTCTCAACTGGTCATCAATTGGATTGCTGGAACCAACTCAGTTCTATGGGAGCTCATTCAAGAAGTGGAGCATATAAGAAAGATTGTACATGATAGACAGATCAGACTTCATTATTGTTTCAGAGAAGGAAACAGTGTCGTTGATGTATGGTGCTAATTTACAACAATCTCTAATTGCTAACATGTTTAACTGTTTGCCAGGAATTCCCAAGGGAAGCAAGAGGAGCACTGAGAATGGACAAAACCCAGATGACCAACTTCAGGATCAGAAAAATCATAGGAAGGCAAAGATAATGTTATGAATTTACAAATTACAAAGTATAGAAGGAGATCTACTTGCTGCAAGCAGAATAGAAGGAAGAATCAAGAAAGAAGAGTGAAAACCAATGTAAATTTGGCTCTCCGATGGACAGCTGACTTTTGCTCAGTAATTGTAAATAAGGGAGAAATGGTGTAGCCCTACTCCGATGTAAATTTCTGGAAGCTAATCTACGAGGTAGCGGTCGATGCCAAACCCAAAGGTGAGTGTAACCGGTGAAATTGATAAAATATTAGTCTTGCAAAAAAATAATTTTATGCTTTTGTTGTGAGATTGTAAGCTTCAACAGAAAGATTATTTTTACTACTACTCAAAAGTACGTCGTCTTTTTTACCAAACAACTTCATGGAAGCTTGTAAACAGTAGTTTGTACAAGTTCTATGATCAATTTAGATATATGTCATTATAATTTGTACCCAAATCTGTTTGGTTTTGTGATTGCAACATTCCTACTTAGTACTTACTAGAACGTAGTCTATTTGGCAATGTTTAACAATGTCAATGAAGTCTTTTTGAATTTATATACCCACAAAATGCTCAAAAATAGCTTCAATACATTTACGTATACTTCAATGAAATACATTTATATGATCATAATGTCCTATTCACATTCAGATAAAGTTTCTTTCACTAACTGCAACTCTTTAACAACATCGCTAATTCCAATTCTTTCTTTTGGTGAATCCGTAGTGCAAGCAATCCCAATTTCACACAGAGAAGTTAAACACTCTCTGATGCAATCATTGGTTTTCCTTTCACCAATATTACTGTTGGTAATCTCCTTTTCTTGCAAGCTGTGGCAAAGCATTGGATCAACAATTTCCTTGACTCTATCAGCAGATAAAGCCATTTTAACATAGTTGTGAAGGTTCAATCCATCTGAAAAGGCAGCGTCTGTCGGCTTTTTTCCTGTTAACATCTCCAATATGATAATGCCATAGCTGTATTTGTCACCATAAGTTGACACTTCACTTCCCATTCCATATTCTGCAAATATTTCAATAATGTCATATTAAAAGACTATTGCCTTGTGTCCAAGAAAATTAAAGCTCATTATGTAAAATCTACAATAGGAATGCTTAAAATAGTTACCTGGAGCTGCATAGCCAACTGATCCTTTAACACCAATAGTGCTAGTTTCTCTTTGAGCTGTTTCTTGGAGGAACCTTGACAAACCAAAATCGCCAACACGGGCAGTCATGTCCTCGTCTACAAGGACATTGCTCGGCTTCAAATCACAATGAACAACTGGTATTTGGGTTCCACGATGAAGATACTCTAGCGCGAAAGCAATATCCGTTGCAACGTTTACTCTCTGATAAAGATCTAGATATCGAGCGTGCAGACTTCCACCGTTGGAAAACGAATGCAGCCAATCGTCCAGGCTACCGTTGACCATGAACTCGTAAATCAGGGCCTTAAAATCATTGCCCTGAAAGTCAGAACCTGAGCATGCAGTTAATAACTTCACAAGATTTCTATGCCTGAGGTTTTTTAGGACTTCACATTCTGCCTGGAAGCTCTTCAAAGCACCTTTATGCTGCATATTGAGTACTTTTATCGCGACAGATTTTTCATCTGGACAAAGAATTCCCTTGTATACAGAACCAAAACCACCCTTACCTATTAAATTTTCTGAGGAGAATCCATTTGTTGCTTTTAGCAGTTTCCCATATGAGATTTTCAAGAACGAATCATCTGCTAAATCGGGTGAAGGGCTATGTTTCCTCCTTAAGAAACATAAAATTAGGAGTACCAAAACAAGTGCTACTCCAAACAATCCACTAGCAACAGAAATAATTATCTTTAGAGGTAGTGAGAATCTTCCCTTTTTAGGTATCGGAAGCTGACATTGTGGTAGCTTTAGCACGAAAGAACCTCCACAAAGATTTTTGTTTCCAGTGATTATAGCTGCACTTGCATTACTGAAAACTCCTCCTTTAGGTACTTCACCCTCAAAATTGTTAAATGACAGGTTTAAGCTTTTCAACGACGTGAAAGTTTCAAAATACTTTGGAACTAGACCGGAGAAATTATTACGCGAGAAATCCAAATACTCCATCCCTCTCAAAGAGCTTAAAGATTGTGGGATCACACCTTCAAACAGATTATCCTGAACATAGAGGTTTTCCAACTTCATGCAACTGCTTAAAGTGCTCGGAAGTTTTCCAGATAACTTGTTCTTGGAGATATCAAGATACCCGAGATTGACTAAACTTCCTACTTCAAGCGGAAGAGAGCCACTTAATTGGTTTCCAGACAGGTCTAGTTGGATTGACAAGGCTGAAATACTAAGAACCTCTTTTGGTATTGTTCCACTGAGTCTGTTACGCGAAAGATACAACATTTGCAACAACTGGCAATTTCCAAGAACCGAAGGAATACTCCCTTCCAAGTTGTTTTGAGCTAGATTAAGTCCATACAAGGATGTTAAGTTTCCAATGGAGGAAGGGATTTCCCCTGAAAGTTTGTTTCCATTAACGTAAAAATACTTGAGCTTTCGAAGTTTACCAAGACTAACAGGAATTTCACCAGTCAATTGGTTATACTCCAAACTTACTATTTCCATGTTGCTGAGATCCACAAATCCATCAGGTATTCGTCCGAATAGTTTGTTCCTAGCAAAACCAATAGACCTAAAATTGGTTGAGAAGTTGCCAATATTCTTAGGCAACTGGCCTCTTATATTATTCACACTCAAACTCAGTTCTTTAAAACTGGTAATATTAGCCAAGGAAGAAAAGAAATCCATGTCATCTTCACTCCCGGTTCCAAGATTATTGAAATGCATTCCTAGTCCTTGAAGATTATGGAGATTTTCCAGAGAAGGGATTTTTCCGGACAACTGGTTTCTTGATAACGAGATAATTTCAAGATTGGTTAAATTAGAAATGGAACTTGGAAGCACCCCACTCAATAAGTTTGAGAACAAAAAAACTAAGCGAAGACTCGGAGAAGTGGATCCAATATCAGTGGGAAGACTTCCTTTAAGTTGGTTAACTGGAGCAGCAAGATGATAAAGAGAGGATAAGTTAAACACTGAAAGAGGAATAACACCAGAAAGCATATTATCACCAAGAGAAATATAGCTCAAGTTAGTCATTTGGCCTAACGAATACGGTATACTTCCTTCTAATCTGTTCTCTGGTGCTGCTAAGGCTACAAGAGACGAAAGATTACCCAAAGAATAAGGCAGCTCACCTGTTAAATTGTTTGATCTAAGAAATAGTACCTGAAGATTTCTCAAAGACAAACCAAGCTCAACGGGGATTTTCCCAGTCAGTGCATTACCATCCAAATCAAGATATATAAGCCTAGAGCAATTTGATAGTTCTACTGGAATTTCACCAATAAATGAGTTGTCCTTGAGTTCTAAGTTCTTCAACCTGAATAGCCTTCCGATTTCGTGTGGTATCTCACCGTTGAAGGTGTTATTTCGAAGAATTAGTTCTCTAAGAAAACTCATATTTCCTATCTGAGGAACTAATGCTCCTACAACCTGCTTGGAGCTTAAATCCAGCACAGTCACCCTTTGATGACGGGCGCTACATGTAACGCCTTGCCAGCTACAATGATGAAAACTATCATTCCAAGAACGGATAACACCAAAAGGATCATATGTTATCTGTGTTTTGATGTTGAGAAGGGCTAATCTATCAGTTTCATTTCCAGCAAGCCTGGAAGAAGCAGTTATAGAAAGAACACATAAGCAAGAAAGAATAAGACAAAGGAAAACATTAAAAGACTTCATGCCTGCAGCAATAAGCGAGTACAAAAATTTTCAAGAGCAGTTCAAATTCTAACATATACTAAGGCAAGAGAAGACAACGGCCCGCTTATTGGAATGAATTTTCAAGTTGTGAGTTTGTATACGTGGTTGGTAGAATATAAAGCAGCTAAAAATAGATTTTTTAACAGTTCTCTTTGAAACTACAACGCGTGAGAAAATGATAAACAACAGATGAGTTACCATAATGTAGGATTTGATTTGGTCAACTATCAAACCAAACCATTTCTTAATGATATTTTCAAGGTGTTTGATGGTTACAGGTACAATTAACCCGATGTGTGGGGCAACTTATGGGTCAAAATCAAACCATTAAATGACTAAAAAATCTTAGTAGATTCATCTAGCTCTTATTTTTCTCAGAAGAAGATGAGAGGAAGAAACAAGCACTATAAAACAAACTAAGTCAAAAGTTGTTGCTGATCAAAGTCTTCTTAGTAATGATAGAATCCCAGACATTCTTGTACTCCTGAATGTTTGCTAGTCAATTTTTTCACAAGTATGTTTGAAACATGCATTTGAAAAATAGCCATAACTTAACAAAGCGGCTAAACACACACTTCCTCTTCTGCGTTTGTTCTACTTCGCATAGACAAGATACGGAGGGAAAACGAAAAAAGATAAAATTGTTAACCCATCACTTGAAGATTACAAAATTAGTTGTAGTCAAAAAGTTAAATAAATCTATGATTAACTCTACATTCGGAGCCTATTCCTTTAGAAATTAGAATAGATTGGATAGTGGGAGTACATCTTAGGAGAAAGCTAGCCTTTTACACTCTCCTCCCCTGCCCTTCCAAATAGTTCTATCCAAAACCAATTGTAGAAGAGTGAAAAAATCCAAAAGAACTAGACTGAAAGTATGAGGACATGAAGAATTCACGAGGGAAAAGAAAACTATAACCTGACATAACTATGTCAACATGCTACTAATGATTCTATGAAGCACTCGTTTGTTGCAGGTGAGACAGCTAACCAGATTTGGAGACTGTTTGGAGAACCATTCGTAATTACTCATCATCACTGGTCTATTAGGAGAATCCTTAACAACTGGTGGGGAGTGAAAGCCAAGAATGCCGTTCACAAACTAGTTGTACAAGTCATGGTCGTAAAGGTTTTGTTGGCTACAAAGCACATAAGTAAGCACAGCGGAAGTTTAAAAGTTTTGTTACTTACTTGCCCAACAACATTTCTGGTATGTTTATACAACAATTAAACTTGTAACATAAAGCATATACTTACAAGTTAGAATATCTGGAGTCTTTTTCTACTGTTAGGTGTACACGCGATTGCCCTTCCAATTGCAAGCTCCAAGCTTCAATGTACTTCTCCTTCGGAAAGCTAGAAAATCCGTCAGAGGTTCGAGAGAGTATTTTATTCTAAGTCTCTAAGGCTTAGAATCTTATTCTGAAAATTGGTTTTTTTTAGAATAATGAAAGTGAATGCCTCTATTTATAGTTGAAAATTATGTCAAAAACCGGATTAGGGTTTGACCTTGGGCTGGCCCAAAATCGACGCAGAGGCGCCGCGACGCTCGACGTGCAGTTGCACTGCCTCGATTTAATTTCCGTGCATTCTTAATTAAATCCAAAATCCAATTTTGACTTAATTAATGTAATCATTATTCATTTAAATATCTCGATTCCAAATTGAACATTTTAATTACTCTCTCAATACATCATTAGATCGAAACGGACAATCGACATAGTGTGACCCTACAGGCTTTCTCATATTGACATTAATCAAATTAAGGTCTACGGGGAACTCCTACACGGCGCCGGAAGACGAACTCAATATGTGAAGTACGTTTACGCGAATCCAGTAAACTTAACCTTTATGTGGTAAGATAAAATCCTTTCATTCACGACACACCCGATCAAGCTTAAGATTTGTCAAGTGTCTATCCAAATGGCTTAATCATTGTATCCCATCTATATTAGTCGACGACTAGACCATATTCTAAATATGTCTATTGCGTTGGCCAACGACTTAGTCAACCTAATATAATTGAGAATCCGAATGTTCTCTCGAACATACATTTGACGAATGAATTCTAATCTTGGCTCAACTACCACCTTCATTCTACATCGTAATATACCCAATACAAGCTGCATCTCAACCTACAAGGCATTTGAGCTTAGGACGTGATCAAAGTACATTACTTTGTAGATAAGGCGTGTATTGACCTCAAGTCTAAGGACTTCTATCTCCCACACGCTGATCATACGTTAGACAAGTATAACAAACAGTATATCAGTAGGGTATACCAATACTTCCAAAGTATCCATGTGTCCATCACGAGTAACAATTACTCGTAGCATGTGAGACATACTACATCCTCTAAGGATGTGATGCAGACCACATGTCGACTTATCACATATCATCGATATCCCATTCTCGATGATCATTAGTCGAGGCTATTTTAAGAGTTACGCTCTATCATAAAATATCTTACTCTATTAATGACAACGTAAGCTCAATGGATGCACATTAATGAATAATTACAAACAATCAAATAATAATTCAATAATTGCAAATGCCAAAATATTAATCTTCATTAATAATAATATGAATGTGTATAAAGTACATTTGTCCTAATACAGATTGTCTCTAGGACATAAATATACTTTCAATGACAATCATCATTTGTCGGGAAATTTGGAGATCTTGGACTTCATGGAAATATGGGGACTAAAACGAGTTCAATAGATACAAAATGAGAAACCAAATCTATTGGAATATCAAGAGCACAATTTGTACAACTTTTCCTAAAGTTAAAATTGAAGGAGACTGGAATGCAATATGCGACACAATTGAAAGGTTGAGACCAGTGGTGAATTGGAGGCAAGTTCAGTGGCTAAAACCTTTACCAGGTATGGTGAAGATCAACACTGACAGAAGCTATGATGTTAACTCTTGGAAAGCTGGCATAGGAGGAGTAGTTCGAGATCAAGCAGGAGAGCTTATCATGGCATTTTCAATTCCAATTCAATGTGGAAGCAATAACCAAGCCGAGACAGCTGCAGCAAACTACGGAGTCAAATGGTGTATTCAGAATGGATTCTCAAGGTTATCTTTGAAAATAGACTCTCTTGTTATTGTGAATATGCTGAAAATCAAGGATATAAGGAACCTGAAACTTAAAAGGATCATACCGGATACAACTCGGGCTATGGAAAACATAGAGAGCACCATATCTCACTGTTATAGGGAAGCCAACATCATGGCTGATTTGTTTTGCTAAATAGGCATCTTCTAGCAGAAATAGCACCTGCTATTTCTCCCATCAAAATCTGCCGAGAGAAGTTAAAGGGGTTTTTTCAACTAGACAAATGTCAACTCCCTAGTATTAGAAGGAGATATGATAAGAACAATTTTTTTGTAAGCTAAGTATATAGTTCGTGTATTGCTTCATATGGAAGATGTATATATACTCCTTTCTATAATATTTTGTGCAGATTGTAAGTTACAATCTTGATGTCCCTAAGAGGTCAGGTTTATGCCCCCATCTTTCACTTGTATTTCGATTTGATTGAATGGGCAAGCCAGGGGTCAAGTCATCCCCCTAACGCCAAGGTTCCCAACTGTTTGGCGATGGCAATTTCATCAAAATAAAAAGACACCTGTATGCACAAACTCTAGGATATTGTCCTGAAATTGCACTTGTATAAGTCTAGAAGTCCTAGAGTTTCACTTGTATAAGTTTTGACCTCCAGGACATTGTCTCAGAGTTTCATTTTCAGCGTTCGACTTGTATAAGTTTAGAACTCCTGGACCCTAACTACCTAGAGTTTCAGTTGTAGCAGTTCGACTTGTATAAGTTTTGTCAGGATAGTGTCCGAGAGTTTAACTTGTATAAGTTCCGAACTCTTGAACACAATCCTAGATCAATTGCAGCATTTCGACTTGTATAAGTTTAGTCGACACTGTTATGAAATTTCACTTGCACACTGAGAACTCTAAGAATATATCCTGAAGTTCATGTGGCTATTTCAACTATCGTTCCACATTACCTATATACTTTAGGTAAACATTATGGTGGGAGGTGGGGGTGGGGGTGGGGAATGAGAGGTGGGATCGGGGTCGGGTGGGTATTGGATAGTGGAAATGAGATGATGAACGTCGAATGACACGTATGAAACTTGTTTTTTCTACTCCTATTAGGAAGTCATTTCCTTGTTTTCTTAAGGAACTTGTTTTTTTTAGAGAAAATACTTTCTACTATATTTTAACCAATTAAATATGAGAAAATTGAAAAACATATTTTAGCTCTTGCCATACCAAAAACACCATAAGATGTACAACTCGACTCCTCTCCTTCAATAGTTCCATCTCTTGCAACTACCAACTAGTATAATATAGCTTCAATGCTTGCAAATAGTGTTCGAGTCAATTATATTTAAGTGATATGTATACATATTTGTGTTTGTTAAGGTTAAATTAATTTCATGCAAATATCAACAACAACAACATACCTGGTGGCACTGGATAGGGTGGGAGTACGAAACATTAATAACTCTAACTTGTGTAAGATAGAGAAGTTATTTTCTATAATTTCGTGCAAATATCAAGGAAAATAAGTGTTTTCTCTTGTAATAGGCTGACAACTATAATAAATTATTTGGAAAGTCAATCCTACTCAAAACCTTTAATCATTGTGCTTTATCTTTTAAATGTGATAACAAACCTCTCCTCATCTCAAAGTTAATGGTCAAACGAGATAGAGAACACTAAAAATTTCAAAATGTAAAAATGACCCTCTCTTACAAGGTATTATACCATGTTTTATTTTTGTAAACGAAAATATATCCAATAGTACTGTGAGTTTAACTTATATATGGTGCAAATTTTTTTACACAATCAGATAACATCAACTGACACTAGCCGGTTATTACCAGCCTAATTTTCAGTTTTTTTTTAACACTGCCTCCACTAATTGCTCCCTCTCTTTCTTTTTATCCTAATCTTTTCTCTCCCCTAAGTTTAAAACAGATTTAAAGTTCAAAACAGCTTAAAATTGTTTGAACTGAATAAGCTTAATCATTTCAACTTAAGTTTGGATGTGATTTTAATGTTGTTAAAAGAATCAAAAGATATGCTGGGAGAAATTATAGAGAAAATGGCCAAATGGAGCCAAATCGAATTATCGACTATATACTTTCTTTTTACCCCGAATAATTTTAAAGTGAAACTATTTACTCGCGTTGATGGGGCAAAGAGAGTGAGAAACAAAAAAATTTAAAGAAATTATTTTTATAATATTTTTTTATTAACAAAACAAATCTTTTATTTTCTTTCTCTCTCTTTTTATTAGGGGTGGCCAGTGGGCCGGGCTCGGGTGTGGCGGGGTCGGGGTCGGGGTCGGGGCGGGACGGAGAAGGGGTCGGGGTCGGGTCCGGCGGGGTATGGCGGGGTCGGGTCTGGCGGGACTTGCTCCAGTCCCGTCCCGATCCCGATCCCGTCGGTATCGGGTCGGGTCGGGGGCGGGGCGGGCTCGGGCGGGCTCGGGCTCGGGGCGGGGTACGGCGGGTTTTCTTTTTTTTTTTTTAAATAACATATGTATAAAAAAAACTCAATAAAAAAAATAAGATAGTGTAATAAAAACATCACAAGGCTGTTTTTGTGCCTCTTATATTATTTAATAGACATATGATTTTTTTGCAATACAAATACAATTGTCTAAAATCTAAATTGCAACTTTGTGGTGTTGTCCAAAAGTTGCAAATTACATAATAAAATTGCAATTAAAAAAATTACATTCTCAAAAAAACCTGTTCTAATTGCTTGATGATTTCCTGTGGTTCTTCGGCTGGAATTGGTATTTGTTGGTTAAATTGATCCGCGTCGCTTCCACTACCTTCGGTTAAGATTTCGTTGTAGTTTTCATCATCTTCTTCGTTGATCTCCGGTTGACCACACCTTCTCCGCTCCGCTCGTATCCAATCTCTGAATAATACTGCAATTTCCAAGTCGTCTCCGGCTAATGAGTGTTTGTGGTCTCCTATTTGATATATGCTCGCAGAAAAAGCGCTTTCGACGCAGATTGATGACGCTTGAATGTTCAAAACATCTCGAGCCATCAATGAAAGTGTCGAAAAGGTCTTCTCATTCCCCTCCCGTATTTCAAACAAGTCTTCATGTCCATCTTCATTGATAACTTCTTGATACGGTACTGAGAACCCCGCAAAACAAAAATATCCAACTCGCTAATTTGGTTAGTAGTAGAGGTACGGCCGCACATTCTATTTCGAGGCTTTCAATACTAGCGCGAAACTTGAAGCATGTCTTTTGTGAGGTTGTGTTGAAGATGAAGAAGATGGTATGGAAGCCGGTAAGTTACTAGCATTTTCTTGTTGATAAAATCTATATATATTTTTGCATTGGTGTTCTACGCTAGACACCACTTCTTCTTTAGTTTGTTCAATAGGTGGTGGGTGATTTAGATTTTTGGGACTTGGAGGTGTTAGTACTTCTATACAATCGTAAATAGTTTCAATTAGTGATTTAGTACCGTCTATTTTAATAGTAGGATTTAATACAGAACCAATAATATAAATAGAGGGAATAGGAATAAAATATTTTTTTATTTTGACAAACATTTTTTTAATAGCTGCCTTATAAGCTGGTTTTTCCATATATTCACTAAGTAAAAAAATATTAGAGTTATATAAAATAATATAGTTGAAATAGTAGGATAATATATACCGGAAAATTCTTTTGTTGCTTGAAAAAATTTCTCTAAAAATACAATAAGTTCGGAAATTTTTACCCAATCACTATCTAAAATCATATCAGCTGGATTTTTATTATGAGAGTTAAAAAATAAAGTTATAGGTAATTTATAGTCATAAGCAACAAGTAGATGCTCGTATAAAGAATTTCACCTAGTGGATACTTCTTGTGGAATTTTTCTATACCGTCCACAATCGTGACAAGTTTTTTTATATTCTTTTCTACGTTGTACTTTATTACTTTTAAAAATAAAGTTTATAGCAAATTGTATTTTACTAAGAATGTCTTCAAAAAGTGATAGACCATCCTTTACAATTAAGTTATATATATGGCACGCGCATTTTATATGAAAATGGTCTGAAAAAGATAGAGTTAAACTATTTTTTAAAATTGTTATTAGAAGCGTTATCTAATGTAATAGTCATAATTTTATCGGTAATTTCGTAATAATCGCACACTTGATAAATATTTTCTGCAATAAAAGTACCAGTGTGCCTATCATCTATATATCTATACGCTAAAATACGTTTTTGCATAGACCATTTATAATCTATCCAATGACAAGTTACAGTTAAATAATCATGGTCGTTAGTACTACCGACATATATCGACGTGATAGATACTTTGCCATTAAAATGATATAATGAAAAACGTAAATATTGTTGATATTCATGCGCGAATTTAAATACATCTCTCTTAACAGTTGATCTAGGAAAATCGTTAAAAGCAAGATTATATATATCTCTAATGTAATGATAAAACCGGGAGATGAAGGAAATGAAAAAGGCAAACCCTCCACAGCAACTAATTTTGATATTGCTTCCCTATCTCTATGTTTATTGTATTTAGAGCCTACAATTCCCCCCGTCATAGGGTTAATTTGACCAGGTACTTGGTCCGGGACAGTATCAGTATGTGAACCTTGTCCCAATGGAGCGGGCGTTTGCGCACCCGATTTTGAAGCCTGGTATTGGGCATACCTAGCTGGATGAGCACTTACTACGTGTCTAATTAAACCCCCCGTCCCACCGTGACCTTTTCCAGTTTTAAATTTTAAAACATTTTTACAAATTTTACATATGGCTACTTGATTCTCTACGTCCCTATCAAAAAATGTCCATGCATCTGATTTTAATGGTCGTTTTGCTGGATCTCATCTCATACTAGGGGAATAGGAGGTATTTCAGTTGAAGGTGCACTAGTGGGTGTGTTGTCATCAACGTTAGTGGGTATATCATCTAGATCATCGTCTAAATTAAAGTCTTCTTGAGTTCCAGAAAATAGCTCCTGGTCTAAATCTAATGGTATTGTAGGAAAATGTTGAGTATCAACAAAATCATCCTGTGTAGGAATAAGATGACTAGAAGAAGTACCCTTGCCCTGGTTGCCCCTACTAGAAGAAGCACCCTTACCCTTACCCTTAAACATACCTTTTAATCCTTCCATTTTAATTATGATAATAAATAATTAAAGACAATAAAATTAAGTGCGCTAAATAAAATAAACATACAATAATAATTTAATGAAGGAACAAATGTACCAAACGCCGACGTAACGTCGACGTGTAATCGAGATGTTGAAAATTGAAACTTTGCTCAATGGAAGATCCTCAAGCTAGTTGCCAACTTCACTTCCAATTCCCAAATGAATAAATAAAATTGAATATTTAGCAAACAATGTAGATTTGTAGAGAGATATATTGAGAAATTAGAGAGATTGTAGGAAGATTTGTTAGAAAGATGAAGAGAAAATGAGTTATTTATAGTTGAAAAATTGGGTTAAAGTGTAAATATAATAACTTATGGGTTAAAAATAAATATTAAGGGGTAGGGGGGTTGGGGAGGGGGGGAGGCCTAAAATGGCCGTTGGCCAACGGCCATAATCTAAAATGGTCGTTGGTGCAACGGCCATATTTGCAAAGGGGGGAAAAGGGCGGGGGCGGGGTCGGGGTCGGGCTCGGGCTCGGGCTCGGGCTCGGGACGGGGTCGGGGCGGGGTCGGGTCTAGCGGGCCTGGGGCGGGCTCGGGTCTGGCTGGACGAGACATTGTCCCGTCCAGAGTTCGAGTCCCGCCACCGTTTTTTTTTTTTTTAGTGGGGTCGTGGCGGGACCGGGGCGGGCTCGGGACGGGGTTGGGGTCGGGTCGTCCCGGCCCACTGGCCAGCCCTACTTTTTATCATCACTCCATCACCACCTCCTCCACCATTATTATAACCGGCGACATCAATTTCTTCACCGCCGATCTTATGAAATCTGACAACAGATCAATAAACTAAAGAATAATTATTTTTAATTTATAGAGAAAGGTAGTAATACTTTTGAAGGCGGAAGGGAATTGAGGATCGGGACCGTCGATCTGCGGGAGTAGATGGAGATGAGAGATGGCCAAGCGTTGAAAGATTTAGGAGAAGAAGGCATTGAAAGGGGGGAAAATATTATTTTCTGGAATTTAAGTTTAAAGTTGAAAAAGAAATGGTAATTTGTGAATTTAACTATTCAAGGCACACTGTTTATAATTTAGTAATTTACAGTGATGGAAAGAAGAAGAATGAAAGTAAAAGTAATAAAAATATAAATTTAAATGAAGACTATACTTATTAAATCTGGATTGGCACGTGTATTTCACGGCATATTGCAGATCTGGTTATAATGTTTCAGAGAGTAAATAATTTCATTTTAAAATTATTTCTGGAATTATAGAATTACCATAAAAATAAAATATATAATTGATAATTGGTCATACATTGGCGGTATTTGACCATTTTCTCTATAATATAATCTTTTTTATGAGAAGGAAATTGTTTGTAATATATAATATAAACTTGATTCGTACCGGCCCTAAAAGTTCTTGAAGGGTGTTAAAGGCTACGGAAAGTAAAAATAAGAGATGAAATAAATCGAATGTCAATTTTGTTTCCGAATGTCAGCGGTAATGTCGCCTGACACACGTGACAACATTTCGATAAAACATAAAACCTTTAAGAGTAAAATGCAGCGGAAAAATAAAGAACACGAATGTTTATATTTTCATAAGTTATATGTTGATATAACTTATGATGGTCAATGACTAGAAGTATTGTATATATATTATATACAAAATAACAAATTCCTTTACAGATTTACAATATAAAATGGAAAAGAAATTAAAAGTTGAAGTCGCATACGACTTCTGCCTGAAAAATCTAACTACGTAGACAAAGACAACCTCTCATTACAATTGCTCCATACAAAACTAATCTAGAATCTAAACAGCAATTGTAATGTTTGACAGAATGTTGTCGACACACTCAGGCAACACTTGTGATCTAGATTTCTGGGTTGAAATCCCGAGAACCCTCTTGATATTTTTGCAGTCTAAATTTGGATGTCGATTCACTGTAGTAGTCTCTCTATTTATAGTAGAGAGTCTTCCTTGAAAATCTTATCGATTGGTTGTGAAGGTTGAGGAAAAGGTGGGCAGCTGGTGTGTTTGTTGTAGAAGATCATGGAGTCGAAATATCAACAACTTTGACTTGTTCTTCACTTGACTTCTTCCCCAGACTTTGACTATTTCTCCCACATTTTACACAGCTCCTAATTCACACGCCTAAGTCATTTTTACCTCTCAGTAAAAATATTACTGCTTAACGTGAAGTAAGGCAAAACTGTTATTTAAAAATATTGGTCTGAATTTTGTGACATTTGTCCCAACATTTTATGCATTCAACAACAGTACTTCAAAAGATATGTTGGATCAAATGTCACAACACCAAACCCAACATTAATAATCTCCCTTTTTTTTGCATTTCTTCATAAAACACATTATAAAATGTATAGACGACTTAGTGCTTTGTCACAGATATTGTCCAACACTTGTGATTATAGAACTAGTCCCCATTAACATGTGATGGTATACAAGCAAACAAGTGTATACCACTCTATAGGATTATTAGAAGAAGAAGAAGAAGAAAATTGTAAGCACATATATACACACATCATCCATTCTATGTACAACCGAAATAGAAATAAACCATTGTCAACAATTATCCACATCAATTCATCAAAAACATTTAACAACACAACTATAGCTAAGGTTAGCAACATCTTCCATCTTCCTCATTGCTTATCACACAGCAGTAGCAGCTTCCAATATCTTTCTACTTCTGCATAACGGCTTCAGCTTCAGCTCTCAGCCTCAACCTCTTCAGCAACACCTTCCTCCCCACAGCTTCTTCCCTTTGCGCAACATCATCAACAGCTTCTGCAGCAGCAGTAACAACAGCCTCACTATCTTGTGCACTTTCAGTTTCTTCCTCCTGCTCCCCCTGCACACCATCTCCCCCTTTTTGTAAATAAAGCAAAAGCAGGAAATGGTCTCTGGCTTGAACCAAGGCATTTCTGGCTGTATTAACCTCAGAAATTTGTTGGTTGATTTTTACAATTTGTTCCACAAGCTAATTTGTAGACAGTGTAGACTGTCTTGGACCAGATTTTCCCAGAATGTTGGTTGTATTTCTGGCAACATTTTCACTTTCAGCTTCCTTCTTTCAGGGTAAGTCGATGACTCTTTCCTTGCTCTTCAAAATTACTTTGTTTATAGTGTAAAGTTCAGGAGCTTTCCCTAAAGTGTCTTCTCTCTTAGGCTCAAAGCCTTGGGTGGTTAATACTTTGTAGATCAGAGAGGAAAAATGAAGAATTAAAGTTGAATCTTTTTCAGCCAAGTTGTCCACATGATAAAAGATCATTTTTCCTAAATCAACTTTGAATCATTTCCCAATTTTAAACACCAGGGAGGCTTGTTCAAATGTCACAACTGACTCATTTAAGGAAAGAAGTCAATTGTGAATAACAATTTTGTGGAGGGTGAAACATAGAGTTGTTAGTTTAGAGGCTGGACATCTAGGTATCCATTTCTTCAGTATACCTCTAGTGAGGTATTCAATCATTGTATACCTAGATTCTGTTACTCGTTCTACATCTCTCATTCTCTCATCAGTATCAAGTCCCATACATTGATTGATAATTGAAGGTGTAAATTGATACATCTTCTTATAGACATATACCTTCCCAAATTTCTTTGAGGAGGTATCCTCTATAGCAGAGTTTAAGCTAGCATAAACCAGCCCTATTATCTCATCAACATATGGTTCTTTTTCAGTAACAAAGCCAAGAAGTTGTCTGTCCTTTAAGAATTCAACCAATCCATATTCAGCACATGAATTGATATCTAACACTCTCTCAGGCCTAATCACTCTATTCTTATAAAAGTCTCACTTATCATGTTTAGCTTTAGAATAGAATTCATAGGAGAAAGCAGATACCTCTGTGTCTGACTCAGACATGGATGTACTCTCTAATTATGTACTGCTGGAGGATGAAGGTATTTGTGTCTCTTCTGATGTACACTGAAATGTTGTCTGAGATGTTGTGGCATCTGGGGCAACATTTGGAGCAGCACTAGACCTTGCAGATCTAGGAACTCCCTTCAGAAGGAATTGTTTCAAGGGGGTTTCATCAGGGATTTTCTCTTCTTGAGACACACTTGATTGTACTGAAGCAGATAGTTCTTCATCAGTTGAGAAAATAGAGGTTGTACTTCCACTATCACTGCTCGAGTAGGTGGGTGTAGAAATATCTATCATTTTTAATAACTTAAAGAAGACAATTATCTAATTAATTGTATAAATTAATTATTATAAAATAATTAATATTTTACTCTGTGAAACTAAGAAAATTTGATTAATTAAATAAGGTGTCAAATAGCATCTCATTTTACTTAATTGAACTTTAATTACGAAAAAAAATATGCTTTGATTGGCTTTTATTTCAATTGTAACCTCAATTGATTTTAATTTGCCGATTTCCAACAGTGTACCAATCCCTCTTTATTTAAATAATTTGGGCAACTTCCTTTTAATTTGGGCCGAGTCCGGTCCGGTCCGATATGGACCTGACCTGGCCCAAAAGCATTTGAATCGACGAAAAGAGAAAAAGCCCTCATATTTCTCACTTCATCATCTTGTCTCGGAGGCCAAACCCTAGTCGCCTCATCACTCTCTCCTCTCTTGCCGATTATGGCAAATTTGCAGTTCAAATACGCTTTACACAGTGCTAGTTCGACTTCTTTGGGCAAGGCTCTTAATGAGTCTTGTCCCCTTGCTCCGCCAGTACGCCACCGTAAGGTAACGCACCCTAACTCCCCTTCTTTGCTTTTCTGCGCCTTCATTTATGGGTTTTGATTGGTTGGTTGAGTTTGGGCAAGATAAAGATGGTCTTTCACCCCAGAACTCCCCTATCCCACATCGGATTGGGATACAAATCTGAGACCTAATTTTCACCATAAAAGGACCCTCCCTTCTCTCATTTGGAGAGTTCGATCTTTGGTCCATTGATCATATTGATTGAGCATCATTCTTAAGAAATTCAACACTTGGGGTTTCAAAGCCTTTGCCGAAACCATAGACCTCGATAACTTTAGGAAGGTCAAAATTAAACCTTTTTTCTTTTCTTTTTGTGTGGGTTGAGTCTCGTGGGAATTAAAGGAAGGCATACCACTCCGAATTCTCGTTCACGGCTGCGCATCAAAGAGGTAGACTCTAATTCCTCTCAGTTTTACATGTCGTGTGTTTTGTTTAGTTTCTGTTTATTGAGTATTTAAATTTAAGTATGATTAGCCTATTTTAACTTAAATTAATAATATCTAGGATTTGTATTCATATATAAATGTTGTGTGGATCAAGTCAAACAATATTAACCCTCTTATAATCTAATATGAATAGTTTATTAGGTTATCCATGTTAAGATAGGGTCTTCTGGACCAATACTGCAGTTTGGGTTAATATATGTTTTACTTAAGTGTTGTATTTAATGTGTAGATTCATTTAGGGAATTGGTTTGGTTTTAATCTTGGTACATCTCCCCTTTAGAGGAATCAGAACAAGTTTAATGTGAATCTTATAGTGTTTGCCTTGTTTAGCCAATTTGCTTGTGCTCCAGACATATTGTGTTGAGTTCTTGTGCAACATTATGTGATGGGTGTGTTATTTTTGATGTTTTCTTGACAAAAGCTTTGTTCATGTTCCCGTACATGTCTTAAATTTTTGGAAATATGTGGATTGCCTCTGTTATTTACCTTTGTTGGATATTGAATGATAGATTAGCTTCAGCTTTGAACTTCTCTTGACATGTTAACAATTCTGTATGCATAAGTTTTGAGCTAGACAAGAGAATGAAACTTGTATGCCTTACCACCACCATGATTGAATGTGTCATTTCTATGTAATAAGTACCACAGCCAGTTAGATTTGTCCATCACCTTTGAAAATGCCATATTTGATTAACTACCTGTGTACTTTTGTAACTGTGTGTCTGACTTTACATGTCTAAATGCTATAGTAGCTTCCATGATAACATGTAACTGTCTTCTAAGTCTCTTAGCCACTCTATTAGACTAACAAGTGATCTGAGTTAAAACGTGCATTTGATGATGGCCTCTTGTATTAGTTTGGAACAAGTTTAAGTCATGTTGTATGAGCTCTCAGAGCTCCCCATATTCATTCTACTGATTAGTTTGTTAGGATCATATATGTCTAGCCTAGTTTGGATAATTATATATAGAAATATCATCTTTGAAATGTCATGTCCCCCTACCTGTCAGTTTATTTCTTCATGCCTAAAATGTGTGTCTTTGTGTCAAGCATATAGCATGAGTAGGACTTTGTGTGTCCAGCCTAGACTAGATGGTTCTGTGCCCTTTAAGATGTTATCCTTAAAAATGATCACTTGTTCATTTCCTTGTCTCACATGTATGTTGGACTGTTTATGTACTTGCCTTGCCTGTTTAGATGAGAAAATGTCTTCATATTAGCCTGTGACATCTCTTAAGTTATCTTGTATATGCCCTACCTGTTGAGTTGCCTAAATGACATTTGCATTGGTGTTAAGCACTCGTTGAAATTAATCCATGCCATGTTAAGTTGTAGCCTCTATTGCATTTCATACCGAACTTATAATCATGTCCCATGTAGTAGAGTATGTATATAGGGTACAGTTTGGTTTTGAAGTTGTTTAAGTATGAATGAAAGATCCTAGTAAATACCTTGAGTAGGCCTTATTCAGGAGCAAAAATGCATTTGTTCCTCTGTTATATGGTGCATATAGATTTAGGCTACCTACTTACAACTGTGTGTTTGTTTTCCATAGTTTGTGGATCTACTTATATAAGCATGTCTACCCTATGTCTAACCATCTGCTGAATATGATATGTATGCCAGAAATAGTTCAGATATGTGCCACTGTTATATAGTTCTTCATAATGTATGTTCAAGATGATGCAAGTGTCCTAGATCAGCTCCATCCCCTATACAACTTTTGTGTAAAAATCTGAAAAGTGTTAGAATTTTCTATTTTCTATTATTGGATTGGGAGAGATACCCTTTGTGTTGGTTGGGGAAGGAAAAATTGCATCTGTTTTTGCTATGTGAAATCAGTGTAATGAATTTGGTTTGGTTGTATCTCCTGAACATGTGTAAATTGGATTTTTTTTTCTTTCTCTGTGTATCTAAACCATGAGATCAGAAGCATGCTAGCTGATTCAGTGTAGGTGTTCTAATCCTGTGCATTTTAGACTGTCTTATCCTGGAAATGCCTAGTTGAATTTGGAATTTGAACATAACCATGATTTTGGATACTGGCTATTTGAATAAACCACAATGAAGTGCATGCATATGTCTGACTATCTATACTTGAATACCTTCTTCATATTGCCTAGTTTACCAACTACCTTGTGCATTGAGATGTCCTTGAATGTCTTTCCCTTTTGCTTGTGATCTTAGCCTGCTCATTGTGAACTTGCTAGTCTGTCCTGAACCATATGAGATATTCCCCGTCTTCCCTTCCATTATTTAAAAGTATAAAATCTCCTTCTGTTGGCCTGCAATTCTTCCTAATTCCCTACTTGTTCTGATTGAAAAATGCCATGATATGTATTTCGGGGCATACAAGATATAATCAGATAAGTATATATCAAGTGTATATTAAGAAGGTATATCAGTGTATACTCACAAATATATCATATGTATTCTGAATATTTTGTGCATGTTGGACGATCTGTGTGTCCGAATATATTTAGATTGGGCTTCTTTTGGTATATGTATGAATTTGTATGCTAATTTGGGCATGTTTGCCTTCTCTCTCTATTTCTTTATTTAAGGCCCACGACCTTAATTGGTGGGCTGTTTGTATATGGGCCTCTATTTCAATTCTGAACACCCCTACGACAGGCCCTTCTTCAAGAGTGTCCTTTCCCAGCCTCCAATCTTCTCAGAAGAGAAGACTAAGCTCATACTATTTGCAGTCCGCCCGCGCCCCTCCTTGCTGACTTTGGTCAGGAAATGTTTCAATTTTCTCCCTCTTGGCTGTTAGTTGACTGTGTGTGTGTATATATATATATATATATAATGATATTTTTTAGTTCATGTTATGGTAAGTCTCGGGTGAATTCTAACTCTTTTGTGTATTTTCTCCTCTTTTGCATGATCATGGGCCCATGAGACCCACATCCCCTCTGTTTTTACATGATATTTGAGTCGTTGCAACAATATGTTTGATCGAGTCAGTAAGCTGTCCGAAGGCCCAGTCATGAATAAAAATGATAAAAATATATGTAAAAAGGCTCAATCATGGATAAAAATGGTTAGAAGGCCCAGTCATGGGTGGAAATGACTTAAAATTAGGATTCCTTCATATACGGGAATTGGTGGGCCGGTATACCCTATCAGTCCGTTTGCTTTATATTATTTAACTATTGTATTTGTTTTTTGTTTGTAAAATATTAAATATTATTGGAACCTGTAGGGTGGAACATAATTATATAGAGTTGCTATTTCAACTCTTTAAAATAAATGAAGGTTCATTTTCAGATAAGTAATAAAACTGATATTCCGGTTACTTATTTATATACCATTTAAATAAATCTTTTAAAATTTAGCGTTGCAAATGATGAAAAATACACTTGGTTTAAATTTTCTTGTTTATTTTGCAAAAGGAAAAAGTATAATATTTTCTTAACTTGGTATAAGATTTTTGTTTTTTAAGTAAGTCTTGAATTAATTAATGCTTGTTTTCAAGCTCAAGTTTTTAATTACTTTATAACTTGGAAAAGTCCTTTATAAACTATAGTTTGGGCTAAGGGAACAAATAATTAGCGGTTGATCTCTTTTAAAATAAAAGATATACTTTTAAACTCTCTATTTCAATAGTTTGAAAGAAATAATTAATTTTACTGTATCTTTTATGCAAAAGAAAGGATTTTTGTCTTCTAAAGAAAGGGTTTTTTAAAGAAATTGTTTATTTTTAGTGTTGTGTGAAAGAAGCTATTTTTGGCGGAAAATGATTTGAATGAAAATATATTTGTAATATTTAAAATATTTTAAGCAATTAAAACCAATTTTTATTATATAAGATTTGAAGTCAATCGTATTTTTTGGATTTTTAATGTTGGTGTTCCTAACACCTTTTATGGGGATCATTTCAACCCTTGTTCGAACTTTGGTTTAGTTTAGAATTTTTCTTTTGTTTTGAAAAAATCTTATAAGAATATGGTTTTTCTAGTTTTCTATAAATTAGGTGTCGAATCTAAATAAAATAAATTTCAAGAGTCCACAAGTTATTTAGTAGTTTTTATGTCTCCGCGTAAAAGTGAACCGTAACAATCAACATGTTCATATTTTATCACTCCTTTGGTATTCTCGTAAAAAAAAAAATTGTAATACTGTACAAGCTATGTCAATGATCACATGTGTATCAATATCATAATGGTTCTTGCCTTGGACAATTATATCCAACACAATGTAATTTGATAAATTGGTATATATCTACTAACTTATGAATTTATTTTTATAAAATATAAATTTATGGGTCAAGTTTTATATTTTAAAAAGATTGAAATTATGATTTGAAATTTCAAATCACATATTTTTTGATGATTTGAGATTTTAAATAATGACATGAAATTGAAATTATGATTTGAAAATGCATGAACAAACGCTTACTAAGTGATTAAATGGGTACTCTAACCTACAGTTAGAGATGACAGGTAGGTATAATTTTGCGAATTTCGCACCGCACCCACTCCAGTTGAAGCGGGTATGGGTATAACTTTGGCTGGTAGTAGGCGTGTATGGGTATTGAAAATGTATCCGTCACGGGTAGGCGGTTATGTGGTGGATTTGCAGTCATATCCGACCCGCCTACCCGCTCGCCTTATACCCGCCCCAAGCCCAAAATATTAGCAACCCATAAGTCACGACAAGTCTCTCATTTTTCAACAAAACTCAAAATCTTACGCCTCTTCAGTCCTTCACTCCTTCACGCCTCCCTCTCTCTCGTTCCCCTTCACGCCGTCTCTCCTCCCTCTCTCATTCTCGACGTCTCTGCCTTTTTCTTTATAGGAAAAATCACAAACTTTTTTCACGAACCACCTCGACGTCTCTGCCGTTTTCTTTAAAGGAGATGCTGATCGGAAAATATTGTTGTCTTTGCTTTTTGCTTTGGGGTTGTCTTAGTGAGGTCAATTTTTGTGCATTTGTTAAGTTTTTCTATTGGGTTTGTGGAGTTCAATTGAAAAAGTTGAAAAACTTTAGCTTATATAGCTGAAATAATATTTGGGTTTTGTCTACATTTGTAATATATAGTTATTTGGGTGGATAATTTTTGAGTTTTCTTGAAAATTTTGTTTTCTTGATTATTTGTTGTGCAAGGGGGAAGAGGTGAAAAAAGGGGGAATTCTAATGGTGAAAAAATTCGGAATTCTCCTCCCTCTCTCCCAAAGAAAATGAGATTGTGACAGTATTGATTGTTGACTCAAAATTTTGGGATAATTTTTGGAATTTGAATTTCTGGGATCATGTTGATCACTAATTGATCACAAATGAATTGATTACAAAATATGGCAGGCGGGTACATGCGGGTATTGGCGGGTGACAGATATCTACTTGGGTGGTGGAGCGGGTGTGAATTTAGGAATATACCCGCCTAGGCGGGTATGGATGTTGAAAATTGTACCCGCCACGGGTGGCGGGTAAGTGGTGGATATAAAATTTTCTGACAGATACAGATGCGGGGAGGGTTACCCGCACCCGCCCCGCCCGCCCCGCCCGCCCCGCCCAATTGCCATCCCTTAACCTAGTTAACTTTTCTAAGAATATGACATGACCTTTCGTGGACAAAATGCATTCAATCACTCTAACATTGACAATAATTATTCCTTAAAATAGAACAAATTCCCAACAACACTAAAAGTAAAAAAGTGAAAAAGAGAATAAAATCTGACAAATATATTAATTGTATGTACATTGATTTCTTCTCGAAAAGCAATCATAAACAGAACAAAATACCCTATAAATATTTGTATAATCAAATAACTTTCAAATGAATTCAACAGATGCATTTTTTATATCCTTAAATTAAATACTTATATACAGGGGGCGGCAACAGCTTATTTCAAGGGATATACCCGAAGTAGAGTTCAGACAAAATTTCAACAAAAGAAAGTGCTCAAAAAAGTTGCTTTCAAAAAAGCAAAAGACAAAAGCAAAAGCAAAGATTCCAGCAATAATTCAAGAAAATGATAAAAGGATGAATAGTCATTCTCCATTCGGTTGAATAGTTATTCTCCACTTAGATGAATAGTTAGATTCTTTTTTAATTACCAAAATGAAATGTAAAACTCCTATAAAAGGAGACTCCCTCTCCCTTAGTTAGACAAGTCATTTTTTCCTAAGTCTTTCTCTTTCTAAACTAGAGAGAAGTGAGAGCTCCTCTAAATAAATACCCCTTTAGGTAAGATTAATATTCCCCTTAAATACCCATACGACTCATATCATATGATCCAAAATACCTTAGAAATTTTCAAGGTATATCTCATTGATGAAATACTTTGTAAATTCCAATTTATTTTAAATGAATATGATTATAGACGATACTTCCTCCTAATCTTTTAAATACTTCATGCTTTTAAATTCTTTAAATTTCTGTCGAACCTTTAATTTATGGTTTCCATATCTGGACCTTAAATTGTAAGTTAATCTTTAGAAGGTGTTGTCAAACCGGAACCTCTAGAGACTTCCGAACCAAATGCCCGTCTCAGAGAAATAACCCAATACCAGGATGGTAGAGTCGGTCTATCGTTTCATAGAAAATCTACGAGTAGTAGATACGATGATTCCAGTTCTGTAGAAACTCTTGACTTAGGAAGAGTCTCACAAATTCCTTCAAACATAAATACTCCATACAAAACAAAATTCAGACATTCTACGTCAGATTTACCCAATCTACGAAACGTAGACTACTCCAACGAAATACCGAGACCCGTTTATGAAAATTTCACTATTAGAGAAAAGATAGAGCACCAAGAACTTACTAGTCCGACTTTTTCCTCGATTACAGAAAACATAGTAAACGAACTTGGTGTTTTACAAAAGGATTTCAAAATTGATAAAAAAATTCCTACAAAAAGATTTCTATAAAAAATACAACCTAGAAAAAAGAGTTTGGTTCTTCAAAACCTTTTTAAATACTAGGACCAAAATACAGGAAGAATTTTATAATTTTGTTAATGAACATAGGATAAACATCATATTCTTTGACTGGTTTGAAATTTACTCCTCCAAAAATTCCATTGATTACCCTTTTTCTAAAACGGTAAATCCCGTTACGACTAGGAACAAAACACCGGAGTGGGAGACCCTAGCTGATTCTAGGAAAGTCCAGTCCAACCACCCTCCTCTACAAGGGATTAAGCTTAACATTCATGGTTGCCCTGTAGACGCGATTCCTCTTAAGAATCATGCAGAGGATGAAAAAATAAATACCAAGAATATCCTCGCCCAAAACAAGTTTACCAATATCAGTTTGAATACCCTAGGAAAACAACTCGACAGGGTAGAAAAAACATAAAAACCAACCCTTTAGTCACCATTGATTCCCCAGGAACGACTAAGGATAAGAAAAGCCAAAGCTCTATCTTTAAACCCTTTCAGGTGTCCAAAGATGGTGTCAAGAATATCCAGCAAAACAAGTCTGAATTTATTCAGGCTATCCAAGATCAATTGAGTAGAATTGAGACATCCAACATTTCTAACACAGAGCACGTTGTTCCGGATGCTCCACAATCTTCCAACAAAATCACTACTCTTGTCAATGATTCCGACGACAATGATACTCTAGAACAAGTCCAAAACAAAAAACCATTTGTTAACCATATGGATTGGCAAAGACCAATACAACATGTCCAACAACAATAATTGCAGATTATTCCTGCTCCTGACTTAGGTATAGTAAAATCCCTTGCTCAATCCCGTTTTATGCCTCTTCCATTTATGATTGGAACATAGATGGAATGACCGAATATAATATTCTCAATTTTCTTCAACAAATGACCATGGCTGCAAATGCCTACAAAACCTAGAACGGTACGCGAGACAAAACCATTGCAGAAC
Organism: Anisodus tanguticus; assembly: GCA_034509755.1. NCBI lineage: Eukaryota > Viridiplantae > Streptophyta > Magnoliopsida > Solanales > Solanaceae > Anisodus > Anisodus tanguticus. Next base: position 45,530,571 of record CM067549.1, on the reverse strand, counting down.
TGCTCATCGCAGGATTCTCTGGTCAATTGAAAGGTTGGTGGGATAATTATCTCGCTGATCAATAAAAGGAAGATATCCTCAATTCCATCAAAACAGATGAAGAAGGAATATCAATCCTTGATGAACAAGGTGAGCCTCTACAAGATGCCGTAGCAACTTTGATTCTCACGATCTCTTTAAATTTCATAGGAGATCCTTCACATTTGAAAGACAAAAATGCCGAGTTACTTTCCAACCTCAAATGCAAGAAATTCAGTGATTTCCAATAGTACAAAAATAACTTCTTAACCAGAGTTATGCTCAGGGAAGATTCCAACTAGTCATTTTGGAAAGAGAAATTCCTGGCCGGACTACCTACCATTTTAGGAGAAAAGGTTAGGAACAAAATCAAAGAGAATTGTGGTAAACAGATTATATCCTACAGTGAGTTTACATACGGACAGTTTGATAGTATAACTCAACAGGAAGGCCTCAAAATCTATCAAGACCTGAAATTACAAAAACACCTCAAACTGGAGCTAAAGAGAACTAAGTGCGAACTTGGAACTTTTTGCAAACAGTTTGATACGAATTTTTCAAAACCCTCTTCTAATTGTACAGAAAACTGTAGCAAGACTCATAAATCTCTTAAGAGTACTTCGAGAGGTTACAAAAGGAGAGATTTCAGAAAAACCAACGAAGAGTATTACAAAAACCCCTACAAAAAATACTCATCACTCCAAAAACCCAAATACCAAAAAAGCTGATTCCAAATACAAAGACATTACGTGTTACAAATGTCACAAAAGGGTCATACATCGAAATACTGCAAAATGAATAAACAATTACAAGAGTTGAAACTCGACGATGAAGTCACCCAAAAAATCTCCAATCTTCTTATTGATTTCTCCGATTCAAATGCCGAGTCAGAACCTGACTCGTTTTCTCTGTCTTCTGAAGACAACAAAACCCTTCAAATAGATGAACTGCTTTAAATCAGTTCTTCTGAAAATTCTTATAAGGGTAAGGGAAAACTTGTTTGTATTCTAACCAAGGACCAAGAATTCATTGCTGTCCTAAGACAAATCACGTGCAAGAAATACCTTGTTCAAATAACCCTTAAATTCTCAAGCAATTTTAGAATTACTACTATTGCTCTCTTTGACACTGATGTTGATCTGAACTGCATAAATACAGGTCTAATACCTAATAAATTTCATGAAAATACCCAGAAAACTCTAGCGGCGGCTAACAACACAAAGCTAGAAATCAATTCTCATACCAGTGCGTCCGTTATTATTAATGGAGTTTCTATAGCGACATCGTTTGTCTTAGTAAAAGACATTCACAACTCCGTTATCTTAGGAACACCATTTATAAATCTTATCACTCCTTATAAGGTAGATAATGATTTCATTTCTTTCGATTCCAATAATAAGAATTTAAAATTCTCTTTTCTAACAAAACCAAAAGCTAGAGACCTCAATTTGATTAAAACTTATTCTTGTCATCTAGGCGAATTAAGGAATAGGTTTTTAGATCAGAATTCTGAGTCCCCTAGAAATCCAAATATTTGTTCCATCAATTTAATTGATTCCTTTGCATATACAAAATTTTTGAAGCATAATTTACAATATCAAAAACATTTTCAAAACATTGCATTAAAAAATATTTTCTGCAAATTAATTCTTGACATTTTTTGCTTTAAAAATCTTTTAACTAGTGGTTTACTCAAAAACAGGAGAAAAAACCCACAGATTTCTAATACCGGTTACAACACAGAGATATCTTATCACTATCCCTATAAAACCCACAGATTTTTAATACCGGTTACAACACAGAGATGTCCTATCACTATCTCTTGCCCAATGTCTGGGCTATAGAGAAAAAATATCCATGAAGGACATGCGAGAATCCGAACAATACTGTAACCATGCGATGTATGGAGCCTTGCTCCAAAAGAGAAAATATGAGATACCTCCACCAATAAATACACTTGTTGTTGCATCACAACAACAAACAAATTTCATGGTTCCCAAGAAACCCACAAAAGAAGAAAAAGAAAAATTCTCTGTCTAATCTCCCACTAAAAAATCCCTGACGTGGTATGATGCAGTAGTAAAAGAAGAAAATGAAAATGCCGCAGCAGCTGTGCAAAAAACACCAGCACAGGATATATCTGCCAAAAATCCTCTGCAACTCCTGGCGAAATCCCCAGAATTACAACAAGCATTGATACAACTTCAAAACCCAAACAAGAAGTTGCTAAAAGCTCAAGAGAGGAAAAAATCTCTCAAAATTTTACAAAATCGAGAAAGGAAAATCTTCAAAAACCCTTTCTCAAAAATAATTTTCAAAACTTCAACTTGAGAAAGAAGAGAAGAGTCTTCAAAAACACTTTCTCAAAAACAATTTTCAAAAAATCAACTTGTGGTACCACAAGTCCCCAAAAAATCTGCTTCTAAATTCTTCATAAAACTGTTTTTTCCAAAATATTGTGACTCTTGAAAAATAATTTTTTAATAAAGACCCTTTTTAAATAAGGACAGCTTTAGAATACCATCTGATTTTGAATCTTCTTCGGATTGTTGGTATTTTATTGTCCGAATAATCTACGAACCATGTAAATATCCATGGTAAGTGGAATTTTGTGTGAAAAATGTGTAGTGACACAAATTTTTTTCTTCCTCAGAAGGTTTATATTGGGATTTGAAGAGACCGAAAGATTTAGTGACTTCTGATTTTTGTATTTCTATGGTGAATCCGAATTGCTCCCCCCATGAATTTCACCATGTTGGAAATTGTGATGGATCACATGAGGTATCAAAATGGAAAAGCCAAGTGTGGCTTTGGTTGGTATTTTGAATGAAGAAGGAATTGAACCAAACTTGTTGGTAATCCCACTAATTAAAGGGAATATCAAAAAATGGTTCATTTTTGTAGGTATCTGGGAAATTTAAGAGTTGAGACAGATCATTCCCCCAATCAATAGGAGCAATTACGCTAAGTATTTTGCAAATTGAATAAGTGAGATCTGAGTTATTTTTATGAAAATTAATTTTGATTGTCGCTGATCTTGATATTTCAAGGATAGCTTGATAAAAGTATGGGGTTTTTAAAATATCCCATGATTTATAAAAGCATTTTTGTCCAAAATAATTTTGTAGTGCTAAAAAATGGTCTTTATTAAAATATTCTTTTTCAAGAGTCACAATATTTTGAAAAAATGATTTTATGAAGAATTTAGGAGCAGGTTTTTTTGGGACTTGTGGTACCACAAGTTGGTTTTTTGAAAATTGTTTTTGAGAAAGGATTTTTGAAGATTCTCCTTTGTCGATTTTTGTAAAATTTTGAGAGGTTCTTTCCTCTCCTGAGCTTTGAGCAACTTCTTGTTTGAGATTTTGAAGTTGTATCAATGCTTGTTGTAATTCTGGAGATTTCGCTAGGAGTTGCAGAAGATTTTCGGCAGATATCTCCTGTGCTGGTGTTTTTTGCACAGATGCTGCAGCATTTTCATTTTCTTCTTTTACTACTGCATCATACCACGTCAGGGGTTTTTTAGTGAGAGATTTGACAGATAATTTTTTTTTCTTCTTTTGTGGTTTTTTTTAGGGGTCATGGAATTTGTTTGTTGTTGTGGTGCAACATGTGTATTTATTGGTGGAGGTATCTCATCTTTTTGTCTTTTGAAGCAAGGCTCCACACATCGCATAGTTACAGTATTGTCCGGATTCTCGCATGTCCTTCCTGGTTATTTTTTCTCTTTAGCCCAAACATTGGGGCAACGGACAGTGATAGGACATCTCTGTGTTTTAACCGGTATTAGAAATCTGTGGGGTTTTATAGGGATAATGATAGGATATTTCTGTGTTGTAACCGGTATTAGAAATTTGTGGGTTTTTTCTCCTGCTATTGAATAAACCACTAGTTAAAAGATTTTTAATGCAAAAAATGTCAGGAATTAATGTGCAGAAAATATTTTTTAATGCAATGTTTTGAAAATGTTTTTGATATTGTAAAGTATGCTTCAAAAAATTGTATATGAAAAGGAATCAATTAATTTGATGGAACATATATTTGGATTTCTAGGGGACTCAGAATTCTGATCTAAAAATTTATTCCTTAATTCACCTAGATGACAAGAATAAGTTTTAATCAGATTGAGGTCTCTAGCTTTTGGTTTTATTAAAAAAAGGAATTTTATATTCTTATTATTGGAATCAAAAGAGATGAAATCATTATCTACCTTGTAAGGAGTGATAAGATTTATAAATGGTGTTCCTAAGATAACGGAGTTGTGAATGTCTTTTACTAAGACAAACGATGTCGCTATAGAAACTCCATTAATAATAACAGACGCACTGGTATGAGAATTGATTTCTAGCTTTGTGTTGTTAGCCGCCGCTAGAGTTTTCTGGGTATTTTCATGAAATTTATTAGGTATTAGACCTGTATTTATGCAGTTCAGATCAACATCAGTGTCAAAGAGAGCAATAGTAGTAATTCTAAAATTGCTTGAGAATTTAAGGGTTATTTGAACAAGGTATTTCTTGCACGTGATTTGTCTTAGGACAACAAGGAATTCTTGTGAGACCTCTTTAAGAAAAGGGTTGGCAGGAGGTTATTCTGGATTTTCAGAGTCGAAATTGTTGGATTCAGAATTATCCTAGGTTTTTGAAAGGACTGTTTTTAGTACAAGAGAGTTTTGTTCTTGTTTTTCTCGTAGAGCCTTGATCTATACTTTGATTTGTTTCACCTCCCTATGGGGTTTCTTTGGATTCTTTCATCCTTTTACCCTTTTTCAGAATTTTGTTCAAGTCGTAGGTATTTGGCAAAATTGTATTTTTGAAATCTTTTTTCTCGTCAGTAAAGGATTTGAGGAGTTTATTCAAATAATTTTTTTTGTCTTCGACATCTATGTGTTGAACCATTTCTAAAATGAATTCTTGATCCTTGGTTAAAACACAAACAAATTTTCCCTTACCCTTATCAGAATTTTCAGAAGAACTGGTTGTAAGTAATTCATCTATTTGAAGGGCTTTGTTGTCTTCAGAAGACAGAGAAAAGTAGTCAGGTTCTGACTCGGCATTTGAATCGGAGGAATCAATGAGAAGATTGGAGATTTGTTGGGTGATTTCATCATCGAGTTTCAATTCTTGTAATTTTTTGTTCATTTTGCAGTATTTCAATTTATGACCCTTTTTGTGACATTTGTAACACGTAATGTCTTTGTATTTGGAATCAGCTTTTTTGGTATTTGGTTTTTTGAAATGATGAGTATTTTTGTAGGGGTTTTTGTAATACTCTTCGTTGGTTTTGCTGAAATCTCTCCTTTTGTAACCTCTCGAAGTACTCTTAAGAGATTTATGAGTCTTGCTACAGTTTCATGTACAACTAGAAGCGGGTTTTGAGAAATTCGTATCAAACTCTTTGCAAAAGGTTCCAAGTTCGCATTTAGTTCTCTTTAGCTCCAGTTTGAGGTGTTTTTGTAATTTCAGGTCTTGATAGATTTTGAGACCTTCCTGTTGAGTTATACTGACAAACTGTCCGTATGTAAACTAATTGTATGATATAATATGTTTACCACAATTCTCTTTGATTTTGTTCCTAACCTTTTCTCCTAAAATGGTAGGTAGTCCGGCCAAGAATTTCTCTTTCCAAAATGACTGGTTGAAATCTTCCCTGAGCATAACTCTGGTTAAGAAGGTATTTTTGTACCATTGGAAATCACTGAGTTTCTTGCATTTGAGGTTGGAAAGTAACTCGGCATTTTTGTCTTTCAAATGTGAAGAATCTCCTATGAAATTTAAAGAGATCGTGAGAATCAAGGTTGCTACGGAAACTTGTAGGGGTTCACCTTGTTCATCAATGATTGATATTCCTTCTTCATCTGTTTTGATGGAATTGAGGATATCTTCTTTTTGTTGATCAGCGAGATAATTATCCCACCAACCTTTCAATTGACCAGAGAATCCTGCGATGAGCAGTTCTGCAATGGTTTTGTCTCGCGTACCGTTCTGGATTTTGTAGACATTTGCAGCCATGGTCATTTGTTGAAGAAAATTGAGAATATTATATTTGGTCATTCCATCTATGTTCCAATCATAAATGGAAGAGACATTAAAACGGGATTGAGCAAGGGATTTTACTATACCTAGGTCAGGAGCAGGAATAATCTGCAATTGTTGTTGTTGGACCTGTTGTATTGGTCTTTGCCAATCCATATGACTAACAAATGGTTTTTTGTTTTGGACTTGTTCTAGAGTATCATTGTCGTCGGAATCATTGACAAGAGTAGTGATTTTGTTGGAAGATTGTGGAGTATCCGGAATAACGTGTTCTGTGTTAGAACTGTTGGATGTCTCAATTTTACTCAATTGATCTTGAATAGCCTGAATAAATTCAGACTTGTTTTGCTGGATATTCTTGACACCATCTTTGGACACCTGAAAGGGTTTAAAGATAGGACTTTGGCTTTTCTTATCCTTAGTCGTTCCTGGGGATTTAATGGTGACTAAAGGGTTGGTTTTTATGTGTTTTTCTACCATGTCGAGTTGTTTTTCTAGGGTATTCAAACTGATAATGGTAAAATTGTTTTGGGCGTGGATATTCTTGGTATTTGTTTTTTCATCCTTTGCAGGAAGGCATAAGCATCGCCTCTCGATCCAATCCATCTTCTTAAGAGGAATCGCGTCTACATGACAACCATGAATGTTAAACTTAATCCCTTGTAGAGGAGGGTGGTTGGACTGGACTTTCGTAGAATCAGGTAGGGTTTTCCACTCCGGTGTTTTGTTCCTAGTCATAATTGGATTTACCATTTTAGAAAATGGGTAATCAATGGAATTTTCGGAGGAGTAAATTTCAAATCAGTCAAACAATAGGATGTTTATCCTATGTTTATTAACAAAATTATAAAATTCTTCCTATATTTTTGTCCTAGTACTTAAAAAGGTTTTGAAGAACCAAACTCTTTTTTCTAGGTTGTATTTTTATAGAAATCTTTTTGTAGGATTTTTTTATCAATTTTGAAATCTTTTTGTAAAACACCAAGTTCATTTACTATATTTTCTGTAATCGAGGAAAAAGTCGGACTAGTAGGTTCTTGGTCCTCTATCTTTTCTCTAACAGTGTAATTTTCATAAACGGGTCTCGGTATTTCGTTGGAGTAGTCTACGTTTCGTAGATTGGGTAAATCTGACGTAGAATGTCTGAGTTTTATTTTGTATGGAGTATTTATGACTGAAGTAATTTGTGTGACTCTTCCTAAGTCAAGAGTTTCTATGGAACTGGAATCATCGTATCTACTACTCGTAGATTTTCTATGGAACGATAGACGGACTCTACCATCCTAGTATTGAGTTATTTCTCTGAGACGGGTATTTGGTTCGGAAGTCTCTAGAGGTTCAGGTTTGACAATACCTTCTAAGATCCATTCGTCTGGTAGGGTAATATCCTTCCATCTAATAGGTCTTGGTATAACAGTGTTAGATTTGGAAAGATCAGTTTGTAAAAGAAGGGTTTCACCTTTCTTACTATGGTATTTGACTTTTGTAGCAAAAGCTGAAGTCATAGCTTTGTAATGGATTCTATAAATTGTAGCTACAAGAATCGATCCTTGAAGCATTTGGTAATTGTGAGTCTTGATTTGTAAGACAAGGGATTTTTGAATATTTTTGTCATTTAAAGAAACTGAGAAATTTGGGTAACAGTCAAAAGATATTGGTCTTGTGCAGAGACTAGACTCAACAAAACTCAATAGGGAATCTTCGAAATTTGTGAATCTGGCATCACGTAAGATAGCAAGGATTGAGGTGTTTAATCCTTCCTTCGTGAGGGGTTTTATCCCTACTTGGACTAATCCAATATGGATATATTTGTAATTTCTTTCTCTGTGTCTCTTCAAGGAATTTTGAGAAAGTAATTGAATTGTTTCAAAAGGTTGAGATAATTTGATATCTCTTTCTCTGTGTCTCGATTTACTCTCGGTATTTTCCAATTATCAATAGATTTTTCAAAATCTTGTATCAAGATTTCTTCGGTGTTTATTATCTTCTTTGAATTCATGGAAGGAGATGAACCAAAATCACAAGAAGTAGATTTGTTGAGAAACGGATCCATGTTATGGGACTCCCACATAGCACCCAGACTCTTCCTACAATCAAAGGCCTTCCCTAGGGTATAACTTTCTGCGTTCGTTGAGGACTTACCGACCCCGGACTATCCTAAGCACAAAACCTCGAAAGAACCCGAACCTCTAAAATGGAATTTCATCTGATCTGGACACTATTCTCTCTATCTCTACCCTTTATGACTCTGATACCAAACTTAGGCCGATGATCTAAAGGGGATAACTGACAGGGAAGGAATCGGGATATAAGGTATTGAAATATTAAAAGATAATTGAAATATGCAGAAAGTATATAAAGATTAACTTACAATTTAAGGTTCCAGTTATGGAAATCATAAATAAAAGGTTCTGCAGGAATTTAAAGAATTTAAAAGCATGAAATATTTAAAAGATTAGGAGGTAGTACCGTCCATAATCATATTCATTTATAATAAATTGGAATTTACAAAATATTTTATCAAGGAGATATACCTTGAGAATTTCGAAGGTATTTTGGATCATATGATATGAATCATATGGATATTTGAGGGGAATATTAATCTAACCTAAAGGGGAATTTCTTTAGAGGAGCTCTCACTTCTATATATATATATATATGAAAAACATAATATGTGATACATATAATCTAAATGACATGCTTAGCACAAATGGCTTCGTGGCTTGCTGGTTAAGCGCCTCGCTAATCGAACATATACATAGAGTTTGAACCTCCTCTGCAACGAATATATTGTGTGTGTGATTAATACCTACTAACATTTATTTGATTAAGTAAATAAAAAATAATTTGAAACGAAAACCATGAAAAGCAAACTAAAATGCAAGTAGCCATGTCCAAAATGTAAGAAAGTTATTACTAGTAATTGACATATCTTACTAAGTAATTTTTAATTATCTCTTTTTTATTAGAAAAATTGGCAAATACGTGTTTTAAAAAAATGTTCTCTCTTTTTAATCACAGGTGTGAAGAATAAATTTTCAATAAAAATGTATATACCGACAAAAATAAAATACGGAGGACTTTCTATTTGTAATTTATGTCTTTTAGTTATTATAGTTTTATAGTTAAATAAAAAGCATTTTTTAGTACACTTAGTTACATATTTATGTTCCGAAAAATTAAACACTTAGAAATACTATTCAAACTAATATTTATGTAGGATTTTAATTGTATAAGGGCGTTAAGCATATCCATATAAGGGATGTATCTACAATTAAATCATATTACATACTATGTGTTTAGTATATACTTTATTTTTTTTTAAACTAAAATGATCTGTAATAACAAGTAAGTTATAATTAGTCTAATTTATTAATATTGGAAGTAAAGTAAATGACCAACTATAATATGATAATCATAAAATGCAGGTAAAACTATAAATCACATTGCAAATATTTATAAGGTAACAAATCCTAAAAGATGGATAAATAGAAGTTAAACCCAAAAGATGAGGGTAAGAAAATAATAAAAATGTCGGTTAAGTTCCCATTATACGCTCAGCAATTTTAAATCCCTCTTGTTTTTTTCTTCCTTGGACTACACTAATTTCTCTCCTAATTTGTTAATATTGAAAGTAAAGTAAATGGTCAACTATAACAAGATAAAATAAGGTAAAACTATAAATCACATTGCCAATATATACAAGGTAAGAAATTCAAAAAGATGGATGAAAAAGATGTCAAATCCAAAAAGAAGAGGGTAAAATAATAATAAAATGTCGGCTAAATTCTGAAACTACTCTTGGAAATTATAAATATATATTTAGTATAATTTAGCTTAACCTTTTCTTTGTTAGTAACATGACCAATAGTAGCAAGTGATAATGTAATAAGCTTAATTAGTTAATATTGGAAGATAAAATGCAGGTAAGGTAAAACTATAAATTACATTGGCAATATTTATAAGGTAACAAATCCTAAAAGATGGATAAAAAGAAGTTAAATCCAAAAAGGGAAAGAGTGAGAAAATAATAAATAGCCCATTAAATTCCCAATTTACCCTTGGCAAATTTAAATCCTCTTTCTTTTTCTTTCACTATACAGTCAAATCTTTCTATAATTGTCATTCTTTGCAACATCATTTCACTATAACAGCCTTATCCGGAACTAATTTTTCATGTTATATTTTACTTTTCTATAACAACATTCTATCTATAACAACAATGACATTCATTATAACGGTACACTCTTTATAAAAATTACCTCTCTATAACAACCATACTTATAATTACATTCATTATAAGTAATATTTATAAGAAGTATATTATGTATAAAAAATAAGATATCAAAATATTTATGATAATCATCATTAATGTCATGCATATAGTAATTTTCAAGTATGAATATCTAAAAGAAAAAAATATATTTCTCATAGTGATCTGATTTAGACTTGAAAATTTTCAAAATCATGTATTTCTATCTACCGATTTGGTATAAATTTGATACTTATTTGCTTGATTTTGATAGATGTAATCAATCTATTTACACTTATACGGAATTTGACGTAACTATTCCGATCCAATCCTTGAAATTACACCGATGAAGAGATTAGTGCACAAGTGATTGGAGTGGAAGAACAAGAGACAATAGATACACAACGTGACAACGAAAGTGTTGACGAAGAGACTCAACCTATTGCTACACTCGGGGCGAGATAGAAGTTTGCTGAAAGTATGGACAAAATTCTTCGTCAATTTAAGCATTATATTATCGCTAAGAGACTGAAATTTACAAAACAACCTACAATTATAGAATTGTTATGTCAAATTTGAAAGTGATTTAAATTCTCAATCAATTTTAAATGCATATGTTCCTTAGATTTCAATTCTTTATCGATATGGTACAACTAGTCAATGATTTATTTACCTTTTTAATTTTTAATTAATGAGATATGAAAATCAATTGAGATTTTAAATTAACAAGTATATTATTTTCGTTTATAGTATAAAAAGTATAGAAAAATAATTATTTGCGTACTTTCGTTTATAATAGCTAAATAAGATGTAAATATCAAATGTCAGTATACATATATAACAACACCTCACTATAGCGGTCATGAGATTCTCGGACAAACGCTGTCATTATAGAGAGATTTGATTGTATTAGTTTCTCTCTTAATTTGTTAATATTGAAAGTAAAATAAATGGCCAACTATAACAAGATAAAATGCATGTAAAGTAAAAGTATAAATCACATTACAAAAATTTATAAGGTAATAAAATCCAAAAAGAAGTTAAATAATAAATGTTGGTTAAATTCCCAAGTTACCCTTATCAAATTTAAATCTTTTTTTTCAGTTTTATTTTTTTATTTCACTATACTAATTTCACTTGTTCGTCGCCTAGCCCAAGGACTCGAACTGAAGAAAAAAGTCCTTGGATCGATTTCTATACATTACATTCTTCGTGTTCTCCGTATTCTCTATCGCCGATTTTCCGTTCACCGTGTTCCAGCAATGACTATTATGACTCCTTCTCCAGTAGATGTACGTTAATCTAAAATTCACTTTATCGTAGAGTGTTTTTGTTTTGTTTTAACTTTGAAAAACGAGCTTTGTAGATTTTTTTAAAGTTATTTGATTGGATAAGTGGTGAATTTTCATTTAAAAGCGGTGGCAGAGTGAAGTTTTATGTAAAACGTGTTGATTTAAATGCGGCAATTGTGAAATTCTAGGGATTAGGTTAATCGGAAGTGATAGGTAATGTTAGATCGAATAGTTGCTTTGTTTAACTTTGAAAAGGAGCTTCGGGTAGTGGATTTTTGTATTTTTTTTTATAGTTTCTGATTGGATAAGTGGTGAATTTTCATTAAAAAGCGTCGATAAAGTGAAGTTTTATGTAAACATGTTGATTTAAATGTGGCATGGTGAAATTCTAGGGATTAGGTTAATCGGAAATGATAGGTAACGTTAGATGAATATCTTAATTTAGTTTTTTTTTGTTAACTTTGAAAAGGAGCTTTGTGTAGTGGATTTTCGTAGATTTTTGATGTTTATTGGATTGGATAAGTGGTGCATTTTCATAAGTTTTATGTAAACGTGTTGATTTAAATGCGGCAATGGTGAAATTCTAGGGATTAGGTTAATCAGAAATGAAAGGTAACGTTAGATCGAATATCTTACTTTAGTTGCTTTGTTTTTTGTTTTTGTGGCAGCCAGAAGAAGACGAGATGCTTGTTCCTAATTCAGATTTTCCTGTTGAAGGTCCTCAGCCAATGGAAGGTAGTTTTTACCTTCTTCTACACTAATACTCCCTCCGTTCACTTTTTACTTGTCACGTTTCGCTTCTCTGGAGTCAATTTGACTAATCTTCGAAGCTAAATTAAATTAGATTAATTCAATACTTTAAAATTTAATATTTTGTTGTTCAGAAACTATACGAAAAATACCCTTGCAATTCTTCTCATATTAATATGATTAAAATATACATCTTAAAATGTTGGTCAAAGTTCATGTAGTTTGATTCTTGAGGAGCGAAACGTGACAAGTAGAAGTGAACGGAGGGAGTATATATCAGTAGTTCAGCTGGATTGTAATTATCTGAATCCACTTCTGTTTTTCCCTGCTACTAGCATGATTCTGAATGTCCATTTGTGGTCTTGTGGATTTTGAGATGTTGTTTTGAAGTTGCACTTTTTATTGTTGGTAGTTGCGACTGAGGACACAGCTAGTACAGTGGATGGCCCACCAGTGGATGATCCGCCATCTGCTCGGTTTTCATGGACGATAGAGAACTTTTCGAGGTTGAATGTGAAGAAGCTATACTCAGAAGTTTTCCATGTGGGAGGATACAAATGGTAATCTTTTAAGTAGTATCTAGGGATACTTTTGATGTATTGCTCTATTGTTTTAATATGTAGGTGATTTGATGTACTTAATGGTGCATTATGTATGTCAGGAGGATATTGATATTTCCTAAAGGGAACAATGTGGACCATTTGTCAATGTATTTGGATGTTGCAGATTCACCGTCATTGCCTTACGGGTGGAGTAGATATGCTCAATTTAGCTTAGCTGTGCTCAACCGAGTCCATAACAAGTTTACAGTGAGAAAAGGTCAGAATTCTTGTTTATTGAATAAGAGACATAAATTTGTGAATATTTAACTGCTGAGAAAAGATTGACTGTTGGTTGAAGAAGTGATGTGTTTGAGCCTTTCGAGACATTGCTCGTTACTTGGAGAGAGATTGTGAAACAATAGATTCTCCAGGCTTTACTTATTTCAGGCGGTGTCACGTGCGTAACTGTTAGCTTTTTAATCAAAACGAACAGAGTGTAATGAATGTTCACACAACATGTAGTTATCTTAATTAGAATTTGATAAATTCCATAAAGCGGGTGAATTAGGAATTATATTATCAACTAATTTCTAAATGTGCCAGCTGCTGGCACAAGAAAGGGTTGAGCGGAGAACAGAGAAGAATCTGGAACATCGTACCAGCCTTCATTTGGTGGACATTGTGGAAATAGAGAAACCTATAAGTTTTGAGTGAAAAGCCGAGTGTACCAGATCAAGATTAACTTTGTACTTTTGCTTAGTTTTTGATGTAGAATGGGAAATGTAAATGAGGCTGAAACTTTAACAGATTTCATTTGTTCCATACAAGATTAATAGAACTCCTCTTTTGATTTGGATGTGCATATTTCAGCACCTTCCTAGTGCTGTCTTTTGGAATGAAATTTGCTTTACTGTTTAAAAAATATATATTTTGAAAACACTTTCAACAATAATAAGTGAAGGGAAAGAGAGGTTTCATACGCTGTCATGTCGGTATAGGCATGTGTGAATGCTAATTGTAAGTGTGCTTCATCTTATTGGGCTATTGGCGGAAGACGTAGTAGCAGGTGTACCCTTTATCATTGTAATCATAAGTTGTGCGGACTCTTCACTTTCGGTACTGCACCCATGTCAACACTACGTGGGTGTGGGATACGTACCGGATATGGTCAAACGATTTTGGATACTTTAACCAAAATCGATAGAGAAGTTCGAGACATATACAATGATTTTTGAAATCAAAACAAAAGTTAGGATGAAATCATAATTTAGGCATATGTTCTTTTTATCATTCAAAGATATTGGTATTAAAAGTCAGCAACCCCAAGGTGCTTCAAAGATATTTACATGTCAACCAGTGTTGTCAAAGGCGCGCTTAAAGCGCGCTTAAGCCCTGAAGCGAGGCTTAAAACATGTTGAGTGCTTCGCCTCACTTTATGTTTCAGTGTCATCATCAAGACTCTAAGACATACTTTTCCTTGCCAATGAGCCTCTCTTGAAGAGGTGACACTAGATATATGATATTTCACTTTATCGTAATGTTTTTACAATTTCTTTTTCCATATATTTATTATTCATGCTTATTATTATTAGCCTTGGTCTAAACATATATACATTTGTATTTTTGCACCTTTGCGCCTTTTTTCATTAAAGCCCACACTTTATTTGCGCTTTGTGCTTAAAGCCCTAACCGACCTTAGAGCTTTTTTGCGCTTTTCGCTTTTGATAACACTGATGTCAACATCACTGTTGAATTTGCAATGAACTCAAGAAGTCTTTATGATCTCTATATCATTTGCAATAGCCATGTTACACCCAATAGTAAGAGATGCATCTGTACTTAATAATAATTACATATTCGAACTTGTGCATTTCTTTGCTTCCAAACAGTCCACCATAATTTAGGCATAGTTTTATAACTCTATTTTTAGATATTTGAATTCCTTTTAGCCGAAACCCCATACCCCCGAATCTTAAAATTTAGATCATGAAGGATCCGACCTCTAGATCCTTACCCTATCGGACACCTGCACCCGAGTCCGAGCAACTTACCTGTAATCTGCACTTCTGGTATTTCTTAGAAAGACCTATTTAATATTGGACCATTGGATTTCGTGCGGATGAGATTTATGAAAGGTAGATTCATTAATTCTTACAATATCTGTTCATTAGTCCGCCCGTGTTAGTCATTTTAGGATCTGGACTAGATTTCTTAATCAGTCATTTAATAGAGTTTTCAAATATATTTATCTTGTTGTGTACGTAGAAGATATTATTTATGTGCAACCTTATTAATTTTTTTTTCCACTTGACATTGTTCGTTCTGCAATATCTTAATGGATGCTCTGGACAGTTCTCTGTATTAGTTCAAGGAATCACTGTTCCTTTGTACAGGTTTATAGTTAGCAAGGAATTATGCACGTAGCACCTTCTTGGTGAAAGTAGTGAAATTCATCTTACTCACCCTAAAAAATAAAGTAGAAAGAGAATAAGAAAATCAAGGATTTGAGTCTTTCACTAGTACAAGAAGCTCTGATTCTTTCTTCTCATGTTTAGAGGTAAGTCTTGCATTAAATAATTATAGTCTATATACGGCCCGAAACGTTTCGGTCATCTAGTTTACCAAAAATGGCCCAACTTCCTTATTTACCAGTTTTAGCCCAATTTGTATATATTTTGAAATCTTTTTTCAGCCTCATTGGAATTTAGAACCCTATTTTTTAACGTTTCGCAGCCACATCTCTTCTTCTCACGCATGACTGCTTCTCGCTTTTCTTTTCTCTTCTCTTTCTCTCGCTTTTTCACGTTCCAAGGTCTCCAATGGTGTTTTTTATATCCTTCAGGAAGTTTCTTCAAAATCAACGAAGAAACATGAATCTAACACTTTTATTGGTATTAAAATTAGAAAAATGCTTCCAAACGGCTTGTAAATTGGAATGGAGGTTGTTTATTAAAACCCTATGCATTGGGACGTGAAAAAATATTTTCTGTAGGAATAGGATTCACGAGATCTCTGGCAAACATTCATGCATCAGGACATGAGAAATAATATTCAACTCAATGCATGTTTCTTTTTCAAGTTTACCAAATTTTGATGTTTATGCACTGATATACAATAGTTATATATGGTTACACAGAGCAGTTACATTTTTTTACACTGTATATATAATGCATATATAGTGTATATAATGATAGAGACAACAAGAAACAACAACCCAGTGTAATCCCACAAGTGGGGTCTGGGGATGGTAGAGTGTACGCAAATCTTACCGCTACCACTGAAGGTAGAGAGGCTGTTTCCGATATAATGATTGAGACGAGTTTAGATTTTTTGCCTTCAGTGATGTATATTCACTGTATAAATAATGTATATTTAATGTATATATATGTATCAATGTATATTTGTGTATAACGGTGTATATAAGATGTTAAACAGAGTAAAGAATTAAAAGAAGTATATAATGTACATGGGGAATAGGTGTGTACAGCCTTGGAAAATGCAAAAGTAAAATTGGAAAAAGTTAAAAGGTAGTAACATTGAAAGAGGCAACACTTCTTTTCAACAGTTTGGCTATTCCAAATGTAATTTTTTTTGGGCTAACTCTAAACTGTTTGTTTGACCGGTACATTTGCATAAACCCCACCTGTAATTATCTCTACAACACTTGTTGCTGAAATTAATATAGTACTACTCTGAAAAATAAAAAATAAATAAAATGATTATATTCTATAATACCTATTTTCTGTCTTCGTCCAGTTTTCTGCCTGATGTAGATGCATGCACAGACAGATTTTGTTGATTATCTGAGTTTTCATTCATTTCAGGAAAGCAGATTAAATATCCCCCTAATTTTTTTTTTGACAAGTAAATATCTCCTTATACTTGAAACTACCACTGTCTTCTGGATGACTGCAGGAATGATGCAGATGGTCTATGCTTTTATTTTGGGGAAATACCTAAGAATCTGACTGAAAATATTTTTACCTTTTTTTTGAGTTTGGCTACCGGTGGGTCTAAATAAGGCTTAATAAGCATTTCCATATTTTAAATGCTTTAAAGGTTTGTTGAGCTTCGAAATGAAGATTTAAAGCTTTGATAAAGGATTTTTTTTGAGAAGGTAACATGTAACATTATATTTTTTTTGATCAAGTAACATGTAACATTATATTAAGAAATCATCAGCACAAAGTTTGTGCTGGAAACCAAAAGGTGATTACATTCCCTGTTCTTACAGGGAGTCTAGAACTTGTAGTAATGAATCTAAATCTGCATCTGCACTATATTCAGCTGTACACCAAAAACAAAAAAGAAGAGTACAGTTCATCTTGATCTTCTGGGTAGTGCTGGCTGTATCTTCAAAGCATCTAAAATTCATTTCCTTTCAAACTGTCCACCAAATAGTAGCTGGGATAATTTTCCATTTGTCCTTGTTAGTATTATGATTTCTTCCTGCATTCCAACAAGACAGAAGTTCAAAGGTGCTTGCCGGCATTGTCCATGTAATACCCCTGGATCTGATGAACAAATCCCACAACTGTCTAGTGAGAATGCAATGAAGGAATAAGTGGTTAACTGTCTCTGCCTCTTGCCCACATAGATAACACCTTGATATAATAGGAATTTTCCTTTTCCTTCAGGTTTTCATGAGTTAGGACAACTCCTCTTGCCACAAGCCAGGTGAAACATGCCACTTTATATGGTATTTTAACTCTGCAGATGTGTTTCCATGGCCATAAGATGGTTTGTTGTCCATTTTGGTTCATGTCTTCATAAGCTGATCTAGTTGTGAATTACCCACTGCTATGTTTCTGCCATCTGAGTGAGTCTTCCCCTTCCTTCAATCCTTTGCATAGTTCTAGAGTATTGAAGAACTCTGTGATTCTTGGTAATTCCCAGTCATGTAAAGCTCCGGGATAAAGGATTTTGAAGCAACTTATTAGAGAAAATTAGATGATGCCAGGATTGACATACCTTTTCATTGGAAAGAGAGTATGAACGCATGATTGGGGGATACACTGAAGGATAATCTTAGGTCTACTGGCATCTTATCTTGAGAGTATTTTTAATCTCCCCTATTTTCATTTTCCAATAAGCTTGTGCCATTCCGAGCATTCTCTAATTTATGCCTCTTCAGCTTTTTATTCCTTACGGATGCTGTTTTTGGTGTTCTCTCCCTTTTGATGGTTCTAATTTGTGCCACATATTATTATGATATGATAAGTAGACTGCTGGCTATTTCGTTGATGTTATGATTTTTACGGCAGACATTTGCTGTACATATTGACACCTTCTTGGTGCAACCTATGAAACTTACTTCCAAAAAATGATTGTTATGGCAGATACTCAACACCAGTTTAATGCAAGAGAGAGTGACTGGGGTTTCACATCCTTCATGCCTCTTAGTGAATTATATGATCCTAGCAGAGGTTATCTTATGGATGATACAGTCATAGTTGAAGCTGATGTTGCTGTTCGTAAGGTCGTTGATTACTGGTCCCATGACTCTAAGAAGGAGACTGGTTGTGTTGGCCTTAAGAATCAGGGAGCCACTTGTTATATGAACTCTCTCCTCCAAACTTTGTACCATATTCCTTATTTTAGAAAGGTTAGCCTAGAAAAGCATGAGTAATTTCTTTGTTACTTATTTTCTCGGAGGTGACTAATTCACACGTGTTTCAGGCTGTGTATCATATGCCAACAACTGAGAATGATAATCCATCTGGGAGCATCCCTTTGGCTTTGCAGAGTTTGTTCTATAAGTTACAGTACAGTGACACTAATGTAGCAACAAAAGAGTTGACGAAGTCCTTTGGATGGGACACATATGATTCTTTCATGCAGCATGATGTACAAGAACTTAACAGGGTTCTTTGTGAAAAACTTGAAGATAAAATGAAGGTAATTTGTAATTGTAGATGGTATGCATATTTGGATTTGAGACTATTTTTTATGGATTATTTGGGTTTCTTTGGCTCAGGGAACCGTTGTAGAGGGCACAATACAACAACTGTTCGAAGGGCATCATATGAATTATATTGAATGTATCAATGTGGATTATAGATCAACAAGAAAAGAATCTTTTTATGGTATTTATGGACCAATATTTATTTCTTCATGTTTTTTCTTGTAAAACACAGAATGCCTTAGTTTAATTTGCAATCATGTCTCTTTTGACAGACTTGCAGCTTGACGTCAAAGGGTGTCATGATGTCTATGCTTCTTTTGACAAGTATGTAGAAGTAGAACGTCTTGAGGGTGATAATAAATACCATGCAGAAAAATATGGTTTACAGGTCAAATCCCTTCGCTGATTTTCGGATGATGGTTTGCGGAGTTGGTTAGATATTAAATTTGTGCCATTAGCCACAAAAGGAAGGATATAACTGGTACTTGAAGTGAAATGTATATGGAGAGACAAAAAGATACTAATTACTGTTACTCAAACTACGCGATTACTAACTAATACTACTAATAAGGAGAACACTAGGCTACCTACTAACCTTCTAGCCTAATCCTCGACCTCCACACCTTCCTATCTAGGGATAATGGTATCTAGTATCTTTATTACTATTTACCTGAACTTCCTTTTTTTTCCCAGGATGCTCGGAAAGGTGTACTTTTCATTGACTTCCCCCCCGTTCTTCAGCTTCAGTTAAAACGATTTGAATATGATTTTGCACGGGATACTATGGTAAAGGTATTTAATTTATTCCTCTCATGTGGTCAAAGTATAAAATAGATTCCTCATGCCTATGAAAAAAGGGAGTATAGAACTGATTCCTCACATGATTGTATAGGCGTAACCAAGTAGAGTAAATATTTTCCATGTGATGATAATTACTGATTCTCTTTTTGAATTGATTAAATAGATAAATGACAGATATGAGTTTCCTTTACAACTCGATCTTGATAGAGAGAATGGCAAATATTTATCTCCTGATGCAGATCGAAGCGTTCGTAATCTCTATACTCTTCATAGGTATCAATCTCTTTTCTCTGATGAAGCATAAATGTTTTCCTTTTTTCTTAATGCTCTTTCTCTTGCCATTTGGGGATGTGATCTTACTTCTGGCATGTGGTTGCGTTAAGCTGTTAACAGAGTTCCTTCATCATCTCACATTCTTCGTGTTGACAAATTTCTCTTTTGGTTAATTTACTTACTTTATGCTTGTGATTAGTTGAGCGGGTCAGATCTACTCATTTTTGCATACAGATTTGAATCATCTAATCATAAGAGCCACATTATATCATTCTGTTTACTTCTTCCTTTTCTGCCTACGGTTATGCATGATTCTTTGCTGTTTTCCTTGTCCAATCAATTTTCACTCGACATTGTGGCTTACCAGAGCTACATGTGCCTCAGGCTCTTAAGTTTCTGAGACATAATAAGATTGCTTCTAATTTTAACAACTTGATTTTCCCCTGGTCGGTGGTGCAAAATCAGCCATCTGTCGAGAAATATAGTCTCTTCTTGATTCCCTTTGTCAAATGGGGTTTATATTTTTTCCTCTTTTGTAAACTTTCCTATTTGAAAACTCTAACTACACTGCAATGGTAACAATAGGAAAGACTCTTACTGCCACATTCCATCACTTTGGATTTCACTTGAAACGTTTTACAGAACAATGTAGTTTTTAGGGTAAACGTGTAAATTAGGAAATAGAGTCCTTCCATAGTGAACCAAGGGTTCTTTTACCCCCTAGCAAGTTTTGACTTTTGGTTCATGAGGTATGGCCCCTGCCTATTGTGCATTATCTGTTTCCAAGTTAATTTACTCTAATTGTTTTCGTTTGTTTTCTTATCAATGCTGACTTCTGTTGTCCGCTAGAATTCTAGCGTCAGAAATCATGCATTGGTCATCATACAAGGGATATGCTAATGTGGACATGACTTGATTTTGCTTGAAGGATAGTAGGATTTAAAATTTTCATTGGATTTATGTTGTATGCTCTACCTCAATTTTTAACCTTATTTTAATGCCCACAAACTTTATCATAGAACTTCGAACACTTCGACCTCATGGTTTAGTACATGTTTATTTTGATCAAATCGTTGCTTTACTTCCTAGTACACCTTTCTAACGGTGCTTAATCTTGAATGCCATCCCACTACTACATTATGCAGTGCTGTATACTAAAAGCTTAGTAGCACAATTGCTCAGAGGTGAGTCTATTCCCTCTGTTTTCCTAATAGGAGATTACACAGCTGGAGTTCTTAGTGTCCTATCCATGTAAGGAGGGCTCTGATTTGAAATATTATTTTACTATTTTTACTTAATTAGAGCAGTGGGGATTCATTCAAGTTCCTAATTTTTTTTTTGAGAAACAAAAAGAGGGGCTGCTTAAGTACCACCTATATAATTGGATGATACTGTCTAAATAAAAATTAGCACCCTCCTTTTTCGTCCCCCCTTCCTCTCTCCCTTTCCCTTGCCCTCAATTAGCTGCTTTTGCAATTGTGATGTTGTTATCATCTGTCCCCCCTCCATTCTGCGTTGTAGTTTGATATATTCTGCTTCTGCTGTGGAAAAAAAAGATATGGATTTCTTTTTGCAGTCTAGACTATGATATGTTTTGATTTAATCTTTGTATACTTGGCATAGATTTCTGAATGACAGGAAGACTAGGTAATGAGTTTTATTTGATCCTGTTATTTTTGTTTTCAGTGTTTTGGTTCACAGTGGTGGGGTCCATGGGGGACACTATTATGCTTATATCAGGCCAACGCTCTGTGATCAATGGTATGTATTATGTTGCAGTCAGTAGACACGTTTCTTTATGCTTTAATTCTTTGGTTTTCTGTGCCATGCAATTTTGGTATTCTCACCTACTCTGGGAGAAGGAAAATTTTATCATCTTTAAGGCGATGTAGTTTATTATAGTGTCCTTTTTTCTTTTCAAAATAAAAAGATGCATGATAGATTTTGGACTGCCGCCGCCCTTCGAGCGTTGTTTATAGCTATTTCACTTCCTTGACACAATCTTTCTGGTTTCTGCTGCCTGTTAGATTTTTAAGATTCACTATTTGCTTATTACTTTTAGGTTTAAATTTGATGATGAGCGTGTGACAAAAGAAGATTTAAAGAGGGCTCTAGAAGAGCAGTATGGTGGTGAGGAGGAGGTATTTTTCCAATTCTTGCTGTCCTTTAAGTTATATGCATGTGAATCATTTTCTTGTATTATAGCCGATATTCATTCTCCGCTTCTTGCAACAGTTACCTCATGCAAACCCTGGGTTCAACAATTCACCTTTCAAATTTACAAAATATTCAAACGCATATATGCTTGTTTATATACGTGAAAGTGACAAAGAAAAGATTATCTGCAATGTGGACGAAAAGGACATTGCGGAGCATCTCAGGGTGTGTGTGCTACATAACTCTGTCCATTTAATTTTTGATAATATGGTTGAGTCGTGTCATCTAGGATCTAACATTTTATTGCAGGTAAGGCTAAAGAAAGAGCAAGATGAAAAGGAGCAAAAGAGAAAGGAAAAAGCAGAGGCTCACCTTTATACTATCATAAAGGTTTCCTTTAAAACCTATTCTCTATCCCTTACTGCTTGTATCCTTGTAATTTGGAAACCTTACTGAAAACACTTGTCTTATATACTTAGGTTGCTCGTGATGAAGAACTTGGTGAACAAATTGGAAAGGGGATTTATTTTGATCTTGTGGATCATGACAAAGTCCGTAGTTTCCGTATCCAGAAACAGATGGCATTTACGCAATTCAAGGTATTGTTTGCAATTTATTTTTGTACATATTTACTTATAAAAATTATTTTTGTACAGATTTTGAAAATTTACATCGTCATTGCTGTTTTGGTTGCTCTTCTGAAGCATAATATGTAGATACTGCATAAATATGCTTCAGAGTTACGAACATAAATAGAAATGTCTCCTCTTGAACAACTTCATTTTTTAGATTGGGTAGATACATGATTAAATATGGTATCAAAACTGACAAAAGTTCTGATTTTGAGCCGCACAGATATCCTTGAATAAAATATTCTCACGTGCTTGGCTCAAGAAAAAGGTTGGGACTGAGAAAAAGAATTAGGTCCACACGTGAAGGGCCGTGTTGCATGCATGAAACAATAGGATGTGTCCCATCTCAAACAACTTTTAGATGATGTGATAACATAATTCAACAAGAACATATAGACTCTTGGAGTACAAATACTAACAATGGAGGTTCATGTGCCACTTTTATGTCTTCTGTAATATGGGTAATGGGATGTAAATTTCGGTGTTGAGATTTTAATATCTAACCTCGAGTTAAAAGATAAAACGTCAGTTTCTCATTTCAAATTTAGGTGAATGATTCTTGAAAAAATGGGATCTCATGGCCGGAATTTGATGGTTCAGCTTTTTGTATGCTGTATGCTAAGTCAAACAGTGATAGCCTATATTTGTGTATTTGGTCAATCCTTGTACCTCTTATGCTTATTATTGTTTAATGGTAAGCCTTTTTTCAGGAGGAAGTTGCTAAGGAATTGGGTATACCGGTGCAATTTCAGCGGTATTGGCTATGGGCAAAACGACAAAACCACACATATCGGCCTAATCGGCCGTTGACACCTCAAGAGGAAGTTCAGTCTGTAAGTTGTAGGACTGTTTACTTTCTGTTGTGTTCTGTGGAGCTGAATTAAGAGTGCACTGCAGTTGTATCCAGATTCTAGAAAGTGTCCTCCGCTTTCAAGTAGAAGTAGTGCTAGAAACTGCCATTTTTAGACCGCACTAGCTTTCCAATCACTTCTACTATTATGCTTGCATCGACATACTGATCAAAAGATTCCAGGACACGTATCATATTTACTCTCCATGCTATCTATCAGTACAATTTGATTGACATTCAAGGGTCTATTCAAGGGAATGTCCAGTAATTAGACAAGAGAACATTATGCTAAGATCAAGCATGAATTTCATGTGATGCTATCTGTATCTATTGCACTGTAGTAGGTGTAAAATGGCTAGGAAAACAACAATTAAGGATAACTGTTTGCCGCCATGCACCTTTTAAAAAAAAATACCATTTATACCTAATAATGCAAGTCATTTTATTGTTGCTTCCGTTTTCTCTGTGGAATGCATATTTCTTAATGTGGGATACTTCTTATCTTCCTTCTGCAAATTGATATTTTTGTACTCGTATCTTGCACTGCTTTAATTTGTATTTCCTCAAGTCGGTCAGTAACAGATGTATTTTTGTGGTGATCTTAAATCAGCTATCCTAAAATTGATTGTGAGCTTCTCTCCCAGACCTTGTCTTGCTCTGCAAAATAGTGTCTAAACAGAGTTTATTGCTGAGTAACTGGATACACTTTGATGTTTATTTTTGTTCACAGCTGATTTCTGCCTCTTCTCCCCGTCCTCTTCCAATCAGGAAAAAGGGATGAAAAACATGCTTTTGTGGATATTCAGTGTTTGGAACTTCATAATTAGAGCTTTTAGAGTATGTCTGATTTGCATGATGAGACGGGATGAAGAGACATCATGATGAGTCATATCTCATCCTGTCTTGAAAGATGTGAACAAAATGAGTTATCCTTTTTTTTCCTGATAAATTAGATGACTCATCCTCTTTGGATGTGGAAAGATTGCCATGGTTTGTGTTAGTGTTTCCCACATCGGTTGGTGGTATGGGCTGTTGTTTCTTACATGGTCTTAGGCGATGGGCTATCTTTTAGACTTAGTTAGATCCAACTTTCATTTTCTTTACATGGTATTAGACCCATCTTTGTTTTTGGTTTACTCATTGTTGGGATCTGAAATGTTTTTCTTGAGCCGAGGGTCTATTCGAAACAACCTCTCTACCTCCACGAGGTAGGGGTTAGGTCTGCGTATGCTCTACCTTCCCAGACCCCACCTGTGGCATTACATTGGGTATGTTGTTGTTGTCAATGTTGGGTTCAATTTTATGTTGTCCATGCTCCAATTGTCCAGCCCTAGGCAGCGTGCTCTTGGGGGTTGTCAGAGTGCCTACATTGGTTGAGGGTATGGACTCTCGTTTTCTTATATGGTCTCGGACAATCCTCTTCTCATGAGTTAGTTTTGTTGTTAAGTTAGGCTTAAGGTCCATTTGTTAACAATTAGCGTGATGAGAGTGGATGAGGAGACATCAGGATGAGTCATCATCTCATCCTGTCTTTTGATGTGAGATGCGGAGGCATTAAGATGACTCATCCTCTTTTTTTTTTTGATTAACAAGGTGACTAGTTCTCTTTGGATGTGAAAAAGTTGCCAGGATGAGCATCCTAAGACTCCTTTTATCCCAATGTAAGAGATTTAGTCTTGGGGAGCGGAGGTATTAATCATCCCAGGATGATAGGTTTATTCGTGCAGCACCATCCCACCTTATCAAGTCGACAAATGTTATTGATTAACAACTGCTGCAGTTATTTTAATCACTAATGTTCGGCGGTGTATATTTTCCTACGAATGATATTTTTTGTCTGTCAAATTACCAAGATTGGTGCTTGATTGACTTAGTGCTAGTGATCTTGCTCAATGTATTTCAGGTTGGACAATTGAGAGAGGTCTCTAATAAAACAAATAACGCTGAGCTAAAACTTTATTTGGAAGTTGAAGTTGACCTGGTAATGGAATATTGCCTGCTCATTTTCCTGTTTAGGGTTCGCACTTAGAATATTTGTTGGGGCAGTTGCTGTACTTTTGTGTATATGAAGTTTTATGTTTTGCACTTTTTGCGTTGCGTATTGTTCCAGGATTTGCGACCTTGTCCTCCACCTGAGAAGACCAATGAAGATATTCTTCTATTTTTCAAACTGTATGACCCTCTGAAAGAGGAGATAAGGTATTTCTTCTTGCCTCTCATAGGATGAAATCCTTACCTTACAAGACTAGTTGTTTCCATGCTTGTCTAATTTGGGATCTCTAAATATTGAAAAGTGCAATATTGGTTATTAAAAAAATAAAATGGAAAGTGCATCATCTTTTTTTCATTCTTAGAGCCTGCAGACATGGTAGATATATGAAATGTGACAATGACAATTTGTCACTTCCGATTGAGAAACCTGCGGGCGAAGTGCTTACGTTTGGCTAAGATCCTTGATGACTGATTTATAAACCGCTAATGCTTTCAGTCTTATGTTAAGTGATCGCATAGCGACTAAGGTTCTAACAACTTGGTGTCAGACTGTTCAACATGGTGGACATCTAACTCCTCTAACACAGATATTTAATTGACCTGAGATTACTGTAGGTAAAAAGACTATTTGGTTTCATTGCAGTCTACGCAATTTCTCGTGCTTGATGTAGACATTAAATAGAGTTTGTTAGAAGTCTTATAGTCATGAAAAATATTAGTTAATTGTTGAAAACTCGATCTGTAAATTCTATGTTGTAGGGAACAATTCAAATTTTAACATATTTGAGATCTTGAAACTTGTGATCTCAGTGTCCACATATTTTGGTGTCTGTATACAAGTGGCCTTGCAATGGATGGGGCTTTGTCTATTCTTTACTTGGTTTTCCTTCTTGTTGTCAGGTATGTAGGGCGGCTCTTTGTAAAAGGCAGTGGCACACCACTGGAGATATTGACCAAGCTAAATGAGTTGGCTGGCTTTTCACCTGATGAAGAGATTGAACTCTTTGAGGTAAATGTTTTCCTTATCTCGCTACGAGTTTGTTAACCTGTAGTAGTAATATAGGCTGTGCTTAATACCGTGTTTTATTGACAGGAAATCAAATTTGAACCCAATGTGATGTGTGAACCTATTGACTGGAAGCTAACATTTCGTGGCAGTCAGGTATGTGCTATTACTTGCCATTTGTATACTGTTATGCGTTTTCCAGCGAGGCCAATTGCTTTCAATTGTTCTGGTTTTCATTTCTTCTGCTGGATTTGCTATATAGTACTCTTCTGCATTTTCAGCTTGAAGATGGGGACATTATTTGCATTCAGAAACCCCTTCGAAGTCAAACTAGTGAACAATATCGATTTCCTGATGTTCCTTCTTTTTTAGAGTATGTGCACAATCGCCAGGTATGTGTGGCACCTTGATATATATCATATTGCCTCTTGGAGCTAGATTGGTAATTATCTCTCTGAAATAGAATTGTTTCCCTTTGATGAAGGCAGTATCTTTGGTAGTACTCCTGCCTTTACTCCATTGTACTCACTTTAATTCAATTTATGTGACCCTGTTTCATTTGTATTAAGTTTCAAACGAACTCTGAATATTTTTTGTGGCTGATAGCTAAGATAAAAGTTTTCTTTGATTGTCTTGTAAATCTCAAAATGTTGTCTTTATCGTGGTTGTGAGTTTTCCATGTGATCGCTCCCAGGTTGTTCGCTTCCGCTCATTGGACAAACCCAAGGAGGAGGATTTTAGTCTTGAGTTGTATGTATCTGTTTCAGTAAGTGCAGTGAGAACCGTTTTCCTGTATTGGTTAACTCATTGATGATAAACAAACTCTAGGTCAAAGCAGAACAACTATGATGAAGTAGTTGAAAGTTTGGCTCGCAATCTCGGCTTGGATGACCCATCAAAAATAAGGCTTACATCACATAACTGCTACTCACAGCAGCCAAAACCTCAGCCAATAAAGTATCGAGGAGTGGATTGTCTAACGGAAATGCTTGTTCACTATAATCAGGTAATTGTAGGATCAGTGTCTACTCTGGTTGGGGCTAATTGTAACTTTTCTATGTATAGGCTGAATACATGTGTGGCCCCTTAAACTTGTCAAGATTTTTCATTTACATTCTTAGACTAAAGGTAGTACCTTTTGAACACCACTTGAATTGGAGGGAAATTGTGTCAATCAGACACACTGCTGACATGGCACAGGGTGTGTAATACAATGCCCATAGGAGCGTGAAAATAATTTTTTAATTATGTTTTTTCTTTTTCCATTTTTTTCAATCTCCTTTCTCCTCTCCTCTACCACCATAGCCACTGCTTCACCGCCACCGTGCCGCCTCCACCACCGTGCAAAATCATCCAAATATATAGTTGTCTCAAAAATTTTGAAATATGAAAGAAAGAAAGTGGCAACAACTATAGTCGATCGCTCCATAAATTCATAGTCATCTTTCTCGTGCAAGCCCCCAACTTTTAGGGATGTTTAAAGCTGCTGCAACCTCCTTCAATTTTTTTTCTTCAACTGGCTAGAAAGAATTGGATCTAAGACTATGCTGTAAGCTTTTTGTTCATTAGATTATGCTCTGTATCCTTCAATTTCTTCTATTCAACTAGCTAGAAAGGATTGGTCACAATTCTTTATGGAGCCACTGAAGAAAACTTTGAAAGAAAAAGAACGTAAGTGAAGGCGGCAGATAGTCGGAGATGAGAAAGAAATCATCACCAATGAGGGTTTCCGGTGATCTTAGTCTGGGCAGGGGTGAGGGACGACGGACAAGAAGAAAATGAGGGGATGGGCTGCGCAGATTCTAAAAAGGAAAATGTAGAAGAGGATGTTTTTTTTTTAAAAAATTTTCCACGTGTCACGTCTTGATTGATTGTTTTTGTCATGTTAGAGAGTTTGAGGTTCACACACTTTGTTATTGTGAGAGATTGTCATTCAAGTGTTTATAAGACACATTTTTAATAAACTTGAGGTGTTCAATAGGTACAACCCTTAGTTTAGGTGTCTAACTGAAAAATCTTGACAATTTTAAGAGGCCGCACATGTATTCAGCCTAAAATTTTGTGGCTCTTAGTTATTTACCAGCGACTACATATTCTTACCATCCCTCCTCTTTGGATAGACTTCAGACGTTTTGTATTATGAAGTCCTCGATATTCCATTACCAGAGCTAGAGTGCTTAAAAACTCTCAAAGTCGCCTTCTATAATGCTGCAAAAGATGAAGTAAGTGCAACACATACTTTATACATTTTATGCAGAGTCCCTTTGATAGGGTGTCTTATACTGTCTCCTACACTCTAATATAAAATCTTGGGCTGTTCATTTTCAGGTGACAATCCATACTATTAGGTTGCCGAAACAAAGTACTGTAGATGATGTGCTTAATCATCTGAAGACAAAGGTACTTTTGAATTTTCTAGTGCTATAAAATGTGATGCCTCGATAAAAGAAATGTGATGCCTTCTTAAAATTATTTTTACCATCCTAAACTGTTAAACCTGAAAAGTAGAAACTAGGAATAAATGTAGGAAAAACATTTCATGTCGTGACCCAGCCATGTCATGCCCCAACTAGGAAAAACATTTCATGTCACTGTTAATTTACCTGATGTCCACATTGAGATATGTCATCTAATAACCTATTTTATTGGAAGGTTCTCTGATCAGTACACTGCTAGAAAATTGTTTCTTTAAGATCTATTTCTGTTAGGTGTTTTTTCTGATCTTGTCTCATGTTATGGAATAGGTTGAGTTGTCACATCCAGATGCTGAACTGAGATTGCTGGAAGTTTTCTATCACAAGATATATAAGGTACCATTTATGTTGCATAACTTCCTTCTGCTGTAGTTTTGTATCTTCTGAAAATGCTTCCTGTGCAGATAAAGTTGCTGTTGGAGTATTATACGATTACCCTTTCTTTGTTTTCAAAATGATCTTTCAATCTTGTAAAGTGCTGAACAGTAGAGTTGTGCATGTCTGTGTGCCCATACATACAGACATACATTACATATATTCAGACAGACAGACAGAGACATATATAAACACACAGGACAGCACACACTAACACACACAAACAGTTTGATGCATTTTGAAGTAGATAAGAATTCATTAAAGGACATGGAGTATCGTGCTTCTCAGCTTTGCTTCTTGGTAGCATATGTAACATGTCCTCCACATGTATTTTGCAGATTTTTCCACCTACTGAAAGGATTGAGAACATAAATGATCAGTACTGGACCTTGCGTGCAGAGGAGGTACGCCGAATGTTCTGTTGGTAGTTTCCTTTATTTTATGCAGAAGAACAGGTCCCGATTTTGCTGGGGATATGCAGTTAGGGGTGATTGTGCATCTATTTGAATGTTTTGCTGTAATCTTTATGATTGTCTCATTTCTTGTACCATCCCAGTATACTTTGATCAAATAATTCTTTGGGCTCTTCGCTTTCGCTTTCTTTGATTAAATCAATTTAATCGACCATTATTAGATGTCGTTGATATGCTGTAAGTCTGTTTTACTTGCTATAGTCAATGCAAAAGCTGTCAAAGGCGAGATACACCTACTTAATTTTCGTTCTTAAATTGAAAACTTTTTTCCTATTTCGGGTATGGAAAAGATTATCGAATTTTGGTTTTGGGAATTAAAAATGTAAGGTTTTTATTGTTTGTGGATGCCTTGGATATTCCGTAAATCCAAGGTAAATATCAAATTCAAAGTCCTGGGCGGAAATTTGCAGTACAGTGGCCTCAAAAAGTTGCATAAATCTCAGAATGGTTTTTGCTGTCTCTGTCAGTGTTATCTGCACAATCATGTCCTGTTGTTTTTCTTATGTGTCGTTTACCTGAAAAATATGTGAACATCATGAAGAGAATTTTGCAAATAATACTGGTAGTGCGACAATGTGCTAATGATGTAGCTTATATTCAACTGCACGAAAGTCTTTCTGGATATCGTCAACTGAAAATTAGAGCTAGTCTCTTGATAATCATTAATGGACAGCTGTAGTCTGGGGAGATAATATATTGATTAAAGGAAGCAGGGGTGGTTGGGGTGTTGTAGTCTGAACTCTTTGTGACTGGGGAAGCCAAGGGTCCTTCTGATGCACTTAACTTTGAGTCTACTGACACAAATGATGAGGTTTTTCGTGTTAGTTGTTGCTGTCATATTGTGCAAATAAAGTGTATACTGGTGGATGACTGCACTTCTTTCCCTTAATGCTGTGGTGCTGCTGTGCGGGCAAGGAGTATCTGCGGTCCAGTTGGTCTAGTAGGCCTTGCTTAGGTCATTGGTGTTGTCCTGTTTATTTCTTCACATATATGGTGGTAGTCACTTATGGACTGGACCGACCAAATAAATCAGGGAAGACAAAGGCGTAAAGTCTTCACCAACAAAAAGAAAAACATTTGTCTGGAGACAAATCAACTTAAGTTTATAGCCTTCAGTTAGAGTTGTAATCTTGTAGGACATTTCTTAGATGGTTATCTAATTAATGATTAACTTTTCTCCATTACAGATTCCAGAAGAGGAGAAAAACCTGGGGCCTCATGATCGCTTGATTCATGTTTACCATTTTGTGAAAGACACAACTCAAAATCAAGCAGTAAGTACATCTATAGAAATTGAAAAGTGCTTTATATATATATATATATATATATCAAGCCGTGGAAACAACCTCTTGCAGAAATGTGAGGTAAGGCTGCGTACAATAGCCCTTGTGGTCCGGCCCTTCCCCGGACCCCGCGCATAGCGGGAGCTTAGTGCACCAGGCTGCCCTTTATATATATATATATATATATATATAGGTTCTTTCCTCAATTAATTGTTTTGATTCCATCCCTTTGCAGCATGTACGAAACTTTGGCGAGCCATTTTTTCTGGTTATTCACGAGGGTGAGACACTGACTGAAGTTAAAGCACGCATTCAGAAAAAATTGCAGGTTCCAGATGAGGAGTTTTCTAAGGTATTCAAGCTTCCTTGCTTTGCATCCTTGTTTCTATACAGAGTAATCTTGGAAAATTTCTATGTTTTACTTTTAGCATAGAAGGTTCATGTGCTTTATTTATTTTAGTTATTTACACGTTCTACTTTCACTATGCAGTGGAAGTTTGCGTTTTTGTCCATGAGCCGTCCTGACTATCTCCAGGATTCAGATATTGTGTTCAATCGCTTTCAGGTATTTGCCCCCTTTTCTTCCATATCTCCCCCCCAACCCCCTCCCTATATAGTCTGTGTAATGTTTGGTTATTCTGTTTCCCTAACTGGTTTCCAGAGAAGAGATGTTTATGGTGCTTGGGAGCAGTATCTTGGATTAGAGCATGCTGACAATGCTCCTAAAAGGTCATATGCTGCCAACCAGGTATGCTACTTTTTCTGCTATGCTGGTGATGAGGGGCATAGAAGACAACCATCCACGTCTTTAATAATTGAAATGCAAAAATATAACAGCTAAGTTTCTTTTGAGGTTCTTTTTTCTGAGATGTCTTTTGACGCTGGTTGAGCAACAATTACTCCCCACCGGTCAATTTAAGGAAACACTTGCTCTAGCTTTCGACATGCTACTGGACCGGAATACTTTTGTACACATGAATAAATATTAACATTATAAGAGTACTTCACGGCTCATGATTCTTTGGTGCTTGAAATTGGTTTCTCTTAATCTTTTACCTGTGGGCTCAGTGATACTCTTGTATTGAAATATATTACATATGGGTGGCAAAATCAGTCCAAGCCCATTTGACCCGCCCAACCCGCCCAAGATTTAATGGGTTGGGCTAGAGACGATTTCCAAATGGGCTGATTTAGGCACAAACCCAAACTGACCCGTCAAAAACAAGCAGCCCATATTGACCCGTGAAACAGCCCAAACATAGCCCAAACTTAACAGATGCCCAAGCTTAACCGTAGAAACCCCAAATTTCACTGTAACCAAGTCCAGAAATCTTTCCTTTGCATTTGTTTCAATTGCTTGGATATTATATTTATGTTTTTTTCTCATTATGTTATATTACTAGTGCATTACTAATATATGTAGACATCTGATATTAGTAATCAGATTTCACAAGTTTGAATTGGCAAATTCTTAATCTTGATGTGTTTGTCAGTCTTTATCTTTAAATTAATATGTTTTTAATGTCCACCTATTAGCATATGTAGGTTGGTTATTAGGAATATAAAATTAAAACATATTATAGTGAGCACTTTGAAGCACTAACAAATTGTTATAAGCTTCTGAAGTATCGCTAAAGTTATCGAATATGATAAGCAAATAAGTATTGCTGGGTATGTATTTCCAGTTTTGATATTTCTATTTCATATTCCCACCCCCACTCCATTGTCCAACCCATCCTCAAATTTCTATTTCATTTTTATTTTTTTTACTTTTATAAAAAAATATGATTTTTTTTCTTAACTCCCCCTACCGCCCCCCCCCCCCCCTACCCCCCTCCACCCTCACCCATTCTCAAATTTCTATTTCATATTTTTTATTACTTTTATAAAAAAATTTATTAAAAATATGGAATTTTTTCTTACCTCCCCCTACCCCCTCCACCCCATGCCCTACCTCCATCCTCAAATTTTTATTTCATATTCTTTTTACTTTTTTTAAAAAAATTATAAAAAATATGAAATTTTTTCTTACCTCCTCCCCCCTACCCTCCTCCACCTCATGAGTCATGCCCTACCCCCATCCTCAAATTTCTATTTCATATTTTCTTACTTTTATAAAAAAATTATTAAAAATATGAAATTTTTTCTCCCCCAACCCCCTGCCTTCCCACACCACCCCCAAAGTTTTTATTTTATATATTTATTTTACTTATATATAATATTTTATTAAAAAATGAGAAATTTTCCGTAACCCATCACCCACCCCCTCCCACCACTACCCCCGCCCTCCCACCCCACCCCCAAATTTTCTATTTTATATATTTATTTTACTTTTATAAGCTTTTTATAAAAAATGAGAAAAATTTGCTTACCCATCCCACCCCCACTCCACCCAAAGTTTTTACTTTATATATTTATTTTACTTGTACAAAATTTTTATATAAAATGAGAAACTTTTCTTACCCCCCTAACTCCCTGCCCCTCCCACCCATTATATTATATATTTATTTTGCTTTTATAAAAAATGATTTTTTTTAAAAAAATATTACTTATTTTAAAAATAAAGATATGGAAAAATCAAATATCATACAAAATAAAATAACATCATAGAAGATAAGTTTGAAATTTGTAAAAATAATGGGTCAAGTTGGGTTATGACCCATCATTTAACCCATCTTGACCCGCCCATCTTAGCCCATGTAAGCTTTGGGCGGGCTGGACATTGACCCATCTACAACTTCAGCCCATCTTGACCCGCCCAACTTCAGCCCAAACAGCCCATATGCCACCCCTAATATTACAGTGAGATTCACCTGTTCAGAATTCAAGATCATATCGTTTGGCTTACCTTTCAAGTTAAAAATCAGAACAATATCGAAATTTATTAAGCCACCCCAAAGCCAATTTGATAATGCGTACTACTAATTCACAAATGATTGTATTAGTTGGTGTATAACTGGCTCGCATTGGTACTGCAGAATCGACACACTTTTGAGAAGCCTGTTCGGATCTACAACTAGTCTTCCAAATGACTGATCAATATCTTTGATGGGGCATGTAAATCTCCCGAAGAAGCAGCACTAGGATCATCAGAAGATAGTAGCCTGTCAGTTAATGCAGTGATGTCTCGGTGGTAATATAGCTTATGTTTTATTTGGGCAAGCAACACCATATTCGATTCAAGCAGGTTTAGGTGGCAGAAAACATTGATTCAATTGTAATTTTAGGCGATGCACATGATATTTGGGTGGGCATGTATAGTGGGTATAGATGTTCGTTTTGACATTGTCCTGTTTTGTTGTAGTTCCTGTTCCTCCCTTTTGACATTCTCAGTTCTCCCATAATTAGGTGTGAAAAATAACAATCTAGAAGAACAAAAGGCTGGGATATTCCATAGTGACATTGTTGTAGAACAGTTGAAAGGGATATATCGCAGTTTTTAGAGTCTTTGTTTGCAAAATGTCCAATTCATAGGTGGTTAGAGATGGGAGATTTGTAAGATGTTCAGTTTATTAGGTTAATGCAAAAAGGGTATGGTTCTTGTCACTTGGGTCAGAATAATTGTTCTTCTATTTTAAGTTTAAATGAAATAGAGTTAACAAAATGTTTGAAGGGGAGCCTTGAAGTAACTGGTAAAGTTGCTGCCCTGTAACCTGGAGGTCACAGGTTCAAGTCGTGGAAACAGTCTCTTGCAGAAATGCAAGGTAAAGCTACGTACAATAGACCCTTGTGGTCCGATCTTTTTTCGGACTCCGCACATAGTGGGAACTTAGTGCACTGAACTGCCTTTTTTTCAGAGTTAACAGAATGCTTATATTCTATCCGTCCTCAATTTGCTTCATCTATTTTTTTACATCTGCTACAATACGATCGACCTTTTAAATAAGTTTTCGGAAATCTTTAAGAATACTATTTAGTTGAATTCCGTAATTGTTTGCTATCAATGATTATATTTGTAAGATGCTTGGATATACCATTGCTTATTTTGACAGAATTTTCAAATTTCAAACTGCAGTGATACCATATAGTTGTACAAATTTATTGTAATATCGCTCAAATGTCTTTTCTTTTTCCGTCATTTTCCATGATTTGTTTTATATATTTAAAGTGGGATAGAGAAGGTTCTATCTGCTGTGATGTTCAGATAAGTGTGTTAGAATTGGTTTTTGAGAAAACAACACAAACTACCCATTTAAAGTAAACTATTTATCCGAGCTTACCCCTTTCCTAACAAATTTCTACACTATCCATTTAGCTGAAACATATTACCCGCATGCCCACTATTTTGTTGCCTTGAAGCAACTGACGTGCGCAGCTATGCACGTGCCCACTCCCTTTGTTGCCCCATTTAATGTTTCTTTCCTTTCTTCCTTTTTCGTCTTTTTCTACTTCTGTCCTTTTTAAAAAAAATAAATATATTAGATAACTATTTTTAAACGAATAAAAATATGGAAAAATTAAATAATTAGGCTACAACAAGAAGTAATTAAAAAATCGTCACTACCTTATTTTTAAAAATTTATATTTAAAATATCAATCTATATTTTTATAGAAACTTTTATAAAAATTAACTTGCTAAAAATAATATAAAAATTAAATATCAACATTAAACTTAAACTCTATTTGTTGTGTTTTTATATATTTTGAATTTTTTTTCTTTTGAAAATAAAATAAAACTTGTATTTAATTTTGACTTTATCTTTTGTATTTTTTTGTAAAATTAACTTGATATATACCATGTATGTTCATAGAGGATAGAATTGTATTTTTCTTGAAAGAATTGACCATTCCTCTAGATACTCTGTCAGTATATAGTATATAATATATATCATCTTAGTATATTTATATACCATTATGGTATCATGGAGGACTGTTGAAAAGTGTTTGAAGGACTGCAGCAGTCCTGCATGATACCATCTCAATATATTTTTATACCATGATGGTATCAAGGAGGACTGTTGAAGAGTGTTTCATTGAAGGACTGCAACATTCCTGCATGATACAATCTCAGTATATTTTTATACCATGATGGTATCATGGAGGATTGAAGACTTTCATTCAAGAACTTCAACAGTTTTCATGATACCATCATGATATATATCATCTCAGTATATTTTTATATCATGATGGTAATATGGAGGACTGTTGAAGAGGTTCCATTGGAGGACTGCAACAGTCCTGCATGATACAATCTCAGTATATTTTTTATACCATGACAATATCATGAAGGACTGGGGTCTGTTTCATGATACCTTATTAGTATGTGATACATACCATGTGGATATCATAGATGATTGAGTTGTGTTTTTTTATTGAAGGAATGAACCAATCCTCTATGATACCCTCTCAGTATATGATATACCATACGGGTATCATAAATGACTGATTAATATTTTTTTTTGAATAAATGAATCAATCTCCGAAGATACCATGTCAATATATGATATATACCATGTGAGTATCATTGAAGGGATGCATCAGTCCTCTATGATAGGTTGGTATCATAGAGGACTGCGTGCTTTTCTTGAAAGAATGAACCACAGCCATGTATGATATCCTCTAAGTATATGATATATACCATGTGGTTATCATAATATACCGTAACAATATACTTCATCTGCTATTGATTTGATATACTATATGCTAGAATAAATTGTTTTTTTGAGATATAAAAAAATTAAAAACAAAAAAGATAATATAATCATTTTTATTGAAAAAGATAAAGGAGCCAAAATATCTGTAGAATTAGATTAAGAAAAAAATGAAAAAAAAAAAAATAATTTGACAAAAATGAAATTAGAAAAGGAGAAAAAGATAATGAAAATCACATGAATTAAAAAACAAAAACAAACAAAAATAGCAAAGAAGTGAATGAAATTAGATTATGCTAAAATAGATTTAGAAAAAAATAAAAAATTACTATATTAGTTATCTTTTTTATTTATATAAAAAAAGTCAAAAGGTGTGTAGAATTATATTATGAAAAAAATAAAGAAAAAAATTTAAATGAAATTAGAAAAGGAGAAAGAAAATTTTGATTTTTTATTAATTTAGATTTTAATAAATAAGCTAGTAAGTTTGTATTTTTCTTAATTACTTCTTGTTGTAGTTTAATTATTTAGTTATTTTTAATTAGTTTAAAATAATTTGTTAGTATATTTTTTTTATATTTATATTTTTAAAAAGTAAAAAAAAAAGGGGACAAAATTAGCAAAATAGTTAAAGTAAAAAAGGAAAAAGAATAAAGAAATAAAAAAGAAGAAGAAGACAAAAAGGCAACAAAGCAAAGCATTGTATAAAACAAAGCACTGCACGTGTGAAAGAGCAATTAATGCAGCGCTGATATCATGATGATGTCAAAAAGAGAATGGAAATGGAACACACATGTAAATATTTTGGGGGCATAAAAAATAAAAGGGGTGTGTAAATAATTAGAAAATTCACACAAATGTCCTTATTTTGGATGATCTTTAATTTTGCCCTTCGCCTAATACTTCGAGGTTTTGCGTTCGAACCCCTGCTCATGCAAAATTAAAAAAAACAATTTGCAAGGCAGATGTTTGTAGCAAAATTATATTTATTCTGGTAAAATTAAGTCTATTCGGGCAAAATTAGACCTAATCGGTAGAGGTTTGCGATAAGACAAACATTTACCTAAAATTAGGGTTTAAGGCAAACTTCTGCCGATATAGACCTAATCAATATGCGTAATTTGTCTGAATAGGCTTAATTTTTACCATGAAGACGAAAAAGTTTTATTAGCTATTTAAATAATTATAAACAATAAATAAAAAATAAAATTTAATAAGAATTGATCGAATTCAATTATGAGTTTATGACCTTTTATCTATTTTACCCCAAATAACTTTTGAGCTGGTCAACACCACATATTAACTTTTTTCTAAAGAAAGAGCGAAGAAAAGGGGATGGAAACAACCGATACTGAAAGGGCGCGAAAGTCATAACTGTTGGTAGATTTTATGATTAATAAAATACTCATGGAAAAATAAAATAAAGAGATAGAGACTTAATAAATAGATTCATTGTCAGAGGGATTAACACGGGTACACGTTGTCTTCCCTTTACTGTTTTAATTGAAAAACAATATAATGATTTTCTTTTTCTTCATTTCTGATAGGAAAGTTTTGTTTCCTTTTATTAAATCTTACTAACTAGGCAACATTTTCAGTTGGAAATACTTTAATTAGTGACACTGACATTCTTAGTTTTACCAAATCAAATAAAGGTGCATCAAACGTGGACGTTTCTTGTTTTTACGTTGTGGAAAAATTTCCAAATTGTTGTCTCCTTATATGTTTCAATTTGTGTGACACTTTTCGCTTTCCGAAATTCAAACTGTATGAACTTTGATCAATATTTTAAAATGTATTTTTTCATTAAATTGATATGAGAAAAGTTGCTAACTTATAATAGTTTTCGAATATATAAATTTCAATGTTAAAATATTGAGTTAATCTAATCTAATTTTAGTTTCAAAATTTAATTAAATTGAGGAGTATTAAATTCGTTCTGTCTCTTTCTTTTACTTCAATTTAAAGCATCATACATACATGCATACACTTTTCCTTCCTCCGATACTTTCTCCCCAAGTTTCCAAACTCTTTATAATACACTTTGTGTTTGTAGTTTCATTTTTACTTTCTAGCGCATGTATAGCTTATAAATAACAATTTTTTTTTGTTAAATTAAAGAAAGAAAAAGAAAACCATAAGCTTTTTAATTTTGGTTTACTGTGTGTTCAAAGGCTATTCCTAATGATGAATTAAAGTCTAGGCTTTCTTGGAATTTATGTGACTGCTTTCAGCAACACATTGGAAGGTCCCCTTTGCCTCAATGTGATGCAAATACACCAATGACTGATTGTCTCAAGAAAATAGATAATGATGTTATGAAGATCTATTTAGAGTTCTTTCTTCAAACCCCTGCCATTTGCCATCAATTGCAGTAAGTTTTCTCTCTTTTTCTTTTTTCTGTTGCTTTAGTGAAAGTTGCAACTTGTTTGGACGATTGTTACGTATCATTTCATAACCTATCCCATGAGTATATTGTTTTGATGAATATAATGTTTCAATAGATTGTACCGTTTTATGTCGTTATATAATGCCACACATCAACAATCTGAAGAATAAACTTACAATATTATGTAGAAAAGTAGGATATGTTGCAGAGTTATTATAAGAAACAGGTAGGTTAAAGGATAAAATAATATTATTAAATAATAAGCAAATTTAAAATGAGAAAAAAAGAAGAAGGTAAAGACGCCATCACACCAAATCGGTCATTACATGCATGACGATGGATTTAACGATACTATACCGCAAAGTTTGACTAACAATCAAAACAATAATTGTATTTGAAGTAACAATAATGTAGGAAAGTATTAATCTCCCCTTGGGGAGCCTTTCTCGTTAATACAAATATATATAGGTGTACAATGGTGAATCTTTCTCTAATAAGGATCTCAATTCTACCATAATTACACAACACAAAATATGATAAATATATGCCTTATGTACACTAGCTAATACACCCCCTTAGTCTGAGCGGGAGGAGGCCGGACGCTAAGACTAGATCTGAAGTCAAGGAAGAGCTGTCTAGGAAGGCCTTTTGTGAATATATCTGCATACTGATAAGAGGAAGGCACATGTAATACTCTCACATGACCGAGAGCAACCTTCTCACGAACAAAGTGGATGTTCATCTCAATATGCTTGGTTCACTGATGCTGAACCGGATTATGAGATAGATAGATGACAGATATGTTATCACAATAAGCCAAAGACGTCTTACGCAACGGACATTGAAGCTCCAAAAGAAGGTTTCGGAGCCAACAGATCTCAACAACAACATTCGCAACACCTCTGTACTCTGCTTCTGCACTCGTACGGGATAATATGGCTTGTCTCTTGGCAGACCAAGATATGAGATTATCCCCTAAGAACACACAATAGCCTGAGGTGGATCATCGCGTGTCCGGACAGCCTGCCCAATCAGCATCCGTATATGACAATAATCTGGTCGGTGTTGAGGGGTAGAGATGTAATCCATAATCAAGTGTGCCTTTAATGTATCGAATGATACGTTTAAGGGCAGTAAAATGAGGCTCCTTGGGGGCATGCATGGATAAGTATACATGCTATACAACATAAGAAATATCAGGTATAGTGAAAGTTAGGTACTGTAGGGCATCTGCAAGACTCAGGTAGAGAATGGGATCTGACACTGGATCTCCATCCAAAGCACTTAGCTTGATTTGGAGTCAACGGGAGTAGACATGATCCTGCAATTTGTCATTTTAGCCCCGTACACAATCTCCTCTGCATACTTACGTTGACAAAGAAACATAGTGTCTGCAGATCTAGTTACTGAAATCCCAAAAAAATAGCTCAACTTCCCCAAGTCAGCCATAGCAAATTCTGTTTTGAGCAATGCAATGATCTCATTTTCCAACAACTCAGATGAGGCAGTGAGCACAATATCATCCACATATGTATGGTCGGTCCTGACATTTAGTAGGCCCCTGGCAAAATATAAATTGAGGGCCCCTATATAGCAAATAAGAACGATAACTTCAAATATCAAGACGTTGTCATTTTGAACTTAGTTAGATTACATTTGACTATAAAACTTCATGGACTTAAAAATAGCTAAAGTGATTGTTCAACAAAAATAACCAAGTGATTGTTTAATGAAAATAACAAAAATTGGAACATGAAATTCTTGCTAGTAGGCTTGAACACGCTTGAAACAATTGTAAGATAATAGGCCAAATGTAGAAAAAGAATAATAGCACCTGGAAAGGATGTCAGCAGCGTATGAGCAACTCCAATGACCAATCTATATTTTAAGTCTGATTCACCGTGACACCATATGAACTCTCTGCATAGCTAATAACTAATCAATTAATTCAATTAAAAAAATGAGTACATGCATAGCTATTCTATATTAGAAACTAGAATACTTGTCTAAATCCCAGTTAATTGAAAATTACATAAACGCAATTGAAAAACTATAAATAAATAACAACAAATTGAACATCAATGTTTTCAATTAACAAAATCTAACATAAAAAATTAAGTATGGTCTTATCGAAAAACTCAAACGGATGGATGGTGGTCGAAATTCCTCCAGAAGAACCATATACAAGGACAACAATGGTGGAATCAGTGGATATGAGAGTGGAAAATAGATATCGTTAATTGAGTGAGAGTAGAAAAAATTCACAAGTGCACTAGAGAAGAGAAATAAAATAGGAGAAATTTGAAAAGGGTTTTGAGAAATAATTGAATTCCATTGGTAAAGATGGATTTGAAGAAAATAATTAAGGATAGAAGTGAAGAAGACGAAGAGACCGCCCATTTACTTCTCCGTCTTTTTCTCTGCGTTCTCTTTATTTCCTTTATCTTTCTCTGTAATCACTTCATCAGATACCGAGACTTTTTTTCGTTTATCTCTTTAATTGATAGATAATTATTTTTTTATGGGCCCAACATATATAATACTAATACTAGTATAGGTGTACATGGGCTGACCCTCTATCACCTCAGGGCCCTGGGCTATCGCCTTAGCCCAACAAGGCAAAGGGCCGGCCCTGCACATACAATAACAAATATGCAATGCTACTACCTCTATGAAAAATAAATAGAGAATTATCAAACTTGCTTCATACAGACCCAATCTGCAAAATATATTGTGCAAAGCGATCATACCACGCTCGAGGGACCTGTTTCAAGCCATAAAGTGACTTACGGAGATGACACACATACTGAGGGGCGGCTGGATGGACAAAAACCATGCGGTTGATGCATATAAACCGTTTCTTTCAAATCACCATGTAGAAACACATTTTTCACATCAAGCTGATGAATAAGCTAGTGCTTACCCATAACAATACTCAGAATTGTGCAAATGGTGGCCGGTTTAACAACCGGACTGAATGTCTCACCACAATCGATACCCTCCTGCTGATTATTGCCATTAGCCACGAGTGGTGCCTTGTAACTCTATAAAGCACCACTGTCTCTGTATTTGTGACGAAAAAGCCACATGTATCGGATCACATTCACCCCCTTCGGTCTAGGAACCAAATCCCAAGTGTGCTGTTTCGTTAAAGCATTAAATTCCTCACACATGATCGCATTCCAATTAGGGTCAAGTTTGGCTAGTTTTGAGTTTTTGGGAATGGGGGAAATTATTTGTGTTGATAAGTTAAACTAGACTTTGGGCCTGAAAATCCCGTGTTGAGCACGGGTTTCCATTGGCTGAGTGGGTGGATGGGTATTTGGTTGGGTTTGTGGTGTCGGGTCACTGATTTGGTGGTTAGTGTCGGAACGGTCACATGTGCTGTAGACGGGACACAGTATTGGGTGAGCTGTGTCAGGGGATGTCCTCAGGTAGGGTGGTGGAGACGACGGGTCGGGTAATGTTTGGTTGGGACTGTACCGGTGGTGTGTTGGTGTGG
Organism: Anisodus tanguticus; assembly: GCA_034509755.1. Classification (NCBI taxonomy): domain Eukaryota; kingdom Viridiplantae; phylum Streptophyta; class Magnoliopsida; order Solanales; family Solanaceae; genus Anisodus; species Anisodus tanguticus. The sequence goes on along the minus strand of CM067549.1, from coordinate 45,487,985 downwards.
TGTTGGTGTTGTGGGTACTGGGACTAGTTGTGGTCGTGGTTCCGATGACTGGTAGGGTTCTGGTGGAGGGGTGGTTGATTAGTTTAGTGACTACAGTTGCTTCTGGAGGCTACGACACAGTAGGTAGTGGTGGTTGGTTTCGGTTGGTGGTATGGATGATCACCGGTGGTGATCCAGAGATGTTTTGCGAAGGTGGTCCAGGTGTGCGAGGGTGGTTGGTGGTGATGCAGCTTGGTGTTGGTGCAGTGGAGATGAAACAATGACGGGGATGGGGACCGGTGAAGACACTGAGTTGGCTGGCCGGTTGCCGGTGGTGATGGCAACCGGCGGTGACGGTGACAACGATCGGACCAAAGGCAGAGAAATCGGAGTTGGCTCTGTGGTGGTGGCAGAGACTGGGCGGTGACGATCGGACTTCCGGTGGCGGCTGTTTGTGCATCTGTCTCTGCCGGAACAGTGGCAGCCTGGCGGAATGCTTGTTGGACAAGCGGTGATGGGTCCGAATCTTCGAGGAATTGGTAATCAGTGACTCAGATTTTTTTAATGTTGTCAAACGGGAAGACATATTCGACAAAGGTGACGTGGCGAGAAATTATAATTTTGTTGGTAGAGAGCTCATAGCACAAGTACCCCCTATGGTTTGACGGAAAACCTAGGAAGGCGCACAGAGTAGACCGGGGTGCTAATTTGTGAGGTGCCGTGGATGTCAGATTTGGATAGCACAGACAACCGAAAATTCTAAGGTGGTCATAGGTGGGGATCCGACGATAGAGAATTTCGGTGGGTGTCCTATTTTGAATCGCACGGGTAGGTAAAATGTTGAGAATGTTTTCTGCCATTTTTACTGCATATACCAAAAAAATAAGGGGGTGGAGAGACGCATGAAAAAGAAGGGTACGAATCATATTATTAATGGTTCGGAGAATTCTTTCGGCTTTTACATTTTGAGGGGAGGTATGTGGGCACGAGAAATGAAAAACCATGCCGGTAGCCGCACAAAATTTATGAAATAAGGAATTATTAAACTCACGATCATTATCACATTGAAATGATTTTCTGTCATTTTCAAATTGCGTTTTAACCCAGTGTACGAAACTCAACAAATTTGGAAAACACTTGAGATTTGAGTTTGAGTGGGTATACCCAAAGAAAGTGGGAGAAATCATCCAAAAATACCAGATAATATTTGTGGCCTAAATTGCTAGTTATGAGAGATGTCCATAAATCAGCATGAATAATATCAAAGGGAGAGAAAGTAATACTCATAGAAGTCGTAAATGGTAGTCTAACGTGTTTCCCTAACTGACAAGAGGAGCAACTATGAGAAAGGTTCCCTTTGTTACACTGTATTAAATTCCGATTTCTAAGAGAACAAAAAAACGTGAGAACCCGAATGACTATGTCTACTATTCCACGTTGGAGATATGGTTGTTAGAACGGTGGGAAGAGTGACACTAGCAGCGGATGTGGGTAGGAAATGATATAGGTCCCTCACTATTGCATCTCGTAAGGAGTTTCCCGGTATGGAGGTCCGTTACAGAGAATCCAAACAAAAATTATCGATGACAAATTTTCTAACAGAAATTAGATTTTTGATGATGTGTGGGGCATAAAAGACGTTTTTAATAGAAAAGGGGGTTGCGGTGGTGGGGTAAGGGTGTGACCAAATATTTCAATTGGAATGCGATGACCGTTACCGACCATAATAGACTTCGGAGTATTTAAATTTCGCAGTTGAGTGAGTAAGATTAACAGAATGATTGGTGAGGTGAAACGTGACGCCTGTATACATATACCACGCATTATAAGGTTGTTGGCGGATCAAGGAAGCCATTTTTTGTGTTCTCGGGTAAAGGATAAATTTTATTTATTTTCGGGTAAGAGCCTGTGATTGGTTCTTTGGTAAAAGGAAAAGAAAGGACAGAGCAGTGCAGAAGGCAGCAGCAGAGAGCAGCAGGCAAAAAACAGACAAGAATTGCTGTTGCTTTTGGTCTTGTTCTCGGGAAGGAAGCCGACGGAAAGCAGAGAAGGAGAAAGGTTCTCGGGTGAGGAGAAAAAGACACGAAATAGGTTTAGGTTTTGGCTTCTGATACCTTGGAGGGAGGAGAGTATTAATCTCTTGGGGAGCATTTCTAATTAATACAAATATATATAGGTGTACAATGTTGAATCTTTCTCTAATAAGGATTCAATTCTACCATAATTATACAACACAAAGTACGGTAAATATATGTCTTATGTACATGTGCTAATAAATACGATGCAATACTATAGGTACAACCATCCAAACAAGTTGTTAATAAATTGAGGGTCTTACTCTTGTGCTTTTCAATTGCTGGAGGGATGCATGGAAGCATGTAGTAGAGAGGTTGGTGAATAGTTTGAAGGATTCTGCTGAAGTTGCTGAGGAAAAAATAGAGAACATACTACAAGTAGGGGAGTTGCTATTGCGAAACTCGAAATATGTCGAAGAATCTTTAGCCTCTATTGATGTTCGAACTCAACAAGTAGCAGAGACTTCCAAGAATGTTGAAGGCCGGGTGAACGCTGTGTTGAGCCAGTCGGAAGTGATTTTGGAGCAGTCTAAAGGGATAGCAGCTTCCCAATTAGAGTTGACCGAAGGCCAGTCGAAAATAAAAGAGACTTTGCAGGAAAACATGCAGATGGTACATGAATCGTATACTAATTTAGATCATGGGATCGATGGTTTAAGGACCAAAACTGAGGGAATTGAGGATGAGATTGTGAAAGTTGGGGATGAAATGAGTTCTAGGATGGATAAATTGCATAGTAAAGCTGATGATATTGGGAATATTGCTGGTCAAGCTTTGGATAAACAGAAACAAGTTTTGGATGAACAATCTAAAGCTCTTGATGGCCTTCAACTCCTCAATGAAGTTCAGTCTCAAGCACTTGAAGAGAGCAGGTAAAAACCATCAAGGGTAACTTACTTGGTTCTTATGTTCCTTTTAAGAATTTGAGTTTCTTTTAACAATTTGAGTTTCTTTTAACAATTTGAGTTTTAAGTGTGTTATTTATTGTTTACACTGTCATTGACTATAGCAAGTTATTACTCGATATTTTCGTAGTTATTACTCTATATTGATTGATAGGTAGGTTACTTGTTGCCGTATATCAACCTGGAGAAAAAAGCCATTAATTAAACCTTTTCGAACCAAAGATGAAGAGTCGTTTAAAGACCTTTTCAAAAAGCACTTTGTAGAGGGCATATATCACACTCAATAGAACCAAACTTTGATATGTCGATAGTCAATAGGAGAGAGGAAGAAAGAGAACACGAAGAGCAGACCTCTTTCTTTATATTTATATATTTCGCAAGTCGAATCATCATGCACTTTAGGTCCTTCTAAAGCCATGAGGCGGGGTCACACGAGTAGCGTAAGACTAAAAAATTCTTTAGTGCAGTCTAAGAATTTTGGCCACAATTGACGTAATGCAATATCTTATACTTCCACAGGGGAACTCTGAAACAATTGGCACAATTCGGACACGAGCAACAAGAGGAGCTTCTTAGTAGGCAAAATAAACTCCAGCAAGCACATGATCATCTAGTTGAGAATTCAAAAACAATATTAGCTGCTCAGGTTTGTTAAACTTTAAGCTAGCACATCATTATTCTCTTAGATTTCTTGTTCTGGTTCATGGATTTTATTAATTGTGTCAACAGGAAACTTTTGAATCTAAACAAGCAAGCATGTTTCTTGCCTTAGACAAGCTGTTCACCTTGCACAATGCCATTCTTCTTGAATCAAGATTCATCAAAGCTTTCTTGCTTTATTCATTGTCCATCTTTCTTATCTACATGTTCACTAGCACGAAGCAGACGTAAATACGTGAGACCTAGGCTTTTTATAGGTAAAAGCATAACACCTTTCAAAAAGTTCATTTTCCCCCTACATTGTTGAAAGTTTTGGCGTCCCTTGGAGCGCTGGAATGGGCGCCTGGTTTGGAACCCGACGCCCCTCAAGCACGGTACACTATATAAAAGCAACAAAAGATAAACCAACTTTGTTATTTCACTATTTTGGATTTCATAATCTTTTCTCATCATTGTTGCATCATTTCTTGTTTTGTTGTAGGATTAGTACTCACATTCTTGATTGAACTAGCCATACTTCGATATGGATCAAACAAAATGGAGAATCAGGCGCGGATTTTGAGCATAGTTAGGTCACTATTTGTCCTACTGGCCTCATGCCAACTTCTGTATTCCGTTTGGACATACAGGTATATACAAACAAAACATAAAAAAACTTCTTTTTAGCATAACAATTTTTCATTAAAAAATCTACATATCTTGCAGAGATTATGAAGTGCTGAACTATAAGATGTTACAAACACTAGTTGAGAAGGTGAATGGAATTCAGAAACACAAGGAGTACTTGTCGTGGGAAATGGAGAACGACGATTCGGACAGTGAAGTGGATTGGTCTTCATTTATTGAAGCTGAATAACCAGAAGATGTTGACAAATTGAAGGATCCTGACTTTGTATGTCCTGAAGAAGTTGCTGAGAATTCAGTAGGAAGCAAGTCAATTACATGGAGATACAACCTAAGGAATCATCACCTTTTGACATATTGAAGTTCTTAACAATTTTAAAAAAAAACTATCAAGAGAAACATCATATTCATTTGAACCATTTTTGGGCTATTTTTGTATTAGACAAACTAATTAAGTTACTATTTACTAATCTTCACATTGCACATATGTAAAGTATCATGCACTTTATATGTAGTTTCTTCTTAAAGGAATATGTTCCCTGTCTTTTCATTTATTATTGTGTACAATATATAGTAGTACATGGTTATTGACAAAGCTACAAGTTAGGCTACAAACTAGGTAACTAATTACAATGAGAATATTAACTAACTTTAAAAAATATACAATGATATGGTAATATTCTATCACTTTTATTAACAAAAAATCAATGATGTGGTTGTAAACGTTATTCAAATTTCAGCAGAGACAAAAAATAGTAGTTGAGTTTTTCTTATCTACCTAAGCCTCGGCAAGAAGAGTTATTCAACACGTGTGCTTGGGAGGTAACATGTACCTAATAGAATAGATTAAGTAACCAAGTTGGTCTGGACACTATTGTTAAAAAAAAAAATGTAATCTCTTCTTTTATCAACTTTCAACGCGAGACTTTGTTTTCTTTTTTTTTTTGCCCCTTGTGGTGATTTTAAGTGGAACTAACCTATTAATTTTAGTGGCAAAATTTGTGACCACGTAGGTCGTTATGACTGTCCAAATACCGTTCATAACTTTTAGATACATATCCTCTTTTCCTCTCTTTCTCCAAATTTGTTACTCCCACATAATTGTGGCTCTTAAAATTCTGCTTTTCCAACTGGTCAAATACATCATATCCAAGAAGAGTACAAATAGCACAAATATTAGGGAGTTTTGTTGCTTATACACACACACATATTTCCTCAAAATCTTGATACAAAGAATAATATTACATTCAAGGAAAAATGGTGATGTCTACATTGTTGAAATTTCTATACCCTCCACCTCCATCTTTGTTTATTACTACAATGTCTGTTATAAGCTTTGCTTCATTAGCAAAGGCTGGATTTTCGGAAATCAAAGGAAAGAATATGCCGTATTCCAAGTTTTTTGGAACAACTAAAGTTGAAAATGTTGAGAAGAAGGCAAGAATTGAGAGTAAAAAGGGGATGTTTTTATTGTATAGCCCTGCATTTCTTGCTGGTGTTGCATCTTTTGCAATTTTCCCACATGAGGATTTCAGATTTGCTTTAGTGTGTTCTGCTTTAACCATACATTTCTTCAAGAGAGTATTTGAGGTACTGTTCAATTAGTATTTTGTCATGGCATATTCGATTTCGTTACTCTTTTTTCGTACTGCTTTGGATTATTTGTCCTTATGCCGAGGGCCTACCGGAAACAACACCTCTACCTCCAAGTTAGGGGGTAAGGTGTGTGTACATTCTACCCTCAGTCTTTAGAATTGACTTTGTGTATTTTACTGGATATGTTGTGGTTCAACTAGTCTCTTTATATATTTTTGGTATTTTTAATTTGCTCTTTTAATAGGATTTACCTTATAAATACTCTGCAGAAACTTTTTAAATACTATCAATATGTATTCTAACCTGTGATGACAAGTTAGTGATCATTTTTTACCCATGCTTATTAAGATTAGATGCAAATATAATTACGTTATAAGTGACCAGTTTGTGTTTTTTACAATGTAAGTGTATAAAACTTAAATTCTTTTTAATTTCAAGCATATAACAATATACTTTAAATATGTATTAAATCCTAAGGAATACCACTGTCGTCAAGAGGTCATGATTCAAACTACAATTCGAGCTAATGTGAACCATATGCAAAAATGTTGCTGGCTTGTTGCCACCAGACATGATTGTGGCCCCAATTTTAGTGTATTTATAGCCTTATGCTCCTTAAAACCTGAGAACAACAAGGTCCACCACTATGTCGTTTGGTACTTGTGAATGAATGTGTCCTTTTAACACTACTTAACATTGGGTGAAGTGGTAAATATTCTTCTCTAGTTAATGAGGTACTATTAAAAAATTTATATTTTTTCACTAAATTTTCCATTCTCACTGAATATTGGTGGAAAAAAACTAAATAGTACACTCTTCGTCCCAATTTTAGTGTCTTATTTTTCTTTTTGGTCTGTCCCAAAAAAAGTGTATTTTTCTATATTTAGTAAGTTTTGGCTAGTTTAAGACCACAAGATTTAAAGGACCCCACATATATTTAATTAAAGACCACAAGATTTAAAAATCTTTTTTTTATTTCTAAAACTCCGTGTCTAGTCAAACTAAAACACTTAAATTGAGACGGAGAGAATACTATTTTCACACGGAAAATTAGGAAGTTTTCTAATGTTTCAATGGGAACAGGTTTTCCACCATGCGTTCTCCCAGTGAGTTGGTCCGGTAGGAATGAAGTTGGAAAATTATGTTTATATCACAAATTTTTCACCGAATGTCGGTAGAAAAAACCTTTGTTTCTAGTATTGAGGTCTCGATATTTTGCTCACTCTTTAAAAATACCGATGATTCCGTATCAGATTCTCCAAAAATAGTGCATTTTCGAAGAATCCAACACGAGTGGGGCATCATTTTAGAGATTCCGACCAACATAAATCTTGGTTCGAGCCTAAGAATGCAGTCGCCTTGATAACAAAAGTTTTACCTCCAAAGGGGAACTTTTCGGGTCGAATCTAAACTAGTGGAGCCCAAAGCCAAATAAAAAAATTGTGTCCTTTTAACTTTTGGAAAAATTAATGAGTCTCTTTTACATGCAGTTGTTATAATAGCAATTCCAGGATTGAAGCTGCTAACCTATCTTGAACAAATTGTAATGCCTTTGCTTTGTTAATACTAGGTCCTCTTTGTTCACAAATACAGTGGATCAATGGATGTTGAAGCTACAATTGCAATATCAGCTAGTTATTTCTTCTCCACAGTTACCATGATTTATGGCCAACACCTTACTCAAGGTTTCCCAGAGCCATCCATTGATCTCAAGTATGGTGGATTCATAATATTTTTGGTTGGTATAATATGCAACTTTTACCATCATTATTTGCTCTCCAAGTTGAGAACAAAGGGGGAAAAAGAGTACAAAGTTCCTCAAGGTGGGTTATTCAATTTTGTCATATGTCCACATTATCTCTTTGAGATTCTTATATTTGTAGGAATTTCTTGCACTTCTCAAACACTATATGCAATTTCCTTCACTTTGGGCACTACTCTTTACTTGATGGGAAGGAGCATTGCTACAAGACGATGGTACAAGTCCAAGTTTGAGGAATTTCCAAAGGATATCAAGGCACTTATTCCTTACATATTTTAGTTAACTTTGTAGGGACCTTCAATTTTTGTATATGTACCTATGTGAAACAAGTATAGTATGACTAAGAGTTCTGTGTGTTGAGTCCTTCAAAATTATATATTCATACTCGTCTTTAATACGTAAGTTCTGAGTTTAAGATGTTGAATCATAATAAAAATTGAACGACTTTGTATGAGTATATATTCATATTCGTCTTCAATAAATAAGTTATGAGTTTAAAATGTTGAATCATAATAAAAATTGAATGATTTTGTGCGGGGTACATATTCATATAACTGTCTTCAAAATATACTTGTTTTGAGTTTAAGATGATGAATCATGGTAATAAAAATTGAGCAATTTTGCAAGGGTACATATTCATACTCGTCTTCAGTATATACTTGTTCTGAGTTTAATATGTTGAATCATACTAAAAGTTGAATGATTTTGTAAGGGACACATATTCATATTCGTCTTTAGTATATACTTATTCTGAGTTTAATATGTTGAATCATACTAAAAGTTGAATGATTTTGTAAGGGACACATATTCATATTCGTCTTCAGTATATACTTATTCTGAGTTTAATATGTTGAATCATACTAAAAGTTGAATGATTTTGTAAGGGACACATATTCATATTCGTCTTCAGTATATACTTATTGCTTATGTAACTTAATTTTGGTCAAATTCCTTTGGAGGAACCATTCGACCGAAGAGATTACATGAGAAGCTGATGAGAACATAAAGGAAAAATATCCTTACCTATTTCAAAGCACAAACATACCTACTTCAATTTTCTTACCTACTCATCCATAAAATATGAAATTAATGATTTGTTTCACTTTTTAAATAACAAAAAGATTGATGAGTTTAGTAGGTATTTTTGTAGGATTTTGTTGGGTTCGTAAGCATAGTGGAAGTTTAAATTCTCTTACCTAACAAGGATCCTGCGATGGCTTATACGATAATCATGTTTATGTTCAAAACATAACAAAAGAAAACTTACAGGTTTTCGAGCGCGGAATTCAATACTAAGGTATCCACGCGATTTGAATCCTCGACTGCAAGTTCCAACTCCAGTGTATTTCCTTTGCAAGAAAGCTAGGAAATCTTGTTTTAGGAACTGAGAAGTTATTTTCTGTAACATAACAATTATGGGGTATGTGTTGCTTATATAGGAGTTCAGGACAAAACCTAAGTAGATTTAAAACAGAAAAACCTGGCCCATGTTAATGTTCAGTGGACCAGCCCAGCTGGTCCACCCCATACCTCCAAGGTGGACGGCCAGACCCCAATTTTGGGCCAGTAATTTCTGGCCCAATTGCTTCCCTGTATTTTTCCGAGTAACCATATAATATATCCAACACATTTAATTAAATCCGAAATCCAATTCGACTTAATTAAATAATTTCTATCAAATAGAAATATTCCATAATTAATATAAATTAAATACCTCGACCCTCAATCGAATATTTAATATTTTCTCAATACACTTTTAGATCGAAGAAACAATCGCATATAGTGTGACCCTATAGGCCTTCACATATCGACATTAATCTAATTAAGGTCCATACGAAACTCCTAGACTACGCCGTATGACGAACTCAATATGTGAAGTACGTTTACATGAATCCAGCAAACTTAACCTTTATGCGGAACTATAAATTCCTTTCATTCTCGACACACTCGATTAAGCTTAGGATTTGCCAAGTGTCTATCCAAATGGCTCAATCACTTTATCTCACATTTATTAGTTGACAACTAGACCATATTCTAAATATGTCTCTTGCATTGGCAAATGACTTTAGTCAACCTAATAACATTGAGAAGTTGAGTGCTCTCTCGAATTTTCAATGGAGGAATGAATCCTATTCTTGGCTCAACTACCACATTGATTTACATCTTGATGCACCCAACACAAGCCGTATCTTATCTAGAAGGAATTTAAGCTTAGAACTTGGTCAAAGTACATCATTCTGTAAACAAGGTGCGTATTGACCTTAAGTCAAATGACCTTTATATTCCACACGCCGATAACACAATAGACATGTATAACAAATAGTTTATCGGCAGGGTATACCAATACTTCTCCAAAGTATCTATGTGTCCATCACGAGTAACCATTACTCATAGCTGTGAGACATACTACATTCTCCAAGAATGTGATGCAGACCACATGTCGACTTATAGCATATCATCGATATCCCATTCTCGATGATCATTAGTCGAGGCTATTTTGAGAGTTACGTTCTATCATTAATATCTCACTCTATTAATGACAACATAAGTTCAAGGGATGCACATCTATGAATAATTGCAAACAATCAAACAATAATTCAATAATTGCAAATGCCATAAATATTAATCTCATTAATAATACGAATGTGTTCAAGTACATTTTGTCCCTAATATAGATTGTCTCTAGGACATACATACTTTCAATCTTCCACTTGGCCTAGAGCCAATCTCCAATGTATCTAATTCTATGTTTTCGAAATGACCATTATCCTTAGCTAAGCTTAATGGTTTAGTAAATGAGTCAGCTAGATTATCATCTGTGGGAATATAGTCTAGATCTATTTCTTTAGATTCCACCATCTCTCTGAATATGTGGTATTTCCTTTGTACATGCTTGTTTCTGTTTGTTGATCTTGGTTCCTTATCTTTCGCAATCGCACCAGTGTTATCACAATATATCGTTATTGGATGACTGGCACTTGGAACAACCCCTAGTTCTTTTAAGAACTCAGATATCGAGACAACTTCTTTACCAGCTTCCGATCCAGCAATATACTCGACTTTAGTCGTCGAATCAACAATGGTTTCTTGCTTGGAACTTTTCCAACTTACTGCTCCACCATTGAAAACGAAGGCAGATCCAGACTGTGACTTGAAATCATCAAGATCTATTTGGAAGCTAGCATTAGTGTACCCAGTAGCGACTAGCTTCTCTTGCCCACCATAAACGAAGAAATATTCTTTAGTTCGTCTAAGATACTTAAGAATATTCTTGACTGCTTTCCAATGTTCTTCCCCAAGATTCTGTTGGAATTTGCAAGTCATGCTAAGTGCAAATGCCACATCTGGTCTAGTGCAGGTCATGGTATACATGATTTATCCTATAGATGAAGCATATGGAATCCTCTTCATGCGTTAAAGTTCTGTAACAGTAGAAGGACTATCCTTCTTAGATAACTTGATGCCTTTACCCATAGGAAGACCTTCTCTTTTGGAGTTTTCCATTGAGAAATGTCTTATCACTTTGTCTATGTAGGTTGAATGTGACATCCCTAACAATCTATTAGGTCTATCTCTGTAGATCATAATTCCAAGAATGTAGCAGGCTTCACCTAAGTCCTTCATCATGAAGGTGCTGGACAACCATTCATTCACTCATTACATAAGAGACTTATCATTTTCCATTATTAATATGTCATCTACATATATGATAATGAAAACAATACTCCCTTCCTTGCGTTTACATATGCAGGGCAGCCCCAAAGTAACATTTCTCACTTTTAGATTTCAACTTGTCAGTAAGCATCTTCTTTACATATGCAGGGCAGCCCCAAACTCGCATATGTGTAAGAGCAGGCTTTTTGCCATGCCATATCTTATATGGCGTTTTCTCTACTGACTTTGAAGGAACTCTATTCAAAATATAGATTGAGTTTTGTAAAGCATAGCCCAAAAAGTATGTTGGAAGAGCTGAAAAACTCATCATGGATCTGACCATATCCAATAAGGTTCGATTTCTCCTTTTAGCAATGCCATTCATTTGTGGTGTTCCAGGAGGTGTCCATTCTTATTGGACTCCATGAAGTTTCTAGATTAGTTTCAAGTAATCTAGAAATTCTCTACTTAAGTATTCACCTCTTCGATCTGATCGAAGAGTCTTGATACTCTTTTCAGGTTGTTTCTCTACTTTTAACTTATACTCCTTGAATTTCTCAAAGGCTTCGGACTTGTAAGATACACGTATCCAAACCTTGTGAAATCGCCTGTAAAAGTTATGAAGTAAGGAAAACCTCCCTTAGCTTGAGTGGAAAACGGCCCACATACATCTGTATGGATCAAATCAAGCGCCTCTTTAGCTCGCACACCTTTCCCAGAAAATGGTTTGTTGGTCATCTTTCCTCTCAAGCAAGATTCACAGTCACCATATGACTCCAAGTCAAATGGTTCCAGTTAGTCTAACTTTCTTAATCTTGCTATCCTTGATTCATTGATATGACCAAGTCTATAGTGACATAAGTAGGTGGAATTTCTTGGATTACTTATTTTAGCTCGTTTGTTTTTGCACATTGAGAATTTCATGATTACAATTGAGAATATATAAACCATTCACAAGCGGAGCATTTCCACAAATAATACCATTCAAAGATAGTATATAACTGCCATTAGCAATATATGAGGAAAAATCCTCAATGTCTAACATTGGAATGAAAATAATATTCCTCGTAATCGAGGGAACAAAATAACAATTATTAAGTTCTAATGTAAAGCCTGAAGGTAAATCTAATCTATAAGTTTCCACACGCTCAGCATCAACTCGTGCTCCATTTCCAACGCGTAGGTCCACCTCCCATGGTCTAACATTTCTGCTGTCCATTAGGCCCTGCACATTATTACAAATGTGTGAGCCACAGGCTGTATCCAATACCCAGCATGGAGAGTTACTTATAGACATATTAATCTCAATGACAAACATACCTTGTCCAGTAGGTTCAGAAGCACCTAGTGCCTTGTCTTCTCCTGGAGCGGTGCAATCTTTCTTCCAATGCCCCTTTTGCTTGCAGTTGAGGCATACGTCCCTAGCCAACCTAGACTTCTTCTGAACACCTCCTTTAGGTTTCAAGACTGTGGGTTTGACACTAGCCTTACCCTTATTCTTCTTGTTCTTACCTTTAGGTTTGAACCTAGTAGATAAGCCCTTCCTTTTGAAGTAGATGATTCATAAGTCTTTAGCATATTGTGAAGTTCTGGAAGATTCACCTTGGTTCCATTCATGTTGAAGTTCATAATGAAATTCTCAAACGAACCAGGAAGTGAATTCAAAATCACGTTAACTGACACATTCTGGGGCAACTTCGTTCCAATCGAAGCCAACCTTTCTATCAACCCAATCATCTTCAGAACATGACTAGACACTTGGCCCCCACCATTCATCTTACATTTGAATAGGTCTCTCAACATCTCATACTCCATAGTTTGAGACTGTGAATCATAAAGACTCCTCAAATATTCTAGCATCTCATAGGGGCTCATGTTCTCATGCTGCTTCTATAACTTTACAGTCATGGAGGACAACATGACACACTGTGCCAATGTAGCATCATCCAAATGCTTCTGATAAGCATCATTGTCAAACAAAGCATACTCAACAGACTCTTCATCAGAAACTTTTGGAACAGTGTGTCTAACACATACTCAATTTTCTCTTGTCTCAGTACCAAACACAAATTACGCAACCAATCCGGATAATTAGCTCTAGTCAACTTATTAGTCTCAACCAAGCATTTCAATGACAGATTCGACATTTTAAATAATCTGAAGAAACAGATAGACTGAAATTAAAATATAATTTCTATGAACACATTCGTTAGCTAATTAATATGACCTTTAGTTTAATTAGCTCCCATTATTTTAACATATTCTACGACCCCATGGAAGAATACAGACTCATATAAAATATGATCATAATAGGCCAAGATCCAAGTTCATACCGTCTCCGCATTTGCTAGGGTTGATAACTTCAACAGTACAACCTGGTAGGTCTCCAAACCAATTACAAATAATTTGCAACTCTTAGTTTGACCGACTGTTCTAAACATTCGATCTGCGCCCTTAGATTATTCAGACGCTAGGGCGTCAAGACATAACTGAGTAAGTCAATCCCGTTACGCGACTACAATCGTGCATCTAAGCAAGTTTGACCTTGTAGAGAAAACGCTAGGGCGTAAATACTCATAAAGGTTTCTCACTCGCTACTGCAAACACATGCATCTATGAAGAGTCCGAGTCATCGTAGACTTAGAGCAAACACCAGGGTGTAAATACTCTTATAGCCGAAAAGGATTTTGCACTCATTCAATTATAACGGACGACGCGTGGATTCTAAATCAGACTTATCTTAAATTGGGGAACATTTTAATCGGGGTTTTATCAAGATCCTTATTACACGTGCTAGATCAAATAGAACACATATTTTGGCTGCCGCCTACCCAAACATGATTTAATGCGGTCCGATAAATATTGGGCGCCGCCTATCCAGACATGCATAATGCGGTCTAACAAATACTGGGTGCTTCCTACCCAAACATATATAATGCGGACTCTATACTAATTATTTAAATGACAATCAATTAAACAATTAGGAGAAAACAATTAATTCAAGCGCATATTATCAAATAACATGCTAAATAACAATAATCGTGGGATAATTAATTTGTTTCAATTTAGAAAACATATAAATTCCAAATTTAAAACTCAATTTTTCAATTTTCAGAATTTTCTGCTTATCCAAACAGCCCCTTAATTAAAAATTAATTTTCAAGAGTTTTTCTGCAATTTTCAGAACCTTAAAATAATTACAGATTCGTCCAGGGACCAAATATGCTTTTCAAAAATTTACAGATCTGCCATATGGACCAAATCTGCTTTTCTAAAATTTACAGATTTATCCAGGGACTGAATCTACTTTTCTGAAGTTTACAGATTTGGCCCAAGGACCAAATCTGCTGATTTTAAAACCCTTTTAAATTTTCAGGGACCAAATTGCAATTCCAGAAGCTTTAAAAATTTTCAGATTTGCCCGAAGGGCTAAATTGTAATTTCGGAAACCCTAATTTAATTTCAAATAGGTCCTTGAACTATTTCAAAATTTCAAAATCAATTCCAACCCCAAATCAAATTTGGGATTCGGATTTCGGGGCGAAATTGACGGAATTGAACACCACTAGTCGACATCCCATGTCGGGCCGAACTCACCGGTGGTTTTCATCACCGGTTTCGTGGCCCACGACGGTCGGAATTTGAGCCGACGCCGACTGTTTCCAAAATAGTCAGCGGTGGCCCCTTTCCGGCTACTTTCGCCGTGTAACACCACCTCCGTTCGATTCTTCTCGTCGAGACGATCACAGTGGTGTTATTACTTCACTATTTCGACGCCCGAGGCGGCCAGAAACATCCCCGCCGTCGACGGCCTTTCAGCGGCTTTTCCGGCGTCTACACCGCGTCCCGTCACCTCTAAACACCTTTATCGACCATCTAATAAAGTTGATTTCTAGATAATAGTGGAGACGGTGGTAGAACAACGTCGAATCGCCAAAAAACCACCGGAAAGCCACTGCCCAGTCGCTGGAACAGTGGCGCTGTTCACTTTTTTATTTTTTATTTTATTGTTATATTTCAAAAATTTATTTAATGAATCGAAACAACTAATTTTCCCACCTTATTGGTATCATTGATTATCGTATAATCATTACACCAGCCTGGACTCTAATACCACTGTAGAATTTTGTTGGGTTCGGAAGCACAACAAAAGTTTAAATTCTCTTACCCAACAATGATCCTGTCATGACTTATACGATAATCATGTTTATGTTCAAAACATAACAAAAGAAAACTTATAGGTTTTCGAGCGCGTGATTTAATACTAAGGTATCCACGCGATTTGAATCATCGACTGCAAGTTCAAACTCCAGTGTATTTCCTTTGCAAGAAAGCTAGGAAATTTTGCTTTAGGAACTGAGAAGTTATTTTCTGTAACATAACAATTATGGGGTATGTGTTGCTTATATAGGAGTTCAGGACAAAACCTAAGTAGATTTAAAACAGGAAAACCTGGCCCATGTTAATATTCAGTGGACCAGCCCAGCTGGTCCACCCCATACGTCCACGGTGGACGGCCATGCCCCAATTTTGGGCCAGTAATTTC
The DNA here is from genome assembly GCA_034509755.1 of Anisodus tanguticus. NCBI lineage: Eukaryota > Viridiplantae > Streptophyta > Magnoliopsida > Solanales > Solanaceae > Anisodus > Anisodus tanguticus. The sequence goes on along the minus strand of CM067549.1, from coordinate 45,472,184 downwards.
TGGCCCAATTGCTTCCATGTATTTTTTTGAGTACCCATATAATATATCAAACACATTTAATTAAATCCGAAATCCAATTCGACTTGATTAAATAATTTCTATCAAATAGAAATATTCCATAATTATTATAAATTAAATACCTCAGCTCTCAATCGAATATTTAATACTTTCTCAATACACTTTTAGATCGAAGGAACAATCGCATATAGTGTGACCCTATAGGCCTTCACATATCGACATTAATCTAATTAAGGTCCACACGAAACTCCTAGACCGCGCCGTATGACGAACTCAATATGTGAAGTACGTTTACATGAATCCAACAAACTTAACTTTTATGCGGAACTATAAATTCCTTTCATTCTTGACACACTCGATTAAGCTTAGGATTTGTCAAGTGTCTATCCAAATGGCTTAATCACTTTATCTCACATTTATTAGTTGACAACTAGACCATATTCTAAATATGTCTCTTGCACTGGCAAGTGACTTTAGTCAACCTAATAACATTGAGAAGTTGAGTGCTCTCTCGAATTTTCAATGGAGGAATGAATCCTATACTTGACTCAACTACGACATTGATTTACATCCTGATGCACCCAACACAAGCCGTATCTTATCCAGAAGGAATTTAAGCTTAGAACTTGGTCAAAGTACATCATTCTGTAAACAAGGTGCGTATTGACCTCAAGTCAAAGGACCTTTATATTCCACATGCCGATAACACTATAGACATGTATAACAAATAGTTTATCGGCAGGGTATACCAATACTTCTCCAAAGTATCAATGTGTCCATCACGAGTAACCATTACTCGTAGTTGTGAGACATACTACATTCTCCAAGATGTGATGCAGACCACATGTCGACGTATAGCATATCATCGATATCCCATTCTTGATGATCATTAGTCGAGACTATTTTTAGAGTTACGTTCTATCATTAATATCTCACTCTATTAATGACAACGTAAGCTAAAGGAATGCACATATATGAATAATTGCAAATAATCAAACAATAATTCAATAATTGCAAATGCCATAAATATTAATCTCATTAATAATACGAATGTGTTCAAATACATTTTGTCATAATATAGATTGTCTCCGGTACATATATACTTTCAATTTTTTCATAATAAATATTTGTACTGGTGAAGAAAACAAAGCTAACAAGGTCGATAATATCCAATTGAAAGATAACACGTCTATAATTAATTAATTTTTATTTCGTTTTTTGCTTTTCACGCGCATGTGAAATGTAGTAACATATTCTTTGACATATTAACTTTAAGGGGGAAAACGGTCAGTTGCAACATGGCTAAGGGTACTAGGTCGACCGTAAAGTTAATATGTATACATAATTTTCAGACAACTATAAAATGTAATTATATATTTTCCCAAAATAAAATATGTAAGGGTCATAGCTAACTACAATCTCGATTCTACCCAACTCAACCCCCCCCTCCCCCCCCGACCCCGCTCACTCCTTTTTAGCCCCTTCTCAGTCTCATAATGAAGAATCCAAGAAGGAAATAATGGAATCCAAGTGAAATAATGGTTTTTGTTTTTATTTTTATGTCATATTTCTTTTATAGTACTTCCTCCGTCTCAAAATAAACTTTATTTAATTCTTTTTATGTTCATTAAGAAAATAATAAATACAAGATATTGTTTACTAAGTTGCCCCTATTTATTAGATATTTCTTGAAAATTGAGCATTATTGAGAGGAAATAGCTCTTTAATATAAGGGTATAGTTGAAAACATTTACTCCATTCATTCACTTTTACTTATCTATTATTGACTTTACACACTCCTTAAGAAATAATAAATGAAGAACATAATTTACCATGATACCATATTAATTGGTGTATAATTTTAATGGACTTGAAATGAGTAATTAATACTATGGGTAAAACAAAGATTTTTTTTCTTCTTCTCTTGATATGCTAAAAGTGATAAGTAAATGTGAAAATTTATTTTTAGTATAGTGTACAAGTAAAAGTGAATAGAGGAAATATTAATTACGATCTTAATATCTTAAAGCGATAATTATTTTGGGATATTTTTTTTATTAAAACGACACTTATTTTGAGACGGGGTAGTATGTATTTTACATTGCCTTATAAAGTCGGCCACTTGTAAGATGCTATTGTTCTAAATACTTCAGTCCTCGTATATTTCACTTTTGTCCCTTTCTTCCTCTATCTCAACAAATATCCATCCACACACATCCTAAACAATAAACAGAGAAATAAGAAGAAATAAAGAGAACGGAGAAACCAATTATGGCCATGACACATATATTTAGAGAAATATTATTTCAAGAACAAAACTCAATATTCATCAAGGTTATGATAGTGATGAATCTAATAATGTCTGCAATATTGGGTATTTCAGAAGCCACTGGCAAACAAAATCTTGAGTATTCAAAGTTTTGGAATGTGAATTCTAACAAGCAAGTTAAAGCTAAAGTCCCAAGCAAAATGGGAATGATTATTGCTTATAGTCCTAGTTTAATAGCATGTTTAAGCTTCTTTTGGATCTTCTCAAATGGTGGAATCAGATTTTTCATGTTCAATTCTGCTATTACCATTCATTTCTTCAAAAGAGTTCTTGAGGTAATTAGTAATTTTACCCTTTTCTTTACCTACTATGCTATTACTCCACCTTCAGAATGTTAGTACTTCTACATATTTTATATGAGTTTAAGCTACATATACACGTAAATAATTTTTATATCACAAGTCATCTTTATCTATTGTAGCAAGTAACATATATTATTTCAACCCACATTTTTTAGAGACTTAGGTGTAGATATTTTTTAAATGGTCTGATGATATAAAAAATTATTTACACGACGATATATAAAACTTAAATGCATTTTATATTAATATTTAGCCTATATTATCGATAGTGTACAAAATATTCTCCATGTAAACATTTTCTTCATACCAAACTCACCCTAAGACACACCGATTTATGTCTAAAAATTGATTTCAATCCCTGTGAGTTGTGATATAGCTCATAAGTCATAACGTTATATGATATATTGTTAACTAAAGGACTAAATTAAACAACAACAACATATTCAGTGAAATCCCACAAAGTGGGGTCTGGAGAGGGTAGAGTGTACGTAGATCTTGTTGGATATGTAAAGCAGTACGGGAAGTAAATAAATATTACAAGTGTTCGAAAGGATAAACAAATAGGCAATTCAGAATTGCCGCAAACTTGTTGAGTCTTGAATCTTGATAACCTGAAATCAAGAAACACTAAATCTGGATTGTTACAACTATGGCTGAGTCGAGAGATGACTCTCTGTCTTTAAAACAAGATTGCCCCGTATATATGCTTTTACGTTAACGAGAAATAGTCTTCCAAGATAAAACAACAACTAATCAACACTACAAAGCAAATAGGTTGATTCTGACGAAGAAAACAAAACACGAAACGATTTGCTGAAGAACGGAAAAGGAAGGAAGAGTTTCATGTTCACTGTTTGTGCTCACATTTTGGAGTGATCTGTTTCTCTTCTGTTTTGTCTCTGTGTAGTATATTGTTGGTCTCCACAATTGTGCCAAAAGACACCAATATATAGCATAAGGGGAGAGACTCCTCAACTGCATAGTAATGACAGTTTATGGCCATTAGTGAGGGAGTTAATCAGACAAGTAATGGCTGATTTAATGTGCAACATAAATGAGCTATTAGGGAGGAGTTAAGGTGCAGATTAATGGAGTTTTAACGCTCCAAAAATCAACTCCGACGACAGGCAGAAACTTTCTTCCTTCCGTCGTTCCCAATTTTAGCTTTCCAGAAATTCCAGAGACCAAACTGTAAATATTAAGCAATTTGGGGTCCGAAGAGATAATATCAGAAGAAGCCCAAGTCCCAAGTCCCATGACCCACGACCCACGACCCGAGCCCGGACCAGACGGAATGGGCGGGCGGCGACGGCGCGCGTGTGGACTTAGCCTTGAACCCAAGCACATCTAGGTCCTCCCTCCTTCAAACACATGGGTTACCCCTTGGGGTCCCAAACCCTTAGCCAATTTTGAGACTTAAAAAGAGAACAATTCTTCCTTTTCCCACCGATGTGGTAGATTTGTCCCACACCATATTTCCATGCCTCAAACACCTTACTTCGTGGACCAATATCTCTTTCATTTCTCAATGAAATTTGACGATTCTTGGCCCTACGATCATTTACTCACTTAGTAGATTATGCACGTCTGAAGAGACAAAGCCTCCAACATACGGAACCCTTGTGTTTAAGTCATTAAATACGGGTGGACGCACCTCCTCACCAAAGACAAATTTCCAACAGATCTTACCTCTATCTTGGGAGGTAGAGATGTTGTTTTCGATAGACCTTCGGCACATGCAGTCCAAAGCAATATAAAAATTCATGACAAATATATTATAAAAAGTAGGATAAAATAGTATGGAGAAAAACAACAAATGAATACGATGATCAAAGTATAAGAACAACGGATATCATGTAGAAAAAGAAGGACAAGAAACTACAAGAGTAATACTACGACTACTAGTATGAAAAGATAAGTCGGACAACACTCACTACTCACTAGCCTTCTACCCTAATCCGTATCATCCACAACTTCCTATCTAAGGTCATGCCCTCGGTAAGTTGGGTCTGCGCCATGTCTTGTCTGATCACCTCTCCCCAATACTTCTTCGGTCTACCTCTACCTCTCCTGAAATCATCCATAACCAAACTCTCACACCTCCGCACTGGGGCATCCGGACATCTCCTCTTCACATGTCCGAACCATCTCAGTCTCGCTTCCTGCATCTTATCCTCCACCAAGGCCACTCCCAACTTATCCCAGATATCTTTCATTTCTAATCTTATCCCTCCTGGTATGTCCACACATCTACCGCAACATCCTCATTTCCACAACTAAAAGACTAAATTAGCTCATTTAATTTTGTCAAGATGCAGGTTAAACCTTTTTTACTCTTTCAAGATTTGCTCATTTAATTTTATCATGACGTAGGTTAAACCTTTCTTTTTTCATCCAATGTTTAGAATTACTAGACCGATTAATTTGAATTTGTGTGAAAAAAAATCTCATGTGGTGGGTTTTACCGCTCGTCCCAAGGAGGACTGTAATTTCAGGGTTTTAACTGAGACTTAAAATTAAAAATAAAAAAACTTTTACCATTCCACCGCACTCCTTGATGGTGCACAATTTTTCTTTTATTTGCTCCACCCCTGTTATCCTGTTCCACCACAAATTTCTTTTATAGGTTAAACCTGTTGATTATGACGTGCACAATGTTTCTTTTATTTGCTCCACCCCCTGTTATCCAAATTTAATAATGCCTTGAACAAAGATATAAAACCACATTGAAAGTAAACGTAAGGAAATATTTTAAGACTAGCAAGTAACATAATTTCTTATATATACAACAATTTACATATCTTACAGGTTTTGCTTGTGCACAAGTATAGTGGTGTCATGGCTATGAACTCTGCAATTACTATTTCCTCAAGCTACTTCATAGTCTTTTCAAGCTTGATATATTTTCAACACTTGACTGAAGAATCACCAGAGCCAAGTATTGACTTGAAGTATTTTGGTTTTATTGTATTTTTAGTGGGAATTATTGGCAATTTTTACCACCACTTTCTCCTTTCTAAGATGAGGAAAGAAGGTGAAAGTGGCTATAAAATTCCCAAAGGTGGCCTCTTTAACTTAATTATATGTCCCCATTATCTATTTGAGATCGTCACATTTCTAGGTTTTTCTCTTATTAGCCAAACTTTGTTTTCTTTTTCTTCTACCATAGGGACATTATTTTATTTGACGGGGAGGAGTTATGCCACTAGGAAATGGTACCTTTCCAAATTTGAAGATTTCCCTAAAAATGTCAAGGCTTTAATACCTTTTGTATTTTAAATGAATTTATGTATATCAGAACTACTATGAGTCTGTTATTATTGTTCAAATAGATGGCCGGATTTATTATTTATTTTTCTTGCTGATATATAAAGATTATCGGAAACAATCTCTACCTCACAAAAGTAGGGGATAAGGTATGTGTACATTCTATCCTCCTCAGACTCCACACGTGGGATCACACTGGATTTGTTGTTGTTGTTGTTATACAAAGATTATATATGGTTATACATGTATTATACATGAATTGTACATATATTATACATCTGTCATCCATTTTTAGTTTAAATAGTTGGTGACCTGCTATTTATATTAATTCTTCATTTAGAGATATCTCGATTTTTTAGCATATCTGAACGGGGACGAGTCAAGTCAAGCTCATTGACTGAGCTTCCTAATCTTAAGTGAGCTGAAGTCAAGCTCAACCGAGCCTTTCTTCCGTTCGAACCGAGTTGAGCGCGAGTCTAACTCTTTAATGTTTGTTTCACATATGTTTACCCGTAAAATGGTACAATTGAATTTGTATACGTGGTCAAGAACACGTGGATCTCAAGTGACACGTTAGATAAGAACTCTAGATGAATTATACTGAAATAAGTAATAATAAGACAAAGTAAAGTAATGATTAACATGAGCCTTGTGACTGCTTCTTGGCAAAGCTACGATAATTTGTATGCAAGCACAGAAATCGAGAGATTAAGAGTAATTGTATTGTAATAACTAGAATGTGCCTTTACAATGGAATAACATGCCCTATTTATACATTAGCTACATGGGTACACAACCCACGAAATATGCTCTCATTAATACAGGAGAATGAATATCGTAATAATTGGACAGTCAATATCAATCAATGCTGTTAAAGCTCTATTGGAAAAGGTATGATCAGTTTTAGTAACGGTCGTCCGTTACGAACTAAATGGTAACTTCCGCTCTTCTGAATCTCTGGTGCTCACCGTACATGTGTTACTCCCGATACAACTTGAATACTACTGATAATTCCCCAAGTTGACTTGGACTCGACTCAACATCCATTGCCACGTGTCACATCATAATTCATACAACTGTCTTAAACGAATTTTGCCCTATACAAATAGTCCCCGCACTTTCCGGGTATAGCTCGTGTTCCCGGGAAATGGATTTTGAACTTTCGATAGGACAAACCTCATATTTTAGCCGGAATTTGAATCGTAATGATTACCAAACTTGTCAAATGGCACATCCGTTTAATGCTTCTGAAACGGCGGCACATGAACCATCACTCTGATCGACATGAACTGTAGCAATGATGATGCACATCTTTTCACCTCCAAAACGTTATATTTTTTTTCCATAAATAGGAGCCCAAATCTTTCACAAAAGGCAACCACAAACTTTACAATATTTCTTGAAAACTTTGCCTTCTTTCCTTCTTAAAAACTTTTTCAACAATATCTTTCACCAAATCTTCACATTCTCATTTCTCTGAGGGAAATGACAACCCTTCAAGCCGCCGCCATGGGAAAGAACCCGTTTCTCCTACAACTCAGTAAATCGACATACACTCTACCGCTGGTTGAGATCCTTCTTTCGGGCTTTGACTTCTCAGGAAATCTCCGTGTTTAAAATTACTATGAATATGTCAAGAATTTTAAATTTAAAATAATAGCCACGGTTCTTATTGATGTCATAGAGGATTGTGGTTTTTTCTTTGACATGGTTGTCAGAACAGTCAATCGAGTGCATTACCATGTTGAAAGGTTTTCCATGATATATATTTATCTATTCACCATTGGTTTCAAACTCCATATTCTGAAGATTATCGAGGATATTTGCCGCCGATACAGAGTTTGCTTGGGCCAAGTTGCTTTGCAAATTTGAAGATTAGTCTATTACATTCAAATGTTAGCGAACAATGTCAATGCTACACTCACTATCGACCACCTTCTCCTCCTCTATTACCTTAGAGTTTTATGAGGTGGAATCGTCCATCTATACCCCTGGAGAATCCGCAACCTTATTAATGCGGAGGATGACTAAGACCGTGATTGGCTAACCCGCTTTATTTTAATCAAGACCGATCAAATCCACCAGCCTTCTTCTGATCATTTTCCGGAAGAGTGGAATTCTTCCCGTGAGTATTTCTTTTCCCCATACAAACTTATTTGCTTGGTTTTCCAAAATAAGGACAATTCCTTTCTAATACAAATATTATAACTTTTCAGTCATTTTAGTTGAGCCGCAACTGATTGAAGGGATTTTTAATTTTTGAGTGGGTGGTAAGCCTTCTTTATGCCTCCCATATTATCATCTGGTCATGGAAGAGTATTACCTCCAAATGATGGAAGGGAAAATATCATGGTAATCTTTAGCCCTGGCTTTTCCTTTTATATGTGTTTCATCCCGGATTTCCCGGGACTCATTTTTAACATCTATTCTCCATTCGTAGGGCTCCCGATACGAAAGTCCTTAGCCCAAAAAGTGTCATCTTATGCGGCTGCTCTGTCAAACATCCTATAGTCTGCTTTTAGAAATCGAAAACAGAAAGTTTGAGATGAGGCTCCCAAGACTCCAATGGGAATTGGGTCCTGAGTAAGAAACCACCACCAACTCACGCAGTACTAGAAAGAACTACATGCGTAGGATAAGACATGTGTTATTCAAATTGATGAGAAGAAGGTGACCAATGAAAACACCGGCCAGGTAGTCCCCGGCAGGAAGCTCCGGATGCGAGACACTCATTCTCCCTGAGGACCCTTCTAAGCACATCTCAATCCCTACTTCCGAAACTGAGGCCGGGATATCTGCTTCTTCCCCAAGAAATATCCCCATGCTACCCTCGAAGTTGCTCTTCCTCATCTTGCAAATTTGTTTCTACAAGTAGAATACTCCTTTTTTTATGTTTTTTTATAGACTTGTTCTTCTTTACCGGTCGTAATCCTTTCATTCAGTGTCACGCCTATGCTCTCTCCACTAAGGATTTAGCTACAACATGAGTCCTTCCCCTAAATAAAGAAGTTGAAGGAAGAAATCTAGTATCTCAGGGCAGAAGTTGAAGATCTTCGAGTTGATCGTAGAGACTTGAGCTCTCTTCAGGCCTCCCTCCGACTTCGATTACAGGATGCTATTGACTCTCTGCGGGCCAGAGAGAATTCCCTTCAGGACTTAACCACCAATTACGTGACCCTTCAAGGGAGGACAACAAGGTTAGTAGCCGACTTAGCGGAAGCCTACGGTAGGGGTGGGCATGGTATATACCGATTATCATACTGAAACTGAATTTTTTTATACTGTGGTTTTGATATTATGGTATTTGGTACGATATTTGGTATGTATTTTTAAAGAGTTTGGTATTCAGCATTGATAAAACATATACCTAAATATCAAATACCATACCGAAGTATATAGTTACATAGATAATTCATATATATTAGTATTATAATACTAAAAAATATATAAACAAGTATTAGTACAATATTAATTCTTTGCACATTGGAATTTTGACTAATCTATCTTAATTGAAATACATTTTTTTGTGTAATTGAGTTACGAAAGGGATTGCTTGTGCTTTCTTTTGAATATATTACATGTGTAAGGTGTTAGTACGATATAATTGAGACGTTGCTTGAATATCCGAAGTCGTAATTCTCTATTATATGAGTATATGTACGTCGAAGTCGAACAAACTATGGTACTGATTTACTGTACCGCAAAATATCGAAATCAAACTTAAAAATACCGAACCATACCGAATTAATTTGGTATGGTAATGGTATAGTATTTTTAAAAACTGAAATTCAAAATTACCGTACCGAAGTTTCCAATATTGTACCATCCGTACTATGCCCACCCTAGCTTAATAGGGCAGTTGCACGCCTCCGAGCATACCATCCATGAGCTCCAGGCTAAATGTAAATATAGAAGCTTCAGAGAGACTTGGCTATCCTAAAGAGTCACGTGGACACCCTTGAAGAGGCCAGCAAGCCGTAACCTTTCGAGCAGTTTTATTTTCAGTTTTAGTTTTTGCTACCAGGTCACTTTTGGGCCCGTTAGTATCTTTTGTATCCGAACTGGCTTCAGTAGGGAAAAAATATGAATGAATGATATTTTCCTTTCCTTTGCAATTTTGCGTAAGGTTTTCATTCCTTATTTATTTTCACAAGCAAACATTAGTTACAAACTTTATCACTTTGCTTTATGAACCAGAACCTAACTTTGAGGTTCATTTTACCAAAATTGGCTAATCTTTCGAAGTTTAAAACTTTCCAATAACCTTAATTTAATTTCAAAGATGTATTTTTATTTTGATCTTTAAATCGGGGCTTCTCATGGACTCCAAAGTTAGTTTCAGACTTAATTAGGTTCCGAATAACATAAACCTTAGGTACTTCTTGTATCCGGATCCTTAACGTTTTTGTTTAGATTTTAATAACAGAAGGCCCTTATTTTTATGGTGTTGTAGAAGAGGACGTCTCCTGTTCATTATGGCATAGAATTTTCGATGTGTTTAAGATAATAACATACTTATTTATGCTTGTGATAACAAAGATTTATTAATCATAAAAGGAAATTTCCATTGATTCCTTTGACTTACACATGTGAAGACAATTGCAAGAATAATCCGGTTGCCATCTAGTGTGGTCAATCCGATTACATATACTTTGAACTTTTATGCAGTCCCCCAACATATGAGAAGTCCCCAGTATCAGGTGCTTGCTTGAAGAACTAAAATTTCATAAAATTTTCTTCACTCCGTTCCGGGTAAAATTTCATAAAATTTTCTTCACTCCATTCTGAGTGTATATGACCCCCCAGTATCTGGAAGTTCATGATATGAAGACTCAGATACTGGATAGCTCTCTTCGGTAGTAAGACCATTAACATGCTTATGTCGTAATGCTGCCTCATTAAAAACCTTATTGGAAAAATCCAATTGGGACAAAACCGGTCAAAGGGAAAAAAAGTGCAGCGCATACTTTGTCCTACTACACATAGTACTTATTCCAATTACTAGGAAGTGTATTCCCTTATTTGTCACCTAGCTGATAAGCCCCTTTACCGGCAATACCGGTGATCGTATATGGTCCTTCCCAGTTTGCTCATGACTTTCCAGTATTACGCTCCTGGGTACTCTGAGTGACTCTCCGGAGCACTAAGTCCCCGAGTTTGAAGTGTCAGAGATTTGTGTGCCGGTTGTAGTAACGATCCATTCTTTGCTTTTGAGCTACCATCCAGACGTACGCTAAATCTCGACATTTCTTGAGTAAATCCAGGTGCATGGACATTGATTCTGCATCTGATTCTTCCTCAGTCCAGAGGTATCTCAGGCTGGGAGTTTCTATTTCTACCGGGATCAAGGCCTCTGTACCGTAGACAAGGAAAAAATAAGTTTCTTCGGTACTCGTTTTTGCCGTGATTCGATATGGCCATAATATTTCCGGTGGCATATATGGTTAATATTTCCGGTGGCAGTTTCCGGTGAGTAGAGGTGATATGCTTGATATTTAAGCCATCTAGGAACTTCGTGACCTTGGACCCGATAAAATTCAGGCCATTGTCATAAGCTATCTCCTTTGGGACGCCAAAATAATAAATAATATGTTGCCAAATGAAGTCATTTACCTTTTTCTCCCGTATCTTTGTATAAGCTGCATCTTCAACCCATTTAGAGAAATAGTCAGTCATAAAAATAATTTAACATACCTGTCCTGGTGTAGCTAGCAAGGGTTCGACAATGTCCATCCCCCACTTCATGAACGACTACATGAACACCACCAGATGCAGTTCTTCTCCCGGTCGGTGTAACAGTTGTGCATGGAGCTGACACTTATCACACTTCTTCACAAATATTTTTGTATCCTCTTTGATCCGAGGCCAATAATAACTGACCCTCATGAGCTTCCTCATTAGGGATTCCGCTCACGAATGGTTTCCACAAATGCCTTCATGGACTTCCCTTATCACGCAATCAGCTTAGTCAGGCCCTACACCGGGCTAGGGGACTGTAAAAACACATGCGTTAAATTTTTCCGTCTATGACACAGTACCGGTCAACTTTGGTCCTCAGAGCTCTGGATGCTTTCGGGTCCTCCGAGAGCTTTCCATTCACGAGATAATTCAAGAATTCAATTCTCCAATCCCAAGTTAGGCTGGTTGAATTTATTTTATCGTATCCGACGGGATCCAGCGCCGAATGCATCAACTAAACAATTTTAGAACCTTCGGCCTATGTGCTGGAGTCTAAATTTACGAGTGCATCTGCCTCTATATTTTCTTCCAGGGGTATATGTACCACCGCCCATTTTTGGAAACAAGACAAAAACTTCAAGACCTTTTCAAGGTATCTTGACATGCATTCTTCTTTGGCTTCGAATACTCCTTGGATTTGATTCACTATCAGCAGTGAGTCATACTTGAATTCAATGATTTGTGAGCCTAATCCCCGGGCCAACTCTAAACTTTCAACCAAAGCCTCATACTCTGTTTTATTGTTAGTCAACGAAGGGCTGTGTATTGCTTGCCTTAAAATTTCACTAGTGGCAGTTCGCAATACTACTCCTAGACCAGTCCCCTTGATGTTGGAGGCACCATCAGTGTGGAGTGTCCAGATCCTGGGGCAGTCCCCGAGACCAAGATTGCCTCCTTTTCCGCTTGTGGGGTTACTCTCGGATCGAAAACGGTCACGAAGTCTACAAGGACTTCCGACTTTATCACAGTTTGGGGTCTATATTCAATGTCAAATTCACTTAATTCTATCTCTCATTTAGCCAAGCGCCTGGAAAGTTTGGGCTTATGCAACACATTTTAAGAGAAAACATAGTTACTACGGTAATTGGGTGTCATTGAAAATATGGTCGAAGCTTTCGCGACAATATTACTAAGGCAAAAACCAATCTTTCAAGTAACAGGTACCGGATCTCAACACCTGATATTACTCTACTTACATAATAAATAGGAAATTATGTACCTTTTTCCTCCCGTACCAGCACTGCACTTACCGCTACCTTCAAGACTGCCAGGTATATGAGTAGTTGTTCTCCGTCCTTTGGCTTTGACATGAGCGGAGGACTGGATAAGTAAATTTTCAGGTCTCTCAAGGCCTGCTGGCACTCGGGTGTCCAAACAAAATTATTCTTCTTCTTTAAAAGTGAGAAGAACTGGTGACATTCTTCTGGGGACCGGGATATAACGCGCTCGGTCAGCTGCTGCACCACTTTCACATCTTCTAGTGTGTCCGATATATCTTTGATAGCCTTTATTTTATCAAAGTTTATCTCGATCCCCTTCTGGGAAATCAAGAAACCCAAAAATTTACCAGAGCCAACCCCAAAAGCACACTTATCGGGGTTTAGCTTCATATGATATTTCCTCAACACCTCAAAGATTTTCTGCAAATGACTTAAATGGTCTTCTGCACGAAGACTTTTAACAAGCATATCATCGATATATATTTCCATTATTTTTTCTTTTTTTTCAAACATTTTATTTACTAACCTTTGATAAGTAGCCCCGATATTTTGTAGTCCAAAAGGCATAACGTTATAACAATAAGTGCCGAAAGTAGTTAAGAAAGATATTTTTTCTTGGTCTTCAGGGTGCATCCTTATTTGATTATACCCGAAATACGCATCAAGAAAACTCATGATCTCGTGCCCATCCGTAGCATCGATCATTTGATCTATGTTTGGTAGAGTTAATGAGTCTTTAGGACATGCTTTATTTAAGTCCTTATAATCAATGCACATTCTAAATTTATTTCAATTTTTAGAAACTACGACTATGTTGGCTAACCAATCTGGATATTTTACTTCCTGGATTGACCCTATATTAAGTAATCTAGCTACCTCTTCTTTAATAAACCTGTTGAGGAGTTCGACGATCGACCATTTTTTCTGCCGCACCGGAGGGAAACTGAGATCCAGGCCCAACTTATGAGTTGTGACTTCTGGAGAAATAACTGTCATATCTTCTTGATACCGACTTCGCTTCCTGTAATTGCTATTTAGGGTTCCGCCACCACTTTTGGTTCCTCTATGGCGTACATTTCCCTAGCTGCGGGTTGTTCATCTCGAATTTGCTGAATTCCTTCTGGTGTAGAAAATTTCACTAACAAATACAGTGTTGATGGGACCGTCTTTATATCATGTAAATACAACCTTCCAAATATTGCATTATACCTTATGTTCCCATTGATGCCATAGAATTTTATCAACTTAATGACCCCCATCGCGTTCACCGATAGATCCACTTCCCTTTCCGTGGTTTCGCTTGACATGTTGAAACTTAAGAGGGTTTTGGCAGTTGAAACTATCTTGCCTGTCATAATTATTTTTTCTACCACCTTCAGCCGAATTATATTAGTTGAGCTTTCAGGATCAATTTGAACTTTCTTCAACTGGAAGTAATCGATGGGTACCGTGATCGCTAGTGCATCATTGTGAGGCAAGATTACTCCCGCATCGTCTTCTTCGGTGAACGTAATAATATGTTCATCATGTATCTCCCAGAACTTCTTCTCCCGAGTCACAGAGATCTTTGTCTTCTTAGCCGCAAAAAGAGATGTAGCGGCAATCATTGATACACTATAGATAATGTTATAACATGAGGTGGAGCAACCAGATTTGAGTTATTTTCTACGGGTGGTCCTCGCTCGTAGTTATTTCAAGCTCTCTTGATCAAATATTCTCGGAGGTAGCTTATGCTTAGCATTTCTGCCACCTCCTCTCGCAGATGTCTACAATCCACCATTTTATGCCCGTGAGTGCCATGAAAATCACACCAGACAGACTGATCTCTCTTGTTAGGATCAGATTGTAGTGGTTTTGGTGGATGGGACGTAGAGAATATCCGCCTTGCGTGTCTTCACCTTTCGAACCCCCGCATGAGCCTTTATGAACATTTCGGCGCGCTAGGCGAACAAACTGATTGAATGCTCAAAGAGTTGTGAATACCATGTCAAGGCACCCTTAGCAAGTGTTTCAACAAAATTTTTTATCAGAACCAATTCTATTTCGTGTTCTCTTAGATCATTTCCTTTCACGGCCGTAGTATATGCCATTATATGGTCCGGTGACTTAGTAGTTCCATCATATTTGGCCACAAATGGTATTTTCAACCTTTTGGGGATCAATTTGGGTGCAACCTCTGGCTTATATGCCAACTGAATGTATTTTTTTGCATCCGGTCCATTAACCATGGGAGGAGCCCCCGGTATATGACTGAACTAGCGCCGAAACTCCTGGGTGGTTTTTTCCGCTTTCTCCGCATTGGAATCAACTTTGCTTTCCATGTCCTTCATGAACTTCAAGACATTCTCCTAGAATGAGTTTTTTCAGGGGCGGGTTCGCTCTATGAACCATCATTTCATGATCTGTATCATTGCCGGTTTCTCTATGTGCATTCAGTGGAGGCACCGGTTTCTTAGTTGGAGTACTGTCGATATTTTTGGATATGAACTCCTCTTGGAACCACTTCAGATGCTCCAACTGCTTACTCATCGCAACATTCTGCGCCTGAAGATTCTGTATGGCTTCTTCGGGTGTTTCATAAGTGGGAACATTCCCGTGCCAAGTCTGTCCGTCTCTGGAGGTAACTCCGTATACAAACATCGGGGCTTCTGGTCCTGTAGTCCCGATTAGCATACCATCCGATCTCAGTGCGGTGTTGTTCGTGTTGTCACCGACATTGCGACTGCTTTCTCCTATTCCTGTCACCTGTCTGATCTGAATAAAGAATAAGACTTAAAGAAAAAATTAGATTAGTAGAGGGGTGACTTGTGATACCACAATTGTCCAGGCCCCACGGTGAGCATCAAAATGTTTACCCATAAAACGGTACAGTTGAATTTGTATACATGGTCAAGGACACGTAGATCTCAAATGACACGTAAGATAAGAACTCTGGATGAATTATACTGAAAATAAGTAATAATAAGACAAAGTAAAGTAATGATTAACCTGAGCGTTGTGACAACTTCTTGGCAAAGCTACGATAACTTGTATGAAAGCATAGAAATCAAGAGAATAAGAGTAATTGTATTGTAATAACCAAAATGTGCCTTTACAATGAAATAACATATCCTATTTATACATGAGCTACACGGGTACACAACCCACGAAATATGTTCTTATTAATACAGGAGAATGAATGTCGTAATAAGACATTTAGTTTTGCAAGTGTTGCAGATAAAGTCAGAAATTTGTTTTCCTGGCATAACCAGAATCCATATTTTTACCCTTTCCCTTTATTTGTTCATTTATCTAAAAAGGCATACCACATACTATTTCAAATTAGTTACTAGGTTGAGTAAAATGAATTTAAAGGGAGTATCCTTTCGACCAATTTTCGTTCATTGATCAACCAACATTAAAACATGAAAATGAATTAGTTATTAAAAAGGGCTAGCTTTTCTAGGACTCTTCAATTGCTTGTAGATTGAATTGAATGCCTTAACGAAGCAGTAGTTTCACATATGGTCATCCAATTTTCAGGACGACGTTATTGCACCAATATCATAAAATGAATATTTTTAAGGAATAAATAACTCAATATATTTTTAAAATAAAAAAGCAAAATTGTTCCATAAACACAAGTTGGCCATATTTAAAAATTGTCATGTAAATAAAGCCAAGTCAGTAACGTGAGTACTTGCTGCTTAATATCCACGTGGCACCAATTGAAAAACAAAAAGAATATCCATCCACAATGATTTTTTTTTGTTGTTTTGTTAATGTAGTAATTTTTTAACCTAAAAGTTGAAATTAACTAGGCCGGGCTCGGGTATGGCGGGTCGGGACGGGAGAAGGGGGCGGGGTCGGGTCTGGCGGGACTTGCTCCAGTCCCGTCCCGATCCCGTCGAAATCGGGGCGGGGCGGGGTCGGGATCGGGGCGGGTTCCGGCGGGTTTTCCTTTTTTTTTTTTAATAACATATGTATAAAAAAAATTTCAATAAACAAGACAAGATAGTGTAATAAAAACATCCCAAGGCTGTTTTTGTACCTCTTATATTATTTAATAGATATATGATTTTTTTGTAATACAAATACAATTGTCTAAAATCTAAATTGCAACTTTGTGGTGTTGTCCAAAAGTTGCAAATTACATAATAAAATTGCAATTAAAAAAATTACATTCTCAAAAAAACATGTTCTAATTGCTTGATAATTTCCTGTGGTTCTTCAGTTGGAATTGGTATTTGTTGGTCAAATTGATCCATGTCACTTCCACTACTTTCGGATAAGATTTCGTTGTAGTTTTCGTCTTCTTCTTCGTTGATCTCCGGTTGACTGCACCTTCTCCGCTCCGCTCGTATCCAATCTCTGAATAATGCTGCAATTTCTAAGCTGTCTCCGGCTAATGAGTGTCTCGTGGTCTCCTAATTGATATCTCGCCGGAGAAAAAGCGCTTTCAGACGCAGTTGATGACGCTTGAATGTTCAAAACATCTCGGGCCATCATTGAAAGTGTCGGAAAGGTCTTCTTATTCCCCCTCCAGTATTTCAGCATGTCTTCATGACCACCTTCATTGATAACTTCTTGGTACGGTACAGAACCCTGCAAAACAAAAATATCCAACTCGCTAATTTGGTTAGTAGCGGTACGACCGCACATTCTATTTATGAGGCTTTCAATACTAGCCGCAGAAACAACATGTCTTTTGTGAGGCTGTGTTGAAGATGAAGAAGATGGTATGGAAGCCGGTAAGTTACTAGCATTTTCTTGTTGATAAAACCTATATATTTTTTTGCATTGGTCTTCTATGATAGACAACACTTCTTCTTTAGTTTGTTCAATAGGTGGTGGGTGATTTAGATTTTTTGGACTTTGAGGTGGTAGTACTTCTATACAATCGTAAATAGTTTCAATTAGTGATTTAGTACCGTCTATTTTAATAGTCGGATTTAATACATCACCAATAATATAAATAGTGAGAATAGGAATAAAATATTTTTTTATTTTGATAAACATATTTTTAATAGCTGCCATATAAGCTGGTTTTTCCATATATTCACTAAGTAATAAAAATATTAGAGTTATATAAAACAACATAATTGAAATAGTAGGATAATATATACCGGAAAATTCTTTTGTTGCTTGAAAAAATTTCTCTAAAAATACAATAAGTTCAGAAATTTTTACCCAATCACTATCTACAACCATATCAGTTGGATTTTGATTATGAGAGTTAAAAAAAAAGTTATAGGTTTTCTATAGTCATAAGCAACAAGTAGTTGCTCGTATAAAGAATTTCACCTAGTGGATACTTCTTCTGGAATTTTTCTATAAGGTAGTGCACAATCGTGATAATTTTTTTATATTCTTTTCTTCGTTGTACTCTATTACTTTTAAAAATAAAGTTTATAGCAAATTGTATTTTACTAAGAATGTCTTGAAAAAGTGATAGACCATCCTTTACAATTAAGTTATTATATGGCACACGCATTTTATATGAAAATGATCTGGAAAAGATGGAGTTAAACTATTTTTTAAAATTGTAATAGCGTAATTGTTAGAAGAAGCGTTATCTAATGTAATAGTCATAATTTTATCGGTTATTCCATAATAATGACACACTTAATAAATATTATCTGTAATAAAAGTACCAGTGTGCCTATCATCTATATATCTATACGCTAAGATACGTTTTTGCATAGACCATTTATAATCTATCCAATGACAAGTTACTGTTAAATAATCATGGCCGTTAGTACTACGACCTATATCAGACGTGATAGATACTTTGCCATTAAAATGATTTAATGAATAACGTAAATATTGCTGATATTCATGTGCGAATTTAAATACATCTCTCTTAACAGTTGATCTAGGAAAACCGTTAAAAGCAGGATTATATATATCTCTAATGTAATGAATAAAACCGGGAGATGAAAGAATGAAAAAGGCGAACCCTCCACAACAACTAATTTTGATATTGCTTCCCTAGCTCTATGTTTATTGTATTTAGGGCCTACAATTCCCCCCGTCATAGGGTTAATTTGACCCTGTACTTGGTCCGGGACAGTATCAGTATGTGAACCTTGTCCCGATGGAGCGGGCGTTTGCGCACCCGATTTTGAAGCCTGGTATTGGGCATACCTAGCTGGATGAGCACTTACTACGTGTCTAATTAAACCCCCCGTCCCACGGTGACCTTTTCCAGTTTTAAATTTTAAAATATTTTTTCAAATTTTACATATATAGCTACTTGATTCTCTACGTCCATATCAAAAAATGTCAATGCATATGATTTTAATGGTCGTTTTGCTGGACCTCATCTCATACTAGGGGGAATAAGAGGCATTTCAGTTGAAGGTGCACTAGTGGGTGTGTTGTCATCAACATTTGTGGGTGTATCATCGTCTAAATTAAAGTCTTCTTGAGTTCCAGAAAATAGCTCATCGTCTAAATCTAATGGTATTGTAGGAAAATGTTGAGTATCAACAAAATCATCCTGTGTAGGAATAAGATGACTAGAAGAAGTACCCTTGCCCTGGTTGCTCCTACTAGAAGAAGCACCCTTACCCTTAAACACACCTCTTAATCCTTTCATTTTAATTATGATAATAAATAATTAAAGATAATAAAATTAAGTGCGCTAAATAAAATAAACAGACAATAATAATTTAATGAGGGAACGAATGTACCAAACGCCGACGTAATGTCGACGTGTAATCGAGAGGTTGAAAATTGAAACTTTGCTCGATGAAAGATCCTCAAGCTAGTTGCTAACTTCACTCCCAATTCCCAAATGAATAAATAAAATTGAATATTTAGTAAACAATGTAGACTTGTAGTGAGATATATGGAGAGATTAGAGAGATTGTAGGAAGATTTGTGAGAAAGATGAAGAGAAAATGAGTTATTTATAGTTGCAAAATTGGGTTAAAGTGTAAATATAATAACTTATGAGTTAAAAACAAATATTAAGGGGTAGGGGTTGGGGGAGGGGGGGGGGAGGCCAAAAATGGCCGTTGCCCAACGGCCAAAGTCTAAAATGGCCGTTGGTGAAACGGTTATATTTACAAAAGGGGGACTAGGGGCGGGATCGGGTCTGGCGGGCCTGGAGCTGGCTCGGGACGGGTCGGGACGAGACATTGTCCCGTCCCGGTTCGAGTCCCGTTACCGATTTTTTTTTTACTAAGCGGGGTCAGGTCGGACTCGGGACGGGGTCGAGCCGTCCCGGCCCACGCCTTAATAACCCTTCAATAAAGAAACAAAAAAAAAACCTTGAATAAAGTCAAGAGTCAACTAGCAAGCGGTTGACATTATATGAATTAGTTAATAAGAATTAATTCGTCATTCGGCAAAAAAAGGAAGGGAAGAAAAGGAAGATGAAGAGGGGTTCAGCCTAATCAATATCAATCAATCAATATATATAATAAAGTTAGGAATAGACAATCATATGTGACACCCTCTCTACCCTCCATTGCTATTTATCTATTATCTCCTTTTTTTTAACAATTTTCTATCATTTTTTCGTTGACTATATTTAAAATCCAGTGTAAAGGCAATAAAAATTGTACTTAGTAAATGTAAATAATAAATGAAAATAATGAATGCAGCTTGAGCGTTACCTGGAGGTTGTGAATACCATAAAGAAAAAATAAATGATAATGAAGAGTCTAGGATGAATTCATCTTTAATTACCATACAAGAATTTAATTCCTTTTCTAAAATCTGCACTTCCTACTATTTCTTCCGTTTTCTTCCAAATCTGCACTTTCTTTTCTTCTTTTCCACTTACTTGATTTTAAATTGATTTTGTGTTTAAATATGTATTTGAGACATTTTTCAACTAGAAAATTTAAATAGATTTTGTATTTCACATATGTATTTGAGATCTTTTTTCAACTAGAAATGCAAACAATTAGAATATTAGTTGTTATCACTCTTTTATGTTATTTTTCTTATTTTCATCAATTTTAGTTGGGGATGTTGTACTATTCATCTTTGTTTGAGGCTTTTCTAATTGAATTATTAATTGTAATTGATTTATGCGCTTAGAGTATTAGTTTTTGGTGTTTCTTTTCCCCCTTTTTATGTTATATTTCAAATTTATTGACTTAGGTTTGTTGTTTTTTGCAGGTTGGTCAGTGTGTGAATTTGTCGGATATGAATTATTTTATTTTAAGCTTATGGAAAGGAAAGAGAGATGACGCAACACCTATAAAGATTCAAAATCCACAAGTATTATTATATTAATTCTCTTGCCGTTTCTTAATAATGTTGTGCTCATGTTTGTGCACATATATGAAACTATTTTTTGTTAAATTCATAAATCTTTTAGCAAAGTTTAACCCAATATTACATATATGTATATATGTAAGACGTGACTAAATTTGTTGATTAACAATTTGATTGGAGGATATATTTTTGTTTATCTTGATGTACTTATAATTTTTGAAAACATTTATTAATTTTAAGCAAATTCTAAAAATATATGATTAAATAAAATGTATGACATTCACATGTTGTGCTTAATTTTCTTATTCGTTATTTTCTTCCGTGTAGGAATATATATATATATATATATATATATATATATATATATATATATATTAAAAAGAATGAGCCCGATTATACATTTTTATTAAAAAAGGAGTCCAAATTGAAGTTGGAACTAATTGAAAGAATATTACAACAATATTACCGTATCATTATATATCTTTTATATTTGGTTAATTTATATCCCTATTGTAATTAGGAATATTAATTACCTAGTTTGTAGCCATGTAAATAATCATGTAGCACTATATATTGTACACAATAATTCAATGAAAAGGTAGGGAACATATTCCTTTACGTTATCAGGAGCCAAACCCTAAAACTTCTTACCCTAGCCGTCGACTGCACCCCTCGCCGCCGTCCTCCCCTTCTTTTTTCTTCTCCTTCTAGGCAAACCTCCCCCCTCTTCTTCACCAATTTTCAATGGCTGAACAACCTAAATTCCATTCCGCTCATGCAGTTAACAACATCAAGAATTTCATTCCCATAACTCTTGAGATGGAAAAAGTTCAGTATTCATCTTGGGCGGAATTGTTTAAGATCCATTGTCGTGTGTACAAAGTCATCGATCATATCACCCCTCCTAAATCAAAGCCCACTGCGACCACCTGGAGAAACGGGATGGCTCTGATGAAGAATTTTGGTCACGATTAGATGCGGTAGTTCTACAATGGATCTACGGAACAATCTTGAACGATTTACTACATATGATCATTGAAACCGACGCCACTGCAAGACAAATGTGGGAGTGATTGGAGAGTATTTTTTATGATAACAAGACACAATGTGCCTTGTATTTGAAAAATCAATTTAAGGACATTCAGTAGGACAATTTTCCTAATGCGTCGTCCTATTGTCAAGAACTTAATATGATTGCCGATCAACTCTCAAACATCGGTGCACCGGTCACAAGTCAATGATTGGTGATGCAACTCATGTGGGTTTGAATGAAAATTATGACAGTGTCGCTACTATCCTCCAACAGAGCACGTCATTACCTCCATTCTATGAGGCTCGTTCGAGACTTATCCTTGAGGAAATCTGAAAAACTAAGCGAATAACAGCTAATGCAAGCACCGCCGACGCCGCCCTCGTAACCACCGGTATCCCACCTATCGACACGAGGGGCTCGGTTTTTGGCTCATCCTACAACAAACCAATGATCTAAAACGTGGTTCAAATCTCCGGAAAAACAACAAAGGCAGAAATTCCAGCAGAAACCGTGGTGGTCGTGGCGGAAACAGTAGCAGTGGCGGTAGAGGGCATCCCTCGCCGGCGAGTAACCACCCGCAGTGACAGCAACAGCCTCCACCGTGGGCTGCGTACCCCCTCATGGGTAGTGTTGGGACTACACCTGTCACGACCCGACCCGACGGGCCGCGACTAACCGCCCTAATGACGTCATTATACTAACCTGTCACACATAATCCAACTAACCCTTAATGAGTCTGAAATCCGGCAGCATAACGTCGCAATAACAACATACGCCAGGGTAGGCAAGCCGACAAGGCGCCTTTACCCCCGAATGCACTGCCTCCCGAGGAGTCACAACTAGCCAACACAACATAACAAGCAAGCCGACAAGGCTGCCACCAGATAGTAACGTATATACATGGGAACACCCCAGCACAGAATACAATAACATGACTGACCCAAACAGAGTCATAAACCTTACATACGTACAACCCATCACTGTCTACAGACCTCTATAAGAAGAAGAACGACATATGACGGGACAGGGCCCCGTCGTGCCCCTAAATACAAACAGAATCTCTAAAGAGATTCGGTACCAACATAACAAAACTCTGGATCAAAGGAGCTTTCTAACCTGCTGAGTAGGAACCTAGGCCTGAGGTTCACCAAACTGAAAACATGTACCTGCGGGCATGAAACGCAGCCCCCCCCGAGGAAAGGGGGTCAGTACGAAATAATGTACTGAGTATAAGGACTTCTTCAACAAACAGACATTTTGGGAATATTTGGGATCCCTAAACCCTATAGGCTGATGCATATATACTGTCTCATTGAGATCACCATGTAAGAAAGCATTCTTCACATCTAACTGATGAATGGGCAATTCTTTCGAAAGAACCAAGCTGAGCACAATGCGAATTGTAGCCGGCTTGACCACCGGGCTAAACGCCTCCCCACAATCGACAACAACCTGGTGAGTCTTCTCATCACCTACAAGACGAGCCTTATGCCTCGCAAACGAACCGTCAGAATTGTCCTTATGAGCAAAAATCTACATAGACCGAATAATATTAACACCAGATGAACGGGGACCAACTCCCACGTCTTATTATCAATAAGAGCATTATATTCGTCACTCATAGCAATCTTCCAATTCGGGTCATTTAAATCAGACACAGGAGTACAGGGTAGTGGTGATTTAAGAATATTCGAATTTAAATTAAAATGTCTTTTTGATTTAAAAATACCCCGTTGACTTCGAGTGACTGGTTTATGACTTGGGGCAATATTGGGTGAATTTTGTGAAGTTTCGGGACACGGGACGGGCTGGCCAACATGCAATGGACCAGCTGGCCCAGAACGGTAAGTAGAGGCAGCCGAGGATTCAGGAGATGGACCAGTTCCAGAATTGGGATGGACTGACCCAATAGCAGAAACTGGCCCAGTGACGAGGCTGGGCATAGTGGCCTGTGACAGACTCATGGGACCAGCGAGCATTGGGCCCGCTGGAGGAAGTAAGGTGCGGGACATGTCCGAACAATGGTGAATAATATACGGGGATATACTATCATCTAAAAAATTATACGAACTAGGCACGGGATTACTAACCTTAGCAAATGGAAATTGGGATTCATAAAAAATTACATGGCGACTAATGATGATTCTATTAAGAATAAATCAAAACATTTGTAAGCCCGATGATTAGAGGAAAACCCCAAAACACACAAGGAGTAGAATGGGCTTGCAGTTTGTTAATTGTGGTGGACAAAATAACGGATAACATAAGCACCCAAAGACCCTAAGATGTGAATACGAGGGAGTCTTATTATATAAAATGTGAAGAGGAGACGAGTATGTCAAACTTTTGATAGGAAGAATGTTAAGAAGATATGTAGCCATTTGTAGAGCATGATGCCAAAAAGAAGGGGGTACGGACACATGAAGCAATAATGTGCGGACAATATTATTAATGGTACGAATTTTGCGTTGGATTTCCCATTTTGTGAAGACGTATGAGGACCAGAAAAACGAAAGTTGATCCCATTATTAGCACATAATTTCCTGAAATGCCCCATTATCATACTCTTTGCCATTATCACATTAAATATTTTTTATTTCCCGTTCGAATTGGGTTCTAATGAAAGTTCTAAATTTTAAGAAAGTGGAAAAACCTTGAGATTTTTTCGCTATTAGGAAAAGTCCATAAAAAATTAGAATAATCATCCAAAAATAGAACATAATAACGATGGTCCAAAGAACTGAGAACGGGAGATGTCCATAAATCGCTATGAATAATATTGAATGGCATTAAAGTATGAGAATTAGAGTCTACAAATGACAACCTAACAATTTTCCCTAAAGAACACGATTGACAATTCGGAGTATTACTCGTACCCTTACATGAAATTAACTTATTTGTATCTAAGGAAGATAAAATAGACGACTCCGGATGACCTAGACGAGCATGCCACAAGGAAGGCGCAAGGGCTGCAAAAGTTGATAGCACAGCTTGACTTGAGAAATCGGAACGTGGTGTGATAAAATAAAGATCTCCCCTACTATCATACCTCATGAGAGGGCTCACCGTATTGAAATCCTTCACAGAAAACCCAAATGGATAAAATTCAATAGAAATGGAATTATCAGTTGTGAATTTACGGGAAAACACCAACTTTTTAATCAATTTAGGGGCATGAAGGGTATTTTTCAAGACAAGGGATGGATGGGGAGGGGGAGACAAAGTTGTATGACCATAACCACGAATTGTAATTGAATTACCATTACCAATAATTATACCACGAGTACTGCTCAAATTGGAATAAGATGAGAGAGTACCTTGGTCAGATGTCATATGGGTAGTGGCACCGGTGTCTATGTACCAGTTTGTGTCCGGAGGATTCAATCCAAGTGTGTCCATCACAGCTTCGATATCGGTAAGAGTGGGGCCCGATGCAGAATGGGCCGGCGAAGGCCGAGGCCTAAGCACCCCTGCTTGCTGCCTCGGCCCAGAGGGGTTACCGAAATTTGGTCACTGCATGTTGGGCCGAGAGATGGGCTGACCAGCCCACTGATCATTAATTGAACACGGCGGAACTGGGACTAATGGCTGTTGGGCCACTGCCCACTGGTCCAGGTCCACAGCCAGTTGGCCTAAGGCTAGGACCACTTGGGCCGTGGCCCATTACTGCTGGAGTTGGACCCGCTGCCTCCGTTAACTCCGCCGGAACCACCGCGTTTGCCGCCACAATTTTTACCGTTGTTTTTACGATTATTTTTGCCGCCATCGTGAGCACGGTTTTGGCCCGAATTATCAACAAAATCCAAAGAATTTGTGGAGGACGTCATCATGACTACGGGCCTAGCACCGGTAGCCGCCTTCTTGCAAAGTAAGCATGGAACGGGCTTGATAAAAAATGGGAAGCAGATTACTTTGACGAAGGAGTAGTCCTAACGCCATTATAGGCCTCATAAATACCAACAACTAATTGTAGAACTAGACGATTATTTGTCATAGGTGCGCCAACATTACGGAGTTGGTTTGCCAACTCCTTGAGTCTCTTGTAATATGCAGAAACGTTTGGAAATTCTTCCATGCTGACTTGGGAGAATTCTTGCTCGAGGGCGACAACACGTGAATGTTGGTTATCTTGGAATATATCACGCAATCTATTTCATGTAGCCATAGTCGTAGTGTCCGGCTCAAGAATCGTGTGTAAGAGGTCGACCGAAATAGTGGAATAAATCCACTGGGGAACGGTAGCATCAATAGTAATCCATAACTAATGATCCTCTGCGGGAATAGGGGCACCGGGAGGAATTATGTGATGGAGGACTTGATGGGATATAGCGTGAATCTTAAACAATTCTGCCCACGTCGCATATTGGACGTTTTCCATCTCAAGAACAATAGGGATGTTGTTCTTTATGTTAGAAACAATGAGGGCAGGATGAAACGTGTTCTTAGACATAACGAAAGAACAAAGTGATTGGAGGAAAACTTTGGGAAGAGTGTAGGTAAAATTTAACACGAAATCCGGTGAAGGGGTACGAAAATCGAGGCAGGTTCTGGCCGAGAAAGTGCACAAAACCCGAGAGCAGTATTTGGAGAACAAAGGCGGAAGCAATCTAGACCTAGTGTCTTTATACCATGAATGAAATAATCTCCTTGATTATTCTCATTAATGAAAGAGGAAAAATGAGATTATTCAGGAATACACATTGAATTTCTGGTAGTAGATCCATAATCAAAAAAGTCTTTGTGATTGTTTCAGAAGAAATGTGTATAAACAAATTGCCATAATAGAAAACCTATTTCTATTCTAATCCCAAAATCATATTCTAGTAGTACAAGACTCCTATAACTATGGTAAGTGCACAAGACAAATTAAGGTAACCTTTACACTAAAATATTACATCAATATACAAAGTAATATACTGCCCTTATCCGTGATGGGCCAACCCGAGATGGGTTGGTCTGCCTTGTACCGTGCTGGGCTTAAACTCAAAGGACCCGTGATATACACTATGTATAACAAGTGTATATCACGGATATATACCTTGCTTAACATCTGGGAGTTTCCCAATCACATACACATTTAGGGCATAGACCTCTTAGTTTCACTATCCACCTCCGTTTGTTCTAATCGTGCTATGGGCTTA
Organism: Anisodus tanguticus; assembly: GCA_034509755.1. Taxonomy (NCBI): domain Eukaryota; kingdom Viridiplantae; phylum Streptophyta; class Magnoliopsida; order Solanales; family Solanaceae; genus Anisodus; species Anisodus tanguticus. The sequence continues at coordinate 45,444,921 of CM067549.1, read as the reverse complement.
CCATCAACCGTTTTCTGTGGAATATATGATAATTTCATCCCATTTTACGAGCTTCTATTACGTGCAAACAATGAAGTCCACATCTGCGGTTGCTCTTTATCCTCCTCAGCAATCTCCAGATCTGGGCCATGTGTTGATATTTTTATACTTACTCTTGAAATTAATATTATATCATAGTTTACAAAAAATATAATAGTGCATAAGAAACTATATGTTGTATTTAATTTTTGTGTTGATATTTTATACTTGCTCTTGAAATTAATATTATGTCATAGTTTACAAAAAATATAATAGTGCATAAGAAACTATATGTTGTGTTTAATTTTTAAGTTCAGTATCTTATACAATAAGCAATATAACATATTTATAGCTCTTTTATTTCCTAAATTGAATTGTTCAATTATGCTTACAACATTTTTATTTAATATGATACAAGATATAATCCAATCATCGTAAGTCGCATAACAAGGTACATCATCAATAGATAATATGTTACTGTTTATTACGTAAAATATATTATTTAATTAATTGATTATCTTATTTCCATAAATCAAGAAAGTTTTGCATTGTAATTTAAAGTTTTATACTAATATTCTTGAAAAAGAATAGTGTATATGTGAAGTAGAAAATGAAAGAAATAATCCCTTGATTATTTTTATTAAATGAAAGACTATTTATACAAGTTACATATTTCCATAATAGGAGAATCCTATTCCTATTCTACTCCTAAAACCTTACTCTACTTGGATACTAACTATACATTTATGGTAATACAATTATTATGGTAAGTGTACAATACTAATTACATTATAATATTACCTAAACTAGGAGACTAAATATTACCTAAATATATACTCTATATACGGTAAATTCCGAGAGAAATATACACATGTATATTGTGTATATTTAACACACACCCGCAGTCATAGCGGGCGGTCTTCGAACGCTGAGATTGTCCCTAAAATCTTCAAAAAGGACCGAGTGAAGACCCTTTGTAAAGATGTCGGCAATTTGATATATCGACGGGACATGGCATACGCGAACTTGACCACGAGCAACCTTTTCACGGACAAAGTGAATGTCCATTTCGATATGCTTAGTGCGTTAGTGCTGAACCGGATTACCAGAAAGGTAGATGACACTAATATTATCGCAATAAATCAAGGTTGCCTTCTGAATGGGACAATGAAGCTCTACAAGAAAATTATGTAACCAACATGATTCCGAGACCACATTAGCTACCCCTCGATATTCAGTCTCGGCACTTGAGCGGGATAGAGTTGACTGACGCTTTGCAGACCAGGAGACCAAGTTGTTGCCAGGAAACATAGAATAGCCTAACGTCGACCGTCTGGTTTCGGACAGCCACCCCAATCAGTATCCGTATACGAGACAAGTGTGGACATCGAGGAAGGATATAAATGTAAACCATAGTCAAGTGTACCTTGAATATATCGAATGATGCATTTGAGTGCATTCATGTGCTCAATTCTGGGATCATGCATGAACAAACACACCTGCTGGACAACATATGTAATATTCGGTCTCATAAAGGTAAGATACTGAAGGGCCCCTGCAAGACTGCGATAGCGGGTCGAATCCTCGTAGGGTACGCCGGCTGCGACACTTATCTTGGGCTAAGTATAAACTGGAGTAGAAGTGGGCTTACAGGATGACATCCCCGCCATCTCGATGATCTCAACTGCATACTTTCGTTGAGATAAGAACAACCCATCGGAATGTCGAGTGACAGCAATCCCCAAAAAATAGCTCAAGGCCCCCAGGTTTTTCATAGCAAACTTAGAGTTGAGCAGTGTCATGATAGACTGCGCAAGGCATCGGAAGAGGCTGTCAAAATAATATCATCCACATATAATAGGACATAGGCCACAGATGAACCACGACGGTAAATGAAAAATGAATTATCCGATCTGTTGCGAGTTAACCCAATAGTCGAAACATAGTCTACAAACCGCATATACCAGGCCCGTGGAGACTGCTTAAGAATTAAGAAGATATGTAGCCATTTGTAGAGCATGATGCCAAAATGAAGAGGGTACGGACGCATGAAGCAATAATGTGCGGACAATATTATTAATGGTACCAATTTTGCGTTCGGATTTCCCATTTTGTGAAGACGTATGAGGACAAGAAAAACGAAAGTTGATCCCATTATTAGCACATAATTCCCGAAATGCCCTATTATCAAACTCTTTGCCATTATCACATTGAATATTTTTTATTTCCCGTTCGAATTGGGTTCTAATGAAAGTTCTAAATTTTAAGAAAGTGGAAAAAACTTGAGATTTTTTCGCTATAGGAAAAGTCCATAAAAATTAGAATAATCATCTAAAAATAGAACATAATAATGATGGTCCAAAGAACTGAGAACGGGAGATGTCCATAAATCGCTATGAATAATATTGAATGGAATTAAAGTATGAGAATTAGAGTCTACAACTGACAACCTAACAATTTCCCCTAAAGAACATGATTGACAATTTGGAGTACTACTCGTACCCTTACATGAAATAAACTTATTTGTATCTAAGGAAGACAAAATAGATGACTCCGGATGACCTAGACGAGCATGCCACAAGGAAGGCGCAAGGGTTGCAAAAGTTGATAGCACATCTTGACTTGAGAAATCGGAACGTGGTGTGATAGAATAAAGATCTCCCCTACTATCATACCTCATGAGAGAGCTCACCGCCTTGAAATCCTTCACAGAAAACCCAAACGGATCAAATTTAATAGAAACGGAATTATCAGTTGTGAATTTACGGGAAGACACCAACTTTTTAATCAATTTAAGGGCATGAAGGGTATTTTTCAAGACAAGGGGTGGATGGAGGGGGGGGGGAGACAAAGTTGTATGACTATAACCACGAATTGTAATTGAATTACCATTACCAACAATTATACCACGAGTACTGCTCAAATTGAAATAAGATGAGAGAGTACCTTGGTCGGATGTAATATGGGTAATGGCACCGATGTCTATGTACCAGTTCGGGTCCGGAGGATTCAATCCAAGTGTGTGCATCGCATCTTCGATATCGGTTAGAGTGGGGCCCTATGTAGAATGGGCCGGCTAAGGCCGAGGCCTAAGCACCCCTGCTTGCTGCCTCGGCCCAGAGGGGTTACCGAAATTTGGTCACTGCATGTTGGGCTGAGAGATGGGCTGACCAGCCCACTGACCATTAATTGAACCCGGCGGAACTGGGACTAATGGCTGTTGGGCCACTGCCCACTGGTCCAGGCCCACAGCTAGTTGGCCTAAGCCTAGGACCACTTGGGCTGTGGCCCATTACTCTGGAGTTGGACCCGCTGCCTCCGTTAACTCCGCCGGAACCACCGTGTTTGCCGCCACGATTTTTTCCGTTGTTTTTACGATTATTTTTGCCGCCATTGTGAGCACGGTTTTGGCCCGAATTATCAACAAAATCCAAAGAATTTGTGGAGGACGTCATCATGACTACAGACCTAGCACCGGTAGCTGCCTTCTTAGACAAACCGGCTTCTTCCAAAGTAAGCATGGAACGGGCTTGATAAAAAATAGGAAGTAGATTACTTTGACGAAGGAGAGTCCTAACGCCATTATAGGCCTCAGAAATACCAGCAACCAATTGTAGAACTAGACGATTATTTGTCACAGGTGCGCCAACATTACGGTGTTGGTCTGCCAACTCCTTGAGTCTCTTGTAATATGCAGAAATGTTCGGAAATTCTTCCATGCTGACTTGGAAGAATTCTTGCTCGAGGGCGACAACACGTGAATGTTGGTTATCTTGGAATATATCACGCAATCTATTCTATGTAGCCATAGCCGTAGTGTCCGGCTCAAGAATCGTCTGTAAGAGGTTGACCGAAATAGTGGAATAAATCCACTGGGGAAGGTAGCATCAATAGTAATCCATAACTAATGATCCTCTGCGGGAATAGGGGCACCGAGATATCCATCTAAGCAAAGAAAGATGTGTTTATGAATGTTAAATCAAATAATCAAGACTAACAATTATTATTTACCTTTTAGATGGTTATAATATTCGTCATAATTCTTAATCCACTATATAAATAAATCGAAGAAGAATAAAGACATTAATCACAGGGAAGAGGCTACTAGTAAATTCAAAAGGCTTATGCTGGAAATCACATTAATTTAAAGAGGTTAATTGGATTCTCCTTAAGAGGTTAATTTAAAGAAAGACGTGTTTATGAATGTCTCACATCATGTTTCTTGTAAAATAACTATTCATTGAAACAATTTCATGATTGTAGAAATCAACTGGACTTGAATACGGAAATAAATAATTCCTTCATTATTTTCATTGATTGAAATGCTATATATATAAGTTACATATTTCCATAATAGGAGAATCTTATTCCTAAAACCTTATTCTATTTGGATACTAAATATACATTTATGGTAATACAAATATTATGGTAAGTGTACAATACCAATTACACCACAACATTACCTAAACTAGGAGACTACAATATTACCTAAATATCTACACCATATACGGTTTACATGAAGAATCCGAGAGCAACAATATATATAATATACACATGTATATCATGTGTACATTATGTATATTTAACACACCCCCGCAGTCATAGTGGGTGGTCTTCGAACACTGAGACTGTCCCTAAAATCTTCAAAAAGGACGGAGGGAAGACCCTTTGTAAAGATGTCGGCAATTTGATATCTTGACGGGACATGGCAGACGCGTACCTGACCTCGAGCAACCTTTTCGCGGACAAAGTGAATGTTTATCTCGATATGTTTAGTGCGCTGGTGTTGAACCGGATTACCAGAAAGGTAGATGACACTAATATTATCGCAATAAACCAAGCTTGCTGTCTGAATAGGTGAATGAAGCTCCAATAGCAAATTACGTAACCAATATGATTCCGAGACCACATTAGCTACCCCTCGATATTCGGCCTCGGCACTGGATCGGGATAATGTCGACTGACGTTTTACAGACCATGAGACCAGGTTATTGCCAAGAAACATACAATATCCAGACGTAGACCGTCTAGTGTCTGGACAACCACCCCAATCAGCATTCGTATACGAGACAAGTGTAGACGTCGAGGAAGGATATAAATGCAAACCATAGTCAAGTGTACCCTGAATATACCGAATGATGCGTTTGAGTGCATTCATGTGCTCAATACTGGGATCATGCATGAACAAACACACCTGTTGGACAGCATAGGTAATATCTGGTCTCGTAAAAGTAAGATACTGAAGGGCCCTGCAAGACTGTGATAGCGGGTCAGATCCTCGTATGGTACGCCAGCTGCGGCACTAAGCTTGGGCTTAGTATCAACTTCAGTGGAAGTGGACTTACAAGATGACATCCCAGCCCTCTCAGTGATCTTAGTTGTATACTTCCTTTGAGATAAGAACAACCCATCTACATGACGAGTGACAGCAATCCCCAAAAAGTAACTCAAGGGCCCCAAGTCTTTCATAGTAAACTCAGAGCTGAGCATTGTCATGATAGACTGGCGTAAGGCATCGGAAGAGGCAGTCAAAATAATATCATCCACATATAACAGAATATAGGCCAAGGACGAACCGCGATGGTAGATGAACAAGGAATTATCCGACCTACTGTGAGTGAACCCAATAGTCGAAACATAGTCGGCAAACCGTGTATACCAGGCCCGTGGAGACTGCTTAAGCACATATAAGGACTTCTTCAACAAACAGACATGATGAGGATGTTTGGGATCCCTGAATCCCAAAGGCTGATGTATATAGACGGTTTCCTTGAGATCCCCATGTAGGAAAACATTCTTTACATCTAACTGATGAATAGGCCATGCTTTCGAAAGAGCCAAGCTAAGCACAGTACGAATGGTAGTTGGCTTGACCACCGGACTAAATGCCTCACCACAATCTACACCAACATGCTGAGTCTTACCATCACCCACAAGCCGCGCCTTATGTCGGGCAAATGAACCATCTGAATTTTCCTTATGAGCAAAAATCCACATAGACTTGATTATATTAATACCAGATGGATGGGGCACCAACTCCCCCGTCTTATTATCAATAAGAACATTATATTCATCGGTCATAGCAATTTTCCAATTCGGGTCATTTAAGGCAGACACAGGATTACGGGGTAGGGGGGATTTAGGGACATTAGAATGTAAATTAAAATGTCCTTTTCATTTAAAAACACCCTATTGACTACGAGTGATCGGTCTATGACTCGAGGAAGAATTAGGCGGATTATGGGAATTTGCTGGGCTCGGGACGGACTGACCAGCATGCAGTGGGCCTGCTGGCCCAACTCGATAAACAGAAGCAGGAACTGGACTAGTTCCCCAATTGGGCTGGGACTGGCCCAATCGCAGGAACTGACCCAGTGGCGATACTGATACTGGCAGTGGGTGACGGACCAGTGGGACCAGCGGGCAGTGGGCCCGCTGGAGAATTTTGGGTGCAGGATATATCCAAAAAATGGTGAATAATATACGGGGATATACCATCATCCAAAAAATTATACGAACTAGGCATGGGAGTACTAACCTTAGCAAACGGAAATTGGGATTCATAAAAAATAACATGGCGATTAATGATGATTTTATTAGATGATAAATCAAAGCATTTGTAACCACGATGATTAGACGGAAAACCCAAAAACACACACAGAGTAGACCGAGTATGGAGTTTGTTAATTGTGATGGACGGGAATAACGGATAACACAAACACCCAAAAACCCGAAGATGTGAATACGAATGAGTCTTATTATATAAAATTTGAAGGGAGGAAGAATATGTCAAACCTTTGGAAGGAATTATGTTAAGGAGATATGTAGCCATTTGTAGAGCATGATGCCAAAAAGACGGGGATACAGAAGCATGAATCAATAAAGTTCAGAAAATGTTATTAATGGTACGAAGTTTGCGTTCGGTTTTCCCATTTTGTGAAGAAGTATGAGGACAAGAAAAATGAAAATTGATCCCATTATTAGCACAGAATTCCTGAAACACTACATTGTCATACTCTTTGCCACTATCACATTGAATATTTTTAATTTCCCGTTCGAACTGGATTCTAATGAATGCTCTAAATTTTAAGAAGATGGAAAAAACTTGGGATTTTTTCGCTATCAGAATAGTCCATAAAAACTTAGAATAATCATCCAAAAAGAGAACATAATACCGATGACCCAAAGAACTAAGAACATGAGACGTCTATAAATCACTATGAGTAATATCAAATGACATTAAAGTATGAGAATTGGAGTCTACAAATGGCAACTTAACTATTTTCCCTAAAGAACAAGATTGACAATTCGGAGTACTAAGCACACTCTTACAAGAAATAAGATTGTTTTTATCTAAGGAAGACAAAATAAATGATCCCGGATGACCTAGACGAGCATGCCACAAGGAAGGAGCCAGAGCGGCAAAAGTGGATGGCATTGCGTGACTCGAGAAACCGAAACGTGGCGTGATAGAATAAAGATCACCCCTACTATCACACTGCATGAGAGGACTCTCCGTTTTGAAATCCTTCACAAAAAAACCAAATGGATCAAATTCTATGGACATGGAATTATCAGTGGTGAATTTTTGGATCGACACCAAATTTTTAATCAATTTTGGAGCGTGAAGGGTATTTTTCAAAATGAGGGGTGAATGGGAGGGGGGAGACAATGTTTTCTGACCTACCCACGAATTGGAATTGAATTACCATTACCAACAATTATACCACGATTGTTGCTCAAATTGGAATAAGACGAGAGAGTACCTGAGTCGGACGTCATGTGAGTAGTGGCGTCGGTGTCCATGTACCAATTTGGGTCCGAAGGATTTATTTCAAGCGTGTGCATCGCGACTTCAATATCGGTAGGTGTGGGGCTTGCTGCATGATAGGCCTGGTGGGGCCCAAATGTGCCTCCCTGCTGACTGGAATTGCCACTGTAGCGTTGGGCTAGTACTGGAGAAAAAACAGTGGGCCATTGCGGAAACTGGGCAGTGGGCCGAAACTGTGGTGGCATCTGGGCCCAATATGCTGGCTGACCGTAGGGACTATTGGGCTAAGGGTTACCAGCACAGCCCCATGGCGAGGGGATCCACTGCTGGGACCAGGCTGACTGGGGCCTACTTCCCGGATGATATCTACCGCCACCATTACCGAAACCACCGCGTTTGCCCCCGCGATTTTTGCCATAATTTTTCCAACTATTCTTGCCGCTACCGTGACCACGATTTTGGCCAGAATTATCAACAAGACCAGGAGAATTTGGAGAGGACGTCATCATGACTACGGGACTAGCACCGGTAGCCGCCTTCTTGGCCAAGCCGGCTTCTTCGAGCATAAGCATAGAACGAGCCTGGTAAAATTGTGAAAGAGGACTGCTCTGACGAGGAAACGTGCCAACACCACTATAGGCCTCAGATAGGCCTGGAACCATTTGGAGGACCAAACGATCATTTATAACGAGTGCGCCAACGTTGTGGAGTTGGTCCGCCAATTCTTTCAACCTTTTGCAAAGTGCTGAAACGTTGGGCAAATTTTCCATGTTGACGTGGGAGAATTCCTATTCCAGGGTAACAACACGTGAATTTTGATTATCTTGGAATATATCACGTATTCTATTCCATGCCGCCATCGTTGTAGCGTCCGGTTCGATAATCGTTTGCAAGAGGTTAGTAGACATAGTGGAGTAAATCCACTGAAGAACGGTAGCATCAATGGTCGTCCATAACTTAGGATCATCCTCGGGTTTGGGCACCTCCGTATCCGTAGGAGCCGCGGGGATAATATGATGGAGGACTTGATGTGAGCGTGCGTGAACTTTGAACAGTTCAGCCCACGTCGTGTATTGGACGTTTTCTATTTCAAGAATGATAGGGATGTGATTCTTGATGTTAGAAATATTAAGGGCAGGGTGAAACGTGCTCTTAGCCATAATCGTGACGCAAGATGTGATGTAGGGATTGGGAAGAGAAATTTGGGAAGAGAGGAGTTACCGTCGGGCACGAAATCCGAGAAAGAAGGCTCGGAAATCGAGGCAAAGTGACGGAAATAGGGAGAGGTCGACGGAATTGTGGAGAGAGGAATAAACGACCTAGACTTTTGATACCATGAAAGAAATAATCCCTTGATTATTTTCATGGATTGAAAGGCTATATATACAAGTTACATATTTTCATAATAGGAGAATCTTATTCATATTCTACACCTAAAACCTTATTCTACTTGGATACTAAATATACATTTATGGTAATACAAATATTATGGTAAGTGTACAATACTAATTACACCACAACATTACCTAAACTAGGAGACTACAACATTACCTAAATATCTACACCATATACGGTTTACATGAAGAATCCGAGAGCAACAATATACATAATATACACATGTATATCGTGTGTATATTATGTATATTTAACAAATACTTTGTCACCCTTTGGCACTTTCAATTTTCACTGCTTTTTCCTTCTTTTCAAAATAATTTCTTATATTCTCAATACACCAAAGCCCTAAGATATTGAGAATACAAGAAATCATTTTTGGAAGAAGGAGAAAGAAGTGGGGATTGAAAGTATCAAAAGGGTGACAAAGTATCCAAGTCCAGTTGATTTCTACAACAATAATATTGTTTTGATGATGAATTTCAATGAACTGGTGTTTACAAACAACAAGATGTAAGTTTTCATGTCGTGTAAGTGGACAAGTTAAATTGTCGTAATGAAATATTTCCTTTTCGTTCGATCTAAGCCAATTGGTGTTCGGGAGAAAAAGAGAAAAATGGAGGCAGTAAATTGCTCGAAGAAATATAATTAGGCGCATATCCTCGCGATTTAATAAGCTCTTCAAGTTAAAACCTAGAACAAAAACATCTCCAAAGAGAAAAAACTCAATTTTAGGAGGAAGAATACAGAAAGGGGGTTTGAAAAATCCTTTATATTGTTAACTAGAGCGTCATGTATATATATATATATGTTACTCCAACGGCTAGTTTGACTCAATCGTCGGTAATTACCAAAAAAATAAGTAGATATTGAAAATAATATTTCAAAAAAAAAACCAATTATAAACATTCTCTTTTGAGACACCACTAAGAGCATACGCTGAATTCAAATTTGACTATTATGACTTGAATTTGAAAACCGCAATCCATCAGATTTACTGCAGAAATAAATTATTTATACTTATTTTATATTTTTTTTATATAGATTTTATTTGTGTTAAAATTACTGATTTCAGATAAACCCATAATATAGCTCTACATCCCGCATCTAATTACGAGTTTTATATTTTAAAGATTATTTTTTGGAAAAGAATTCACTTAAGAATCTCTAAAAAGGAACCTTTGAAATTGCCAAATTCGTCCTGCCTTAAATTCCTTTCTTTTTTTTCTTTTCATAGTCAAACGGTTATTGATACACAAAATTTACATTTTAGAAATAATTTTTAGTGATGATCCACGCCTGCGGGAATATTGTTTGTTTTTAATGCACGAGTTTGTTTTCACTTTGGTTGAAATAACACCGGATAATTACTTTTAATATATTATTTAAGTTTTAGCCAAATATCGAGATTTAGCGATCTTCTACTCCTCCTCCTCCTTCAGATTTTAGGGTCTAAAACTTTAAATTGTTAGAGCCTAACTTTTAACATGAATATCTGAAGTTTGAACTGTCAAAATCAAAACTTCTGACGAGTCTGCAGTTATGTCCGAGCCTGATTTTCACCCGGATGTTAAAAGTTTGAACTACTTCGAACCTAGGCTCTAGAAGGTCTAATGTTTCTATTAGCGAATATTCTCAGAATATTCTCCGTATATTTTGTAATTATGATAGATGTATATTTAAGGTAACTTAAGATTCTAATTGTATTAGGAATCAACCTTTGTAAGGTAAGTTAGGATTCGTACCATATTAGGAATCAACCTTGTACATCTATATATATTGTGAATAATGAAAGGAATCCCCAAGGGAAATTATTCTATCTTTCATGGTATCAAGAGCCTAAAACCTAAAACCCTTCTCTTCCTCATTCTCGGCCGAAATCAGCATTTTTCTTCGATTTCACGAAAAAAAAAAATCTGGTTTCTTCCTCCCTTTCTCGGCCAAACCAAAAAATTCCCTTCCCTCGGCAGGCGACAACCATGTCTTCCCCCACAAATTTCGATTCATCCACTGGCACACTTGACAACCTCTCTCAACGTTCAGTATCTTCTTTTCATCCAGCATTCGCCGTTAACAACATCAAGAATTTTATCCCTATAATTCTTGACCAAGAAGATCGTCAATATTCCATGTGGATGGAACTATTCTACATTCATGCATGTGCATACAACGTGCTCGATCATATTGACGAACTGTTCCTCGTCCCACCGATGTTACGAGACTCAATGCGGCGTCGTCTTGACGCCATCGTCAAACAATGGATCTACGACACCATCTCCAAAGACCCGTTGTGCACTATCATGAAAACAAAAGTGCTACGGCATGTGAACTTTGAGTCGGCTAGAAGAAATCTTTCAGACAATAAAAATACTCGGCCGTATATTTGGAAGAGCAATTCAATAATACCCGCCTAGAGAATTTTAACAACATGTCCGAATATTGTAAGCAACTGAAACTCATAACTGATCAATTATCTAACGTCGGGACTTCTGTTTCAGAAACCAAGATGGTGCTTCAACTTGTTGCGGGTTCACGAAAAGGTGAATATGACACACTCGCAACAATGATTCAACAAGCCGACCCTCTCCCAAGTTTCAACAAGGCACGCTCACAACTATTGTTGGAAGAAACTAGACGTGCTAAACAAGAAGAACACAATCAAAAGGCCTTAGCCGTTGACGGGATGACAACACTGCGGCAAGAAGAACAACGGCAGCAGCTGCAGCGAGTCCCCAGAGAAAGAGCGAGCCGGTGGCGGAGGTAGTGGCGGCAGAGGTCGCAACAACAAAGGCAAGGGCCGCGGAAAGGGCCAACGCAACCAGCAGCAGCCATGCCAGCAGAACTGGAACCAGCAGCAGTAGGGGCACAACCAAGCAGCAACTGCAGTAGCAAAGCACCACGAATGCCGAGAGGCCCGGTTCCGGCGGCCGTGGTCGAATGGCCTCTTGGGCCCCGCCCGGCCACCGAGCAGGCCAACCACCAAGCAGCAGCGAGCCCTCCCGGGCAAGCGATGCAGCGGCAGCGGCAACAACACATCGGCCCGGCCCCGACCGCTTTGGGGCTGTGCCTACACCACCGTGAACCTTCAACAACCGACGACAATTGGTACATGGACATCGGAGCCACATCTCACCTCACCCAGTCGTCAGGTAACCTATCTCAACTAGGTCGGTTAAAGTGTCCTCAATTTATTACTGTCGGCAATGGTCATCGCATTCCAATTGAGTGTTACGGTAACACACACACCAAACATCCACACCCACCTTTCTCCCTAAACCATGTCCTATACACACCTAACATCATTAAAAACTTAATCTCTGTTAGAAAATTCACTAACAATAATTTTGTGTCTGTCGAATTTGACCCTTTTGGTTTTTCTGTGAAAGAACTCAATACGGGGAAAATTCTTACACACTACAATAATGTGGGAGACCTCTACCCATTCACTCAATCTTCCGCTGTCAGACTGCAAGCACCTCTATCCCTTGCGGCGATCTCTCCCTCAACTTGGCACAACAGACTCGGACACTCCGGAGACCCAGTTTTTACTTTTCTTAGGACTTCTAAGCGTATTCAATGTAATAATGGGAAAATTGCCCAACACTGTTTTTCTTGTCCACTAGGCAAACATACTCGTCTTCCCTTTATGTCATCAAACATTGTTACTTTTTCTCCATTTGATATTGTTCATGCTGATTTGTGGAGATCTCCGATTGCTAGCTCTTTGGGTCATAAATTCTATCTAGTATTCTTGGATGATTTTTCACATTTTGTCTGGATTTACCCACTGAAATTCAAATCTGAAGTTTTTGCAAAATTCCTCGAGTTTCAAAAATTCATTAAGACACAATTTGAAAAACCTATTAAATCATTCCAATGTGATAATGGACGTGAATTTAATAACTCGGCATTTCACAATTTATGTTCTAAACAAGGCATGGTTTTCCGTTTTTCTTGTCCCTATACTTCTTCCCAAAACGGAAAGGCTGAAAGAATTATACGTACCATCAATAACATGGTCCACACACTTCTGTTTCATGCCTGCCTATCACCGCTTTTTTGGGTCTATGCTGTCAAAATGGTAGAATCCCTTCTAAATATTTTACCAACTAGCACACTCCAAAACAAAACCCCTACAGAAATTTTATACCGTAGGCAGCCATCATATGATCACCTACGTATTTTTGGATGCTTATGCTACCCCAACATAGCCTCCACTGCACCCCACAAACTTGCCCCTCACACTCTTCCATGTGTCTTCCTTGGTCTATCTCCTAATCATTGGGGCTACTTGTGCTATGACATTGTTACTCGCAAAATCATCGTCTCCCGTCACGTCACCTTTGACGAGACAACCTTTCCTTTTTCAATCTCCGAAAATTTCAGACCACCAATTACATCTTTCTCGATGAACCAAGTATGTCCCCGGTCATCCAAAATCTATACCAACAGCAGCCCACTGTTCCGACAGTCTCGCCACTGTTCGGCACCACCCCACCAGCTCCTTGATCACCCCTACAGCCCACAGTCGAGTCACCTGCACCACGGCTGGGCCGACATCGCGCCCACCGGTCCGAACCGGTGGACTAGCAACCTCACAGCCCAGACCCACCACCACTGCCCTCACATCGCATGGAGACTCATGCACAACACGGGATCTTCAAACCCAAGGTTCAATTCAATCTCTCCACACAAACCTTATCACCCATTCCAAAAAATCCAAAACTAGCAAAACTGGACCCAAATTGGAATGCGGCCATGTGCGAGGAATTTAACGCTTTAACCAAGCAGAACACTTAGGATTTGGTACCTAGACCAGCTGTTGTGAATGTTATCCAGTGTATGTGGCTATTTCGTCACAAGTTCAGAGACAATGGTGACTTAGAGAGGTATAAGGCAAGACTAGTTGCCAATGGCACTAATCGGCGGGGAGGGTATTGATTGTGGTGAGACATTCAGTCCGGTTGTTAAACCGGCCACTATTCAGACTGTTCTCAGTATTGCTATGGGCATGCATTGGCCGATTCATCAGCTTGATATCAAGAATGTGTTTCTTCATGGGGATTTGAAAGAGATGTGTACATGCATCACCTCCGGCTTTGTTCATCCAAGCAGACTCAGCTTGATTTGTGTGTCGTCTCAGGAAGTCATTGTATGGATTGAAACAGGCACCCCGCACTTGGTATGGTCGGTTCACTAGGTATCTTCTGCAGATTGGTTTTGTATGTAGCAGGTGTGATACATCTCTCTTCACTTTTCACCGAGGTAGCAGCACTGCATATTTGCTATTATATGTCGATGACATTGTTCTTACTGCCTCATCTGACGGGTTGAAGAATGAAATCATTGCTCTACTCAAAATTGAATTTGCTATGACTGACTTGAGCAAGCTGAGTTATTTTTTGGGTATATCGGTGACAAGATCTCGCACCACTATGTTCCCTGTGTCGCGTAAGTATGCAGAAGAGATAGTGTACAGGGCCAAGATGGCAAATTGTAAAATTATGCTAACTCTGGTGGACTCAAAATCCAAGCTTAGTGCCAATGACGGTGCACTAGTTTCTGATCCCACTCTATATCGGAGTCTAGCAGGTGCTCTTCAGTATCTTACATTCACCAGGCCTGATATTGCATATGCCGTTCAGCAGGTGTGTCTGTTCATGCACGACTCCCGAGAGTCCCATTTTGCCGCCCTCAAACGTATTATCAGATATCTTAAGAGCACACTAGACTTTGGTTTACATCTATACACCTCTTCCCCAACCAAGTTGCTAGCCTACACGGATGCAGATTGGGCAGGATGCCCCGACACACGTCGCTCCACCTCAGGGTACTGTGTATTTTCTGGGGATAATCTTATCTCATGGTCCGCCAAGCGGCAGGCCACGCTATCCCGTTCGAGTGCTGAAGCAAAATATCGCGGAGTTGCTAATGTCGTCCCTGAGATCTGTTGGCTCCGAAATCTTCTTTTGGAGCTCCAGTGTCCATTACGCAAGGCGTCTATAGTCTATTGTGACAACATATCTGCTATCTATATGTCTCATAATCCAGCCCAACATCAATGGACTAAGCATATTGAGATGGATATCCACTTTGTGCGAGACAAGGTTGCCCGTGGTCAAGTCAAAATTTTACACGTGCCTTCCTCTTATCAGTATGCAGACATTTTCACAAAGGGACTACCGCGACAGTTCTTCACCGACTTCCGATCCAGCCTTAGCATTCGGCCTCCTCCTGCTCCGTCTGAGGGGGAGTATTAGCGAATATTCTCAGAATATTCTCCGTATATTTTGTAATTATGATAGATGTATATTTAAGGTAACTTAGGATTCTAATTGTATTAGGAATCAACTTTTGTAAGGTAAGTTAAGATTTATACCATATTAGGAATCAACCTTGTACATCTATATATATTGTGAATAATGAAAGGAATCCCCAAGGGAAATTATTCTATCTTTCAGTTTCAAACTCCAAAAGTCTGAAGTTTGATTATAAGGTGGCTAAAATTCAAGAAATTTGTGCGCTTCAACTATTCTTTAAATCAAACTTTGACGTTTGAAGTTTGATTATGAGGTGGTTAAAGTTAAAGATTTTGTAAGCTTCAGTTATCTTTAAATATACTTTTTCTTCCTCCTCCTTTTTCATCTTCTTCCGTCTTCAGATTCAAAATTTTGAATTGTCGGTGAAAGCTAAAACTTCTAACATTCACGTCTTAAGTTAGATCCGAGCCTAATTTCCGCTCGAAGATCTAAGGTTTGAACTACTTCCAACCTAAGTTCTGGAATATCTAATGTTTGAATTATTCTGAGGTGGTTAAATTTTTAAATTTTGTTAGTTTCAACTATTTTTTAAATAGAATTTCAGATATCTAAAATTTCATTTTGAAGTAGCTAAATTTTTAAAACTTAATGAGCTTCAGTTGTTCTTAAATAGCAATCCTAAAATAGATATTTGTGCACCTTACCCTATCCGTGGGAATATTGACCTTTAAAATAAAAATATTCTTTATTCTGTGGCTAATTTTATAAGATTGTCTATAATCATACTTTATTTGATTCCTGGAAAACAAAAAGAAAAAAGAAAAGAAGAGAGAAACATAAACAAATACTTTTTTCAAAACTAAGATCGCATATATGATCTGATGATTCCAAGTACATCTCATTCCTTCAACTTCAATAAAGCTTCAGAACCTAAATCACGTATTTCCCTTAGTTGAAGCCTTGAAGGTCAAATGTGTTCATTACAATAATACAAATACCAATCATTTTGTTTACAATTTGTTATCAAAACTCTGTACAGTTATACCATTTTTATAACATTCATTCTCCATATAAACAGTTCATTATAAGAGTCAAATTTTTATAGAATCCATTTTTTTTGGTGTTCATTGGCTTTTAAGTTTTTTTTTTTTTTTTTTTTTTTTACTTTTTATGGTGTTTGGGAAAGATAAACAATATTTGTAATCACTTACTTTTAAACCAAAAGCTAAAAGTTAGATATCCTCAACTAATGGTTTTTTGTTTTTAACTTATAAATTACTTTTAAAAAGTCAATCCAAACACCAAGCTAAAAGTTAAAAGTCATAAGTTGGTCCTACCCAATTTTTGACATTTGACTTATTTTTATACATTTTTAGCCTAAAAATAAGTGTTTAACAGTATTTTTATCTTATCCAAACACCTCAAAAAATAGTAAAGAGCTTAAAAGTCAAAAAACACTTAAAATAAGTCAATTCAAACACCCTCTTAGTCATCAAACAATAACAATAACAATAACAATAGCAATAACAATAACATATTCAGTATAATCTCATAAATAGAGTTTGAAGAAGATGACCTTACCTCTATTTTGAAAGGTAGAGAGGTTATTTTTGATACTCAACTAAAAAAAATAAATCAAAACAGCCCAGAAAAAAGAAATAACAAAAGTAATGTGACCATGATAAAATAATATATAAAGTATGATAAAACAATCTGAAAAAGAAACAATAACGTAACTACCACAAAATCATACAATATTATTAAAATTATAGAAACAATAAATAATAACAAAAATCAAAGGACAAGAAACTACAAAAAGTAATGGTATGACTACAAGTATAAAAGGATACGCGTGATAACGTTCAACTTACTAGTCTTCTTTCGTAAGATTTTCCTTCATAATCTTCTATCTATAATCATATCCTAGATGAGCTAAATTGTGTCATGTGGTGTGTAATCACCTCTCCCCAAGAATTTTCTTCTTCCGATTTAATCATCAGACATTCAAAATTTATTACTTAATTAATTTCAGATATATACGTATCGAATAAGCCGACTAAAAAGATTAAAATATAACATAATCGGTTAGGCGACACATTCATACTATCCCAGATATCAATTAAATTAATATTATTAG
Source organism: Anisodus tanguticus (assembly GCA_034509755.1). NCBI lineage: Eukaryota > Viridiplantae > Streptophyta > Magnoliopsida > Solanales > Solanaceae > Anisodus > Anisodus tanguticus. The sequence goes on along the minus strand of CM067549.1, from coordinate 45,427,343 downwards.
GTGTGAATTCAATCCGATTATTGCATCACCGACACCGTTAATTCTGTTTGAGATTTGGAGCGATTATCATTAACTGCATGGTCCCACAAGCCAATATAAATTAATTTCCAGATAAAGAAAGATATGTCTTTGTCCCATTGAAAATTCAATAAAATGCAATAACGTTTGTCCCTCCCCAATCTTTTTCACCCACTTTTCTTTTTAATCAATCCAATAAAAAAAATTCCTTATTAGATACTTTTTCGTTCCACAATAAGTGATTATTTAGGCTTTTATTTTTTTTTTGAAAATAAATGGTTCTTTAAAATTTCAAGAATATTTTAGACAAATTCTTTTAAATTTTTCTTTGTTTAAATAGTCAACATTCATTAATTGTATTATCTTTTTCTAGATATTAATTAGAAATAAATTAGTAAAAATACTCATAATTTTATAAGAGTAAACACTTTTTTTAAGGGATATACACAAACTAAAAGAACCACTTATTATGAAACGGAAGAAGTAATAATTAACCTTTAAACTTTACCTTTTATGTTTAACGAGATAATTTATAATCATATAAATATATTTGACTTATTTTAGTTCATAAAGGTAAAAAACTTTTATTTTCTTAAATTTTGTGTTCATTCAAATAAATTGAGACGGAGGAAATAACTTTTTCTCTAATAGAGTTCTCCAGAACCCTTTTCTTTATTTAAGTAGACGGTGGAAACATTTAAACAATGAGGAAAAGAAAATCAATAAAATATTAATTTTCTTTTTCATTCTTTGTATAAAGATAAAAGGAGAACAATTCATATTTGTACACACGCAAATTGACATTATAAATAGGCTAGGGAGCTCAACATCTAGTTTGGATATTGAGACAAAGAAATCTGAAAAACAACAAAAATGTTGCAAAGCTTTGTGTATGAAGAGCCATCATCAATCATCACAGCAATAACTGTGGTGACCTTTTTGTTTATGGCTTATTTGGGTATCTCTGAAATTACAGGGAAGCATCTCCAGTACTCTAAATTCTGGAATGTCAATGCCAATTCTGGTTCCTCTAGTAATTTTCTGCAGGGAAAAATGTCTAGTAAAACTGGGATGTTTATACTCTATGCCCCAGCTTGTCTTATGGGCTTTGCTTCTTTTTTATGTACCCTGATGGCGGAACAAGGTTTATGTTGCTTAAATTTGCTGTTACTATCCATTTCTTGAAGAGGGTTCTTGAGGTAACTTCTTTTAGTCGTAGTACTTCTCATGTAATGTCTTATCTTTCGATTTCTGTTACAATGTAATGTCTCTTGTTATTCGTTTAACGTATTGTCTTGAGGTAACTTCTTTTTGCCCCTTTCTTGGAATGTTTCAATGCTTTGCTTCATTTGCTTTGTATCTTGATATTTTGCTATATTATTTTCCTTGCAATCGTGCATCTACGACTTCCCTTTTGAGTTGAGGGTCTATTAGAAACAACCTCTCTATCCCAGTTAATCGTACATCCTACTTTCTCCGGACCCCACTTTGTGAGATTACACTGGATATGTTGTTGTTGTCTTGGAATGTTTCACATACATACCTTTGTCCCTTTTTAATGCCGCCTTATTGGTAAATGTTGATGATCATTAGAATTAGTTAATGGAAAAAAGTTTGGAACTTTCAACTTCTATATTGGAGTCTGGAGATTGCACCCTTTACATATGCTTGCATATTTTTTTTGTATTTGTTCTTTTTTTTTTTAGGTTGCGGATTAGGGTGGAAGGTTAGTTGATAATTGAGCGTTCCCTCGCTTTCCGGGGGATAGGCTTGGTGGTTGTACCTCTACCTACTTTCTTACCAGTATTATTAGCACTATTTTAGTAGTTTCTTGTGCTTCGATTTCTGTTACCACCTGTGTTTCTTATGCTTCAGTATTGCATTTTTTTTTATATTGCATTATTTTGTTGTTGTTACTGTTCTTTCTTTTGAATGTTATGTATTGCTTTCCATTTCGCATTATTTAGTTGTTGTTACTGCTTTCATTTCTGTACCCCCTTTTTAAAACTGTTGTGAAATGCTTTACTTGAGCCGGGGGTCTATAGAAAACAATCTCTCGATCTCTACAAGGTTGGAGTAAGTTCTACGTACACTCTACACTCTACCCTTCGCAGACCCCACTTGTGGAATTGCACTGAGTATGTTGTTGTTCTTTTTTATGAAGTGAGTATATGATAAGAGAACAGCACCAAGGAAGATCTGGATGTATGCATACTATTTGGAGAGTTTCCTGTTAAGTATGTGACTAATTAGATGGTCAGGATATTTACATTATTTTGCATACCTAAAGCTACACCAAATAGCAGAAGTAGTGGAAATTTGGACTTGATTCTATGGCCTGAACATACATGTACCATCAAAGCATCTCAGATTCCTGTCCCTAGTCTACAAGATAAAATTTGAACGGTGTTTCAATTTTTCTGCTAGATTTATGTGGCTTCCTTCCAAAGCAATTGAGGAATGTTGCAAATTGCAATTGCGGGTCTAGGCATATTCCACAAGTACCTTTCCATTATATAAGAACATATGGCTAGGATCTGTCATGCCGCTTTCTCACTGTCTCACCTCTAGCACCTATTGCACTGAATGGATTCCTTTTTTCCTCAAACTGTCTTGAGTAAGGCATGCTTCACGTAGGCTCCATAGTGGTTGCTAACGCCTTGGTTTAGACTTCCGATTGAAGCTAAACTTCCCACTACCATTTCCTTTGCATTTGACTATGGTATCGTCAGGCTATGAGATTAATCTAAAATAATCATGGATTTCCTCTTTCAAGGTGTGTGCCTAAGCCGACGATCCCACTAGAATTTAATCTTCTATCCATCTCCTACTTTATAGGAAATGTTTGAACTCTTCCTGTAAGGTTCTTGATACGTTTCTAAGGGCGTACACCAGATATTTTCTCCACAGCCAAATTATGCGTTAACAACCTTCCTCGTCAGAGAATTTTCTTTTTTATTTTGAAACTGGTAATTGTGATTCCTCAGCATTAAGGACATGCGGGAGACCTTCGAAAAGTGTTACAGCAGAAACATAATGAAGGAGATAGAAATATTTACAGGGATTTTAACAAATCTACAAACTGATTTATATTTTCTAATCCTATTTCTTTACACCAAAAGTAGAAAGATACTATACAATTCCATTTAACTTTCTGAATGGAATTGGATCTATCTTCGAAACATCTCCCATTACTCTCCCTCCAAACTGACCACCATATGCAGGGTGGTATGACCCTCCACCATTTTTTCTGAGTCTTATTGCCTCCCCTCTTCATCCAACAGAGTGGGGACCCTATATGGATCGGGGGTATAAGAGAATCTTCTTTTGCTATTATACCTCCATAGCCATTTTTATAGTGGGCTCATGTTGCCTAGTCCTTCAAGTCTTTGCACCTAGACTACCACATGATAATATCACTTACTCTTCCCACTTTTTCGAACAATATTTATGCTGGTTGTTATTGCATCTACAAAGACGTTGAAATTTTCTAACATCCAGTAGTAATATTTTGGTGTTTTTCTCCTCATCTTAATGTTAAGTGAGCCCTTAACACTGCTCCAAGCATATGCATATACATAATTTGCACTGTCAGCCTTTATATTGCCTACAAGATTCCTACTTCATTCCACTGGTTCATACCAATCAATGAAATCTTCAGCATGATCAGGTGACTCGAAATATTCATCTGAAGGAACTAGGTAATTTGTTCCAAAGTGGCTGCTCGGATAGATTGAACCAATTTGTATTTATGTCTGTATGATTGGGCTTAAATTAGTGTGCTAACCAAGTCCGAATCGTCATTTTCTTGGAGTTGCGGAGTAATTTGATCTCCTCCAGTTCTCAAGAGAAGGAAGAACTTCTCTATCTAAATGCAAAAATATTTTGAATCTGGCTTACCTGGTGGTTTTCTATAGCTCTCACGATACTAATGCTTTCAATATCTTTCCTTGCTAAAACTGAGTAGCCTAGAATGGGGCCATGTATATCTTCCACATGAAATAAAACTAGCTGTGAGTAGTACTATTTTTTGTTGTGAACAAAAAAACATATTTGGAAAGTAATAGTTCCCAAATTATTCTACAGATTTGAGTGGTAGGGATACTTATTAAACTACCATGTGTAGCTTCTTTTATCTACTCATTTAGGCACATATGGTTTCTGAATAAAAGAGAGACATCACAGCAAATGACTTTGGCATTTACTATTTGTGCGTCACTTCTGATTTACTCCCTGTGAATGTGAAGACTTTGTTCTATTTTTTGGGAGAATATCATTATCCAATAAATCGACTAAACTAAAGTATAGATAGTTTCATCATTAGACAGGCTTTTTGGCAACTATATCCTTGGTTGGCTTGCCAAGATTTAAGGTCAAGAGTCAAGACCTTGTGACGCGTGATGTGTGGTGAATCTGCTAAAATGATGGTGCGAATTTTGTGCATACCCAAAATATGAAATGGACAGAATATCTTTTGCAAATAGTATCTACACATAAAGAAAGACATTGAATTTGTAGAAATACAACATGGCATGGATAATGTAGTTACCTAAACATTAGATAATCAATGTTTTAGGAGGTAAACTTTGAGGAGTAATAACATTGCCCCATTCTTATTTGCAGGTTCTGTTTGTTCACAAATACAGTGGTGGCATGGTTCTTGGTTCAGTGCTCCTTATTTCATCTATTTATTTTTCGTTGGCTGTAGTCATCATCTTCATCCAACACTTAACTCTAGGATATACAGAACCAGAAGTTGATCTGAAGTATATCGGTTTACTGATATTCTTAGTCGGAATCAGTGGCAACTTTTATCATCATTACCTCCTTTCCAAGCTCAGAGACAGTAAAGAAAAGGGCTATAAAATTCCCCAAGGTGGCCTTTTCAGTGTGGTCATATGCCCTCATTATCTTTTCGAAATTCTTGGCTTCGTAGGGATTTCATTCATCTCCCAGACATCGTTTTCGTTAAGCTGTGCTGTGGGTGTAACTTTATATCTGTCGGGAAGGAGCTATGTTACAAGGAAATGGTACCTTTCTAAATTTGAGAACTTTCCTAAGAATGTAAAGGCTCTTGTTCCTTTTGTTTTCTAGAAAATTCAGTTTGAAAGTGCTTCGTTGTAAGAATTTGCTTCATCTTGTTGAAAAATGCTGTACTTTGTCTTAAACTCCTACTCTGTAATAACATTTTTACCATGTATAAAGTTAGTAGAGGCATTAAATAGACTTTTGCAGGTCTTATCGAAGAGTAGTATTAGGTGACAGAAGAAGAAGATAAAGAAAGAGAATCCTGAATAATTGTGATGACATAATGGAATGTTGGCATTTTAAAGTGAATGGAAAATGAGAAAAGACACCTTTTGAATAGCACCAAAAAGACATCTTTTCTATTGCATTTCTTCATCTCCACCCTTTCATTGCCTATAAATTTAGAGGCATTGCCTCCAATTTTATAGATCGAATACACTGAGAGAACTCATTCTCCCCTCTAAATTGTTCTATGCATTTGTTTGCAAAACAAAAAATAGCACAGTCGTGTGATTTGCTTCGTTTGTGGAGTTCGCCGAAGTTATGTAATTTGAATTGTCGCTATTACAGAATAGTATTCTGTTCAATCCTGAGAAAATTAATCCGAAATCTTGGTAAGTCCATTTTTGTCCAAAATATACTGGAACAGTGGAACTCCAAAGCTATGTTAATATGACTATATGAGGAAGGGTGTTGTGTTATACAGTGTCCGTGTTTGGTATAAAATGGGCATCCAAAGGGTTTTTCTATACAAGTTTTGAACCACTCTGCTAATTATTTTAAAAGATTTTCTGGTTGGATGCTCATATTCTTTCTTTTAAATGGGAGTATATATACTTTCTGTGAAGGGTCGTAATAGATATATGTAAAAAGCAGGTTCGACTACGAATATTCTTGATCCTAAATGGAATGTACGAAGTACGGTAGTAGAGATCCATATGTAAACATAGTATTTTATTTAGATAGGCCCGAATGGCTCCTTCTCATAATAAGAATGTATTTAACCCTGTTCCAGCTGGTCCGGTATTGAATGTGATAAAATATTACAAGAATATTCTCATATCATTGTATATCTTTTATTAGGTTAATTTATATTCCTATTATAATTAGGAAGATTAGTTAACTTACTGATGCCCATCATCTGCTTGCTTGATTTATTTCATGTATTGCGCTCAAAATCTAGAAGCCACCAAGCCGCCGCCCTTCCCCCCGTTTCCTTTCTCCACTCGCTGCTCCCTCCATTAATGCCGACAAACAACCCCAACAGCCCTGCCACCGCCATCATCCTCCACCCCCCAGATCTGATCCACCTCCGCACCGGAGCTCTGAACTTTGGTGAAACCCAGTAGCCAACATTCACCACACCGATTCGCCGCCACAACCACATTAACGCCAGAGCTCCGGAGCTCCGGCGAATAATTTTTTTTTGCTCTGTTTTTGCAGGTACCACCAGATCTGCCACGACGTACATTCGGGTTCTATCACCCCGTTCTCCCGCCTAGCATCTGGGTACAAAAGTTTCGACAGGAAACATTGATTTTAGGCAGTGAACAGTGTGTTCCGGTGTATGAACATTGATTTTTGGCGTGTGAATAGGTTCTATCAGCCTGTAGTTGGTACCTCCAGTTGCATGTACTCAATATTTGTGCTTGTCCTTATCATTGTAGTTAAATTCTTGCGTGCTGTGTTTTATTGAATCTTGACTTTACATTCTTGCCTTTATTCTTCTTGTCCTTTGCTTTATCATTTTGGTCTGTAGTAGCCTGACTTACCTCTAGATTCTTGCTAACTTGTGCTTTAGTAATAGTTCCTGTGTGTGTTAACGTTAACCTTTGACTAATATTTTTTGCTCTAGTGGCTTTGGTGAATGATGGTAGACTAGGGTCATGTTCTCGGTCGGGGACGGGGGCGAGGGTTGGGGGGGGGGGGGTAAGTGGGTAATGGAGATACTAGGATGAGAATAGGGTCTTGGAACATTGAAACTTTAACGGGGAAGTCGATAGAGCTAGTTAAGATTCTTAAGAAGAGGAGGATTTGTCACGACCCAAATCGGAGGGCCGCGACGGGCACCCGGACCCTACCCACCGGGCACCACATCTACACTCCACCCTTAATCATATTTAAACACGGACTGAGCCGTGATAGATTATATAAAGTTTCAACCCAAAAGCCCCAACTTACACATTTATATACCAAAGCCGACAATGCCATACATGACAACAAACCACAGGACACCTATCTACAAGCCTCTAAAGAGTAAAACATACCACGACCAGACCGCAACTCCGAAATGAATAGAGTGCAACAGATACCAGCTGAATCAGCAACCTACTAGGGCGAACTATCACTCTCTCAATATGAACCTGCGGGCATAAAACGCAGCGTCCCCAACAAAAGGGACGTCAGTACGATTGATGTACTGAGTATGTCAGGCATAAGAAATAACATAGCAGAGATATATCATAGTCTGAAACAGAAACAACTAAACATCAGTAAATGTCTCTGAGGGCCCTAATACATATGTCTAAATGTTATGCACAATGCAGTTTCTATATACATCAGTCTCATCGGGCATCTTCCTTACCATAACAGCCTATGTGGGCATCATACCATATAATGGTTAATGAATGTATGCACAATGCAAATGCGGTATACTAATGTCAACACAGGAATCCTCTCATAACCGCCTCTGTGAGCATCAGGTTATATCGCCACACAAGGGCATCACATCATAATGGCCTCTTCGGGCTCTTTTGTGATAGTATGTACCAGCTGCAGGTGGTGTGCGTATATAACTCCTTTTTCCCTTTCCCCAATTCCCATACATATATATATATATATATATATATATATATAATATTTACCATATAGTAATGTGCATAGCACTGTCACACCCGTTTTTCGACCGCGCGGGTCAAAGCGGAGCACAACGTATCCGGTGATTCCTGGGTATTGGATTAAGGAGTCGCCACCTAATTATTCTAAGGTGAATTAGGGCACCTAAATGTTGACTATAAATGCTGCAAAATAACTCCAATTTTAAGGTCTGCAAAACTAGTGAGATTCTAGGTAAGGGTTCTTTATTATCCTAAAGGGAAGGGGTTAGACATCCTTTAAGATCCGCTAACTTGCGGTTATCCGGTCAAACTCAGGTTAATTATTGCTAAGAAAAAATGCATGTTTAACAATATATAAAGTTAAAAGATGTTTTGCAAATATTGCGTAAAGAATGCATTTCGTACAAGTATGCATTTGTATGATATTAAAGAAAAATACATATAAAGTTGAAAAATATGCATTTGTAACAATTTAATTGTAAGGAGAAAAATGAATTATTTATAATGCCAAAGAGGTAATTTTTTTGGAAATCATTGAGTTGCAAATTGAAAAAGATAAACTTATTTGTATGATTAATAAAGCGAATAAAAGATGATCAAAGTGGTTTTGAAAATTTTGAATATGCATGACGAGCCTAAAAATAAATTACTAGCGGAGGGTTTCTAAGTTTTAATTAACCGAGCCTATAAGTAAATAAGCTAGCGACGGATTGCCAGTTTTAGATTACCCTATGAATTAATTCTAAGTCTACCTATTCTAAGCATTTCAATAATTACATAAGTGCAATAAACAATATTACAATACAGAGCGAGATAAAGCTAAATTAAAGAAAGTAAAAAACAACAAAATAAATAAACTCCGAGGAGTATCTGCCTTCATTGACTTTGTTCCCTACAAGCTGTCAAGAACAAACGGTTAGAAACAGTTAAATACAAATAACTTCGGATCCGTATCCAAAACAGTGAATGTTTTGATCACGGAGGGCTCAGACTTAAATTTTGAAAAGACCATTCCAATTACGTCGTGGCTGCAAACATATGACTCGATGGTCATTTTAATTGCCTCGCCTACTAAACATGTTGGTCTCTCGGATGGAAAAGAAAAGATCATTATAATCACGTCGTGGCTGCGAACATATAACTCGTTGGTCATTTTAGTTGCCTCGCCTACTAAACATGTTGATCTCTCGGATGAAATAAAAAAGATTTAAGTCTCATCCTTGCCCAGAAGTTATATTTTCGTCTTTCCAACTGTGGAGGCCTCAAAATCGATGGATATTTTCATCGGCCAGTGTAGTATCATGTTCAAATCAGCAAAATTATACCAAAAGCACAACCGAAACTGAGAGGCAATTTCCGAAGGGACGCGGCCTCGAATTCAATTTCATTGGCCTAAATGCAATATTTATTCAAAACAGTAAAAACATTAAGATATCCGTATACAGATGTCTAAATGCCAAAATCAGTAAACTGAAACAGAGGCCATTTCCGAAGAGACGTGGCCTCGAATTCAATTTCATTGGCCTAAATGCAGTATTAGTTAAAATCAGTAAAATTAAATACATAGCAATAAAATGAAACAGAAACGATTTCCGAAGAGACGCGGCCTCGAATTCAATTTCATTGGCCAGAATGCGGTATTTAGTTCAAAACAGTAAAATAATACCAAAATAGCAAAACTGAAACTGAGAAGCAATGCCCGAAAAAATGCAGCCTCGAATTCAATTTCAATGGCCTAAATGCATTATTTATTTAAATCATTAAAACAGTAAGATATCCGTTGTACAGATGTTTAAATGCCAAAAACCAAATCGAAACAGAGAAGCGACTTCCGAAGAGAATGCAGTATTAGTTCAATCAATAAAATAACAAAGAGAATGCAGTATTAGTTCAATCAACAAAATAACAACATAGCCGCATAACGGATGTTCAAGTGCCAAAGTAAACAAACAGTAAGCAATTAAAATATCCGACCCAAATTTTGAAATTTCCGAACCGAAACAGGATTCGAAATGGTTATGAAAACCAGACCCGGATTCTGAACAGTGACCCGAATGGGCGACCCAATTTTCGGGTCGACCCGATCCGAGAAATGAAACCCGAAGCAGTGACCGGAATCGGAATCAAAATTTAGATTTTTCAGATAACCAACAAATGAGATGTAAAATGCAAGAATCTGGAAATATACCCAAATCAGGTCGACCCGACCCGAATCAGAGGTTCAAACCCAAATCAGTTTCTTCTCAAATTTTTCAAATAACCAACAAATGAGAATAAAAATGCAAGAATCTGAAAATATACCCAAACCGGGTCGACTCGACCTGAATCAGAGGTTCAAACCCGAATCAGTTTCTTCTCAGATTTTTCAGATAACCAACAAATGAGATGTAAAATGCAAGAATCTGGAAATATACCTAAACCGGGTCGACCCGACCCGAATCAGAGGTTCAAACCCGAATCAGTTTCTTCTCAGATATCCATCATCGATATCTACTCTCATGTCTTATACAAGTGTTGATTATAAAGTGTTGATTATGGTGGATGTCCAGATATCAGACGTTCGACATCAGGTTATTATATGTTTCTTGGTGATAACTTGGTCTCTTGGTTGGCTAAATGTCAGGATACTTTATTGCGCTCCAGCGCGGAGGCCGAATATCTAGGGGTAGCCAATATGGTGTCTGAGTCCTGTTGGTTGCGTAGCCTCCTCTTAGAGCTTTATTTTACTATTTGGAAAGCTACCTTGGTCTACTGCGATAAATCTCTCGGGGAATCATGTCCAACATCAGCGCACTAAACATATCGAGATGAATATTCACTTAGTTAGCGAAAAGGTAGCTCGTGGACAAGTACGTGTCTTGCATGTCCCCTCACGTTATCAAATTGCTAACATATTTACTAAGGGCCTTCCCTTAGTTCTGTTTGAAGATTTTAGGGACAGTCTCAGCATACGACGATCACTCGCTATGACTGCGAGGGTGTGATATAATATATGCAAATATATTATTTTGATATAATTAGTGATTTTATATATCTCTAATTATTATAGCAATATTTTATATTAGTTAGGTGAATATTTAATTTCCGTAATTATAGCCTAGAATTACTATTGTATCAGTGACATTACAAAAGTAGACTTCATCCACCAGATGCGAAGGGAACAAGTATGAAAAGAATTGACTAATCTGGGAAGCTACGATCAAGGATATATATGGAATTTTTCTAATCTTTTTCATTGTATAAAAAATGGTGTGATTATGTTTTCTTGGAATGATATTGTCATGATGAAACATTTTATGTGTTTTGAAGGGAAGTGTAAAATATCGGCGCGTCCGTTCCTCTTCCAAAATAATAACACGCCACATGAGGTAAGTGATCATACTCATGATTGTTCTTGAAGGATATGACTCTGATTAATTGTAATGAATGATGTTTCTAGAAAGTGTGTCAATTCAAAAAGCTATGTCTCTGTTACCTTCCATACGTTGAAGAGAAAAATATGAGGAGAACTAATTTTATCTTCCATAAATTCTCCAACCCAAATAGCAGAAAAAATCGCGCAATCAGATATCTTCATTCAAGCGACGATACATAAAAGAACAAAACTTCGAACAACTGTCGTTATTAGGATGGAGATATAGTTCTTGCAAAAGAGAGACGAAATTTTAAAAAAAAGAAAAGAAAAAAACAATAAACCCGATGGCTTGATGCAAATTCCACTCCTCAAAATCCATATTTTGGCTGAGCTAGCTTACACTATATCATCTATACTTGAACCGGTAAATAATCCAAATAAATTTTTCTATAGTCAAAAGCACCTTATAACCGTGAATAAGTTGGAGAGGATGTGATGAGTTAAGGATCCTTTAATGCGGGGCAGCGATTCAACAACAATTGCACAAGACTGTGGTCAAGTGGCCAGATAGGAGTATTATTACTTGAATGAATAAAGACTATTCTACCCTTATAAGCATATGTACAAATAATATTTATACCTATCAACCCCCAGCGATACAGGGTCGGAAAGAACACTGAGCTTGTCAAGTGAAAATATCAATCGTGAAGTGGGAAGAGACTTAGTTAATAAATCTGCAAGTTGATCTTGGCTAGGGACGTATTGAACTTATGGGGAACCAGAAGCCACCTTTTCTCAAACAAAATGAATGTCAATTTCAATATAATTAGTGCGGACATGCTGGACAGGATTATGAGCCAAATAAACATTGCTAACATTGTCACAAAATATTGTAGAAGGAGACTAAAGAGGTAAATTGAGATCCCTCAATAACGCTTGCACCCAAGTGATTTCCGCAGCATCATGATCAATTAATCTATATTCAGCCTCAGCACTAGAGCGAGAGACAACATTTTGTTTCTTTGAAGACCAAGAAATAAGATTACCGCCAAGAAATAAATAATATGCTGAAGTAGAACGAAGATTTATCGGGCAACCAACCCAATCAGCATCACTATAACATGTCAAATGATCAATTGAACCACCGGGTATATATAGACCATGATTTAAAGTTCCATGCAAAAACGTAAAATATGTTTGACTGCAATATAATGAATTAACAAAGGAGAATGCATAAATTGAAATATTTTATTGACAGCAAAAGCAATATCAGGACGCGTAAATGTTAAATATTGAAGACCACCAACTAGACTCCTATAGAGAGTAGGATCAGAGAAGGAAGAAGTATGAGTAGAGTGAGTAATTGGAGTTGCAACTGGCTTAGAAGAAACAAGATTTGCACGACTGAGAAGATCTTTAATGTATTTAGATTGAGAGAGAAAATAACCGCCATTCGCAGAAGTGATGGAAACTCCAAGAAAAAAATTAATTGAACCCAAATCATTCATTGAGAATTCAGATTTAAGAGTTTGAAGTAAGGAATTGAGCAAGGTAGTAGACGATGCCGTGAGAAGAATATCATCTACATAGAGAAGAAGAATAGCAATATCAGTTCGATGGGCGTAAATAAAAACTGAGCAATCGGACATGCTATTGCGAAAACCATGACGAAGAAGAAATGAAGAAAAACATTGGAACCATGCCCTCAGGGCTTGTTTTAAGCTATAAAGAGCTTTGTTCAACCGACAAACATGATGTTAAAATTGTGGATGAACAAAGCCAGTAGGTTGTTTCATGTATACCAGTTCATCAAGTTTTCCATGTAAAAAGGCATTCTTGATGTCTAATTGATGGATAGGCCAACTCTTAGACGCGGCAAGAGCTAAATGTTGGGATACAATTGTTGTAGGGAACGGGAAATAAGTAACTATTACATTAGTAGAAAGCATAAACAAACTATTACAATAAAACTGGAAATCAAAACCTTAACAAACTACTTGTGTGATTTGCTGAGTCGAGTGATGGCACTCTGTCTTTAAGACAAGATTGCCCCGTATATCTCCTTTTACGGTGTTGAGCAATAGTCTACCAAGATACAACAACAACTTTAACAAGTGAGCAAAGGAAACTCAAGTGTTACTCTTGAAGAACTTTGAGTATAGTAACTTTGCTAGAGAGAAAAGAATATGAACTTTGAAAATTCTGGAGTATTTTCTAAGTGTTGAGTGTAGTGTGTTTCAATTGAGCCAAATGCCTCAATTTATAGTGTAAGTAGAAGACATTCAGCCAAATAATGGCTGAATTCATGTGGCAAGTAATGGAGAATCAATGCTCCAAAACCAACCCAAACGTAAGATTTTTCCAACTTTTCGTCGCAGCATTCTGCCTCCAAAGCGTCGCGGCTCCAGTGACTGCCCAACCATTTAGTGCCGAGACGCTGCCTGGGAGGCCCCGCGGCGCTCCAGCTCCGACGGTTGTGGCACTGCGGCCCTTCACGGCTCCACGACAATTTCCGACTCGTTTCATTTTACACTTTGTACACTTCTTCCTTCATTTACCAACGTGGAATACTTTGTCATTTGTCCAATAATCGTCCATAACTCTATGTCTCAAACGTATTACATACGTACCGATATCTCTTTCACTAATGAAATTTGCGATACTTGGCACTACGTGTGCACGTGTGTGGAAACGACGTTTCCAATGTGCGGGCCCAATAGTTTGAGTCATAAATTAATGGGATATACTTATTTCCACATTTAGTAAATTTCCAACAATCCCTTCTTGAAAGAGATTTTGGCGCACACACATGGTGCCTTTTCTAGCAATCTTTCAGCGGACCGATGTTGCATATGGATAGGTAGCATACGCTTTGAACCTTCCATAGTTGAATACCATCGAACTTACTTACTGCGCGGTGAATGTGATGTCTTGAACCGTCAGTGTTTAGTGTAAGCCAAGTCAACAGTACCAACACAACAACTTCCTCGACTCAGTTCTTCGTAATGTTTTGTCCGTTGTGGTCGTGGACACTTCTTGGATTCTTAAGTGTGTTCATTTGAGGTGGCATGTCCTCGTACTTAAATAGGTGGTCTCCTACAAGGTATCCTGCTATACCCCATTTTACAAGTGTTAGGAACCATTAAAAATTTCCCTAAACCTAACCTCAACTAGTGAGGATCGTTAAACATTTTGGAAACTTAACCTTCACCCACACTGCAGATAGCACTTATAGTCTATCATGGGAACGACTTTGGATTTGGTGTTTCTTTACAGAAATCACTATCTGAAGTGCTCATGCATCCACCGAAGCGATCAACTGAACCTTTACAACTTAGTTTTCCCATTGAACCTAATTCCTGGGATCTCCAGTCAGTAAGGTTGGGTTACCACCGTATTGGTCCTTATACTTTGGGTTTTAAGCCCATTCCTCTAGACAGGAAGAACATCTGATCTTTGGGTAAGCCCTTTGTCAGTGGGTCTGCTATGTTATCCTTTGACTTTATGTAATCAATGGATATTATACCCGTTGTGATCAGCTGCCTAATGGTCTTATGCCTCCGTCGAATATGATGAGACTTACCGTTATACATTGCATTCCGTGCCCTTTCTAGAGCCGACTGGCTATCGCAGTGGATCATTACAGAAGGTACGGGTTTGTTCCGGCAAGGAACATCCTCTAAGAAGTCGTGAAGCCACTCAACTTCTTCTCCTGCTTTGTCTAAAGCTATAAACTTCGATTCCATTATGGATCGGGCGATGCAAGTTTGCTTAGAGGATTTCCAAGACACATCCCCACCACCAATTGTAAATACATACCCACTGGTGGACTTGGTGTTCTCTATATCAGATATCCAGTTTGCATCACTATACCCATCTAGTACAGCTAGATATCTCGAATAATGCAACCCGTAAGTTAGCGTGTATTTCAGGTATTGAAGTACCCGATTCAACGCCTTCCAGTGATCATCACTCAGATTACGGGTAAACCTAGCCAACTTGTTGACTACATAAGCAATATCAGGTCGGGTGCAGTTTGTTATGTACATCAAACTACCGATCACCTGTGCATATCGCTCCTGGCATATGGGTACACCACGATGTTTATCAAGTTTTTGATTTCTATCCATTGGTGACTTTATAAGCGAACTGTCTAACATCTCGAACTTTCTCAAAACATCCTTGATGTAGTGAGACTGAGATAAGACCAGTCTGTCAGACGTCTTAGATATTTTTATCCCTAAGATGACATTTGTGATACCCATATCCTTCATGTCGAAGCATTGTTTCAACATGTTCTTAGTCTCTAGAATTATGCTAGGACTGCTCCATGTGATCAACATGTCATCTACATACAGGCATATCATAACAACCGAGTCAGACTTACATTTCATGTAGACACATTTGTCACACTCATTAATGGCGAAACCCTTCGATAGTAGAGTACTATCAATTTTTTCGTGCCATTGCTTCGGGGCTTCTTTCAGCCCGTACAGAATTTGATAAGCCGACAGACTTTCTTCTCTTGCCTTGGAACCACATACCCCTCGGGTTGTTCCATATAAATTTATTCTTCCAAATCACCATTTAGGAAGGCTGTCTTGACATCCATTTGATGTATCTCAAGGTCACGCAACGCTGCGATCACAATGAATACTCGTATGGACGTCATCCTAGACACCGGGGAGTACATGTCAAAGTAGTCAAGGTGTTCCTTTTACCGATAGCCCTTGACGACCAACATGTCCTTGTACATATCTATTGACCCTTCTACTTTATACTTCCGTTTGAGCATCCACTTATAACCCAACGGTTTATTTCCCGGAGGAAGATCAACCAACTCCCAAGTATGGTTATGCTGAATGGAGCCTATTTCACTCTCAATATATTCTTTCTAGAGTGGTGCCTCTAGAGTTAACAATGCTTTAGCAATTGTCCTTGGTTCATCATCAACCATATAAGCTACAAAGTCAGGACCAAATGATTTATCCTTCCTGGTCCTTTTACTTCGCCTTAGTTCTATCTCTAGAGTCTCCAAGTTATGAGAATCTAGAACACTAGATTCCGGATATTCAGCCATCTCGAGATCCACTAGATCTGAACCATCTAGATTCGGGCCATCAACGACTCCCGGTTCCTGAGAGTTTTGTTCATAACTTCGTTTGCGAGAGGTTATGTCTTTTTCCTTTCTAGGAAAGGTACCTTCAAAGAATTGTGCATTCATTGATTCCATGATTGTACCCCCGTGAATATCTGGAATATCTGACTTATGCACTAAGAAGCGATAAGCACTACTGTTATTTGCATATCCGATAAATATGCAATCTACAGTCTTAGGCCCAATCTTGACCTACTTTGGCTTGGGTACCTCGACCTTTGCCAGAAAACCCCACACCTTTAAATATTTATAGGTGGGTTTCTTTCCCTTTCATGATTCATATGGAGTTTTGTCCTTACCCTTATGTGGGACTCTGTTAAGAATCGTATTAGCGGTAAGGACAACTTCTCCCCATATGTTTTGGGGAAGACCGAAATTGATGAGCAAGGCATTCATCATTTCCTTCAATGTGCGGTTCTTACGTTCCGCCACACCGTTCAATTGAGGTGAGTATGGAGCCGTCGTTTGATGAACAATGCCTTCTTGGGCACAATATTCCTCAAATGGCGCTACATATTCTCCCCCTCTATCGCTACGAATGGATTTAATCCGCATGCTTAGTTGGTTCTCAACTTCTGCTTTGTAACGTCGGAACGCTTCAAAGGCTTCATCCTTACTTTTCAACAAGTAAAGGTAACAATACTTTGTGATATCATCAATGAATGTCACAAAGTACTTGTTCCCCCTAGTTTGTGCAAACTTTAAATCACATATATCTATGTGAATAAGTTTTAGAGGAGCGGTATTCCTTTCGACAGATCGAAAAGGAAGCTTTGTGAGTTTTGCCTCTACGCATACCTCACACTTAGGTTGAGGGTTTACGTCGATAGATGGAAACAACTCCAACTTTACTAACCTTTGGATGGACTTGTAGTTGACATGTCCTAATCTATGATGCCATAAATTAAAGGACTCAAGCAAGTAAGATGAAGAGGCTTCAATATTATTGCTTTTACGTAATACAGACATGGTGTTTACTTTGAAGAGGCCTTCACAGACGAATCCTTTTCCCATAAACGTTCTATTCTTAGTGACTACAAATTTATTGGACTCAAACACTAGCCTAAAACCAGCATTAACCAATAAAGGACTTGAAATTAAATTTCTTCTAATCTCAGGAACATGCATCACTTCCTTCAGAGTGAGCTCCTTTCCAGAAGTCATCTTTAGGACTACCTTTCCTACCCCCAGCATGTTAGAGGGAACGTTGTTGCCCATGAACAACTTCTTGTTTGTAATCGGTGTATAAATGGAGAAGGCATCTCTGTTGGAACAGATGTGTCTTGTAGCACATGTGTTCATCCACCATTACATAGAATTCTCAACCAGGTTTGCTTCTAGCACCACCGTTGAGAACTCCTCAATCATGTCATTCAGAAACTGGTCCTTGACAATGTTAATCTGAGCCTTGCCCTTAGCTTTGGCCTTCTTTTGTTGCTCAGTCTTGAGCTTGCGGCAGTCCTTGATCATATGACCAGGTTTCCCACAGTGGTGACAGTTTCCTTTGAACTTCTCCGCTGCTTGGGTCTTGCCATCTTTCTGGAACTTGCGCTTCTTGCATAGGTTCCCTTTGGCCTCATCCAGATTTGCCTTTGCCTCAGCGGGTTGTTTACCCCTAGGCAAGGTCTTCTTATTATCTTCCTGAATTTGGAGTTTGATAATAAGTTCTTCAAAGGTCATCTCCTTTGTCTTGAGCTTTAAGTAGCTCATAAACTCATTCCGCAAAGGAGGTAACTTTTCAATCAATGATGCAACCAAAAACTGCTCGTTTGGCTTCATACCTTCCAAATCCATGTGATGTAAAATCATTTGGAATTCCTGGACTTGGGACATCACTGTCTTACTATCCACCATTTGAAATTTCAGAAATTTCCCAACGATGAATTTCTTAGTACCTGCATCTTGTGCGTTGTACTTCTTTTGTAGCTTCTCCCACAACTCTTTGGCAGTGCCAACGGTGCAATACACCATGTAGAGGGGTCTGACAAGTAATTCAATATGTAATTCTTACACATGAAATCACTATGACTCCATGCATCAAGAACCATCTTCATGCATTTAATGACATGGATACATAGGCCCCCTTCACCCATTTCAGAAGGCGAAGGGTCCATTTCATCTCCAGCTTGTGGAGGATCTTCTGTTAGGAAACGTGACATTCCCATAACAGTCAGATAAAAGAGCATCTTTTGTTGCCATCTTTTGAAGTTTGATCCCGTGAACTTTTCAGGGCGTTCATGGTGAAATCCAGCGGGTGGAGGAGTGGTAACATTCCCTTGAGCGGCAACAAAGGCATTGGATGAGCCTTGAGCAACCGGAAAGACATTAGGAGTGCCTTGAGCAGTGGGGAAGGCAGAGGGATTGCCTTGAGCAGCAGCAGCAGAATCAGAAGCAGTTTGATTTATATCAGTCATCTTTCTAACTTAGTTACTTACAACAAAATCTTGTCTTAAAATTGTTGGGATACAATTGTTGTAGGGAATGGGAAGTAAGTAACTATTACAATAGTAGAAAGGATAAACAAACTATTATAATAAAACTAGAAATCAAAACCTTAACAAACTGCTTGTGTGATTTGCTGAGTCGAGTGATGGCACTCTGTCTTTAAGACAAGATTGCCCCGTATATCTCCTTTTACGGTATTGAGCAATAGTCTACCAAGATACAACAACAACTTTAACAAGTGAGCAAAGGAAACTCAAGTGTTACTCTTGAAGAACTTTGAGTATAGTAACTTTGCTAGAGAGGAAGAATATGAACTCTGAAAATTCTGGAGTATTTTCTAAGTGTTGAGTGTAGTGTGTTTCAATTGAGCCAAATGCCTCAATTTATAGTGTAAGTAGAAGACCCCTCAACTAGCCAACTAAAGGCCTTCAATAGCCATGTAATTGCACATGATTGATGGGTTACATTCAGCCAAATAATGGCTGAATTCATGTGGCAAGTAATGGAGAATCAATGCTCCAAAACCAGCCCAAACGTCATATTTTCCAACTTTCCGTCGCAGCATTCTGCCTCCGAAGCGCCGCGGCTCCAGTGACTGCCCAACCATTTAGCGTCGTGGTGCTGCCTGGGAGGCACCGCGGTGCTCCGGCGCCGCGGCTCCGACGGTTGTGGCGCCGCGGCCCTTCACGGCTCCGCAACGATTTCTGACTCATTTTATTTTACACTTTGTACACTTCTTCCTTCATTTACCAATGTGGAATACTGTCATTTGGCCTATAACCGTCCATAACTCTATGTCTCAAACGTATTACATACATACCAATATCTCTTTCACTAATGAAATTTACGATACTTGGCACTACGTGTGCATGTGTGTGGAAACGACGTTTCCGACGTACGGGCCCAATAGTTCGAGTCATAAAATAATGGGATATACTTATTTTCACATTTAGTAAATTTCCAACACTAAAATAATGTGAATGGTGACTGGCTATACCACTGGACTAAATGTTTGATCGTAGTCAAGTTCATATTGTTGATTATACCCTTGAACAACAAGACGAGCTTTATAACGTTCTAGAGACCTGTCAAACTTTTGTTTAACCCATAAAACCCAACAACAACCAATAATATTAACATTAGGTAGTGGAGGCACTAAATCCAAGTATGGTTGGCCATGAGCGCATTGTACTCTTCAGCCATTGCACGTCTCTAATGAGGACATTTATTAGCTTCCATAAAAGAAGATGGTTCGGATAGAAGAGAAGAGGTATGAGATATCAAGGATGACAGGATCCGTGGTTTAAGAGATCATGTTTGCTTTCGAGTAACCATATGATGAATTTTAGAGAAAGAAGAAGATGATGCAGTTACGGGAGTTGGAGATACAGTGGTAATTGGAATATTCTGCACATTTGTAGGTGTAGTATACGTAGGAGTGGGAGGTTGAGTCAAATTGGGATTATGTGGTTGATTGGCTAAGGATAAGGAATGTACTGGTGCATTATGTAGAAGTTGAGTTGTAGAAGGAATAGGTTTGTTGTTAAGAGATGGCACTAAAGTAGGAGAGGAATCTGGAGATGATAAATGTGAAGTATTAGGTATTCACGTGTACATACCCACTACCATAATTAGAATATATTTCATATATTGTGTAATATTTAGTGATGTACAATTATGGTACATATATGATTAATATTGTATTAGGGTTCCACATTATACAATATATATATTTGTATTAATGAAAAAAACTCTCCAATGGAGATTAATACATTCTTACATGGTATCAGAGCCAGACCCATTCCAATTCTTTGTTCACCAATATTGGGCCCTCAAATTATATAATACACGCTCCAGTTAATAAGGTCTGGTGTGCGGGGGAGTGTTAAGAGTCCCACATCAGATATGGAATGGAAACATGGACTCATTATATGAATTTGGACAATCCTCACCTTTCAAGCTAGCTTTTGGGGTTGAATTAGGCTCAAGATCCATTCTTTACATGGTATCAGAAGCCAAAACTTAAACCCTAATTTCTTTCATCTGCCGCTGCAGCCACTCGGGTTCTGCGACCTTTTCCCGAGAAAACAAAAGTGGTTGCTTGGAACCAAACCACTCTGTTTCCATGCCTCATTTTCTGCCTGAGAAAGCCACTTTCGATGTCAGCTTTTCTCCTTTCCCGAAACAATACACAATTGTGGTTGCTTAATTTCTTCCTTCAGCAAAACTGAAAACAAAAGTGGTTGATTTGTACAACCATTTTTTTCCATCAGCTTTTATCCTTTCCCAAAAAAAAATTACACAATTGTGGTTGCTTTGTTTCTTCCTTCAGCAATAGCCGAGAACAAAAGTGGTTGATTTTTTTGTCACCTCGGTTTCTGCTTCCTTCTTCACAATTTTTTTTGGCTTATTCACAAAACTTTTCTTCCTTTACCAAAACTAATTCACTATAATGACTTTTCCCAATTCGACCCTATTTCCGGGAGCCGAGTAGTCCCCTCCAGGCCCCTCCCAAACTAATTTAGGCACGGCTTTCGTCACATTGACCCCTAAGCAGTCCGATAATTCATGGTATATAGATACGGATGCCACGTCTCACCTAACCAATAATTCTGGTAATCTTCCTCACCTGCGAAGTTTAAATACTTCATAATCTATTATGGTTGGAAGCGGCCATCGCATTCCAATTCAAGGGTTTGGCCACACACTAACCCCACCACCACATCCCAGTTCTCCATAAATAACATCTTATATGCTCCTAACATTATCAAAAACCTAATCTTCGTTAGGAAATTTACCACCGATAATTAAGTATCAATTATCTTTGACCCGTTTGGATTTTCCTTAACGGACCTCCGTACCGAAAAACTCCTTATGAGGTGAAATAGTGAGGGTGATCTCTATCCTTTCCTATCCACATCCGCTGCTAGTATCAACCCTCCCACATCTCTCACTACCCATGTCACTCCTCCCATCGCTTTGGCAACAATTTTTCCGTCAACCTGGCACAATAGTCTTGGACACCCAAGAGCCCCTATTTTTAATTTTCTTAGAAACAATAATTTAATTTGTTGTCCTAATGGAAAATTTGTCGAACAATGTCTTTCTTGTTCTTTAGGCAAATATGTTCACCTTCCGTTTCAGTCTTCTTTGAGTGTTATATATTCTCCTTTTGACATTGTTCATACAGATTTATGGACATCTCTCATTACTAGATCACCGGGTCATAAATTTTATCTCATATTCTTAGATGACTTTTCTCACTTTGTCTGGGTCTATCCGCATAAATTCAAGTCTGAAGTGTTTGCCAAGTTTCTTGCATTTCGTGTCTGTCAAAAAACAATTCGACAAAGACATAAAATCGCTTCAATGTGATAACGGTCGTGATTTCAATAATTCCGCATTTCATAATTTTTGCTCTACTTATGGCATGGTTTTCCGATTTTCGTGTCTCCACACCTCCTCCCAAAATGGCAAGGCCGAACGAATCATTTGCACTATTAATAACATGGTTCGTACGACCCTGTTTCATGCCTCTTTCTTCTCCTCTTTTTAGGTCTATGCTGTTAAAATGGCTGAATGTATTCTAAATATTTTTCCCACCCAAACCCTTCACAATAGAACACCTACCGAAATTTTATTCCGTATGATCCCAACTTATGAGCACCTACGAATTTTCAGTTGTCTATGCTACCCAAATCTTGCTTCCACAGTCTCGTATAAACTTGCACCCCCCACCACTCCTTGTTTGTTCTTAGGTTTCTCGCCTAATCATAGGGGTTATTTGTGCTATGATGTGTCTTCCCACAAAATTATTGTGTCTCGTCATGTCACGTTCAATGAAGTAATCTTCCCTTTTGCAAACATCTTAAATTTTTGAAACACGGACTATACCATTCTAGACGAGTATGAAACCTCACCCGCCATACTCACCGAACTCTATCGAACAACCACCACCATCCCCGTCGCTGCAAAACACCACTTCCACCGTTAGCACTATTTTCAGCAACCCTCCGCCACCGCTGATTGCCATTGCCATCACCGGCAATCGGTTAGCTGTCCCCCAGAATAGCCCCACCATATTCCCCGGTTCTGCGTCTCAGTCCCCGTCTTTGTCAAAACTGGTCAGTATCCAGAACATCCACCGGCCATCGCAACCGGCGACCACTGTGTCACCATCCCTCGCCGCAGTAAATCCAAACTCCCAAATCAACCCAGCAAACCCACCAGTTTCCAACACCCTACACCGCAATAATACCACCACCTGGACCTACACAACCACACCCACCACACCGTCACTCCAGCACCAACCCACCACCGATATCATACCTAATATCGCCTACCCCACACAACATCGATTTACCTAGATCATCACCCCTACCCGACCCATCGTCGCCCCCAAAATAACTCGACAACAACTCGATGCCCTGTCCAGTCGACCAAACCCATCACCGACCCGACACCATCCCAGCAGTCAGTGACCCAAAATAGCCAACCACACACCCAATAGAAAAACGTGCCCAACACGGGATTTTTAAGCCCAAATTCCAATTTAACTTATCCACACAATCTATTTCCCCAATTCCCAAAAATCCAAAATTAGCCAAACTAGACCCGAATTGGAATGCGGCCATGTGTGAGGAATTTAATGATTTACCCGACCCATCGTCGCCCCCAAAATAACTCGACAACAACTCGATGCCCTGTCCAGTCGACCAAACCCATCACCGACCCGACACCATCCCAGCAGTCAGTGACCCAAAATAGCCAACCACACACCCAATAGAAAAACGTGCCCAACACGGGATTTTTAAGCCCAAATTCCAATTTAACTTATCCACACAATCTATTTCCCCAATTCCCAAAAATCCAAAATTAGCCAAACTAGACCCGAATTGGAATGCGGCCATGTGTGAGGAATTTAATGATTTAACGAAATAACATACTTGGGATTTGGTTCCTAGACCAGAGGAGTGAATGTGGTCCGATGCATTTGGCTTTTTCACCACAAATATAGAGATAGTGGCGATCTAGAGGCATATGAGGTAATACTTGTGGCTAATGGCACTAATCAGTAGAACAATATTGATTGTGGTAGGACATTCAGTCCGGTTGTTAAACCGGCTACCATCGCACAGTTCTGAGTATTGATATGTGTAAGCATTGGTCGATTCATCAGCTTGATGTGAAGAATGCATTTCTACATGGGGATTTGAAGGAAACTGTTTACATGCACCAGCCGCTTTGCTTTTTCCATCTAGCAGCCCCTCAGTATGTATGTCGCCTCCGTAAGTCACTTTATGATTTGAAATAGTCTCCTAGAGTGTGGTATGATCGCTTTGCACAGTACATTATGCGGATTGGGTTTGTATGTAACAAGTGTGATAATTCTCTCTTTATTTTTCATCGAGGTAATATCACCGCTTACTTGTTGTTATATGTGGATGACATTATGCTTACTGCCTCCTCTGATTTATTGAAAAATGAGATTATTACATTGCTCAAAACTGAATTTGCATGACTGACTTAGGGAAGTTGATTTATTTTTTGGGGATATCAATGACTAGATCTGCAGATTTTATGTTTTTGTGTCAGCGCAAGTATGCAGAGGAGATAGTACACAGGGCTAAGATGGCAAACTGCAAGATAATGTCCACTCCAGTTGACTCTAAATCAAAGCTTAGTGGTGTTGATGGTAATCATGTGTCCGATCCCACACTTTACAGGAATCTTGTAAGTGCACTACAGTAACTCACGTTCACCAGGCCTGATATTGCTTATATTGTTCAGCAGGTATGCTTATTTATGCATGCCCCCATGGAGCCTCATTTTACTACCCTTAAGCGTGTCATTCGATATATTAAGGGCACACTTGATTAAGGATTGCACCTATACCCCTCAGCACCGATCAGGTTGTTATCATATATGGATGTTGATTGGGCAGGCTGTCTAGACACACGATGCTCCACTTCTGGCTATTGTGTGTTCTTAGGGGATAATCTCATTTTTGGTCTGCCAAGAGGTAAGCCACCCTATCCCGTTCGAGTGCAGGAGCAGAGTATAGAGGCGTTGCTAATGTTGTTGTTGAGATCTGTTGACTTCGAAATCTTCTTTTGGAGCTACAATGTCCCTTGTGTAAAGCGTAGTTGGTTTACTGTGATAACAGATCCACATATATTTATCTCATAACCCGGTTCAGCATTAGTGAACCAAGCACATTAAGATGGATATACAATTTGTTCGTGAGAAGGTTTCTCTTGGTCATGTTAAGGTGATACATATGCCTTCTTCATATCAGTATGCAGATATATTCATGAAAGGCCTTTCGAGACAGCTCTTCCTCGACTTCAGATCCAGTCTTAGCGTCCAACCTCCTCCCGCTCCGACTGAGGGGGTGTATTAACGTGTACATACCCCTTACCATAATTAGAATATATTTCATATATTGTGTAATATTTAGTGATGTACAATTATGGTAGATATATGATTCTTATTGTATTAGGGTTCCATATTATAAACTATATATATATATATATATTAATGAGAAAGACTCCCCAAGGGAGATTAATACATTCTTACATTAGGATTAGATACGAAATTAGAGTTTGAAGATTAGGAAGAATTTAACGGAGAAATATTAGGAGGTGGTTGTCGTGAAGAATTACGAAAGCTAGTAGGCAGGGATAAATCAATTATGTTAGGAAATTTAAAAGGAGAAAAAGAGGCTGAAGCAGAACATTTTGAGACTAGATACGGATAAGGGAAACAATTTTCATCAAATCGTGCATGCCGAGGAACAAAAATTTTGTTACTTGAAGGATCGAAGCAGCGAAAACCTTTGTAATTTAATAGATAACCAAGAAAAATACAATGTTTGGAATGTGGACTTAATTTATTTTGGCAATAGTCACCTAAGTTAGGATAACAAGAACAACCAAAAACACGTAAATGATTATATGCAGGAGCCTTACAAAAAAAAGCTCAAAAGGAGTTTTGAAATGAGTTACAGAAGACAGAAGAATATTGAGAAGATAAACAGCAGTGTGGAGTGCTTCTACCCAAAATTGAGAGGGAAAGGAGGCTTGAAAAAGAAGAAAATGTATCATATTAAGAATGGTGCGATGCATACGCTCAGCCTTTCCATTTTGTTGGTGCGTATGTGGGCAAGAAATTCGAAGAGAAATACCATTGTCGTTAAGAAAAGAGCGAAAATCACCAAACTTAACATATTTGGCAGCCCCATCACATTGTAGCATTTTTGTTTTAGAAGAAAATTGAGTCAAAACATAGGCATAAAATTGCTTAAACATGGTGAAGGCTTCGCTTTTGCGTTTAATGGGAAAAACCCAAGAGAACTTAGTGAAATCATCATGAAAAAGTATGAAATAACGAAAATCAATAAATGAGGGGATGGGAGAAGTCCAAATATCACTATGTATAAATTCAAATAGAGAGGAAGTAGAATTACTGGAATTCACAAAAGGCAGTTTGTGGTTTTCGTGAATCTAAACGCTTCATTGAAGAAGTACCAGGCAATTTATTTTCTCTAACTAAACTAGATAAAATTAAAGTGCTTGGATGTCCTAAGCGACGATGCCAAATAGTTGGAGAAGCACGAATTACAGCAAGAGAGGTAGAAGCACCACCACCACCAAAGGAAGAAGACGAAATAAAGTAGAGAGGTCCGGTACTATTGCACCTGAGAAGTGTTTTCTTCGTCTTGAAGTCCTTGATAGAAAAACCAAAATCGTCAAACCTAATAGAACATTTATTGTCCTTAATGAATTTTCGGACACTAAGTAAAGTAGCAGAAAAATTTGGAACAATTAAAACATCTTTTAGAGTAAAAATTGAAGAGGGAGTAGAAAGATTACCATGACCCGTAAATGAGATCGGAAGTTGAGTTCCGTTACCTACTATAACACGATCATTACCATTGTAAGGAGAAGCTGAAGATAGGTTAGTAGCATTGGGTGTCATATGAGAAGAAGCACCAGTATCTACGTACCAATGGTTATCATTTGATGAAGCATATGATGCTGGTGTAGATTGAGGTTGAGTGGCTGAAAATAGAGCTTTGTGATTAAGAGAAGGGCAGTCACGGGTAGAGTGATGTAATTGGAAACAAAGTTGACACTGAATAGAAGTGTAGTCAGGAACGGAAGAAAAGGATTGTGGTGGTGGACCTAAAATAGAGGAACCACAAGGTAGAGGGTTGACGTATTGAGGCATAACAGTAAAGGGCTTTGAGTATCTATGATTATGACAACCACTACCCCGTCCGCCATTAGAATGACGACCTCCATTATAATTTTTACCACGACCTCTACCATAAGAATTTGAAGATTGTTGTTTTGCAACAAAAATGGTGGTAGAATGATTCGCTGAAGGAGAAGAAATACTTATCAATCGAGACTTAGGAAGAAAAAGAAGAGAACGAGTTTCGACAAAGGAAGGAAGAGGGACACGAGTAGATATAGAGGTACTAATAGGCATATGGTCCGAAGGGAGGCCAGATATAATTTGAAGAACAATATCTGTGTCGGATATGGGATTACCAACAGAGGTTAAAGCATATGCAATAGATTTGAGATGATGAACGTATTCATTAATGGAGAGATCGCCTTTTTTAAGATTATGAAATTGAACTTTAAGTTAGAGAGTTCGAGAAGAAACTTGATCACGAAACAAACGTTCTATTTGAAGCCAAGCTTCACGAGCGGTGAGAGAATGATTGGGTTTGATAATAGCTTGGAGAATCTCTTGTGAAATAGTAGCATGAATCCATGAAAGAACAACATAATCAAGTTGAATCCATTAATGGAAAGATGGATTAGGGAATAAGGTGTCGTTATCATCAAGAACAGTGGGTGACAGACAAGGATTATTGCCATCAATAAAACTGTAAACTCCATAACCTTTGAACACATGCAAAAAAAGTTTCCTCCATAGCATGTAATTGGTATTATCAAGAACGGTAGTGACCAAATTTTTTATGTTGGAGAGAGAGATGGCAGAATGAGAGGAAGGCATTAGGAAGAAATAAATAGATATAACTGTAAAGGTTGAAGAAGTAGAAGAAGTAGCCATAACTGTAGAAGTAGATTGAGCGGAAGAAGATGGTGCCATGAATCTGGAAAGAAGAACGTAGGGAATATACAACCTAAGCAATATGATACCATGTAACAAACTGTATTCTTGATGAATTGATGTACATTCACACGAGATATATATACATATATATATATATATATATAGATATATATATATATATATATGAGATACATTGATGAATAAAGACTATTCTACCCTTATAAAGATACAACAACAACAACAACATACCTAGTGAAATTCCACAACGTGGGGTCTGGGAAGGGTAAAGTGTACGCAAACCTTACCTCCACCTTGGATAGAGCGGTTGTTTCCGGGAGACCCTCGGCTCAAGACAAAGCATAATCACAAGCAAAGCAAAGCAAAGAAAGAGAAACGGTCAGACTCAGACAAGAAATTAAAGCAGTATGAACATGCTGATAACAAAATTGAATACGCCATGGTAGTGCATTCTAACAAAAGGAAGCAGTAGCTAACATAACTAAATAAGATAAATAAAGTACACTAAATAATACATAATATCATAAATTAAACTACAGGGGACTGTGAAGCAATGTTGCGCCTATAAGTGTGATAGGCTAATCGGGCATATAGTAAGAACACTACAACTATCATTTCGTAAGTGTAAGTAGGACTACGCTCGACTACCTACTACCCTTCTATCATAATATGTGTCCTCTACAACCCCCTATCTAAGGTCATGTCCTCAGTAAATTGCACCAGCGCCATATCCCGTCTAATCACCTCTCCTCAATACTTCTTCAGCTTACCTCTATCCCTCCTAAACCCGTCCATTGCCAACCTCTCACACCTCCACACTGGGGCATCTGTGTCTCTTCTTTGCACATGCTCAAACCATCTCAACCCCGCTTCCCGCATCTTATCCTCCACCGAGGCCACTCCCACTTTGTTCTGGATATCATCATTTCTAATCTTATTTATCCTTGTATGTCCACACATCCATCTCAGCATCCTCTTCTCCGCAACTTTCATCTTTTGTATGTGTGAAGTCTTGACTAGCCAACACTCTACCCCATACAACATAGTCGGTCTAACCACCACCTTATAGAACTTGCCTTTAAGTTTTGATAGCACATTTTTATCGCACAAGACTCCAGATGCGAGCATCCATTTCATTCATCCTGTCCCAATACGATATGTGACATCGTCATCAATCTCTCCCGGATAATAAACCCTAGATGCTTGAAGCTTCCGTTCTTTGGAATGACCTGTGTACCAAGTCTCACCTTCACGTCTGTCTCAGGGATGCTCTCGCTGCTGAACTTGCACTCCAAATATTCTATCTTGGTTCTATTCAACCTGAACCCTTTAGACTCCAAAGTCTATCTCCAAACCTCTATCTTGGCGTTCACTCCGCTGCAAGTCTCATCAATCAGGACTATGTCATCTGCGAATAAGATACACCATGGTACCTCCCTAGGGACTTTGTCGTATGCCTTCTCGAGGTCACAAATAGACACGACTCTCCTCACCCTTATCTCCATGACATTTTCCCAAACTTTCATAGTGTGGCTCAATAACTTGATACCCCTATAATTGTTGCAACTCTGGATATCACCATTATTTTTGTACAATGGAATCATTGTACTCCACCTCCATTCTTGGGGAATTCTTGTCATCTTAAAAATAACGTTAAACAACTCAGTTAGCCAATCCAAACCTGTCTTTCCTGCGCTCTTCCAAAATTCAACTGGATCTCATCATGCCCGATCGCTCATCCCCTGCGCATCCTGCGAACAACACCCTTAACCTCTTCAACCTTAATACTTCGACAATACTTAAAATCTTGGTACCTACTAGAATGCTCCAGATCTCCCAGCACAATGTCTACATCTCCTATTTTGTTCAAAAGTTTATGAAAGTAAGACTGTCACCTCCACCTAATATTTGCTTCATCCACCAATACTTTATCGTCCTCATCCTTGATGCACCTCATGTGATCCAAGTCACGGGCCCTCCTCTCCCTTGCCTTGGCTAGTCTGTACAACTTCTTATCCCCACAATTCTCCTCTAATTCCAAATACAGGCGTTCAAAAGCCGCTATTTTCTCCACCGTAACCGCTAGCTTTGCCTCCTTCCTCGCCATCTTATACAGTTTCCTATTCGTCCACTTCTCCACCCCATCCTTGCTTTCTCTTAATTTCACATACGTTGTTTCTTCGCTTCCACCTTCTCTTGAACTTTACCATTCCACTACTAGTTCCCTCGATGCCCACCACGGTTACCCTGTGAGGCCTCTAGCACTTCTCTATCTACCTCCCGAATGCAACTGGCCATCCTTTTCCCACATACCGATCACATCCCCACTACTCCCCCATGCCTTCTTGGCCATCAACCTCTCCCCCGTATCATTTGCACTAGCCATAGTCAAACTCCCTCATTTGATTCTTAACATGTCATCCACAACCCTCTTCTTCTCCATCTTGATCTCCAAATCCATCACCAAAACCTTATGTCAGGTTGTATGATCCTCCTTCAAAATAACCTTGCAGTCTTTACAAAGACCTTTGTCAACCTTCCTAAGAAGCAAAACGTTTATCTGAGTCTTAGCCATCGAATTACGAAATGTCATCAAGTGTTCCTCCTTCTTCAGGAACCTCGAATGTCCATCACCATCCTATAAGCTCTAGCGAACTTCAAAAGCGAGACGCCTCCCCCATTCCTGTCCCCGAGGCCAAAACCTCCATGCACGTCATCATAACCCTCCGAAAGTGTCCCGATATGTCCATTGAAATCTCCTCCTACAAATAACTTCTACCTCCCACCACTTCGTCCAAATCTTCCCAAAAGTTCCTCTTCTCCTCTTCTTCAAGCCCGCCTGCGGCGCATATGCACTAATAATGTTCATAGTGAACCCTCCAATGACCAACTTAATCGCCATCATTCTGTCATTGACCCTCCTAACTTCTACCACCTGATCCCTTAGCTCGCTCTCTACCAAAATGCCTACCCCATTCCTATACTTCGACCTACCCGAGAACCATAATTTATACTCGTCTACATCATTAGCCTTAGGTCCTATCCATTTGGTCTCCTGGAAACATGCTATATTAATCCTCATCTTCTTAAGAATCTTAACTAGCTCTATGGACTTCCCTGTTTTAGTCCTAATGTTCTAAGACCCTATTCTCAGCCTAACATCTATAGTCCTCGACAGAGAACATGACCCTAGTCTACTATCAGTTACCAAAGTCACTAAAGCAAATATAAAATAATAAACTACTCAAATGTTTACCCTAAAACAGAAAAAGGATCAAAGAGCAAGCACAAGTTAACAAGAATCTAGAGGCAAGTAAAACCACTTCGCCAAGAATGCTATAACTAAAGACAAGAAGCTGTAAAATTTAACAATAAAGTTAAGGACAAACAATGGATACGGGCAACCGAAGGTACCAACTCCAGTTGAAATTGAACCTGTTTTCCGATGCCATCACTGTTCACCGGCACCGAAAGTACTGTTCACTTGAGTTTTCACCAAAAAAATCAAATACCTACGTAGATCTAGGAGAAAAGGAACACAAGAACAAGAATAAGAATAAGAAAAGAATAAAAAAATAAATGAAATTTTATAAAAAAAAATGTTTTTCTGTCGCCACCGGTGGATGGTCGGAGTGGTGTTGTTGGGGTCTTACCGTCGGGAATGGGGGTGGATGGGGTGGGGTTGGTGATGTTACCGTTGGGGGAGTAAATTAGAGAGAGGAGAGAGAGAAGGGTTAATCAAAAATACACAAAGAACCAAATCTAATTCGTAGAGACTAAGCAAAGCAAAGCATCACATCCCCCGAAAATTGAAAAGGGAAGTGATGCTGTCGGAATCACGCCGGTGGTCGGTGCGGGAGATGGCCGGGTACAAATAATATTTATACTTATTATTAATGTCATATTTGGGTAGTTGGTTTCTCAAGTTCAAGCTGAAGTCTAAAATGTGAGAAATGTGATACTAATAATAGTTGGCTATTGTACTGACAATTTGAGTAATTGTAACATACAACAATCTGAGATAGGTGGGCTCGAGTAAAGCATTAACCAAATTTGAGTGAATGGAAGTGCCAGAATTACATTTCAACAACATTACACTCCACCTACAAATTACATTACTGAATTTTGTGAATGAACATAGCAAACTGTCAAACTTCTAAAATCTTAAATAAGCACAAAAGGTGTTGGAGACAACTTATTATAGCAGAAACTTATGCAATAAACGGAAAAAGAGTAACAAACGGATTACGTTAACATGATTATGCCTCGGAATCCATGGCCAGAATTGTACTGAGATTCATCGGTGTCATGTATTGTGACGAACCAGTCATGATTTGTTGCACAATTATCTTATTTGCCCTTTCGGATGGGTGGAACGGGTCCCAAAACGCGTACACATCTCTATTCGGGCACAAGTTAGACAGTGGTGTGCAAAGGCCAAGACCATTATATGGCCCTTGCCCACAACATGCTACCTTTGATGTTATAAATCCTGCCAATAACAGAATGAATGTCAATTTATAATAGGACGTGTAAATTTAAGGGTTTTTTTTTTCATTTTTGGCACGTGAGCCGAAATTAATTACGGTACTAGTCAAAGTATACAATACATATACACTTGTTATGTATATTATTATATTTATATATACAATATGTATATTTATATATATAATATGTATATTATATGTATATTTTTATATATTTAAAATACAAAACCTATACATTTGTTGGCTATTTTTTTGAGTGGTCCTATATGATTTCTTCACAGGGTCGGCCTGAGGGCCAAGCCACTAAAGCGGGGGCTTTAGGCCCCAAAATTTTTGGGGCCCCATTTTTTTTGACTCGGTGTTCGATACCAATATTGAAATTTTTCGATTAATTCGATTCCGGGACACGCACAGCCAATTAAAGAGGAAGGGCTCCGTAGCAAGTTTTTTTTTTTATTTTGAGATTCGAACCCAAAACCTCTAGTAAGGGAGAAAAAATAAAGTCTCTCGTTAAAGTTGGCTTTAGGCTACCGATCTTATTGAGCCGCCCCTGTTTTTTCACTAATGTATTTCCTTTTCTTTCTAATTTTGATATGCTTTACTTGAGCCGAGGATCTATCGGAAACAAACTCTCTACCTTCTCAAGGTAGGGGTAAGGTTGCGTACACACCACCCTTCCCAGATCCTAATTGTGGAATTACACTGGGTATGTTGTTGTTTATTTTTTTAAGTGGTCCAAAAATGTAATCATCCCTAAATATAATTTTATTTAAAGCATTGATTTTAAGATGCTTACCATATGCTTGTGGATTATTGATGAAATCAATATGCATTGCTTGTGTATTTGCAGCAATGAATACATTGCTGCCTAGTTGACTGTTAAGGTCCTGCAACATATGAGTAAGTTGTGGGTTGAACAGTGCTGCCGCTTGTTGCAACTGGACTGCACATTCCCCGTTCCTGCTACGTTGGGCAAGTTCTGCTGGGACACAACCCAATGGTCCAGTACCCGTGACTAGCACTCTACGAGCTCCCAAATCATAAACCCTCTGCAATAACAGTGGAAAGGCAACATTATGAAAAAGATTAGTTTCTGTAACACTAATAGTTCTTTATATTTTCTATTGACATATAAATCAATGTAATAAAAGAAAATTAAAGGGATGTGTGAGTGTGGGGTGGGTGGGGGTGTTAGGTATTGCAGGTTAATGTTATGAAGTCAAACCAGATCGGAAATCTCTGAAATTATCCCTATTTTTTGACTACTTTGCTAAACTTGTACCAAGAAATGATGTTACACTTACCAACAAGATTTTACGGTATTCTGATATAATAAAAGGGACATAATTTTGGAGTTTATATTGGCGTGACCGCGCAGAGTTGGGCACGAGATAGTAGTTATTGACAAAGTCGTTGCCTCCAAGAGTCATAAGAACAAGAGCTTGATTTACAAGTCTTTGTGTATTTTCTGCTCCAATTAGTGCACTCACTCTACTCTGATATTGCCTGAAGTATTCCAACTGCTGCGGCATTCGAATTATATTGACCTGCATATGTAGGATAGTTACACATTAAACTAAGTGTATCTAACTAAACAAACCAATTAAAATGTTTAAACAAGATATGTACAAATTGGATGCCAGTGTCATTTAGAATTCCAATTCCAGCAGATGCAAAATTGGCACCAACAAGAAGCCTTTGTCCATTAAGAGATGGACTCAAGTAAGGCAGTGGTGATTCTGAAGAACCAATTTGCTGACCTGAAAATGTAAAATAACCAAAGTTGATTAACTGTATGTTTAAATATGCATGTAAAGTTGCTCTTCCTGTAAGAAAACTCATCATATCTGTTTTAAATTTTAACTTAATGCTATAGATTAACAGTCTTCATGTTACACCTTATGTCTAACAACTCTTGTACGTAAAATTATGTACAATGTTGTATCTTTTCATATAGAGTTAAATGAAAAAATAATTATCATAATTATAGTATCGTCCATAAAGTAGGACTAGTAATACGAAAATAAGACAAGTTACCCGACATGTTAAAATACATTCGTAGCGTATATAAAAGTTAAATTCTTTCATGAGTTTAACCTACATACACTAACAGTGTAAAAGAACTTTTACACTATCATACTATCTAAAAGAAGGATTTAACTTATATACGGTGCTCATGAAAATAATTTCTATACTATCAATACTTTAACCTATTGTATCGAGTAATTTATCTTATAGGTTGACTTAATCCTATTTTTTATGAACGGTTACTGATAGTTATTTTCTGTGGGTTACCTCGTGAAGTTAAACTCTTAAAAGAAAACTATAGGTAGTCGTCTTAAAAAGTAGGATAAGTAATCTGAAAAATAAAACAGGTTATCTTCTACAACGAGTTAAAATTGCATATGAGTGTTTATAAGTTAAATCCTTTCATATAAGAGGCAGTGAAACGCAATTAATTAGTTGCTAGTCTAAACAAAAAAAAAGTTAGTTTGGTGCATGAAACATCTCGTGTTTTTGCAGGTCTGGAGAACGGTCCACTCCAAAGAGGTTTAATGTAGGCAGTCTACCCTGCCATAAGAATCAGTAACTGATTTTAATATATAGGTCATACGATGATAATTATAGGTCACACGAAAACAACTTTATTGTCTCAATAAAACTCCTCTTATGCTAATGTACAAAGCATTTTCCGTTAACACGGGATTCAGGAAAGGAATGCATTCCAAAGAGGTATAATGTAGGCAGCCTACCTTAAGACAAGTATTAGGGGCTAATATCACAACTCAAATATGTGACTTATTTATCACACAGAAATAACTATACCGTTACTTGAAAGCTCCCTTCTGCTGGTGTACATAAAAAAATTAAAATAAAAACAGAGAAGATGGACTCAGCTGATAATGTCAGGAATGTTGAGGCCATTGGAGAAACGACCAGTTGCCCTGCGAGTTGGAAAATCAATGCCATAAGGAGGTGAATCTGCCCTTGCAGTAGTAGCCAAATAATTATTATTTCCACTGTCAACAAGTGAATCTCCAAAAATAAAAAATGCCCGAGCCTCAGTTTGGGAAATAGCCACTCCCAAAATCAAGAAAATGCTGAAAAAAATGGAAATGGTAGAGCTAGTTATGGCCATTTTGGCAAGAGTTTTGACACAAAATCTAAGTGTTTTTGTGGAGACAAATGTAATTAGTTTGTGTGCACTTGCTTATAAGCAATTGGACAGGTACATTTATAACATGCAAAGAGAGTGAAAACTTGAGGGGTGAATTAAATGGACCAAGTTGGCACAGTTGGAAAGAAAAAATTTGGACCACAAGAAACAAATAAGAAAGAGCAAAGATTATAGTGGTAGTTTGAGGTATTCAATTTGGGCAGTTGAAGACTCCTTGGGTAGTATTGTAGTTATTTCTAATCACAAGACAAAATTATTCTTTTTTCGAGCCAAACAAAAAACCTTTTACATTTTATACTTCATGCTATTCATATAAGTATAATTCTTATTCACTCCTTAAGAAAGATATTTAATAACTTTAATCGTAAAAGCATTTTTCTAAAATTATTCTTTATCTCTCTCCGTAGACGACTCAACTGATACTCTTCTAATTTCAATAATAAGGGTAGATTTTGTGGTGCTTAGTCCAATGGGACTGGTTAGGTTTGCGTTATTCTAGAGTGAATTTATACACAAAAGGGGATAGAGATAAGGCTCTTTAGATGGTCTTTTTTATTGTATAATTGTTTAGTCTTCAAGTTGGAGTTCGAAATACATCCGGCTTAGTACGCTAGGAGTGGTTAGTCAATTCATGCAGAATTCAAGACAAGATTACTGGGAGGCTTTTTGTCCTATCTTGAAGTATCTCAAGAAAACTCCAGGAAAATGATTGTTCTTTAAAAGAAAAGATCCAATTCTTTCACACGGAAGGAGACAGCTCTCTCTTATTGCGAACTCTTGTTTCGAGTGAAAGGGAGAGCAGTGGCCCGCACCGCATTCATCGGTAAATTTCCCTCTACGGGGCGAGGCGTGGAAAGCACTATAAGTTAGTTGACTTCTCGACCAAAGGTGGTCTAGCTCAACCTACAAGTAGGAATAGATTCTATGAATCGTGATCTAGTGTTGTTGGAGTTGAGTCGGATAGCTTCTCATTTGTTATGGCTCGGTCCTTTTATGCTCGATTTTTGCCTTGTTGAAGATGTTGGTTTACAAGGATTTGCAGGAAACGGAAATTACAAGTAACTGCTTATGTAGGAATTGAAATTACAATTCAACAAGAAAGCTGAAAATTACAATATAACAACAAAATTGAAATTACACTTTTGTTGAACAAGAAAACGGGAAAGTTGTTTATCTTTGAGTCGAGTGTGGCACTCGTCCTTAAGACAATATTGCCCCGTATGTATCCTTTATACGTCTGGACAATTCGTCTCCCAAGATAAAACGACAATGGAACTATTGAGCAAAGGAAACTCAAAAGCTACCGTGAAGAATATTGAGCAATGAAATGATGCTTGGAAGATTAGGAAGAAAGCGATTTTTGCTTTGTGTATTTTCGTGTATGTTAAGTACTCCTCAACAATGGTATAAAGGGTGTTTATATAGGTGAGGGAGGGCTGTTTAAACTTGCCCCCATAATGTGACCATTATTGGCCAAATAATGGCCATTATGGAGGTAGTTAATCCACCAAAATAAATGGTGAAAAATGCCAACGGATTGGCCATTATAGGAGGTGTAATTCGGCCAAAATAAATGGGTGAATTGAGTCTTGGAGACGTTTACGTACCGGACCGTCGAAATTCGATTTTACGAAAAACTTCGGGGACCAAACTGTACATCTTGAAACTTCGGGGACCAAGCGTACATCTTGAAACTTCGGGGACCAAAGCGTACATCGAAGGAATTCGGTCCAAAGCGCACATCGAAACACGGGATCAAAGCGTACTTACGGCAAAGTTTTACGGCCCAAAAAGATAATATCGAAGGCCCACGACCCACGACCCGTGACCGTGACCGTGAACCGAGAACCGGAACCGGAACCGGACCGGACGGACGGGCGGGCGGCGGCGCGCGCGTGTGGT
The DNA here is from genome assembly GCA_034509755.1 of Anisodus tanguticus. Classification (NCBI taxonomy): domain Eukaryota; kingdom Viridiplantae; phylum Streptophyta; class Magnoliopsida; order Solanales; family Solanaceae; genus Anisodus; species Anisodus tanguticus. The sequence continues at coordinate 45,389,824 of CM067549.1, read as the reverse complement.
CTTTACTTGAACCGAAGCACATCTAGGTCCTCCCTCCTTTAAACACATGGGATACCCCTTGGGGTCCCAAACCCCAAACCAATTTCAAGTATTATATACACAACAATTCTTTCTTCTCTCTACCGATGAGGGAGAATTGATCACACACCACACTTTTCCATGCTTCAAACACCTTACTTCGTGAACCAATATCTCTTTCATTTCTCAATGAAATTTGACGATTCTTGGCCCTACGGTTATCTACGTACTTAGTACATCATGCATGTGTGAAGAACCGGATTCTCCAACATACGTAACACTAGTGTTTAAGCCGTTAAAGTTGGTCGGTCGCAACTCCCGCCAAAGGCTAATTTCCAACAATCCCCTCTTGAAAGAGATTTTGGCGCACTCACATGGTGTCTTTTCATTTCAAAGCAATATTTCGGCGGACCGATGTTGCATAAGGAGAGGTAGCCTCGGCTTTGAACCTTCCATAGTTGAATACCATCGGACTTACTTCTTGCGCGGTGAACGTGATGTCTTGAACCGTCGGTGTTTAGTGTAAGCCAAGACAATGATACCAACACAACAAATTCCCTTACTCTCTTCTTCGTAATGTTTTGTCCGTTTTGGCCATGGACAACGTCTTGGATTCTTAAGTGCGTTCATTTTGAGGCGGCTTTGTCCTCGCACTTAAATAGGTGGTCTCCTACAAGGTATCCTGCTATACCCCACTTCACAAGTGTTAGGAACCATTAAAAGTTTCCCAAGAACCTAGCCTCAACCGTTGAGGATCATTACGAGTTTTGAAAACTTAACCTTTACCCATCTTGAGATAGCACTTAATGTCTATCGCGGGAACGGCTTTGGATTTGGTGTTTCTTTTCGAAATCACTATCCGAAGTGCTCATGCTTCTCTTGAAGCGATCAAGCGAACCTTTGACTTAGTTTTCCCATTGAACCAAATTACCGGGATCTCCAGTTCGTAAGGTTGGGTTACCACTTTGTATTGGTCCTTATATTTTGGGTTTTAAGCCCATTCCCCAGACAGAGCAAGCCATCGATCCTTGAGTAGGCCCTTTGTCAATGGGTACGCTATATTATCCTTTGACTTGATGTAATCAATGGATATTATACCCGTGGTGATCGGTTGCCTAACGGTCTTATGCCTCCGTCGAATATGACGAGACTTGCCGTTGTACATAACATTCCGTGCCCTTCCTAGAGCCGACCGGCGTCGCGGTGGATCATTACCGAAGGTACGGGTTTGTTCCAACACGGAACATCCTCTAAGAAGTCATGAAGCCACTCGGCTTCTTCTCCACGCTTTGTCTAAAGCGATAAACTCCGATTCCATCGTGGATCGGGCGATGCAAGTTTGCTTAGAGGATTTCCAAGATACGGCCCCACCACCAATTGTAAATATATACCCATTTGGTGGACTTGGTGTTCTCTATATCGGATATCCGGTTTGCATCACCTTTGTACCCCTCTAGTACAAATTTGGATATCTCGAATAGTGTAACCCGAAGTTTAACGTGTATTTCGGGTATTGTAATACCCGATTCAACGCCTTCCGGTGATTATCACTTGGATTACGGGTGAACCTAGCCAACTTATTGATTGCGTAAGCAATATCGGGTCGGGTGCGGTTTGTTATATACATCAAACTACCGATTACTGTGCATATCGCTCCTGGTATACGGGTGCACCAAGATTTTTATCAAGCTTATGATTTATATCCATTGGTGACGCTATCGGAGAACTGTCTAACATCTTGAACTTTCTCAAAACATCCTCGATGTAGTGAGACCGAGATAAGACCGATCCGTCGACGTCTTAGAGATTTTAATCCCTAGGATGACATCTGCGATACCCATATCTTTCATGTCGAAGCATTGTTTCAACATGTTCTTAGTCTCTAGGATTATCCTAGGGCCGCTTCACCGTGATCAACATGTCGTCTACATACAGGCATATCATAACAAATGAGTCAGAGTTACCTTTCGTGTAAACACATTTATCACACTCATTAATGGCGAACCCCTTCGATAGTAGAGTATTATCAAATTTTTCGTGCCATTGTTTCGGGGCTTGTTTCAGCCCATACCGAGATTTGATAAGTCGACAGATAGGCTAAGTTGATTCTCAACTTCTGCTTTATAACGTCGGAACGCTTCAAAGGCTTCATCCTGACTTTTCAACAAGTAAAGGTAACAATACCTTGTGCTATCATCTATAAATGTCACAAAGTACTTGTTCCCCCCTCTAGTTTGTGCAAACTTCAAATCACATATATCTGTGTGAATAAGTTCTAGAGGAGCGGTATTCCTTTCGACGGATCGAAAAGGAAGCTTGGTGAGTTTTGCCTCTACGCACACCTCACATTTATGTTGAGGGTTTATGTCGATAGAAGGCAACAACTCCATCTTTACCAGCCTTTGAATAGACTTGTAGTTTACGTGTCCTAATCTATGATGCCATAAATTAGAAGACTCAAGCAAATAAGAAGAAGACTCAACTTTATTTCCTTGACGCAATACGGACATGGCATTCACTTTGAAGAGGCCTTCACAGACGAAGCCCCTCCCCACAAATGTGCCATTTTTAGTGAGTACAAATTTATTTGATTCAAACACTAGCCTAAAGCCGCATTAACCAATAAAGGTCCGAAACTAGATTTCTTCTAATATACGGGACGTGCATCACTTCCTTCGAGTGAGTTCCTTGCCGGAAGTCATCTTCGGGACCACCTTTCCAACCCCTAGCACGTCCGAGGAAGCGTTGTTGCCCATGAACAACTTCTTGTCGGAGACCGGAGTGTACGTGGAGAAGGCATCTTTGTTGGAACAGATGTGTCTTGTTGCACCGGTGTCCACCCACCATCGCATCGGATTCTCCACCAAGTTGGCTTCTAGCACCTTTGCGGAGAATTCCTCGATCATGTCATCCGGGAGCGTGTCCTTGACGACGTTTGCTTGAGCCTTGCCTTTTGACTTGGCTTTTGTTGTTGCTCGGTCTTGAGCTTGCGGCATTCCTTGATCCTGTGACCAGGTTTCCCACGGTGATGACAATTACCTACGAACATCTCTGCTGCGGGGGGCTTTGCCGTCTTTCCGGAACTTCCGCTTCTTGCTTGAGTTCCCTTTGGCCTCTGCCAGATTTGCCTTTGCCTCAAAGCATGTTGTCTACCCTTTGGCAAGGTCTTCTTATTATCTTCCTGGATTTGCGGTTTGATAACAAGCTCTTCAAAGGTCATCTCCTTTGTCTTGAGTTTCAAGTAACTCATAAACTCATTCCATGAAGGAGGTAACTTTTCAATCGGCGATGCAACCAAAAGCGCTCATTTGGTTTCGGTCCTTCCAAATCCAGGTGATGTAAAATCATTTGGAATTCTGGACTTGGGACATCACATCTTCTTGTCCACCATTTGGAATTTTAGAAATTTCCCAACGATGAACTTCTTAGTACCCGCATCTTGTGCGTTGTACTTCTTTTGCGATTTTCCCACGGCTCTTTGGCGGTGCCAACGGTGCAATAGACCGTGTAGAGAGGGTGCGCTAAGCGATTCGAGTATATAGTTCTTGCACATGAAATCGCTATGATTCCATGCGTCACGAACCATCTTCATGCCATTAATGACATGGATACCAAGGCCCCCTTCACCCGTTTCATTGGGCGAAGAGTCCATTTCATCTCCGACTTGTGGAGGATCTTCCGTAAGGAACCGGGCCATGCCCATAAGCTGTTAAGTAAAAACGGCATCTTTTCTTTGCCATCTTTTGAATTTCGATCCCATGAATTTTTCGGGGCGATCATGGTGGTGTGATGAAGAGGGTGGAGCTCAACGGATCGGGAAAGCGGCGGTGTTACGCCTTGAACGAGGAGAAGCGACAGCAGCAGTGAGGGCGGCGGAGTTCTTGCCTTGGGCGATTAAGTTTCAAGATGTACGAGTTTGGTCCCCGAAGTTTCAAGATGTACGGTTTGGTCCCGAAGTTTTTCGAGAAAATCGAATTTCGACGGTCCGAACGAAACGTCCGGCACTCAATTCAGCCATTTATTTTGGCTGAATTACACCTCCTATAATGGCCAATCCGTTGGCATTTTTCACCATTTATTTTGGTGGATTAACTACCTCCTTTAAACACATGGGATACCCCTTGGGGTCCCAAACCCCAAACCAATTTCAAGTATTATATACACAACAATTCTTTCTTCCTCTACCGATGAGGGAGAATTGATCACACACCACACTTTTCCATGCTTCAAACACCTTACTTCGTGAACCAATATCTCTTTCATTTCTCAATGAAATTTGACGATTCTTGGCCCTACGGTTATCTACGTACTTAGTACATCATGCATGTGTGAAGAACCGGATTCTCCAACATACGTAACACTAGTGTTTAAGCCGTTAAAGTTGGTCGGTCGCAACTCCCGCCAAAGGCTAATTTCCAACAGAAGAACCGGGTTCATCAACCTAAATATTCTAGAACATAGTCAAACATAAAGTGCAATAAAAAAAAACAATTTTATGTGTAAAATTTCCTTGCTCAAGAGAGTAAAAATCACGACCTACCTTGTGTAGGATTTACCAAATAATTTCACTAAACAACAAAACAGTTTTAGGTTACAACTAGTAACTAAAGAGACTTAACTTTAGTAACTTAACCCCTATAATTGACTCAATTGTAGTTACACATTTTTAAGACTATAAATTCTAGCCTAGAAAGCAAAATAAATTCCCCAAATTGTTTACCAAATACTTTTTAAAATGCAAAATAGGTTACAACTTAAGAGTAATGAATCAAAATTCAACAACTAAAAAACTAGACAGGATCCTCCTCCGATCAGGTTCTTCAGTTGAGTAAATCTCGAGTGTTGCACGCAATAATGTAAGGGACAATGGCGACAATAAGGCGCTTTACATATAAGTGAAGTTGGGCTGAAATACTCCTTTGGATTTTGTTTCGAAACCTAAAATTATTCGGTTTAAGGAAAACAATCCAAATACGGTTTAGTTTTCTTAAACAAATTCCCCCTTCACACACTTTTTTTTCATGCAAGTATTTTCATAATTGAAATCATGTTAAATACGAACTCCTTTAACCAATAGATACTCGTATCGTATAAAGTCAACCTTCCATAAAATGATCATATAGAGGGATCCGGTTCTTCAACATTTGCTTGACAAGTCATCAGAACACACCCTATATGTAGCTTCTTCCCTTAATGATGTATGTATTTGGAAAGAAGAAAATATTTTCTTGAAAAATAAGTTATTTTTTTATACTTGTTTTTTTGGTATTTAGTAAATAGGTGAAAAATACTAACTCAAATGTATTTATATAAAATTAACACTATGAAAGTGGGGACAAGGGGTAGGAGTGTGAGGGTGATGGAGATGGCTCTATGGGGTTTGGGATGAGATTAGGTGTGTTGGAGAATAGGGAGGAATGAAATGTCACTTATGAAACTTATTTTTCCTATTTTCAGTATGGAAGTCATATTTCACTTTTAACGAACTTGTTTTCTAGAGAAAACGTTTTTTAAAAATTTTGATCAATCAAATATGGGAAAATTAGAAAACTACACCCATAAGGTATAGTTGATATTCTTAATAACCTTTTTGAAAAAATAGAGTGGACAGACTTACATTATGTCAAGAGTTTCTTTGGGTTGTTTTAGTTCAACTGATCTTTGAGTAATTATATATAAACTAATAATGACAAGTTTTTTTAAAAAACCTCAAATATTTTTAGATAGATTCAGTTTGCCAAACGACTAATTTCTTTGTCTATCTTGTTCGGATTCTTCAAAAATGTCGACAGGTCTGTATTAAATTCTTCAAAAGTAATACATTTTTGAAGGAACCGACACGAATGCGGCAGTACTTTTGAGAGTCCTAGCAACATAGGTCTTTATCCCCCCAAAAAATATGTTGCACCGTTATATTTTTTTATCCCCCAAAAAAAATGTTGCGCGGTTATAGTTTTTTTTTAATAAGAAAACAGAAAAAAATCTTCTCATTTCAATACTTACTTTCAATTTCCTGGTTGTTAGAGAACGAAAAATTGTTTCTTTCTTTTGTGGTGATAAGCTAATTGATTTTTGTTGTTTGACCACATTTTGCCAAGAAAAAAGAAACTAGTGACAGTAGAAAAAAGAAAAGTCTGGTAAACGTATGCTTTTTATTAATGTAGGGGGGAGGGATAGTTCAGATACTTAAGGCCTTGTGGAGAAGACAGTCCATGTGATCAAATTAAATAACGCCAACGAATATATCAACTACTTATTTAAGTTTACATGGAATAGTAAGTAAATCAAATAATGTAATTTGTGTGTTGGTACTCAAAGAAATAATCCTTGATTATTTTCATTAATGAATGAGTATGTATACAATTTACAATTTTCATAATATGAAAAATCCTATTCCTATTCTACTCTCAAAACCCTATTCTATTTGTACAAGAATTCTACAATTATGGTAAGAGTACAATGCTAATTACATATAAAAACTTATTACCAAACATAGAGATATACACGGCTGTGTATATCGTGTATATCACGATTTCCCACTTGTCATGGGTTTCCGTGATATACACGGTATACACAAGGTTCCAATGCCGTGTATATCATGTATACTTTCACACCCCCGCAGTCATAGCTGGCGGTCGTCGTACGCTAAGACTGTCCCTAAAATCTTCAAATAGAACCGAGGGAAGACCCTTAGTAAAGATATTTGCGATTTGGTACCTAGAATGGACATGTAAGCCGCATACTTGTCCACGAGCTACCTTTTCTCGAACAAAATGGATATCCATCTCGATGTGTTTAATGCGCTGATGTTGAATCGGATTACCATAAAGATAGACTGCACTAATGTTATCACAATACACCAATGTAGCTTTCTGAATGGAACAATGAAGTTCTAAGAGAAGATTACATAACCAACATGATTCAGTTAACACATTGGCTACCCCTCGATACTCGGCCTCTGCACTAGAGCGTGATAATGTAGACTGGCGTTTTGCAGACCATGAGACCAAGTTATCACCAAGAAACATGTAATAACTAGACATGGAGCGTCTGGTATCTGGATAGCCTCCCCAATCATCATCTGTATACGAGACAAGTGTAGAGGTCGTCGATGGATATACATGCAAGCCATAGTCAAGTGTCCCATGGATGTAGCGGATAATGCGTTTGAGCACATTCATGTGCTCAACCCTAGGATCATGCATAAAGAAACACACCTGTTGTACGGCATACGTAATATCTGGTATCGTGAAAGTAATATACTGAAGAGCTCCAGCAAGACTGCGATAGTGAGTGGGACCCTCGCAAGGTGAGCCAGCCGCAGCACCCAGCTTGGGTTTAGTATCAACTGGTTTGGAAGTAGACTTACACAAGTACATACAAGTTCGCTCAATTATCTCAGCGGCATAATTCCTTTGGGATAAGACTAACCCACTTGCATGACGAGTTACAACAATCCCCAAGAAGTAACTCAAGGGCCCCAAGTCTTTCATAGCAAACCCAGAACTGAATAGTGTCATGATAGACTTGCGTAAATCATCAGAAGAAGCTGTGAAGATAATATCATCCATATATAATAGAATATATGCCAAGGAAGTACCACGACGATATATGAACAGAGAATTATCAGACCTGCTGTGAGAAAACCCAATAGTAGATACATAATCGGCAAATCGCTTATACCAGGGGCGGAAGATGAAACTGGACACAGATGGGCAGTGGGTATTTGCGGGCCATCAGACAATGGGCATGCTGGCGTGTCGTGGTCACTGGATCATCCCATTAAACGGTGCATAATGTACGGTGAGACTTCGTCATTTAAAAAATTATACGAACTAGGCACGAGACTACTCACTTTAGCAAGCGAAAATTGAGTTTCATCAAAAATAACATGGCGATTAATTATGATTTTATTAGACGATAAATCAAAACATTTGTAACCACGATGATTAGATGGATAACTCAAAAACACACAAGCGGTAAAACAAGCTTGAAGTTTGTTAATTGTAGTTGGCGAAAATAGTGGATAGCATAAATACCCAAAGACCCTAAGATGTGAATACGAAGGATTCTTATTATAGAGGATTTTAATAGGATATGCATATTCCAACCCTTTGGTAGGAAGTATGTTAAGGAGATAAGTAGTCATTTGTAGAGCATGCTGTCAAAAGGAAGGGGGTACGGAAGCATGGACTAATAAAGTTCGAACAATATTATTAATGGCACGAATTTTTCGTTCGGCTTTCCCATTTTGTGAGGACGTATGAGGACAAGAGAAACGAAAAAATATGACATTAGCATCACAAAATTCCGGAAACAACATATTATCATATTTTTTGCCATTATCACATTGAATATGTTTGATTTCCCATTCGAATTGAGTACGGATGAATGCTCTAAATTTTAAGAATGTGGAAAAACTTGAGATTTCTTCGCTAATGGAAAGGTCCATAAAATTAGAATAATCATCCAAAAATAGAACATATTAATGATGGCCCACATAATTGAGAATGGGAGAAGTCCATAAATCGCAATGAATAATGTCAAAAGGCATCAAAGTACGAGAAGTAGAGGCTACAAATGGTAATCTAACATGTTTTTCTAACTGACAGGAATGATAAATTGGAGTAATACACGTACCCTTACAAAAAATAAAATTATTTTTATGTAAGGAAGACACAATAGACGATCCAGAGTGACCCAAACAGGCATGCCACAAGGAAGGAGCTAGAGCTGCAAATGTCGATGGCATGGCTTGACTCGAGAAACTGATGGCGGGCATGATTGGATAAAGATCTCCCCTACTATTGCATCTCATGAGAGGTATCTCCATTTTGAAATCCTTCACAAAAAATCCAAAATGATCAAAATTAACAGAAACACAATTATCAGTGGTGAATTTTCGGATAGACACCAAATTTTTAATTAAGTTAAGGGCATGAAGGGTATTTTTCAATACAAGAGGCGGATGTGGGGGAGACAAAGTTGTATTACCGTGACCACGAATTGGAATTGTATTGCCATTACCAACAATAATGCCACGATTTTTGCTCAAATTGAAATAAGACGAGAGAGTACCTTGGTCGGACGTCATGTGAGAAGTTGCGCCTGTGTCCATGTACCAATTCGCGTCTAGAGAATTTAATCCAAGTGTATGCATGACGGCCTCAATATCGGTGGGAGTTGGGATCGGATTCGGGCCAGCAGCAGTGAAGGTCGAGGCCCAAGCAGACCGCCCTGCTGACCCGACCTAGATCGCTGTTGGGTGTTGTTGTAGGGACCTGGAAAAATAGGCCTGTGATTAGGCTGGACCGGGGCCCAATTGCCTGGGAAATAATTGGGTGGGCAGTAGGCTGGACTAGGCCATTGGCCGCTGGTCCAGGCCCACTGCCAAGAGGCCCAAGGCTAAGACTAGGCGGGCTGGGGTCCAGTACCCCGAGGCCCACTGTCGTCTTTGCTATTGTTCCATCCACCGTTGTTGTTGCCATCGTGATTTTTGCCATTATTTTTACGATTTTGACCCTTCTTGTCGCCGCCGTTGTTGCGGTTTTGGCCCGAATTGTTAACAAAACCGTGAGAATTATCGAATGAAGTCATTATCGCCACGAAACTTGCATCGGTATCCGCCTTTCTTGCTAAGTCGGCTTCCTCTAACGTGAGCATCAAATGGGCTTGATAAAAAAGGAGAAGCGGAGTACTTTGTCGGAGTAGAGTCAACTCGATTATAGGTCTCCGATAGGCCTATAACCATTTGGAGAACAAGACGATTATTGGTAACAGACGCTCCAACGTTACGGAGTTGGTCTATCAATTCCTTGAGCCGTTTACAATAAGCTGAAACATTCGGAAAATTTTCCATGCTAAATTGTAAAAATTCTTGCTCAAGAGTAACAACTCGGGAATGTTGGATATCCTGGAATATATCACGCAATTTATTCCAGGTAGTCATAGTCTTAGTGTCTAGTTCAATGATCGCCTGTAATAGGTCGGTAGAAATAGTGGAGTAAATCCACTGAAGGACGGTAGCATCAACAGTGATCCACAACTGAGGATCCTCCGCGAGTGTAGGGATAGCATGAGGAATTATGTGATGGAGGACTTGATGTGAGATTGCGTGAATTTTGAACAATTCTTCCCACGTCACATAATGGACGTTTTTCATCTCAAGAACAATAGGATGTGGTTCTTGATGTTGGAAACAGTAAGGGTAGGATAAAACATGTTCTTTGATGTAGACATAACGAAAGAACAATAGGTGAATGAGGGATTTGGAAGATAATTTGGGAAGAGAGGAGGTAAGGTGCATGAATTCCGAGAAGGGACTGGAAACCAAGGCAGCGGAAGAGAGGACAAATCGGTAGAAGCAAGTGAGACGTAGACTTCTGATAGCATGAAAGAAATAATCTCTTGATTATTTTCATTAATGAATTAGTATATATACAATTTACAATTTCCATAATATGAAAATCCTATTACTATTCTACTCCCAAAACTCTATTCTATTTGTACAAGAATTCTACAATTATGGTAAGAGTACAATGCTAATTACATACAAAAACATATTACCAAACATAGAGATATACACGGCTATGTATACCGTGTATATCACGGTTTCCCACTTGTCATGGATTTCCGCGATATACACGGTATACACAAGGTTCGAATGCCGTTTATGTCGTGTATACTTTCAGGTACAATGATTAAACAAATAAGCCTTGAAATTCATAGGCAATTATAGAGGGTTACAGCTATTTTGACTACTACATTACACTATCCTGATTCTCCACTCCACCCTCACCCCCGAGAAAAAAATAAAGAAAGAAAATTTAGCATAAGCTTTCTATTTTTTGGTACATTGAAAAAATTTAACTACAACTTAGCATTAAAGAATGAAAGTGGCAAATAGTCATTTTTGGACCACTAATTAACTTTTAGTCAGCATTTTAAAAAATCAAAGTTTAGTCGCTTTTTAAAGAAGAAATCAAGTTTAAACAAAAATATTGCTAGCTAAAATACGGAAAAACATTTGTTGGAGTTCCAAAAAAAAAACTAGAAATTAAAATGTGCAGTTTAAACCCGAAAAAAGTAAATAATGGATTTTTGGTCTAACTCAATCCCAAAAGCTAGCTTGTAGGGTGATGATTGTCCAAATCTATATAAGGAGTCTATGTTCCTATTCCATTTCTGATGTGGGACTTTTAACACTCCCTCACACTCCTAGATCTCGTTAACTGAAACGTGAACAATATAATTTTGGGGCCCAACATTGACGAACAAAGAATTATAATGGGTCTGACTCTGATACCATGTAAAGAATGGATTTTAGACCTAACTCAACCCCAAAAGCTAGCTTGTAGGGTGATGATTGTCCAAGTTCATATAAGGAGTTCATGCTCCCATTTCATTTTCGATGTGAGACTCTTACCGAAAATTATTAGAAGTTGAAATTCATAAACAAAAAGAGGGTTACAACTACTTTGACTACTACAATATATAGACCTCATCACTTGTTTTCTATGTTTTCTTTACCTTCTTTTTCCCGAAAAATCCTCAAGTTCATCATACAAGCCAAATTGAAGTCTTTCTCTACTTTTCTACTTCTTGTTGACATGGATATTATTTTGACAATAATTTATGTGTTTTTTAGTTTTTACATGAGTACTAAACTTCTAATATAGGATTTTGATAGAACCAACTACTGAATGTATATTTTGATAGCGTTTCCTGTAATTGAGTCGTTCTTTTGATTTTATTTCTTCAACTATGTATCGGTTATATTAATTGAAGAAGTCTCAATCGAATGTGTCATTATATCTAGTTTTGCTTGGGAAAGATTACAAAAATAAGTTACTTCTTGAACAATGTAACTTACTACTCCCTTAGTCCCAATTTGTATATTATAGTTTGAGTGGGCACGAAATTTAAAAAATAAAGGAATACTTTTGAATCTTGTAGTTTAAAATAAATCAAAGACATTAAAAGTTAAGTTTAAAGTTAAATTGTTGTTAAATAAGAAAATGTATTATTCTTTTTTGGACTGACTAAAAAGAAAAGTGAATCCTATAAATTGGAAAAGAGGGAGTAGTAATTAAAAAATTAATTGTGAGAATTTAAAAGTGGAAGTTATGGATACCGCAGCTTTAACGTGGTATGATTCTGATGACTAGTAAGCAATTCTAAAGTTAGAACTTGTTAAATTAGTTAGAACTTACTATAATTTTAACTAAATTATTGAACTTGAATCAAACTAATAAATCAAAAGAAGGACGAGAGAGAATTATCATTTGGAAATATTAATGTTTTTTCTTGAAACCTATATTTTCAGGCAATTAATTCTAACTAAATCACTTTCATTGTACGAGTTTAGCACGTCTAATCAAGTAGACGTGATTCCTTTAAATGATCTCTCCCTTTAATTTTAAAAAACAATAAAAAAACAAGCAGCCCTCCCACATATCTCCAACTACCCCAACCCATTTTTCCCACTTTAAAAAAGCAAAAGACAAATTATATTTCTGTCACAGCCATCTAATTAATGCTGAATACGCCCCCAAAACAATGAATTAACTTTAATTGCACTATAAAAAAAACAATTTCCAAACAAGTATATTTATGTATAAGGAAAACGATCATTTTAATTGGAAATAAAAAGGACCACATGTGTCCCCTAATTCAACCATTAAGTACATTGTATTCACATGTAAAGCAAGGATCAACACGAATTATATTACTCATACCTCCCTACGGACTACGGTCCAAAATATTAATCGATTGGACAAACTAAATTTATTTCAGTATATTTGATATTTTAAAAGATTTTTTTTCATAGTTGAGTACAACAACTACACAGTGAAGTCTCATAACGTGGAGTCTGGTGAGTGTAGAGTGTACGCAGACCTTACCTCTACCTTGATAAGTGCAGATGTTGTTTCCGAGAGACCCTCAGCTCAAGACAAAACATAAGCATAAGCACAAGCAAAGCAAGAGAAACGATAAGACCCGGACAAGAAATTTAAAGCAGTATGAAAATGGTGGTAATAAAAGCGAATAAGTCATAATAAAGCACTCTGGAAAAAAGAAGAAGCAGTAATTAACGCATGTAAATAAGATAAACAAAGTACACGAAAGAACATACGGCAGCATAAATCAAATGACAGAGGACTATAAAATAATATTGTGTCTACTAGTATGATAGGCTACACATGGATACAATAATAACACTACAACTACCAGTATGTAAGCGTAAGTAGGACTACGCTCAACTACCTACTACCCTTCTACCCTAATTTGTGTCCTCCACAACCTCCTATCTAAGGTCATGTCCTCAGTAAGTTGCACATGTGCCATATCCCACATAATCACATCTACTCAATACTTTTCTACCCCTCCTGAACCCGTCCATAGTCAACCTCCCACACCTCCACACTGGGGCATTTGTGCCTCTCCTCTGCACATGCCCGAATCATCTCAACCTCTCTTCCCGCATCTTATCCTCCACCGATGTCACTCTCACTCTGTCCCGGATATCATAATATCTAATCTTATCCCTCCTTGTATGCCCACACATCCATCTCAGCATCCTCATTTCTGCAACTTTCATCTTTTGGATGTGCGAAGTCTTGACTGGCCAACACTTCACCCCATACAACATAGTCGGTCTAACCACCACTCTATAGAACTTGTCTTTAAGTTTTAGTGGCACTTTTTTATCGCACAAGACTCCAGATGCGATCCTCCATTTCATCCACCCTGCACCAATACGATGTATGACATCATCATCAATCTCTACATTTCCTTGGATAATAGACCTGAGATACTTGAAGCTTCTTTTCTTTGGAATGACCTGAGTACCAAGCCTCACCTCTATGTATGTCTCATGATCGCTCCCGTTACTAAACTTGCACTCTAAGTATTCTGTCTTGGTCCTACTCAGCCTGAACCCTTTAGACTCCAGAGTCTGTCTCCAAACCTCCAGCTTAGCGTTCACTCCGCTGCGAGTCTCATCAATCAGGACTATGTCATCTGCGAAAAATATACAGCATGGCACCTCCCTTTGAATTTGTCGCGTCAGTCCATACATCACCAAGGCAAATAAGAATGGGCTAAGAGTTGATCCCTGGTGCAGCCCCATCATCACTGAAAAGTGTTCCGAGTCTCCTCCTACTGTCCTTACCTTGGTCTTGGAATGATCTATGTGTGTTAGACCGTAACTGTATAGAGACTTAACTAAGTGTAAATGCTAAGGTTAATAAAGGAGTCAACGTCATCATGTTTAGCTTAGGTGTAACACTCTTGGAAGCGTTCTAAAATGGTTATTGTGATGTAAGTTTGACTCATTTATTTAATGTGATAAGTTAGGTAAGTGGGGTTAAGCTTGAGTATGACTTGAACAAGAGAATACTAGTCGGTGGGTACTATGATAGTAAGGTCCTTGTATATGTGAATGGATTGATTGTACTTGACTGTGATTGGAACCTTATGTGAACTATGTGACTTGATGAATCGGCGAATTGATATATGTATAACGTTACTTATATGGACTATTGAACTGTCTAGTATAGGTTTATCTGGTGTCAACTTGATATTTATCTATGTTACGTATCTTCCATCGTTGTCGGCCTATGATGTCTACGGGCGTACGTTGTGTACTCATGCTACACTTGCTGCATCTTTTCTGATGCAGATACAGGTCTTTCTGCCAGTTCGAGATCTCGAGTTTGAGTCTGAGCAGATTGACTTTCAGTATTAAGGGCGAGAATGCTATCTTTCGGCATACCTTGGATGCTTATTCTCTTACTCTGTCTTTACCTTGATTCGAGAGTCACGATTCAGATTTCAGACTATGTAGTTCAGTTTTGGCTAATGTGGCCTTTTATTCAGACTTGTATTTGTATTAGGGCTCTTGTACTATTGACCAGATCTTAGGGGGGTGTATTTGATGATTCAGACTTATGTTTCGCTTTACAGAAATATGAGATAGCTTCCTTAATATTACTATTTCCGCATTTCTTCTTGATTTTGTTGATAATTTGGGAAGTAGTTCGCCTACCGATGGAAAATGTGTAGGTGTCACCACGACTCCTGAAAAGGATCGTGACAGATAACTTTAATAAAAGTTGTTGATGAGTGGTACATTCAGCAAGGTAGTAGTAAACTAAAACCTAAAAGAAGCATCAACTCTTTCTACCTTTCATATTTTTTAGGATCGAAAAACATGTCTGGAGCCAACTCTTTGGGTCAACCAAAGCCTTAGAATTTTCTTCTATCCTTCTCCACTTAAATAATGAACTTAGTTCGCGTGGCAAATGACTCGAACTTGTGACCTAAAATAAGACTCCCTCATCTATATTTCAAAGGTTAGATATTTAGCAGAAGAAATATCTTATTTCATCAGGAGGACTATAAAGAAACATTCTATTATCATGAAAACATAAATACTCCCCAAGACAACTCAATACAAAAAAAAAGAGGCAATTAGCGGAAGGTCAAAAGGGCAACTTGCGGAGGTTAAAAACCTCCGCTATTTTCTGTCACATAGGTTCAACAAACCCCCACAGTTACCATCTCCACAAATAATTTGTGGTGATGGTAACTGCGGGGTTTTGCTAAACTGACAGCAAATAACTGAGGTCAAAACCTCCGCAATTTACATTTCAGAAAGACAAAAGAAAAAATCATAAACCCCCCTATTCGTGCCAATTTTCTGACAAATTTTGTTCTAAATAGTCTGTTTAGAGGCACATAAAACACCTAAATTTAGTTATATAAATTGTAGCAAAAGTTCTTCAAATGGCCGACATATCATCCACATTACAAACTCATACCAAGATGCAAATCATGATTCTAGTTCTAGAAGAGATAACAAGCAACAAGCGCAACTTACACATATTTCTCTTGCTTAGTCACATATGATGCAATCTTCCTTCTTATGTGTAGCAAGCTAGAGTTGTCCTTGTCATGGCTTTATCCCTGTCTCAGCCATTTAGGTATGAAAACAATTAAGTAGGCATAACTTAACTAAACTAAAAGGAATAGTTACATAATAAGTTTAATCACTAATGTGAAAGAAAAAAAAATGAGGTAAGCCAGTGTAATCCCAATGTCTACATAACTGGCATACCTCAAGAAGGCCAAGTTCTAATGATTTTCTAAGCAAGAAAGCATCTACAAATGTTGGCCTTTAGTATCTGAAGTTGTTTGACAATCTAAGAATCTTCTTTGGTATCAATAGTAGATAGTCTCCATACTCCTTCAAAAAGGAAACGATACACAAAACAAATTAAAAGTTATCATTGAAGATTACAGATGATATTGTTTTGCTAATGATCAAGTAGGGGCTGGTTATTTTGCCTCATTTTTCAAGTGCTATAGTAGAAGTCATACCGTAAGGCACAGGCCTTGATTAACATCACAAATAGGATAGTAAGTTGGACAGCAGTATTTTGATTTATCAGAACAAACACCATCTTCATAAGGACAGCATCCCAAAATGAAACAGACCCCCAAAAACTCCAACTCACAGCAACATGTTATCTAAACTCATGGATAAAAAAGATTTTAATCCAAATGCTTTGCTATGTTTTTGTTTTCTTTAAAATAACATATAACTGTTTTAGAGTGATAAATAAAGATAACAGAGGCACCAGCTGTGGGATAAACTCACACATAGGCTCTCAAGTTCAGACTGAATGGCTTGCATGTGGAGACTGTTAGTAATCTGTATTCCAAAAAATCAGTAAACAATAATAATTGAAAAATGAACAGAATCAGTGTTGGAAAAATAAAAATATTTTTCAGAATATAATCGAGCCCACTTAGTTCAAAGTGTGTCCTTAAGGAAATTATTCCCCTCACAGTACTCGAGGTTGATGGAATATCCCCTCCCAGGATAGAACGATTATCTTACCAGAATAGTAGTACTCCAAATTCCGGTAGCGGCGAATCACTCAACAGTAGTGTATCACATAGAATTTGTTTATGCAGAAGAAGAAGAAGTTTGTGTTGTTCAGAAAATTCGTAAGTAATATTCTGAGGAATCAAACGAATTTATAGCCATGGAAGTACTGTTTCTGAAGGTTTGCAACCTTTCTGAACAGCCACTGAAAATGGTGGGAAATTTAAATAAGGAAAAGAAATCGGGTCGTGGGTCAGACACGCGGATCCGGCCGGGTCGCGGGTCAGGGTCACTAACGGGTAGGATTGGATAAGTTAATTAATTTAATTAAATAATGATTAATTAAATAATTAAAAATTAAAGAAAATTTGGTCCAAAAAGATTATCAATCAATCAGATCATTTGACCAAATCCAAATCCAAATCCGAAGCCGAAGCCGTAGCCTAAGCCGAGCCGAGCCGAGCGAGCGACGACGACGGCGCGAGGGGTCCTTGCCCCCTCAACCCTTTTACTGACAAGAAGGAGTAATTCTACTTATAAGTAGAAGAACTTTTCTTTCCACTACCGATGTGGGACAAATGCTTATTTTATAAAGCAAGAGGGAACTCCCACTTTTCTTTCCACTACCGATGTGGGACAACTCCCACTTTTCTTTCCAATCATTTCCCATTCACCATTATCAATACCCAACAATCCCCCACATGAATGGGGAATGGCTATAATATAAAAGTGCGGACAAGTGTGATATACAAGCGAGAATTGATTGCGCATACGGATAAGTAGGTTTCCCTTTGAACTTTCCGTAGTGAACTTATATCGGATATACTCGATCAATCGGTAGATTTGATATCTTTGAACCGTCGAACTTTGTTGTATACCTAGACAACATAAGTCACACAATCAACCCTCAACCATTTATGGTTCTCACGGTTGTGTTCGTTTCGACCATGAACACTTCCTGGTTTCATGAGTGCGTAGAGAATGGGCCTTCACTTTGTCATTCCCCTTTAAAGCCGCTTACACTTAACACTCACATAGGTGATTTCTAAACATGTGGTCCTATAGCCACATTATCTCGGTCATACACGCCGAATTAGATAATCATTAAAGAACCTTAATGCTTTATTAACTCATTAACAAGCCATGAGGTTTTATCCTTATTTCTGAACATTGTCTTCATCCGAGAATGGGTTGAGTTATTTGACAATGTTGAACCGTCAGTCACAACTTTGTTTGATCTCCTTGAACCTAGCTCTTGGGATCTCCAGTCTGCTAGGTATAATTACCGCCATGATGACTTGTCATCGGCCTTAACCCCATTCCCATTGATGATCTACTAACTCCCTCTCTAAATAAGCCTTTTGTAAGCGGATCCGCCACGTTATCTCTTGACTTTACATAGTCAATCGTGATAACGCCACTAGAGAGGAGTTGTCTAACGGTATTATGTCTTCATCGTATGTGACGAGATTTTCCGTTGTACATTACGCTTCTGCCCTACCTATTCTTTGCTTGTTGTCACAATGTATACATATATGAGCCAAAGGTTTGGGCGAGAATGGAATATCTTCTAAGAAATTCCGGAGCCATTCGACTTCTTCACCGGCCTTGTCTAAAGCTATAAATTCAGATTCCATTGTAGAGCGGGCGATGCATGTCTGTTTTGATGATTTCCAAGACACTGATCCACCCCCAATTGTGAAAACATAACCACTCGTGGATTTAACTTCAGATGATCCGGTGATCTAATTTGCATCACTATATCCTTCGATCACGGCGGGATATTTGTTATAATGCAAAGCATAGTCTTGGGTGTGTTTTAAATACCCCAAGACTCATTTCATTGCCATCAATGAGTTTGATTGGGATTACTCGTGAATCGACTCAAACTTGCTTATAGCACATGCTATATCTGGTCGTGTACAATTCATAATATACATCAAACTTCCCAAAACTCGTGCATAGTCCAATTGTGAGTCACTTTCACCTTTATTCTTTTGAAGTGCAAAACTTACATCAATTGGAGTCTTTGCAACATTGAAATTTAAATACTTAAAACTGTCAAGTACTCTTTCAATATAATGAGACTGCGATAATGCTAGACCTTGTGGAGTTTTATGAATTCTGATACCTAAGATCAAATCAGCAACTCCTAAGTCCTTCATATCAAATTTGCTAGCCAGCATACGCTTCGTAGCATTTACATCGGTAATATCTCTACTCATTATCAACATGTCATCAACATATAAACAAACAATGACTTCATGATTTGGAGTATTTTTAATGTAAACACATTTGTCACACTCATTAATCTTAAATCAATTTGCCAACATTGTTTGGTCAAATTTCGCATGCCATTGTTTGGGTGCTTGTTTAAGTCCATAAAGTGACTTAACAAGTTTGCACACTTTCCTTTCTTTACCAGGAACCACAAAACCCTCAGGTTGTTCCATGTAAATTTCTTCCTCCAATTCTCCATTTAAGAAAATTTGTCTTGACATCCATTTGATGGATTTCAAGACCATATACGATCGCGAGTGCCACTAACACCCGAATAGATGTTATTCTTGTTACCGGCGAGTATGTGTCAAAGTAATCAAGGCCTTCTTTTTGTCTATAACCTTTGACCACAAGTCTTGCCTTATATTTGTCAATAGTGCCATCGACTTTCATTTTCCTTTTAAAAATCCATTTTGATCCTAAAGGTTTATTTCCGGGAGGAAGATCAACCAATTCCCATGTATGGTTGTTCAAAATTGATTCAATCTCACTATTGATTTGCCTCTTTCCAAAATCTTTGAATCGAAGAAGACATTCTTTGCTTTAAATGTTTGAGGCTCATTTTCAAGAAAGAATGTCACAAAATCTGGTCCAAAGGAAGTAGATGTCCTTTGACGTTTGCTACGCCGTGCATCCTCTTTACTTGGTGTATTTTCCTTTGGTTCTTCATGCGGTCGTTTAGGTCTTTCACTTGACGACTCACATTCGATTTTATACGGATAAATGTTTTCAAAGAATTCAGCATTATCGATTCAATTACCGTGTTAACATGAATTTCGGGATTGTCCGATTTGTGAACCAAAAACCGACAAGCTTTTCTTTGTTTGTAGCATAGCCAATAAAAACACAATCCACAGTTTTTGGTCCAATTTTTACCCTTTTGGGCAAAGGAACTTGGACCTTTGCTAAACACCCCCACACTTTGAAATATTTCAAGTTGGGTTTTCTTCCTTTCCATAGTTCATATGGAATAGATTGTGTTTTCTTTGTGGGGCACCCTGTTGAGTATTCGGTTAGGTTTGTAAGGATAGCCTCCCCCACAAGCTTTGCGGTAAACCGAAACTTATTAATAAGGCATTCATCATTTCCTTTAATGTTCGGTTTTTCCTTTCCGCAATTCCATTTAATTGTGGTGTGTAAAGGGCGATAGTTTGATGAATAATTCCATATTCTAAACATATCTCGCAAAAGGAGATTCGTACTCTCCACCCCTATCACTTCTAATCATTTTTATCTTTTTATTCAATTGATTTTCCACTTCATTTTTGTATTGCTTAAATGCATCAATTGCTTCATCCTTACTATTAAGCAAATACACATAACAATATCGAGTGCAATCGTCAATAAAAGTTATAAAATACTTTTTCCCACCGCGAGATGGTATTGACTTCATATCACATATATCGTGTGAATTAAGTCTAAAGGATTTGAATTCCTATCAATAGACTTATATGAATGTTTAACAAACTTAGATTCAACACAGATTTCACATTTAGATTTATTACACTCGAATTTAGGCAATACTTCTAAATTAATCAATTTTCGCAAGGTTTTGTAGTTGACATGTCCTAAACGAACATGACATAAATCATTTGACTCCAATAAGTAAGACGAAGCTGAATTTTTATTAATACTGTCAACAACCATTACATTGAGTTTGAAAAGGCCCTTGGTGAGGTAGCCCTTTCCTATGAACAAATCATTCTTACTTAATACAATTTTCTCACTAACCAACACACACTTAAACCCGTTTTTGACGAGTAGTCCGAAATTTGAAACTAAATTCTTCCGAATTGTTGGAACGTGCATAACATTGTTGAGAGTTAGGACCTTGCCGAAGTCATCTTCGAAGTATCTTCCCATATCCTTCAACCTTGGCTGTTGCAAAGTATTTCCCATAAACAAGTACCTCTTCGGGTCCGGCGGGAGCATAGGTTGCAAATGCTTCTTTTGTAGCGCAAACATGTCGAGTGGCACCGAGAATCAAGCCACCACTCCTTTGGGTTTCCAACCAAATTGCACTCCGATAGCATTGCACACGGATCATTCATATCGTCATTCTTTTCCACCATATTGGCTTGTCCTTTTCCCTTGTTCTTTTTCGGGAGACGACAATCGGGGCTTTGTGGCCGACTTTCCCACAATTAAAGCGGTTGCCCTTGAACTTTTTCTTATTGGAATCCTTCTCCTTTCCAGAAGGCCTCTTCCTTTTCTTGTTCTTTTTCAGAGCAGCATCTTCAACGATATTTGCCCCTTCAATTGGTGAAGTCTTACGGTACCTCTTCTCAGCGGTTTTGTTATCTTCCTCGATCTTGAGACGAATCACAAGATCTTCCAACTTCATTTCCTTTCTTTTGTGCTTAAGATAATTCTTGAAATCTTTCCATGAGGGCGGCAACTTCTCAATCATTGCAGCCACTTGGAATGCTTCATTTACTACCATACCTTCAGCAATAAGGTCATGGAAGATAAGTTGAAGCTCTTGAACTTGGGTTCCAATGGTTTTTCCATCCACCATTTTGTAGTCTAGGAATTTGGCAACCACAAACTTCTTCAAGCAAGCATCTTCAGTTTTGTACTTCTTTTCAAGTGCACTCCATAGTTCTTTGGAGGTCTCTACTGCATTGTAGACGTTATACAAGTCATATTCTAAGGCACTCAAAATGTAGCCTTTGCACAAAAATCGACTGTTTCCAAGCCTCGGTAACCATGAACTTTTGGTTGTCGGGCATGTCGGCGGCGAGCACGGGAGGGTCCTCATTTGGTGAACTTTTGCATACCAAGGGTGGTAAGCCAAAAGAACATTCTTTCTTTGCCATCCTTTAAAGTTGGCACCGGTGAACTTCGCGAGTTTCTCGGCCCGGTGGCACGGCGGTACGGGTTGTAAGAGTAACCATTTGGTGCAAAGTAATTGCGAGAGGTAGTTCCAGTCTCAATTGCCATTATTCGTTTGTCACCTGTCAAATCGACAAACTGTTTTAGTTAATAAAACCGAATAGCAATTCAATCACAAGACTTAAACGATGAAGATTTTATTTCTTCAAATTGCGGTATAATTATGAAACTTTAGTATTCCAACGAAGTTTTTATATCTTCGAGTCAGAATACTAATATTCATATGGAGTAGAAAACTACACAAGTTTTAATCTCCAAACCAGAATGCAGCAACGATGAAGTTTTTATGTTCTTCAAATCGTTGTACAAGTATGAACTTTAATATTCCAACGAAGTTTTTATGTCTTCAAGTCAGAATATGAAATTTCACACGGAGTAGAAAACCACACAGGTTTTAGTCTCCAAAATAAAATACAGATTAATCTAAAAATATAATTTCCTTAAGATTGTTAGTAATCTGTATTCCAAAAAATCAGTAAACAATAATAATTGAAAAATGAACAGAATCAGTGTTGGAAAAATAAAAATATTTTTCAGAATATAATCGAGCCCACTTAGTTCAAAGTGTGTCCTTAAGGAAATTATTCCCCTCACAGTACTCGAGGTTGATGGAATATCCCCTCCCAGGATAGAACGATTATCTTACCAGAATAATAGTACTCCAAATTCCGGTAGCGGCGAACCACTCAACAGTAGTATATCACACAGAATTTGTTTATGCAGAAGAAGAAGAAGTTTGTGTTGTTCAGAAAATTCTTAAGTAATATTCTGAGGAATCAAACGAATTTATAACCATGGAAGTACTGTTTCTGAAGGTTTGCAACCTTTCTGAACAGCCACTGAAAATGGTGAGAAATTTAAATAAGGAAAAGAAATCGGGTCGCGGGTCAGACACGCGGATCCGGCCGGGTCGCGGGTCAGACACGCGGATCCGGCCGGGTCGCGGGTCAGGGTCACTAACGGGTAGGATTGGATAAGTTAATTAATTTAATTAAATAATGATTAATTAAATAATTAAATAATTAAAAATTAAAGAAAATTTGGTCCAAAAAGATTATCAATCAATCAGATCATTTGACCAAATCCGAATCCGAATCCGCAACCGATCCGAATCCGAATCCGAATCCGCAACCGAAGCCGAATCCGAATCCGAATCCGCAACCGAAGCCAAAGCCGAGCCGAGCCGAGCGAGCGACGACGACGGCGCGAGGGGTCCTTGCCCCCTCAACCCTTTTACTGACAAGAAGGAGTAATTCTACTTATAAGTAGAAGAACTTTTCTTTCCACTACCGATGTGGGACAAATGCTTATTTTATAAAGCAAGAGGGAACTCCCACTTTTCTTTCCACTACCGATGTGGGACAACTCCCACTTTTCTTTCCAATCATTTCTCATTCACCAATATCAATACCCAACAGAGACTTTAATAATGTGCTCAAATCAGAAGATAGAATTGGGGCCCCAACTCAAGGCTTCAGGACTCTTATTGATAATTTGCAGTTTACTCCTTTAAAGAGCACTGGATGGCACTTAACTTGGTGTAATAAGAGAGATGAAAGAACTAGAGTTTATAGCAAGATTGACTGGGCATTTGGCAATTATAAGTGGCTATTGAAATATAGTCACACTGAAGCTGACTTTCTCAACCCTGGAGTGTCAGACCATTCCCCCAATTCTGATAAATGTGATCCTGGGGCACAACCAAGGAACTTGCACCCAAAACCATTCAGATTGTATAATACTGTGTTAAATCATCCAGAGTTTGAGGGAATTGTGCAGAATGTTTGGAGGCAGGATACTAGAGGAATGGAAATTACCAGAGCTTGGCAAAAGCTTAAAATGCTGAAGGAGGCTCTCAAGAACTTGAACAGCTACATGGCTTCATATCAGCAAAAGCTTAACCAGGCCAGACAGAGGTTGGAGATTGTACAGGCTAATATTTCATTGCAACCACTTCGTCAGAATTTAATTGATCAGGAGAAGGAAGCAATTCTTGAAGTTGAGAAGTGGAGCAATGTGGAAGAACAGGTCATGAGACAAAAGTCTAGAGCTAGCTGGATTCACTGGAGATTCTAACACTAAATACTTCCATGCTCAATGGAAGTTGAGGACAAGTACCAATTCTGTGCACTTTATATATAATGATGCTGGGGTTAAAGTCATTATCCCATCCAAGTGGAGAACCAGTTTATCTCTTTTTTTTTACTAAGCTTATGGGAGAGGCAACCAACATACTTCCTTGTCCAAACAGTGAAGTCATAAAGGGTGTGTATGTATCTAGACAACAACAACTCAACTTTATCAGGGATGTTACACCTGAGGCGATCATGGATGCCTACCAAGAGTATGCCAAAAGACAAAGCTCCAGGGGTGGATGGTTTCCCAATTGAGTTCTTTACAAAACACTGGGATGAGGTGAAAGATGATGTGATTGCAACTGTGACTGGTAAAATGAACAGGACCATCAATTGTGCTGCAGTAACTCTTATCCCAAAAGTTCCTTCCCCAACCCAGGTGAAGGACTACATGTCTATAGCCTGCTGCACCACATATACAAGATTATTACTAAGGTATTGACTAGTAGGCTCAAGACTGTTATCAGTGACTTGGTTGGTGCATCACAGTCTGCTTTCATTGAAGAGAGATGCATCACTGATAATATTTTATTCACTCATGAACTATTCAGGGGTACACAAGGAAAGGAATCTCAGCAAGGTGTGTGCTAAAGGTGGATTTGAAAAAGGCCCATGATACACTGGATACTTCTTGAAGAGACTGATGATAGAGCTTGGCTTCCCATTCAAGTTTGTGATATGGATCATGGAATGTATTTCTACTGTTACATATTCATTGATCTTAAAACCTTTCAAAGGGCAAAGAGGCATCAGGCAAGTGGATCCTATGTCCCCTTACCTGTTTGTCTTAGCAATGGAGTATCTCCAGAGAGAGTTTGCTCAGCTGGCACTGAATAAGGACTTTCACTTTCACCCTAGATGTAAAAAACTAGGGGTGATTTATGTGTGCTTTGTTGATGATATATTGATGTTTTGCAAGGCTGATCTTCAGTCTATCAGACTTCTTCAACAAGCCTTTCACAAATTTTCTTTGGCTTCAGGATTACAGGCAAATGCAGATAAGAGCTCAATTTACTTAGCTGGCTTTTCTGATTCCTTGAAGCAGGACATTCTTGAGGAGTTGGCTTATACTGAGGGGTCCTTACATTTTAGGTACCTTAGTGTACCATTAGCTTCCAAAAAACTGTCCATTATTCAATGTTGGCCACTGGTTGAGAAAATCACTGCAAGGATAAATTGTTGGACCTCAAAAATGTTATCTTATGCAGGAAGACTACTATTGATCAAATCTGTTTTATTTAGGATTCAGGCTTATTAGGCCCAGATCTTTCTCCTGCCAAAGAAGGTCCTGAAGATAATAGAAGCTACTTGTCGATCATTTTTGTAGACAGGTTCATCCATTATTTCTAAGAAATCTTTGGTCTCATGGGAGAGAATCTGTATGCCTCAAGCATCAGGGGGGCTAAATGTGATGAATTTATTGTTGGAACTTGTATGGAATTAAGAAGAAATAAAATGATCAACGGACAGAAAATTCGAATCAAAGGTTGCAACTTTTCAGAACAATTACAACATTTGGTATGAATGGCTGTAACTGTTCATATGCTACTCTATATAAAGAATTTTGATCACTTGGTTGAAACATACACAACAAGACAGAACTAACTACAATCAATCATTTTATCACAATTAATGATTTGAGATTGTTGCTTCTATTTCTTCTTCTTCAAAATAAGTTTCTGAAGAACACATTTAGTAAATTCGCCAGAGGTGAAGTTCTTGTGCTATAACTCTCACTTAGATAGTTGTATCCTCTACACAGACGTCCGTAAAACTACAACACAAGTGGGGGCGAATTTTTGTCTTAGGACACTACATCAAGCAGGCCTCTATAGACACCAAGTTAGTATGTGTTTTCAATTTGCTGAATTCATTGTTATTGATTTCAAGTTATATTGAGTTATTATTATAGTATTGTGCTTATTTCATTGATGATATTAGATTGACACTAACAATCTAAGACAAAAATTCTTCAAATCAAAAAAAAAATCAGATTTGTTGAGGTTGCAAATTTTTTCAGAGAATTCAATTTCCTGATTTGCAAAGATGGATCAATCTGGATCGTCAATGGTGAAAAACCATGTTGAGAAACCTGAGAAATTCAAAGGTTCTAATTTCAAACGCTGGCAACAGAAGATGTTGTTCTACTTGACAACTCTTCACGTGGCAAACGTATTGATTGCCGAGGCTCATATGGCTTTGCCAGAAGGAGAAGGGGAGAATACTCTGATTGATGCAGAGAAGTCTGAAAGGTGAAAGACATTCAAACTTGGGAAAGTCAGGAGCTTCTTTGCAGAAACTATATTCTCAATGCCTTGGATGATTCTCTCTACGACATCTACTCCACGTTTAGAACGGCACGGGAGTTGTGGCAATCGTTGGAGAACAAGTACAAAACTAAGGTTGCTTGTTCCAAGAAGTTCGTCATCGGAAAGTTTCTGAACTTTAAGATGAGTGATGCCAAGGCGGTTGTCAAGCAAGTGGAGGAACTCCAAATCATTGTTCATGAGTTAGAGGTTGAAGGTATGGGCCTTAACCCGAATTTCCTTGTTGGTGATATTATTGAGAAATTACCTCCCTCACGGAAGGATTTTAAGGTTTATCTTAAGCATCTAACCAAGGAAATGAATTTTGAGCAATTGGTTCTGAAAATTCGAGTTGAAGAGGATAACCGGAAGAATGAAAAGACAGATGTTGTTTCATTGGAACCTAATGCCAACATGGTTGAAGGCAATGCTTCTAAGGCCAAGTTTCAGAAAGGCAAGGGCAAATTTAATGGTGCCAAGCCATCTTTTGCAACCGGGAGGAATGCATTCGCCCCACAAAGGACCAATGCATTCAAGAAACCACAACCAGGACTTTGTTGGGTATGTGGCAAACCTGGACACAGAGCAAAAGATTGTCGCCTTCGCAAGAATCAAGGTGGTGGTGTTGGAGGTTCGAGTAATATCAACCAATCCAACCGGGCTGAAACTAAAAATCAATTCATTGGGGTTGTGGCGGCTCAGGCAAATCTGGTTACAAATTCAACCGATTGGTGGATGGACACGGGTGCTACAATGCACGTATGTTCTGAAAAGGATATGTTTTCATCCTACCAGGCCATCAAGGATGGAGAACCATTGTTCGTAGGGAATGCTGCTTCTGTGAAAGTGGAAGGGAAAGAGAAGGTGACTTTACAACTCACTTCCGGGAATGATCCTATGCTCACTAATGTGTTGCACATGCCTGAAATTTTTAACGGTGTAGATTTCTTTGATACCTACTCACCAGTAACGAGAATTACGTCTATAAGAACGTTAATTGTTGTAGCAGCGATTCACAATTTGGAAATACACCAAATGGAAGTGAAGACCGCATTCTTGAATGGTGAATTAGATGAAGAAATTTACATGGAACAACCCGAAGGGTTTGTTGTTAAAGGTCAAGAACGAATGGTTTGTAAATTGATTAAGTCTTTATACGAACTTAAACAAGCTCCAAAGCAATGACATGAAAAGTTAGATAATACGTTATTATCAAATGGTTTTCAAATAAATGAATATGATAAATGTGTCTACATTAAACAATGTAAAAATGCATGTGTCATTATATGCTTATATGTTGATGATATGCTAATTATGGGAACTGATAAAGATGTAATTAACCAAACTAAGAAGATGTTGCATGCCGCTTTTGATATGAAAGATATGGGAATAACGGATGTCATTCTTGGTATTAGAATTCAAAAGAATTCTGATGGTTACATCTTAACACAATCCCATTATGTTGAAAAGGTCCTCAGAAAATTTGGACACTATGATGATCAACCGGTTGTTACACCATTTGATCCCGCTAGTCACCTTAAGAAGAATGAGTGTGAAAGTGTGTCTCAATTGGAGTATACACAAGTTCTTGGAAGCTTGATGTACATAATGAATTGTACGAGACCAGATTTAGCATATACAGTGAGTCGACTAAGTCGATACTCACATAATCCTGGAAAGGATCATTAGTTTGCACTAAGACGAGCACTCTGATATCTACAACATACAATGAACTATGGATTGCATTATACAAAATATCCTCCTGTGTTAGAAGGATATTGTGATGCTAATTGGATGTCCAACCAGTCAGAAAGTAAGTCCACAAGTGGTTATGTATTTACACTTGGTGGAGTGTCGGTATCTTGGAAATCATCAAAGCAAACGGTAAATACGCGATCAACTATGAAAGCAGAGTTTGTAGCCTTAGACAAAGTTGTCGAAGAGGCAGAATGGCTCAGAAACTTCCTAGGAGGTATTCCGTTGTGGACAAAGCCTGTGACCGCCATTTGCATACATTGTGATAGTATGGCTGCCCTGACGAGGGCAAATAATCAGATATACAATGGCAAGTCGAGACATATAAGACGACGTCATAATACAATACGAAGCTTGCTGAAGAATGAAATTATTTCCATTGATTATGTGAAATCAAAGGACAATATAGCGGATCCTTTGACAAAAGGCCTTAACAGAGAGCAAGTCGTATTTACATCGAGAGGAATGGGCTTAAAGCCAACACAATGAGTCGTTAACTGGCGGAAACCTAACCTATCATAATTGGAGATCCCATGGTTTAGGTTCAATAGGAAAACTAGTTGGGGAAGACTCAAGGAGCATAAAACACACATATGCTCATTCCTATGGTGTACTAAGTGTGTTAATCCGTTGATGTTTTAAGAGCTGAATCTTATTCTTAATAATACTAAAAGCCTTATGGTGGGATAGTATGGACTATTCTTGTTTGGTATTACCTATATGAGATTGAAGTGGGGTCGCATCTGGGAGAACCGATATGGCTACGTTCTCTAGAAAATCTCACGAAGAAGGAGTTGTTCACAACCGAAATGAACACAACCGTAAGAATTGAAATATGTTGATATGATCTGTGTGATACTTGTTGTCTTGATTTACTACAAAACATGAATAGTTCAAGACATTTCGTCCACTATTTCACAAAGTAGATCCGATAGGTACTCACTACGAATGGTTCAAGTCCACAAGACACTTTTTCCGATGCATGTCATATCGTGTTGTTCAGAAATAACGAAAAGTTCCATATTATCTTATTTTCTATCCAAATGTGGGGTATTGTTGATGTTTGAATAGAAAATATGGGGTATTGTTGGAACTTGTATGGAATTAAGAAGAAATAAAGTGATCAACGGACGGAAAATTCGAATCAAAGGTTGCAACTTTTCAGAACAATTACAACCTTTGGTATGAATGGTTGTAACTGTTCATATGCTACTCTATATAAAGAATGTTGATCACTTGGTTGAAACATACACAACAAGACAGAACTAACTACAATCAATCGTTTTATCACAATTAATGATTTGAGATTGTTGCTTCTATTTCTTCTTCTTCAAAACAAGTTTCTGAAGAACACATAATAGTAAATTCGCCAGAGGTGAAGTTCTTGTGGTAGAACTCTCACTTAGATAGTTGTATCCTCTAGACAGACATCCGTAAAACTACAACACGAGTGGGGGCGAATTTTTGTCTTAGGACACTACATCAAGCATGCCTCTATTGACACCAAGTTAGTATGTGTTTTCAATTTGTTGAATTCATTATTATTGATTTCAAGTTATATTGAGTTATTATTATAGTATTGTGCTTATTTCATTGATGATGCTAGATTGACACTAACATTTATATATTTGGAACAAAGCTGTTATGGCTAAACATCTTTAGGTTGTTGCTATGAAGAAGGATTGCCTTTAGATCAAATGGGTCCATGCTTTCTATATTAAGCACCAGGATGTGGAGGCTATTTCAATACCCAAGCAAGCAGCTTAGGTTGTGAGAAAAATTATGGGAATCAGAAGTCTCATTAATGGGCTTCAGAACATTCAAGGTGACCTGATTTGTAGATTACAATAGATGCAGCATCCTGGAGGAAGATTTAGCATTCATAAGTTGTATCATATGCTCCTTCCTCAATACCAAAGGGTCCCTTGGAAGAGTATGATACTTCAACCTAATCTACATCCTATATTCAAGTTTAATTTATGGCTTGCTGCTCATGGAGAGGCTGGCTACAGTAGATAGGTTGATGAAATTTGGCATTCAAGTCCCTCAAACACGTGCGTTTTGTGGTTTAGCTGATGAACTGTTTGAGCATTTATTTTTTGAATGCCCCTATGTCAAGGGTATATTGACAAAGCTACTGATATGGCTTGGGCATCCCAGAAACATCACAAGTTGGCAGTCTGAGGTACAATGGATAAGTATATGTGCAAAGAGGAAAACTGAACACTGGGCAATTGTTTCTTGTGTTTTTGGTATGATGGTATACTTAATATGGAGAGACAGGAATAAACTCAGGTTTCAGGGGGTAGCTCTTCACCAGATAGTTTATGTAGAGAGATTGCAGTGCATATACACACCACAGGCAATTCAACTCCCAACTGGCAGGAACACTTTGCATCATTGAACTCATTTCCATAGATTGTAGTTAGGTTCTGATGTATGTTTTTTTCTTTATGTATTGCTAGCTAGTATGATGTGTATAGGCTTTAGTCATTGATAGGGAAAGGAGTTGGTTAGCAACTCCATGCTTTGTATTGAACAATTTTGGATGAATAGAAGAAACTGTTTACCCAAACAAAAAAGATAACATGCTCATACTGGATAAGGCCAAACAAAATCCTTACTTTTAACCGAATTAAAAAATGAAAATTTACCTGCTATAGCTAACTCTAAGAGTTATTTATAAATTATAACTATCTTTTAATTTAATTACTTTTCATAGCTACTGTATCAATCTTTCTCCCACACGCTCTTTCTCTTCTCCCTCAACTCTCTCTCTCTTTCCCCCCACTGTGGCAGTCAGCCGCCTCTCTCCCTCCTTTTCTCCATCTTCTGCGACCGCCGAGCCACCACCACAAATCCCTGCTCCACGACCTCACTGCGCCCTCCCCCCTCTCTCTCTCACGCTCCTCTTTCATTCCATATTTTCTCCCACCTCCACACCATCCAATCCCTCCACCCCTCGCAACGTCACTGCTTGTCCACTCCTTCAATTCCGACGAGCTTCACCGACCAAACCGCCACGAACCACTGCTCCTTCTCCACCAATGCCGGTGCACCCCATCGTCTCTGCCACAACCGGATCTGGATTTAATGGAGATGTCGTAATCCATGGCTTCTTCTCCTTTTTTTTATCTCAAATCTGAGATATTTTTTTAAAGAAAATTCTGTTTTTCAGATTTCATTTTCAGGACACTTTTTAATTTTATTTTTTTTTAAAAAAATCTTCAGAAATCTAGTTTTCCAGATTTATTTTAAGAAAAAAGGTTTTACACGTTTTAGAAAAATAATTTATTTTTCCAGATTTTTATAAAAATTCATTTTCATTTTTTTAAAAATTTCCATTTTCATATATTTTTAAAAAAGTCAGATTTTCATATTTTTTTTAAAAATAGTTGTCACGTAAGCACCATATGGAAAAACTAAGGTGAAAATGAAAATTTAACGATGTAGGGGTAAATATGGCCCTTTTCTAAGAGTACTGGGGCAAATACACAGTTTTAAGGTTCATGACAACATCATACTTGTAGATGCTTCAGGTGTTGCGGTATGCATATTGGACAACGGTGATGTTCTTTATACGGTGTTTAGTCTTCTGCTTTGAGTTTTCTTATGCGTTGTTTAGCCTCCGTAGTTTTTTTCTCTGATAAAAAAACACGATGATAGAGACTAGAAACGAGGTAGAAGTCTAAGCAACAGGGAATGGAACTCCTATATAACATAGAACCATGATAAAAACATATGGTTGGAAAATTACTAATTTAATTTTATTGGACACCATTATAAGTATCTATTGGAATTACTTGCGTATTGTTGGAAAACAATTGTTGTAGAGAATGTGAAGTAAGTAACTATTACAATAGTAAGAAATGATAATCTAAATATTACAATAAAACTGGAAATCAAGAACTTAACAAACTGCTTGGTGATTTGCTGAGTTGAGTGATGACGCTCTATCTTTAAGACAAGATTACCCTGTATATATCCTTTACGGTGTTGGGCAATAGTCTCCCAAAATACAACAACAACTTAACAATGAGCAAAGGAAACTCGGGTGTTACTCTTGAAAAACTTTGAGTATAGTAACTTTGCTAGAGAGGAAGAAGATGAATTCAGAAAATCTGGAGTATTTTCTAAGTGTTGAGTGTTGTCTTCAATTGAGCCAAATGCCTCAACTTATAGTGCAAGAGAAGACCCATCAACTAGCCAACTAATGACCTTCAATAGCCATGTAATGACACTTAATTGAGGGGTTACATTCAGCCAAATAATGGCTGAATTCATGTGCCAAGTAATGGAGAATCAATGCTCCAAAACCAGCCCAAAAGTCAGAACTTTCCAACTTTCCGTCGCAGCATTCTGCCTCCGAAGCGCTACGGCTCTGTGAATTAGCGCCGGGAAGTTGGAAAGTTCTGACCTTTGGGCTGGTTTTGGAGCATTGATTCTCCATTACTTGACACATGAATTCAACCATTATTTGGCTAAATGTAACCCCTCTATTAAGTGTCATTACATTGCTATTGAAGGTCATTAGTTGGCTAGTTGAGGAGTCTTCTCTTGCACTATAAATTGAGGCATTTGGCTCAATTGAAGACAACACTCAACACTTAGAAAATACTCCATATTTTCTGAATTCATCTTCTTCCTCTCTAGCAAAGTTACTATACTCAAAGATCTTCAAGAGTAACACTTGAGTTTCCTTTGCTCATTTATTAAGTTGTTGTTATATCTTGGGAGACTATTGCCCAACACCGTAACAGGAGATATACGGGGCAATCTTGTCTTAAAGACAGAGTGTCATCACTCAACTCAGCAAATCACCAAGCAGTTTGTTAAGTTCTTATTTTTCAGTTTTATTGTAATATTTAGTTTAACCTTTCTTACTATTATAATAGTTACTTACTTCCCGTTCTCTACAACAATTGTATCCCAACAATTTTAAGACAAGATTTTGTTGTAAGTACCTAGAAAGATGACTGAAAGAGATCAAACTGCTTTTGATTATGCTGTTTGCTACTCAAGGCAATCAATCTGCCTTCCCCACTGCTCAAGGCACACCTAATGCCTTTCTGGTTGCTCAAGGCTCATCCAACGCCTTTAGTGCCGCTCAAGGGAACGTCGGCGTTCCTCCACCCGCTGGATTTCACCATGAACTCCCTGAAAAGTTCATGGGGTCAAACTTCAAGAGATGGCATCAGAAGATGCTATTCTATCTGACTGTTTTGGGAATGGCACGTTTCCTAACAGAATATCCTCCACAAGTTGGAGATGAAATGGACCCTCCGCCTTTTGAAACGGCTGAAAGGGGCCTGGATATCCATGTCATTAATGGCATGAAGATGGTTATTGATGCATGGATTCATAGTGATTTCATGTGTAAGAATTACATATTGAACTACTTGTCAGACCCTCTCTACACGGTGTATTGCACCATAGGCACTGCCAAAGAGTAATGGGAGAAGCTGTAAAAGAAGTACAACGCACAAGATGCAGGTACTAAGAAATTCATCGTTGGGAAAATTTTAAAATTTCAAGTGGTGGTTAGTAAAACAGTGATGTCCCAAGTGCAGGAATTCCTAATGATTCTACATCACCTGGATTTGGAAGGAATGAAACCAAATGAGCAGTTTTTTGTGGCATCACTGATTGAAAAGTGTTGGAAATTTGCCTTTGATGGGGAGGTGTGTCCACCCATATTTAATGAATTAAACACTAGGGTTCCGCATGTTGGAGGCTTTGTCTCTTCACACGTGCATAATCTACTAAGTGAGTAGATGACCGTAGGGCCAAGAATCATCAAATTTCGTTGAGAAATGAAAGAGATATTGGTCCATGAAGTAAGGTGTTTGAGGCATGGAAATATGGTGTGGGACAAATCTACCACATCGGTGGAAAAATGAAGAATTGCTCTCTTTATAAGTCTCAAAATTGGCTAAGGGTTTGGGACCCCAAGGGGTAACCCATGTGTTTAAAGGATGGAGGACCTAGATGTGTTTGGGTTCAAGGCTAAGCCCACACGCGCGCCGCCGCCTCCCGCCCGTCCGGTCCGGGCTCGGGCTCGGGCTCGGGTCTCGGGTCTCGGGTCACGGGTCATGGGTCGTGGGTCTTGGGCTTCTTCTGTTATTATCTCTTTGGACCCCAAATTGTTTAATATTTACAGTTTGATCCCTGGAGTTTCTAGAATGTTGAATTTGGGAACGATAGAAGGTAGAAAGTTTCTGCCTACCGTTGGAGTTGATTTTTTGGGGCGTATTGTGCATTAACCAGCCATTACTTGGCTGATTAACTCCCTTCATTAACAGCCATTACTTGGCTGAATTACACCCTCCTTCAATGGCCATAAACAGCCATTACTTGGTTGTTTAATTCCCTCCTTCAATGGCTATTAACAGCCATGTCTTGGCAGTTGAGAGGTCTCCCCTTATGCTATATATTGATGCCTTTTGACTCAATTGTGTGATACAGAAAGAACAGAATATGACACGGAAAAATAAGACAGAAATATATACACAGAGATAAACAAAAGAGTAAAATACAGTCCAAAACGTGAGCAATAATGTTGGGACGAAAAACAGAAACTCTTCCTTCCTTTTCCATTTCTTCAGCAAGTCGATTCGTATTTGTTTTCTTCGTCAGAATAAACCTATTTGCTTTTTAGTGTTGATTAAAGTGTTGTTTTATCTTGGAAGACTATTGCCCGTTAACGTAAAAGCATATATACGGGGCAATCTTGTCTTAAAGACAGAGTGACATCACTCGACTCAGCACACAGTTGTAACAATCCAGATTTAGT
This sequence comes from Anisodus tanguticus, assembly GCA_034509755.1. Taxonomy (NCBI): domain Eukaryota; kingdom Viridiplantae; phylum Streptophyta; class Magnoliopsida; order Solanales; family Solanaceae; genus Anisodus; species Anisodus tanguticus. The sequence continues at coordinate 45,354,748 of CM067549.1, read as the reverse complement.
GTTTCTTGATTTCAGGTTATCAAGATTCTAAGACTCAATAAGCTTGCGGCAGTTCTGAACATTGGCCTACTTATTTATCCTTTCGAACACTTGTAATATTTATTTACTTCCCGTACTTCTTTACATATCCCACCAAAAAGTTACCTCTTTCATGGAATGAGTTTATGAGTTTCTTAAAACTCAAGACAAAGGAGATGACCTTTGAAGAACTTATTATCAATCTCCAAATTCAGGAAGATAATAAGAAGGCCTTGCCTAGGGGTAAACAACCCGCTGAGGCAAAGGCAAATCTGGCTGAGGCCAAAGGGAACCCAAGAAAGAAGCGCAAGTTCCAGAAAGACGGCAAGACCCAAGCGGCGGAGAAGTTCAAAGGAAACTGTCACCATTGTGGGAAACCTGGTCACATGATCAAGGACTGCCGCAAGCTCAAGACTGAGCAGCAAGAGAAGGCCAAGGCTAAGGTTAAGGCACAGGTTAACGTCGTCAAAGATAAGTTTATGGACGACATGATTGAGGAGTTCTCAGCGGTGGTGCTAGAAGCAAACCTTGTTAAGAATCCCATGCAATGGTGGATTGACACAGGTGCCACAAGACACATCTATTCCAATAGAGATGCCTTCTCCATTTATACACCGGTTACAAATAAGAAGTTGTTCATGGGCAACAACGATTCCTCTAATGTGTCGGGGGTAGGAAAGGTAGTCCTGAAAATGACTTCTGATAAGGAGCTCACTCTGAAGGAGGTGATGCATGTTCCTGAGATTAGAAGAAATTTAATTTTAGGTCATTTATTGGTTAATGCTGGTTTTAGGCTAGTGTTTGAGTCCAATAAATTTGTAATCACTAAGAATGGAATGTTTGTGGGAAGAGGATTCGTCTGTGAAGGCCTCTTAAAAGTTAACGACACGTATGTATTACGTACAAGCAATAATATTGAAGCGTCTTCTTCTTACTTGTTTGAGTCCTCTAATTTATGGCATCATAGATTAGGACATGTCAACTACAAATCCATCCAAAGGTTGGTAAAGTTGGAGTTGTTGCCGTCTATCGACATAAACCCTCAACTTAAGTGTGAGGTGTGCGTAGAGGCAAAACTCACAAAGCTTCCTTTTTTATCCGTCGAAAGGAATACCGCTTCTCTAGAACTAATTCACACAGATATATGTGATTTGAAGTTTGCATAAACTAGAGGGGGGAACAAGTACTTTGTGACATTCATTGATGATAGCACAAGGTATTGTTACCTTTACTTGTTGAAAAGTAAGGATGAAGCGTTTCGACATTACAAAGCAGAAGTTGAGAACCAACTAAGCATGCGGATTAAATCCATTCGTAGCGATAGGGGGGAGAATACGTTGCGCCATTTGAGGAATATTATGTCGAATCAGGTATTGTTCATCAAACGACGGCTCCATACTCACCTCAGTCGAATGGTGTGGAGGAACATAAGAACCGCACATTGAAGGAAATGATGAATACATTGCTCATCAATTCCGGTCTTCCCCAAAATATGTGGGGAGAAGCCGTCCTTATCGCTAATATGATTCTTAACAGAGTGCCTCATAAGGGTAAGGACAAAACTCCATATGAATCATGAAAGGGTAAGAAACCCACTTATAAATAATTAAAGGTGTGGGGTTGTTTGGTAAAGGTTGAAGTACCCAAGACAAAGCAAGTCAAGATTGGACCTAAGACAGTAGATTGCATATTCATCGGATATGCAAATAACAGTAGTGCTTATCGCTTCTTAGTACATAAGTCAGATATTCCAGATATCCACGGGGGTACAATCATAGAATCAAGGAATGCTCAATTCTTTGAAGGAGCCTTTCCTAGAAAGAAAAAGACATAACCTCACACAAATGAAGTTATGAACAAAGCTCTTATGAACCGGGAGTCATTGACGGCCTGGATCTAGATGGTTCAGATCTAGTGGATCTCGAAGTGGCTGAATATCCGGAATCTAGTGTTCCAGATACTCAGAACTTGGAGACTCCAGAGATGGAACTAAGGCGAAGTAAAAGGGCCAGGAAGGATAAATCCTTCGGTCCTGACTTTGTAGCTTATATGGTTGATGATGAACCAAAGACAATTGCTGAAGCATTGTCAACTCCAGAGGCACCGCTTTGGAAAAAAGCTATTGAGAGTGAAATAGGCTCCATTCTGCATAACCATACTTGGGAGTTGGTTGATCTTCCTCCGAGAAATAAATCGTTGGGTTGTAAATGGATACTCAAACGGAAGTATAAAGCAGATGGGTCCATAGATAAGTACAAGGACAGGTTAGTAGTCAAGGGCTATCGGCAAAAGGAAGGCCTTGACTACTTTGACACGTACTCCCCGGTGTCTAGGATGACGTCCATACGAGTATTCATTGCGATCACAGCGTTACGTGACCTTGAGATACATCAAATGGATGTCAAGACAGCCTTCCTAAATGGTGATTTGGAAGAAGAAATCTATATGGAACAACCTAGGGATATGTGGTTCCGCGGCAAAAGAAGAAAGTCTATCGGCTTGTCAAATCTCTGTACGGGCTGAAATAAGCCCTGAAGCAATGGCAATAAAAAATTGATAATACTCTACTATCGAAGGGTTTCGCCATTAATGAGTGTGACAAATGTGTTTACATGAAAGGTAACTCTGACTCGTTCGTTATGATATGCCTATATGTAGACGACATATTGATCACAAGGAGCAGTCCTAGCATAATTCTAGAGACTAAGAACATGTTAAAATAATGCTTCGACACGAAGGATATGGGTATCACAGATGTCATTTTAGGGATAAAGATCTCTAAGACATCTGACAAACTGGTCTTATTTCAGTCTCACTACATCGAGGATGTGTTGAGAAAGTTTGGGATGTTTGACAGTTCGCCTAAAAAGGCACCACTGGATAGAAATCAAAAGCTAGATAAAAATCGTGGTGCACCCGTATACCAAGAGCAATATGCACAGGTGATTGGTAGTTTGATGTACATAACAAATTGCACCCGACCTGATATTGCTTATACAGTCAACAATTTGGCTAGGTTTACCCGTAATCTGAGTAATCATCATTGGAAGACGTTGAATCGGGTACTACAATACTTGAAATTCACGCTAACTTACGGGTTATATTATTTAAGATATCCAGTTGTACTAGAGGGGTACAGTGATGCAAACTGGATATCTGATATAGAGAACACCAAGTCCACCAGTGAGTATGTATTTACAATTGGTGGTGGAGCTGTGTCTTGGAAATCCTCTAAGCAAACTTGCATCGTCCGATCCACGATGGAATCAGAGTTTATCGCTTTAGACAAAGCAGGAGAAGAAGTTGAGTGGCTTCACGACTTTTTAGAGGATATTCTTTGTTGGAACAAACCCGTACCTTCTGTAATGATCCACTGCGATAATCAGTCGGCTCTAGGAAGGGCACAGAATTCTATGTACAACGACAAGTCTCGTCATATTCGACGGAGACATAAGACCGCTAGGCAGCTGATCACCACGGGTATAATATCCATTGATTACATAAAATCAAAGGATAACATAGCAGACCCACTGACAAAGGGCTTACCCAAAGATCAGATGTTCTGCCTGTCTAGGGGAATGGGCTTAAAACCCAAGGTATAAGGACCAATACGGTGGTAACCCAACCTTACTGACTAGAGATCCCAGGATTTAGGTTCAATGGGAAAACTAAGCTGTAAAGGTTCAGTTGATCACTTCGGTGGAAGCATGAGCACTTCGGATAGTGATTTCTATGAAGAAACACCAAATCCAAAGTCGTTCCAGCGATAGACAATAAGTGCTATATGCAGTATGGATAAAGGTTAAGTTTCCAAAACCTTTAATGATCTTCACTGGTTGAGGTTAGGTTTGGGGACAATTTTAATGGTTCCTAACACTTGTAAAGTAGGGTATAGCAGGATACCTTGTAGGAGAACACCTATTTAAGTGCGAGGACAAGCCGCCTCAAATGAACGCCCTTAAGAATCCAAGAAGTGTCCACGGCCATAACGGACAAAACATTACGAAGAACTGAGTAAGGGAAGTTGTTGTGTTGGTACCGTTGACTTTGCTTACACTAAACACTGACGGTTCAAGACATCACATTCACCGCGTAGTAAGTAAGTTCGGTGGTATTCAACTATGGAAGGTTCAAAGCGTATGCTACCTATCCAGATGCAACATTGGTCCGCTGAAAGATTGCTGAAAAATGCACCATGTGTGTGCGCCAAAATCTCTTTCAAGAGGGGATTGTTGAAAATTTACTAATGTGAAATTAAGTATATCCCATTAATTTATGACTCGAACAATTAGGGCCCGCACGTCGGAAACATCATTTCCACACACGTGCACACGTAGTGCCAAGTATCGCAAATTTCATTAGTGAAAGAGATATTGGTACGTATGTAATACGTTTGAGACATAGAATGATGGACGATTATTGACCAAATAACAAAGTATTCTACGTTGGTAAACGAAGGAAGAAGTGTACAAAGTGTAAGATGAAACGAGTCAAAAATCGCCGCGGAGCCGTGAAGGGCTGCGGCGCCACACCGTCGTAGCCGCAGCGCCTCCCAAGGGGCGCCGCGGCGCTAATTGGTTGGCCAGCCACTGGAGCCGCGTCGCTTCGGAGGCAAAATGTTGCGACGGGAAGTTGGAAAGATCTGACCTTTGGGCTGGTTTTGGAGCATTGATTCTCCATTACCTGGCACATGAATTCAGCCATTATTTGGCTGAATGTAACCCCTCAATCAAGTGTCATTACATGGCTATTGAAGGTCATTAGTTGGCTAGTTGAGGGGTCTTCTCCTTACACTATAAATTGAGGCATTTGGCTCAATTGAAGAACACTACTCAACACTTAGAAAATACTCCAGATTTTCTGAATTCATCCTCTTCCTCTCTGGCAAAGTTACTATACTCAAAGTTCTTCAAGAGTAACACTTGAGTTTCCTTTGCTCATTTGTTAAGTTGATGTCGTATCTTGGAAGACTATTGTTCAACACCGTAAAAGGAGTTATGCGGGGAAATCTTGTCTTAAAGACAGAGTGTCATCACTCGACTCAGCAAATCGACAAGCAGTTTGATAAGTTCTTGATTTCCAGTTTTATTGTAATATTTAGTTTATTATTTTTTATTATTGTAATAGTTACTTACTTCCCGTTCCCAACAACAATTGTATCCCAACAGAAGCAAGGCCGCAAGTACACACAATATATTTGTATGTGCATCTGATTTGTGTCTTCATTGATCTTAAGAAGCAGAAGGGCTAACAATTTGTTCAAGGCCTATCAATATGAGCAGGAGCAAATTTTACAGTTTTAATGCAAATTACTTTCCTTTCTTTATTTCAAGGAATATTTTGAAACATAATTTGTATATAACTACATAGAAACAGATTAAGAACTTATTTTCAAAATTGAGATGGATAAATTAAAGAATCAATATTAGAAACTAACTGTTTCGTCAAATTCACATTTTATAGTCTTTTCCCTGAAAGAGAAAGCTGCAAATAGTTTGATGAGAAATAAAAAGGAATATAAAAAAATCGAGTTGATGAAGCTGAAGCATTACTTTTGAAGTAACATAAAGAAAAGCAACGATTGGAGTGGGATAATCAGGGTGGAAAAGAAAGAAGATTTATCTCGGTTCTATCTAGGGGTGAGCGGGTCCGGGTACCCTAACTTTTTCGAACTATCCAGACCCTACTCAGTAAAAGATCGGTTCCTAAATTTACTACCCAGAACCTACCCGTAGCAATCATTACCCGGAACCTACCCGGACCCTGCGGTTCCGGATAGGTTCCCGGATACCCGGAATCAGTGTTTCTCTATGCAAAATAATGCCTTCGTATAACAGCTTTGGTTTAGGAATAAACTCGTCTGCTTATCCTCTGAAAGTCAGTGCCACAAATCCCATAAAGAATCCTTTCGGAATATCCCAAGAATATTTCAAAGATTTGCTTTGGTTTTCGTTTCAACTTTCTTTTTCAATAACTTAAAGGAGTACATAGTTTAAAAAATTCAGTTTTTCAGTTTTCTACCGCTTTTGGCTTTTTCTCTGCTTATGATTGTCACTTTGTATTATTTGATTTATTTCTTGATGGTGAAAGTGACTGTTATGCATTTGGTTTCTCCCCCCCCCCCCCCCCCCCCCTTAAATGATGTACTTTAGAATGACCTTTTTTTTTAATTATTAACTAAAAATAATGGAATTAAAAAAGTAAAAATATTTAATATTTCATAGGTTTCGGGTATCGATTCCGGGTCCGGGTACCCTGTCTCTATTTGCCGGAACCGGACCAGACATTGATCGGTTCCTAATTTTACTATCCGGAACCTACCCGTTATTATAATATATCTACCCGAAACCTACCCGTTATTATAATATATCTACCCGGAACCTACCCGTTGGTATCGGTTCCGGTCGGATATCTGGGTACCCTGTACCAGTGCTCACCCCTAGACTTCTATCTCAATCTCATCTCTATAGTAGAGATAAGAATGAGGGGAGAATATCAAAATCTCACCGATATCTTGAATCATTCAAGACAGTGAATACACCCCTATTAAGATTTGTTAAGAAGGTGTCCCCAGGGGCACAGGCGAGTTGGTAAGTGGCAAGGTAATTGAGGTACAATCACTTCGACGTCGCGGGTTTGAATCCGTGTGGCGACAGTCTTTGCTGAAATATTGCAAGGGATGTTGCTGGGTTCGTGTCCCGTTGGTCCTCCTTGCTTGCGGAAATTTGTCACTCGCGCATCTCCCTCGATTTACATCCCACCTGACCAAGAGGCCTCTGGTACAGGTGGGGGGTTTCGCCTTCACGACTTTCCCCTTCACAAAGATTTGTTAAGAAGGTCAATAACAATGATAGCTTCAGCCCCGAGAAAGTTTAGCTTAAATCATGTACCTAAGAATGTAATCTCAACTAAATATTGCAAATCAGGCTCCACTATATTATTCATCGATTATTTTATGGACACGTAGCCGCACCCTGCAACTGAATGGACACGTAGACCTTTTTAGGTTAACAACTTTAATAAAAATTAAAAACAAAACTCTTTAGTGTTGGTTTCCCTGGACATAGTATGTTAAATTATTTGACTTCTATTGTCTGCATTTTCCTTTTCTTATTCTTTGACTTTAATAATCCAAACCATTTTCATATCTCAGTTTGACCTCCCCAAATGTTTTCCTTCCATTTTGGTTACGTACAATCAAAACCTTTGAAAGTCTAAGGGATTGTTTGGTTCGGAAACGAATTTATGGAGTTATTAGTAATGCAAGAATTATATTATATTGATTATTTTTTAATAAATTTAGTTTGATGTATTACATATTAGTATATACAAATTGTAGCTTAAAATATTAATTTGCCTTAAGAACATAATAATAAATTTCTTACTATTATGAGAAAGAAAAAATCCTTGAACAGAACAAATGTGAAAAAGAGTAGTCTATCCGTCTCATTTTATATACGACGATTTACTTTTAGAAACTCAAACAATTGTTTTCTTTGACCAATTTTATTTTTTTCATTTAAGGTTACACATAATTTATGTAATTTCTAGCTATATAAATTTCTATTTTAAAAAAAAAGTAAGAAATAGATTTTCAAACTGAGACCAAGTATTAAAAATGATAGATCTTATTCATAATTCTATCCCCTTCATTCTTTATAAAACAAAAGAAATATTATCTTCTTAATGGTTGGAGCAAGCTCATGAACTGCAAAAAGGAAAGATCTTTGTGAGATCTGAATACAACACTTAATTAAATGGTAGTATAATTATTCAACTAAAACTACAATTTCATATACTTCCTTAGTTTCATTTTGTTTTATACAATTATTTTTATTAGTCAGATTTAAAAATAAAAGACACATTTCTATAGTTTCTTAATTTGAAGCTATTATAGTTGCACAAAAGTTATAACATGTTTAAAACTAAGCCATATAATCATACAAATATTATGACATATTCCCTCCGTCTCAATTTTTGTGACACTCTGCTCTTTCTTTTTTAGTTAATCTAAAATAGAATGACAATGACATTTTTCTATATTTTGTAATAATTTATCTTTAAATTTCTTATTTTACTCTTGATAAGATGATTTAAGAATATTGGGATGAGGAAGCAGAGGCGGATGTAACATATTAGGTAGGGGCTCATTGAACCCCTAACTTTCGGACGCGGAACATAAATTTATATGTAAAAATTAATTAAAATTATAATTAATAGTAGACATGAATCCATAACTTTAAAAATATAATGCGTTCAATGCTAAAATCTTAAAAGGTTGAAGTCATAAAGTTTAAATCTTGAATCCGTCTATGTGAGGAGTAATATAATTTAAGATTACAAATTTAAAAAGAATTATTGTTTCTTGAATAATGTATCTCAAGTCAAATTATGTGAGGCAAGAGTAGTACTCAATTGATCAGTCACGTAATCCTTTTCATTGAATTACGAGTCATTCAACATTCGAAAAACTTAGGTTTTCCATTGCCCCATTTATGCGACGAAACATTTTATGGTGTGAAAGACACACCACGTCATACTTGAGTGAGGCTATCTATTGCTTGACACATAGATCTGTGGACCCCACCCTTCACGCCCCCCTGCCCCTATCCTCTTCTCTACTTTCTGTGAAAAGAAAATTGAATTATCCTATTGTTCAATTTTTTATTTCCCTTCTTATTAGAAAATGAGAATTTGTCTATTTATAAGGGTGATTAACCAAAATAATAATATAAGGGTGTATTCGAGACAATTATGAGTCAACACTATGGTGTTCACGGCTTGATTAAAATTAAATCGATCCAGATCATAAATCGACTAAAATCGATGAGGTTGATTTGGTTTGAATTTAAAAAATTTAAAGTACGATAAATTTGATTTGATTTGCTTTTATTAAAAACAAATCGAGTCAAATTGATAAAATAATATACATAATTTTTATAATTATATATATATATATATATATTAATTTATATAAATAATTTAAATACTTTATTTATTTTTTCATTAAAATTTTATTTATCTCAATTAAGCTAATAAATTTCACATCGTAAGTTCATTTCTTAAAAGAAATTCATGAATCCAAATTCATTTATTCAAAGAAATAACTATGAGATTTCTCTAAAAATAGTACTTCTTATAAACTTTATTCACTTGATTAAAACTTATATTAAGAATTTTCTTCATAATTTAAAATAATTATAACTCCTACGGAAAGATTTCAAGTTCAAACTATGATGATTGACATCCTCACTTACGCAACGAAATTGAGTTGATGGAGTCAATAAAGGATAATAACAAATAAGAAGTTGGAAAGATATGAAAAAATCTTTCCTAATCATAGAAAAAATATGAAAGAAATACCATTAATTTTTTTAAAAATTGAACCAATCTAAATCAAATCTATAACAACTAAACGATGAATATGTATTATATTTTACTTGATTTAATTTTAATAATTAAAAAATCGATTACATCAATTTAGTTTTTGTTTTAACAAAAATCGACCCATAAATACTCCTAGTCAACACTCGTAGAGGTGAAGTGAAAGGGAAGTATTAAGGAGCTCCATTTTCTGATCAATATAAATTAACAGGTTAAAGAATTGAAGAGGAGGAAAATTCAATTTTCTTTCGACATAGAAAAAACAAAAAAGAAGAGAAATGATAAATGAGTATTTGGGGGGGGGGGGGGGGGGGGGGGGGGGGGTAAAAAGAGAGAGAGAGAGAGAAGTGGGGGAAAAAAAGAGTAGAGAAGAGGATAGGGGCAGGGGGCGCGTGGAAGGAGAGAGTGATGGTGAAGGGTGGGGTCCACAGTTCCATGTGTCAAGCAATAGGTAGCCTCACTCAAGTATGACTGTGGTGTGCGACAATAAACGTATAAGGAAGAGAAGTAGGTTTTCTATTTATATAAACGGCTAAGAAGGAGGCTGTCCAGTGGGACGAAATGGGACGGAATTTGGGGGACGGTGGAGTGAGTCGAGATTGGGATAGGCGGGATGGAGGGGGACGGGATTAGGGGGACGGAAAGTGGTCTCATTCCGTCCCACATCCCTCTATCAGAGGGGACGGAATTTGGAGGGACGGGACGGGAAGGGAAGCGGGATTTGGGGACTTTTAATTTTTTTTTTTCTAGACACTTAATTTTAAAAAATATATATTTAAACACTTAAATAATATAACAAGATAGTCAAAAAAACATCCAAGGCTGGTTGTCTCTTATATTATTTAATAGAAATATGATTTTTTTGTAATACAATTTCAAAATTGCAACTTTGTTTCGTAGTTCAAAAGTTGCAAATTACATGCAACCATACTTTTCCTATATTTCTGACAATCTCTTGAGGATCTTCTGTTGGAATTGAATTTTGTTGGTCAAATTATTCAACGTCGCTTCTTGCACCCTCAGATACGATTTTGTTGTAATTGTAGTCTTCTTCTTCATTGACCTCTGGTTGACCGCAACTTCTACGCTCCGCGCTAATCCAATCTCTAAATAAAACGGCAATCTCCAAACTGTCTCCCGCCAATGAGTGTTTGTTCTCTCCTATTTGAAACCTTCCAGCAGAAAAAACGCTTTCAGAAGCTGTAGATGACGATTGAATATTCAACACATCTCAGGCCATCTTTGATAGAGTCGTAAATGTCTTTTCATTCTCCCTCCAGTATTTCAGCAAGTCTTCACATCCATTTTCATTAGCAATTGATTCGAACGGTATAACACCCTGCAAAACATAAACATCAAACTCGCTAAGTTGTGAAGCACTTGAACCATTATACATTCTATTTCAAAGGCCTTGAATACTTGAAGCAGAAACCGCATGTTTTTTATAAGGTTGAAGTGAAGTAGAAGAATATGGTATAGACGTCTGTTGATTATTTGCATTTTGCTCTTGGTAATACATATACATAGTTTTGCATTGTATTTGTATGCTAGAGAGAATATCTTCTTTAGTTGGTTCTCTAGTTGGTTCTATTAGAAGTATTTCTAGGCATTCATAAATCGTTTCAATAAGGGCATTACAACCGTCTACTTTAATAGTAGGATTTAATACATCACCAATAAAATAAATAGTGGAAATATAAAAAAAATATTTTTAATTTTACAAACATTTTTTCAATAGCTGGAGCGTAAGTTAGTTTTATCATATATTCATTAAATAAAAAAAATATTAGAGATATATAAAATAACATAGATGAAATAGTAGGATAATAAATATCAGAAAATTACTTAGTAGCTAGAAAAAATTTCTCTAAGAATACAATAAGTTCCAAAATTTTATCCCAATTATCATCTACAAGCATATCTGAAGGATTTTGATTAAGGGCATTAAATAATTAAGTTATAGGTCTTCTATACTCGTGAGCAACAACTAATTGTTCATACAAAGAATTCCACCTAGTTGTAACTTCTTCTGGAATTTTCCTATAAGGTAATTCACAATCATGACATGTTTTTTTAAACTCTTTGCCTCTTTGTATTTTAATACCTTTAAAAATAAAGTTGATAGCAAATTGTACTTTATCAAGAATAGAGCTAAAAAAGTTTTAGACCATCCTTTACAACTAAGTTATAAATATGACATGCACATCTAATATGAAAAATATCGAGAAAAGATGGAGTCCATCGTGTTTTTAAAATGTTTACAACATAATCATTACAAGAAGCATTATCTAATGTAATAGTCATAATTTTATCAGTAATTCCATAATATTCACTAATTTCATGAATATTTCTTGAGATAAAAATTTCAGTGTGCCTTTCATCAATATATCTATATGCAAAACGAACCTAGGGTTCGCAGAGTGGTATCTTGCTTAGACTGTCTTGAACTGCGAATGGAATTTTGGTCCGCAGAACTGAACTGCGACCCGCAGGAGCGTCTTGAGTATTCACAATCTGAGTTAAACTCCAAGTTAAAGCAGTGGTTCGCGGATTGCGGACCACATTTTGGGTCACACTTTGGGGCTCCGGAATTCTTCTTTCACTCTTTACTTCTGCGATGTGGCTATCATTCTTCTTTGTCCATTCACAAAGACTCTCTAGACTAGACAAGTTTAGCAACAACAAGGGAGGAATATACTATTTGGGCTGTACAGAACTCAAAAAGAATATCTCAAGGAGCCAGAGTCTTCCAACTTGTCTTTGCGGAATGTGTACATACTATCCTTGGGGAGAAACAAAGGACATGTGAAAGCCTTGCTAAAGAACTGTTGGAAATTTACTAATGTAGAATTAAGTTTATTCCATTATTTATGACTCGAATAATTGGTCCCCATACGTCGAAAATATCATTTCCACACACGTGCAATCTTAGTGCCAAGTATCGTAAATTTCGTTAATGAAAGAGATATTGGTACGTAAGTAAAATGTTTGAGACATAGAATGATGGATGGTTATTTGCTAAATGATAAGTGTTCCACGTTGGTAAACGAAGGAAGGATTGTGCGAGGTGTAAGATAGAATGGTTCGGAAAAGGGACGCGGAGCCGAGAAGGGCCGCGACACCCCTGTAGTAGCACCGCGCGCTAATTCTAATTTTTGGTTACTGGAGCCGCGACGCTAAATGCTGCAGCGTCGGGGTGCTTCCCAGGCAGTGTTTGCTCGACGGAATCCCAAAGGTTTGGTTGTTGAAGGGGCTTCAATGGCATTGAAACCACCCAATAATGACAATTACTTGGACCATTATGTTGCTGCATTACTTGGGGGTTAAATGTCATCCATTACACGGCAATTGATTGCCATTGTGGGGCACTTGAAGAAGCCATCTTTCACACCTATAAGTTGAGGCCTTTGGCTCAATTCTATAGATGAAGAAATGAACATATGAACAGAAAAATAAGTTCACAACACCACAAAGAGATCAGATTTTCCTAATAGCAATCATTTTCTTAGCAATCTTCATTATTCAAGTTCAATGTTGATATCATTTGTGTAGGCTTTGCACACTTGATAGTTTGCTGCTTCATCTTGGGAGACTATTGTTCACACTTCCGTAAAGCCTATATACGGGGGCAATCTTGTCTTAAAGACAGAGATCCATCACTCGACTCAGTCGGTGGTGTTGTGTTTATTTAATTGGTTGCTAAGTATTTCAGGTGTTAACTTAACAGACGAAGGACTCTAACCATTCGTATTCTCAGCGGATCTACAAGCCACAAGTGTAGCAGTTCATGTTCTTGTATTTCTGAATACAAGTTCTATATTTGAAGTTTCAATTCACGATCAAGATATTGACAACTTGTTGTTGTCCTCATTGTTGTTTATCCTTTCGATCATTGTAATAGTTATTTACTATTCTCGTTGTTGCTTTACATATTTCAACAATTTTAAGACAAGATTGTATTAGTGATTCGAAAGATGTTGGTCGACAAGTGTGTGACCAAATTTGACTGTGGTTTTCTTCTTGAAAACAGTTCTGTTGAGAGTTTTTCTAAAAGTTCAAACCACAACCGTGCTTTCAAGATTGATCCTAGTTATGGTTCTCTCTTTGACGACAGTTACAAATCTGTTTTCGTCAAATGAGGGATCTCTGAATCTGATGCTGAGCTTCAAGATACTACTGATAGTCATGCTAGTACGACTAAAGATCAAGGACGAGTTGGTGTCATCGCTCCCGAGGGTGGTGGAAACAAGCGTCCACGAGAAGCTGAGGATGTCAACTGGGACAAGAGGAGAAGGCTGAAGATAATTTTCTATCATGTAGCAAAAGGCCTATACCTGTCCCAGACAAAGGATCTGAATTATGGTAAGGAGGATATGGACACTCAGTCTAACTGAAGTGGGCCAGAATCCAAGAGGTCTAAGTTAATCCTTCCTTATCAATAAAATGTTTAGTTAATGTCTGAATAAAAGTGTGTAAAGCGAGGCTGGGAATATGAAAGTGTTTTTCATTAAAAAGTTATATTCCCTACACTCTAAAATCAGATATTAAATCTCTTCCAGGTTAAAGATTGGACTATTGTAAACAAGAACTTAAAAGATCCATTCTTTTGGGTGTAATTATTAAAAGTGTGTAAAGTATGTGCGCACATACGAAGGAGAGAGATTCACTGACTGTGCAAAAACTGTTACCACTCTTAAGTAAGCGCCAGGGATTTCTCTGGGCACCAATCACTATGGAAGAAGACTAAAAGATAATGGGTTATCTTAAGACGTTGAACCTGTCACACTATCTGACAGAAGATCATTCATTTGATAGAATGATATTGGATACTCAGTCATACAAAGCCTACGGGCGATGGGAGTGGGCCAGAATTCATTTGATAAGATGATATTGGACACTCAGTCGTACAAAGCCTACGGGCAACTGGAGTGGGCCAGAATTCAGTTGACAGAAAAGTAATGGACACCTAGTAAGGTGGGCCAGAGTTTTCCAGGTCTTAAATGATCTGAAGGCCAAAAGAACGGCAGAAAAGTAATTGGACACTCAGTCTGCCAAAGCAACTAGAGTGGGCTAGAGTATCCAGATCACATATGATCCGGTTACGCCCTAACCACGGACAAGAGGTTGTTCATGTGAAGCAACGCCACCTCTAAAGTAGAAGGGGTTGGAGAGGTTGTCCTCAATAGGATTTCAGGGAATGGGATCACCCTAAAAAGAGGTGATACATGTCCTAAACTTGGTTTAAGGGACGTTGTTGGTCAAGCTGGTTTGAGACGAGTCCAACAGGTCTGTAATAACTAAGAATGGTACAATATGTCTGTAGCTAAATGAATGATATATTTGTAATATGTGTATCTGTGCCATCATAGATTAAGACACGTTAAATAGAATGTCATTCAAAAGCTAACGAAGTTGATATTGTTGCGTTCTGTCGACATAAACCCTCAAAATGAATGTGAGGTAGGCGAAGAGGCAAAATCACCTTTCCAAGTTCCGCCAAAAGGAATAGCGAAAGAAGCACCGCTCCTCTAGAACTTAGTTACACCTACATGGGTGATTTGAAGTTTGTACAAAATAGAGGGGGGAGACAAGTACTTTGTGACCTTCATTGATGATGGTACAACGTGTATACTTTGTTTGTTTAAAAGCAAAGATGAAATTGTTGAAGCAGATAAGCGCTACAAAGCAGAAGTTGAAAATCAACTAAGCCTACGGATTGAGGAATTCGTAGTGATAGAAGGGGATAATGTGAAGCATCGTTCATTAAACGACTGTTTATTACTCACCTCACTCTAACGGTGTTAGCCAAGCGCAAAGCCGTACGCCCAAAATATATGGGGCAAAGCGATCCTTACCGCTAATGTGATTCTCAACAGAACTATGCATAAGGATAAAGATAAATCTCTGTGTGAAATATGGAAATGATCTCACATACAAATGTTGTGATGTGGGGTGGCTTGGTAGAGGTTGGAATACCGAAACAGGTCTAGTTGGACCTAAGACTGTAAATTGCATATCCACTGGATCTGCAAATAACAGTAGTGCTTATCGCCTCTTGGTGTCAAAGAATGCTGAATTATTTGAAGATAACTTTTCTTGAGAAGGGAAAAAGAAGTAATTGATCGAGGTTAACAAGAACCCGCGAGTGCCTGATTGTCCGGAACCAGACGTTCCCGAGCTACAGGACTTGGAAGTTTCTGATTATCCGAAACTTAATATTCCAGATCTACATAACTCAGGGATTCTAGATGTTGAACTGAGACGGAGCAAAGATGGGACAAAGACTTGTTCCAGGCCTTTTAGCTTGTATGGTTGAGAACGAACCATGGACAATTAACAAATAATTGTCATCTCCAGAAGCGCTACTTTGGAAAGAAGCTACAAAGAAAGAAACATATTCCATCATATAGAACCATACTTGTGTAATGGTTGATCTTCCTCTCGGAAAAGAACCTTTGGGTTATGAAAGTGGATACTCAAAAGTGAGTACCAAGTAGGTGGATCTACTGACGAGTATAAGGCCTCGGCTACTTGGACATATGCTCCCCTATGAATAGCTTAACATCCAGGGCCATTGCAGTCTTGTGTGACATGGATGTTGATGCCGCCTTCCTAACCGGAGAGTTGGAAGGAGATGATCAGACTTGGTTTGTTGGACTGTTGGGCGTGTTCCTGAACTTTCATTTTGGTCCCTGAAATGTTTACATTTTGGTCCTGGAAGTTTCAGTTAAAACAGAAACAATGAATCTGACTACATAAACATTGAATTTGAAGTTATAAAGCCAACAGTTGGAAGAACCAACAGTCTGAGAGTGGAAGTTATATTGAAATGAAAGATATGGGTATCACAGATAACATCTTAGGAATTGGGATTTCTAAGACATCTAACGTACTAGTCTAACTCCAAACTCAGTTGTGACAGTCTCATTGAAGCCACCAATGGATATGAATCATAGAACTGATTGGAATCATGGTGCATCCATATACAAGGAGCGATATGTGCAGGTCACATGTAGTTCAATGTATTGTACACACTACAACCGACCTGGTATCGGCGTACAAAGCAGATTAGTTGAACTAAGGTTCACTCGTGATTCTGGAAATGATCAATAGAAGGCGTTAAGTCGGATATGATGATATTTGAAATATTTGCTTATTTACGAATTATGATATTCTGGATGTCCAGCGGTTCTAGGAGAACACAGTGATGCAAGCTGGACATCAGATATGAAGAACACCAAAGCCACAAGTAGATGTGTATGGTGTGTCTTGGAAAATCCTCTAAAGCAAACTTGCATCGGCCGATTCATGATGGAATCGGAGTTTATCTCTTTAAACAAAGCATGAAATAAGTTGAGTAATTTCATGACTCCTTAGAGGACGTTCCTTATTGGGAGAAACCCGTGTATTCAGCAATTATACATTGTGGCTAGCCGGTCGGCTTCAGGAAGGGCACGGATGACGGCGTCTGGACATAACTGTCAGATCTGTCAGAGACATGAGACCGTATGGCAGTTGATCATCACGGGTGTCACTTCCTTGATTACTAATCGAAGGATATAGCGGACCCTTTAACTAAAGGACTACCCGTAGATCAAGAGTTCTGCTCATCTAGGGGAATGGGCTTAAAAACCCAACCAATACGAACCTTTGCAGTGGTAACCCAACCATACTGACTAGAGATCCCAAGAATTTGGTTCAATGGGAAAACTAAGCTGGAAAAGGTTCAGTTGAGCGCTTCGGTGGAAGAAAGAGCACTTCGGATTATGATTTCTATTTAGGAAACATGAATCCAAAGTCGTTCCCACGATAGACATTAAAGTGCTACCTGCATGGTGGGTAAAGGTTAAGCTTCCAAACCTTTAACGATCCTCAAACAGTTGAGGTTAAGGTTGGGGAAACTTTTAATGATTCCTAATACTTGTGAAGTGGGGTATAGTAGGATACCTTGTAGGATATCACCTATTTAAGTACGAGCACAGGCCACCTCAAAGAAACACACTTAAGAATCCAAGTGTGTCCACGGCCACAACGGACAGAACAAAAGAAGAAATGAATAAAGGGGAGGTATTGTGTTCGTACCGTTGTCTTGGCTTACATTAAACACTGACGGTTCAAGAAATCATGTTCACCGCGTTGTAATTAAGTCCGATGATATTCAACTAGGGAAGGGTCAAAGCGGAAGCTACCTCTCCTGATGCAATATCTTTTCGCTGAAAGATTACTGAAAGTATGCACCTTGTGTGTGCGCCAAAATCTTTTTCAAGAGGGGATTGTTGAAAATTTACTAATGTGGAATTAAGTTTATCCCATTATTTATGACTCGAACAATTGGGCCCCGTACGTCGGAAATATCGTATCCACACACGTGCAATCTTAGTGCCAAGTATCGTAAATTTCGTTAATGAAAGAGATATTGGTACGTAAGTAAAATGTTTGAGACATAGAATGATGGATGGTTATTCGCTAAATGACAAGTGTTCCACGTTGGTAAACGATGGAAGGATTGTGCGAGGTGTAAGATGGAACGGGTCGGAAAAGGGCCGCGGAGCCGAGAAGGGCCGCGACGCCCCCTAGTAGCGGCCCGCGCTAATTCCAATTTTTGGTTACTGGAGCCGCGACGCTAAATGCTGCAGCGCCGGGGCGCTTCCCAGGCAGTGTTTGCTCGACGAAATCCCAAAGGTTTGGCTGTTGAGGGGGCTTCAATGGCATTGAAACCACGCAATAATGGCCATTACTTGGACCATTATGTTACTACATTACTTGGGGGTTAAATGTCATCCATTACATGGCAATTGATTGCCATTGTGGGGCACTTGAAGAGGTCATCTTGCACACCTATAAGTTGAGGCCTTTGACTTAATTCTATAGATGAAGAAATGAACATATATGAACATATGAACGAAAAAACAAGTTACAACACCACAAAGAGATCAGATTTTCCTGATAGCAATCATTCTCTTAGCAATCTTCATTATTCGAGTTCTTCGCTGAGATCATTTGTGTAGGCTTTGTACACTTGATAGTTTGCTGCTTCATCTTGGGAGACTGTTGTCCACACTTCCGTAAAGCCTATATACGGGGGCAATCTTGTCTTAAAGACAGAGAGTCATCTCTCGACTCAGCCGGTGGTGTTGTGTTTATTTAATTGGTTGCTAAGTGTTTCAGGTGTTAGCTTAATAGACGAAGGACTCTAACCGTTCGTATTCTCAACGGATCTACAAGCCACAAGTGTAGCAGTTCATGTTCTTGTATTTCCGAATACAAGTTCTATATTTGTAGTTTCAATTCAAGATCAAGATATTGAATTGAAACTTGTTGTTGTCCTCATTGTTATTTATCATTTCGATCATTGTAATAGTTATTTACTATTCCCGTTGTTGCTTTACATATTCCAACAAGAACTTGCCTACACCTGCACTATTCGGGCTAAACCTGGAATTAGCACTCTGTTACATAGTTTTATCTTTGGATTTTTGTCCAATTTTCTTCTTAGTTTCAAATAGGATCTTTTGTTTTCTTTGAGGATGGCCAGCTGAGCAATAAGCTGTGCTACAGTTTTGTAAAGATTACTGGTGATTAATACAATCTGTTAGTTTAAAAAAAAAGTCTATTTTTCTAACAGGTGCAATCAACATTAGTAATAATTACAATAGTTTTTCTTCCCCTTTTAAGTTATAATTGTTTCGTTTTACTTTAAAATACTACTCTTTCCGTCTCAATTTATGTTATGTTTTTTGTTTTTTCGAGAATCAATTTGACTAAATTTTGAAGCTCAATTATATTAGATTAAATCAATAATCTAAGAATAAAATTTATATGTTTGAAAACTACATGAAAAATACTCTAAGTTACTACTTTATTCATATCAATTTGGTGAAAAGACATATCTTAAAATATTAGTCAAAATTCATGTCGTTTGAATTTCAGAAAGCCGAAAGTATCATATACATTGAAGTATTTTTTTTAAAAAAAAATCTTAAACCTAACATTAGTGAAAATGCGGCCCCGAAAATTTGGGGCCCTAAAACCATTGCTTTGGCTGCCTTGCCCTTACATCGGCACTGATTCTATCTAACTTGTATCAAAACTTTAAAAATAAAAACATGTGAAGAACAAAAAATAATAAAAACGCTAAAACGATGAAGTAAATAAATAAAAGGAACATACTTAAACCCCAACTCCTATATTACTCATTTTGTTTCAATTTGTTTGGTTTGATTCGAAATACGAGGTCAAATTATTCAGTTTGAATTTCGAAATAGAATCTTCAAAATTTTTGAAATAAATTCTACACATTTAGAAACAACATAAAAGTACTATAAATCATAATATACAATTCAAAATATTTATAAAATATTTTAAAAAATTATGATCAAAGAAAATATAATAATTAAGACAAATAAATTAAAACGGAGAGAGTAATGTTTATGAGTCCTCCCGCATACCGTATGGCTCAAACCATAAATATAAATGAAACCATGCATGTTGATGTGAGATCGACGACTTAAAGCCTTAATTTTTATAATTTCAAACTCTACCTTTAATATTTTAGTGTTACATTTTGAAGCCTAAATGTAATTTTTTAAAATCTCAAACTAAATTTATTTCTTAAAACATAAACATTGCGAGAAATAATTTCTTACTAAACATATAGACGTAGTAGATGCAAACATAAAAGTTACCAGATTTCTTATGTCTATACTACTATTTCTGTGGCTTTGGCCCTTGTGTTAACCAATTGCAAGGAAAAAAGTAAGTACCCATCTTGAACAACTATTTTCCTCTTCCTTTTACCTGTCTTATGCGTTTGTTTTGCTTTTGGCCTTGAATTCTGAATTCATTTTAAAGTTTTTACATTTTAGTTTAGGTGTTGTGGGGATATTTGAATTTCTTTTTTATTTAGTTATTGGACTCTACTTAGTGTAATTAAAACTAAATCATGGTACATCAAATACCTCTGTTAATATAATGCAGTGATAATTAGAATGTTATTCAAAGTTTTTACAACACTTTAATGAAAGACCGTAGGTAAATTAGAAAATGAAATTAACCATACTGGGCTCGTACATTGCACGGGCATCCGTTGCTAGTTTGTGTAGGAGAATTAATCCCTTGAGTATTTCATTCTAATGATAGCAAATATATACAATATTATAATGTAGTACTAATCTAAGTTTACCTAAAATATAAGATGCTAATCTACCTAATTGATGACTAATTGATTTACAATGATAATTTCAAGATTACATCTTAATTAGTAGTGATTGGAAATAATTATGGGGTTGTCCTATAATTATTCTTAAAGTCCCCGCAGTCTTAGCGGGAGGTTCTCGAATGCCGAGATTGTCCCTGAAATCATCAAAGAGTACGCGCGGAAAACCTTTCGTGAAGATGTCTGCAATCTGATAATGAGACAACACATGGAGAATCCGGACTTGTCCACGTGCAACCTTTTCTCGAACGAATAAGATATCCATTTCGATATGCTTTGTGTGTTGATGCTGAACTGGATTACCGGATAAGTATATCGCACTCACATTGTCACAATAAACAACGGTTGCCTTCTCAATCGGACAGTGGAGCTCTAAGAGAAGATTACGGAGCCAACACGATTCAGCGACCACATTGGCTACCCCTCGGTATTCTGCCTCAGCACTTGAGCGAGACAAAGTTGGTTGGCGTTTGGATGACCATGAAATCATATTATCCCTCAAAAACACATAATAACCCGAGGTTGAACGTCGTGTGTCCGGGCAGCCACCCCAATCCTCATCAGTATAGGAGGATAGAGTTGAGATGGAGGATTTATACAAATGTAATCCAAACTGAATAGTACCCTGGATGTACCGCAGAATCTGTTTGAGAGCGCCCATATGTTCCTCTTTCGGATCATGCATATGAAAACACACTTGCTGAACAACATAGAAGATATCAGGTCTCGTGAAAGTGAGGTATTGCAAGGCCCCTGCGAGATTGTGGTAGTATGTAGGATCATTGTATGAAGCCCCTGCAATATTACTCAATTTGGCTTTTGTATCCACTAGAGTATGCGATGGCTTGCAGGATGATACCGGCTTTTTCAAGTATCTCCTCAGCGTATTTCTTCTGACTTAGAAACAGACCACCTGCATATTGAGTGACAGCAATGCCCAAAAGATAATTTAAAGGACTCAAATCCTTCATCGCAAATTTTGTTGCGAGAAGGGACATAATAGACCGGCAAAGGGAGGTAGATGATGCAGTGAGAATGATGTCATCTACATGTTGACACCCAATTTTGTCCCATCTTTTTCGATTTATTTACAATTTTAAGTATTTTTTGACACCTCAAAAATAATTATTATTATATATATATATATATATATATATATATATATATATATATTGCAATATCATTATTTATTATTATTATTATTATTCACATGTTTTACTATCATTTGCCTTTTTAAAATCATAATCATAATTTTACCCTACTATTCTATGTTATTCTATTTTTCGCAAAACGACATCGCATTAAACATTTCACAAATATTATGTTTTATTATTATCACATTGTTATATCTTATTTTAATAATTTACATTTCTTCAAATTATTTTTAAATATTAAACCTCTTTTTATATTTTAAACCCATAACCCATTTATTTTCCAACCCAAAACAATTTCTACCCAAAAATAAACTCTTTCAGCCCTACCGAAATCACCCCCCATTTTGAACCCCATTCGAGGCCCAACCGAACCGGCCCATTCGGCCAAAAACCCCAGCCCAACTCCCCTCCCCTTTTATCCCCGTAACTAAACCCTACCCTAAAAATTCAAACCAAACCCTCCCCTCCTTCATCCCATCGCCCGACCCCATACCGTCGACCCCACACCCACATCGCCGGTCACCTCACCCCTGCCACCACCGACCCCTGACACCACTACCAACCCCCCTTTGTAACGCCGACACCACCAACTCTACAACCCATACCCCTATCCCCTTCAAATCCGCGACTTTTGCCCATTTTAATTTCGAATTTCAAACTCGAAATTAAAGGGGGTATGGGGGTGGACGTTGGGGGTCCGAATCCATCTATAAGTTCCCCCCTTTGTTCTACATTTTGGGAGGTCGGATTTAGTGTTCGAGGAGAAAAATTTTGATTTTTGGGTTCAAAAAGGGGTCAAAAATCCGAGAAACAAAATCAAAATAAGTCCGAAAACAAGTCCAAAATCAAAAGGAAAAGGGGTGAGTTTCGTTCTTGAACTTTGGTTTTAAATACTTCTATTTGGCCTCGTAAAGCCGAATTCCAAAAATCTGCTTTGTTTTTGTTGTTGTTCTTCACTGTTTTCGGGTTTTCCGATTTGAGGTCACTTTTCGGGTCGGGTCAACCCGGTTTGGGTAAGATTTCCAGACGTATATGCTCAATATTTTGTTGTTGGTTATCTAAAATTTGGAGAGAAAAAACTGATTCGGGTTGGGATCTCTGATTCGGGTCGGGTCATCGATCAGGGTCGGGTCAGGTCAGTCCAGTTTGGGTAAAATTTCCAGCAATTGGCTTTGATATTTTGTTGTTGGTTATTTGAAAAAATCTGGAAAAAATTGATTCAGCTTTATTTTATTCCGTGTTGTAATATTATTATTGTACTCGTTAAATTATTGTAATGCTTAGAATAGGTAGACTTAGAATTAATTACTAGGGTAGTCTAAAACTGGAAATCCGTCGCTAGTTTATTTATTTTTAGACTCGGTTAGTGCAAAATTAGAAACCCTCTACGCTAGTTTATTTATTTTAGGCTCGGTTAGTTCAAACTTAGAAATCCTCTGCTAGTTTATTTATTTTAGGCTCGGTTATTTCAAACTTAGAAATCCTCCGCTAGTTATTTATTTTTAGGCTCGTCATGCATATTCAAATTTTTTAAAACAACTTTGGACATCTTTTATTCGCTTTATTAATCATACCAATAAGTTTGTCTTTTTTCCGATTTGCAACTCAAAACGATTTCCAGAAATTACTACTTCTTTGGCATTATAAATAATTTGCTTTTCTCCTTACTGTCAATTGTTAAAAAATGCATGTTTTTGTCCAAAATCGGACTTTACATGTGTTTTATAATTAATGCAATACAAATGCATATTTTATCCCAAAAAAATTAATTTTGCATGTACTTTGTAAACAATGCAAATGCATACTTTATAAAAAAAATCACTTTAGATGTATTTTATAAATAATACAATACAAATGCATTTTTATCTAAAAATTATCTTTGCGTGTATTTTTGCAAACAATGCTATATAAATGCATGTTTTATCCAAAAAATCACTTTGAATATATTCTGTAAATAATGCAATTAAAATGTGTGTTTTTATTCAACAAATTACTTTGCATATATTTTTTGTAAATAAATGCATGTTTTACCAAAAAAAAAAAATCACCTTGTATATATTTTATAATCAATGGCATCCAAATGCATACTTTTATTCTAAAAACCAACTTTGCATGTATTTTATAATCAATACCATACAAATGCATGCTTTTTATCCGAAAATCTACTTTGCATACAAATTATAAACAATGTTTTACAACGCATGCTTTTATCTAAAAAGCCAACTTTATATGTATTTTCCTAAACCATGTCACGCATCCTTTTCGGATCCTATGTCTCAAAATCACAATCACTTTTGCAAAACTCCTCAAAAGAAAAAAAGGAAAAATCATTACTTAGTCAAAATGCATCTTTTTAAAAAAAAAAAAAACTACTTGCAACATTATTTTAATTTTATACTTGTAAAACATGCATTTTCCTTAGCATAATAATTAACCTGAGTTTGACCGGATAACCGCAAGTTAGCGGATCTTAAAGGATGTCTAACCCCTTCCCTGTAGGATAATAAAGAACCCTTACCTAGAATCTCATTAGTTTCGCAGACCATAAAACCGGAGTTATTTTGCAGCATTTAGTTAACATTTAGGTGCCCTAATTCACCTTAGAATAATTAGGTGGCGACTCCTCAAGCAAACATTTTTTTTAATCAATCTAGAGGGAATCGATGACATCGCGTCGCGAAGTCGCGGTAAAAAATGGGCGCGATAGCATGGCGACTCCACTGGGGAACTTAAGTTCTTAACCATAGCAAATTTAGGTTAATTATCATTGTGCTTTTTTGCCCATCGTTTACTTTGCTAAATTTTCAAGTGCTTTAAGATTATTCACTTTGCAAAATTTTAATGTTGTTTACTTTGTGATTTTTTTTTTTTAAAAAAAAAAACTGTTTGCTTTGAAAAAAAAAATTAGTGTTTTAAAACTGTTTGCTTTATGAAATTTTAGTGCTTTAAAAAATCACTTACGTTGTGAAATTCTTTTTGTATGTTTATTTGTTTATATTTTGCAAAATTTTTGTATATTGAATTGTTTCCTTCATGAAATTTTGTATGCTTAACTGCTTTAATTGCTATTTTGATTACTGCTTTTCTTAAATTGGCATTCCGCTCATATTTCTTCCACTTCGGAAAATTGACACTATCACACATACACGCGTGGTGTGTTTCGCGCACCCGCAAAATTTTCTTTTAAATTACCCAAATTTTAGGAGTGTTGGCGTATGCACGGAGTGTCCGGACCATTCGGTGGTCGCGTAGCCTTCTCACTCGAGTAGTCCGCTCGGGAACCTTGAGTCTAGTCAGCCAAATCTTAGAAAATTTAGGATAGAGCTATACCACCCTTTATCTTAAGTCATGCATGTATACACCTTAGGTGGGTCAATCCTTGGTATCGACTCCACAATTAAGAAATCCACCAAATTTGTCAACGGGTCTCACAACCCAACGACCATATCATCATATTATGTGTAGCATGATAATGATATACTGATCCAAGCCTAATCAAGAAATGCCGAAGTTGGGAAATATATTTTCTTTCTTTTTATTATTTTTTTATTTTAGAATGGATCGCGTTCCTCAAA
Source organism: Anisodus tanguticus (assembly GCA_034509755.1). Classification (NCBI taxonomy): domain Eukaryota; kingdom Viridiplantae; phylum Streptophyta; class Magnoliopsida; order Solanales; family Solanaceae; genus Anisodus; species Anisodus tanguticus. The sequence continues at coordinate 45,329,402 of CM067549.1, read as the reverse complement.
TCTCCGAAGTTAGGATGGTGAGTGGCATTCCGAGCAAGCTGAAAATATGGTGGGAAAATTTTGATCTTGGCAGCCAAATGGGAATTAGGATGAGGTTGGGATGCCTCATTTCACTGTTTGACATCTCTCCCGATCAACATTTGGTCAGAGCATTAATTCAATTTTGGGATTCAGATTGGGTTGTCTTCAAATTCAAAGATTTTGAGCTCACTCCCACTTTGGAAGAAATCAATTATTTCACCAACCTGATTTATCAAGACAGAGCCCAAATCATCCCTCACGGTCAGCCCGGAAAGAAATTCCTTCGCTATTTGGGGTTAAAAAACACCAAAGAACTCTGATGCTTTGAAAATAACTAGGTCTCCCTGGATTACCTTTATGAGAGATACGGCCGTCAAGATGGTTACAAGTCGTTCAGAAAATAATTCTCTTGCACTCCTGACCATTGGCGAGCCAGGCGCCCTATTGCATTTGTTGTCACTTTACTAGGTACTCTGGTATTCCCACTTGAGCACGGAAAAATAAGTACTTGCATATGTTCCGTGGCTCGAGAAATTTTTGAGGGAGTTGATGGTGCGCAGCTCACTTTGGTCCCTACTAGCAGAAATACTTCGGGCTCTCGGAGAGTGTATAAGAGGCAAAACAAATTTCTTCAAAGATTGCAACCTTATCCTACAGATATGGGCCATAGAACATTTCTATCAACGTTCGAACATGACGGACATTTGCTTCAGTGAGTCAAACAAGACCGCCAGCTTTTACGACAGGATGAAATAGTTCGTGTCGCCAGTCGGCACCAAGGATTGGTACGAGTTTCTAGCATCCCGCATTAGTGATCAGATTCAATGGAAATACCCGTTGCTCTCAAGCACCAAGAAATTCTATATACGATGCAGCAGGCTGTATTACATCGAGTTTATTGGCTTCAAAGGGCTCCAACCATATGCTCTATTGTGCACACTCCGACAATTCAGTCAAGAGCAGATAATCCCTCTTCGAGCAAATATGAGAGTTTCGGAAATTCAATTCGGACCGAACTTCATTATCCCCAGAGCTAGGCAAATTCTCCATGAATGGAACAACGTTGACAAAATAAACATTGGAGATGGACAAGCAGGGAATACTCCCGAATATTATGCATGGCTTCAAGAAGATCACGGCAACTCAGACCCTAGCCCCGAAAGAGAACAAGGTTTCGAGGATATGGGCACAACGATCTGGATAAGGACTTGTCGGCTCAGAAATGCAGTTATTACTCCTAAGATGTGGTCCCAAATGCAAGACATAGTGCAGTACTTAGAGGATACAGGAGCAGTACCTAGCAGGGTCGGGGTTTCATCTTCCTCCGTCAATGAACTGATGAGTAAGATTTAGGTATAATCTTAGGATTATCTTTATGTTAGTTTAATACTATTTCAATAAACTTTAGCTTTGTCCCCAACAAAAGCATTTCAATCTAACGGCTTGGATCAATCTATCATAATTTTGCATATTTGGGGTTTAGACCCACATCTGGCATAAGAGAGGCCCCCTGCATGTTAGGACGCGCGTTTGATTTGTTGCTCTCAACTTTGTGTATTTTTGCAAACTGCTTGTTGTTTGCTACTTATATCTTGGAACACATTATTTTAAAAAATAGTTACATGTCCTATACTAACATGGTTTGCTGCAATTTTTGAAGGTTCTTTTATTCTTTTCCCCCCAAAGAAAGGTCGGTTCGTATTGACTAAGAAATGGCAGAACACCCGCACTTTACGAGGTCAAAGGCACGATCACCCGACAAAATGATTGATTCAGAGGCATCTGAGCAGACTGGCTTGGGGCTTGTCAATGTTCCTATAGAAGAACCAGAGGTTTCAGAAAAAAGAGATACCACAGCTCGGGACGAGTACCTCGCCTAGTTGCTACAACAAATGGCAGCCATGCAGGTTGAAATTGATAGGCTCCGAAATCTCACTAACCTGTTCATTAGCCTAAATACGCCATTCTCGGAACAAAGAACGAGCGGAACTGCTCCGCACACTTCCCCACCTCCTAATCTGCCCTTACCCCGACACCTTCCCTAAAATTCCCCAAATAATACGCAACACACTAACCCACATCATACTAATCCTCGTCTCGTCAATCCACAAACCAACCACAGCAAAACCCTCTACAAAATGACCCATTACCCCTCACAACTCCATATATATCTCAACCTCCACCTATCCAAACTACCACACTCATCCCAAACTGCCAGGCTACCCAGCACATACCGATGGCACACATCACTAATCACAACAAGCAATATGTGCCACCAGTATGTGTGGCAGAGGCTCAACCTTTTGTTGTCCCAGCACCAAACGTACCTCCCCAAAAAACTGATCAGTACGAAGAAATGGAGAAGTAGGCCAGAGCAAAAACTGATTAAAGTGTGGCAAGAGAGATTCTTAGTTTAAAAGCAGCATTCAAGAGCATCCATACGAGCAAAGGACATGAAGGGCTGGAGTACGAAGATCATTATATGCACCCCGATGTCGAATTGCCTGTCGGATACAAGGTGCCAAAATTTGACATGTTTAATGGAAAGGGAAATCCATGTGCCCACTTAAGATCATAGTGCGACAAGTTGGTAGGAGTGGGGAAGGATCAGGCGATCATAATGAAATTGTTCATCAGGAGTCTGACAAGAGAAGCACTTGATTGGTATACAAGCGAGGACCCGCGAAAGTGGTACAATTGGAGTGCAATGGCGCAAGATTTTGTTGATAGATTCAGATTTAACACTGACACCATCCCGGACAGATTTTATTTGATAAAGTTAGAGCGGAAAATGACTGAAACTTTCAGAGAGTATGCCATGAGGTGGAGAGCAGAAGTCTCAAAAGTTCAACCTCCGATGGCCGAAAATGAAATGACCACTCTATTTCTACAGTCCCTAAAAGACGCAACATATTATGAAAGGAAGATAAGCGTCATAGGGCGGAGTTTTTCGGAGGTCGTGAGAATGGGGGACTTCGTGAAAGAAGGAATTAAAACAGGCAGAATCACCAACTTGGCCGCACTGCAAGCGACAAGTAAAGCAATCCAGTCAAATTCATTTGGGGGAGCCGCTTATAAAAAGAAAGAAGTAATGTCCTCTGTTGTGACCGCCCAAGAGCGTATGCCAAACCAGTTTTCAACCTACCGAAATCCATCACCCCAGCCTTTCTATTACAACCAGAGCAACCAAACCATCCTCATTATTATCAAAACTCACATGCTTCATACCCTGCTTACCATACCCAGCCAATCTATAACACACCCCGAGAACCCGCCTATCCCCCATAATATCGACCTACATACTCCATCCAACCACAAAATCAACCGACAAATGCACATAGACCCAGCATAAGCCACGAAAGAAAAAACAAAACATATACACCCTTAGCCGAACCTTTACACCAGCTGTTTGAAAGGTTGAAGACCACTGGGATACTCCAACCGATCCCAGGAAAAATCCCTAATCTTATCCCAAAATGGTATGACGAGGCCAAACGTTGCGCATACCACTCTGGAATCCCTGGCCATGACACTGGAAATTGTTATGCCCTCAAAGATAAGATCGAGGCTCTGATAAAAAACGGAATCATCCAACTGAAAGAAGCCTCCCCCAATGTGCACAAAAACCCCCTGCCAAATCAAGACCATACCAGTGTGAACATGATCACCGTTGATGAAGAATGCAATTTGGAAGGGATCATCATGCTGGTCCAAAAAGAAGAGAAAACTGAATCTTCCGCTCTCGTTACCCCTATAATTATAGCTCGAATGAAGGTGCCATTTGAAGTGGAAGTAGCTCCTACGAAGCCGATATTCTCGGTCTTAGTACCTGGCTGGCATCATCCGACCGGAGAAAAGGCAAAGGAAAAGAAAAACAAGTTATAAAAGTTGTCATCGCTGGCATGACAAGATCCGGGCGATGTTACGCACCTGCAGAAATAGTTTGAGAAGTACCTCAAAGAATATTGAAACAGAGGCTGAGGTGGAAGAATTTTGGAGGAGAATGCCAACTAAAGAGTATTCCGTCATAGAGCAATTGAAGAAAACACCAACGCAAATTTCCTTGTTGTCATTATTGATGCATTCTGCAACCCACAGAAGTGCTTTGCTAGAGGTAGTGAAAGAAGCTTATGTTCCGGCAGAGACCACCGGCGATTATCTGTCAGCCCTGATTGAACAAATTCTAGAGGCTCATAAAATCTCCTTCCACGACAACGAGTTGCCAGTCGAAGAATTGGGGCATAACAAGGCACTAAACATAACTGTCAAAAGCATGCATAAGTTCATTTTCAGAGTATTGATTGACAGAGGTTCGACTGTCAATATTTGTCCTGTGTCGACTCTTCGAGCCTTGGGGGTCAGCATTAGTAAGATCTGCGAGAGCCATGTTAGAGTTAAAGGTTTTGACGGAGCCCAAAGATGTGTCGTGGGAGAAATTGATCTAATATTAGAAAGAGGACCCGCGGAGTTCATGGTAGAGTTTCAGGTACTGGATATATCCACCTGCTACAACTTGTTGATTGGAAGACCTTGGATCCACATGGCCGGTGAAGTTCCTTCCACCTTACACCAGAGTTTGAAATTCATCTGGAACCATCACGAGGTCGTGATTCATGGAGATGAGAGCAACCCCATAAATGTCGGAAACTCAACTCCCATTGTGGAAAGTATGGAAAGACTAGGAGGATCTATTTTCCATGTAAATAAGATTAAGGGTGTAGCCGAGGCTAAACAGTTACAATTACCCCGTGCTCTTACAATGGTTGCTCGAGAAATGTTGAAGAACGCTTGTGAACCCGGCCAAGATCTCGGGTCAAACTTAAAGGGAATCATAGAACCTGTTCAATTGCCTGGAAAGAAAGACACTTTCGGTCTTGGGGTATGAACCTACCCCTGAAGAAGCACTTTTGGCTGGCCCCAAAAGGAAAGAAAACACTCCTTTGCCTAGGCCCGTTCCGCCTCTGAATCATTCATTCGTCAAAGCATGCACTGTCGAGGAAGCAAAGGAAGACAACGTAGACAACCTCGTAGAAGGACTCAAAAATCTTTTTGTTACTGGAAAAGAAGCAGAATGTAATGTGGTTCTGTATGATCATGCTGAAGACCCAACCATTTGGGATGCAAAGCAAGGAGAAGTTCTGGAAAATTGGACTTGTGCCCCGACCCTGTTTCTCCTGAAAAGCTTGGTAGAATTTGTACTAAAATTTAATGAAACAATGTGATTCAGATTGAGGCATGAATCGCATTTATGCATTTAATATGTTTTGCCTCCATCTTTTGAAAGCCTAAATGATAAATCCACTACGCTTTTGATATTTTAAAATTCACGTCTTTTCATGATTTTCTTCTCTTTTAGCATGCAAACTAATAAATATATCGATAATGTGAATGTGACATGCAGCGAAACAAGCAAACAAAATTCAAACAACGAACAGGACTCCGAAGAATTTAGGGAAGACCCACAATCGGAAGAATTGATCGAAGAATTGGAACATTTTGAGAATAGGCTAACACCAAATCTAGATGAAACAGAAGCCGTGAATTTGGGAAATGCGAAACTGGTGAAGGAGAGAAGAATTAGTGTCCATCTAAGCACCGCCCAAAAGAAGGAATTGGTGAATCTTTTAAAGCAATATATCGACGTATTTGCGTGGTCTTACGACGATATGCCAGGTCTGAGCACAGATATTTTTTCACATAGATTACCTATTGAGTCATCCTGTCGTCCGGTAAAGCAAAAGCCAAGGAAAATCAAGCCTGATTTAAGTCTAAAGGTCAAAGAAGAAGTCTCCAAGAAATTCGACGCAAAGGTCATTCGAGTCACACGGTATCCAACTTGGCTAGCCAACATCGTACCTGTGCCAAAGAAAGATGGGAAAATAAGAGTATGCGTGGATTATCGCGATCTCAATAAGGCTAGCCCGAAGGATGATTTCCTGCTTCCAAATATCCACATACTCATCGATAATTGTGCGAAGCATGAGTTGCAGTCATTCGTTGATTGTTTTGCTCGTTATCACCAAATCCTAATGGATGAGGAAGATGCAGAAAAGACATCATTCACCACACCTTGGAGAGTATACTACTATCGAGTAATGTCGTTCGGACTCAAGAACACAGGGGCCACTTACATAAGAGCCATGACTACCATTTTCCATGATATGATCCATCAAGAAATCGAGGTCTACGTGGATGACGTCATTATCAAGTCACGAAGGACTTCAGATCATTTGTCAGATTTGAAGAAATTCTTTGACCGGCTGAGGCAGTACAATTTAAAGTTGAATCCCGCAAAGTGTGCATTTGGTGTCCCTGCTGGGAATCTATTAGGTTTCATCGTGAGTAGAAGGGGCATCGAATTAGACCCTTCGAAGATAAAAGCTATTCAAGACTTGCCTCCCCCAAAGAGCCGAAAGGACGTGATGAGTTTTCTCGGTTGTCTCAATTACATCAGCAGGTTCATAGCACAGTCGACGGTAATATGTGAGCTGATATTCAAATTACTGAAGAAGGACGCCACTACCAATTGGACAACAGATTGCCAGCAAGCTTTTGACAGAATCAAGAAATATCTGTTTAATCCGTCGATTTTGGTGCCTCCAGAGCCTGGAAGGCCTTTGTTACTATATCTATCGATGTTGGAAAATGAATTTGGATGCGTGCTAGGGCAACACGATGAAACAGGAAAAAATGAGCAAGCTATATACTACTTAAGTAAGAAGTTCACGCCTTATGAAGCCCGGTATACTTTGTTAGAACGCACTTGCTGCGCTTTGACTTGGGTCGCTCAAAAGTTTAGACATTACATGTCTGCATATACCACCTATCTCATCTCAACAATGGATTCGCTCAAATACATCCTTCAGAAGCCCATGCCTACTGGGAAGTTAGCAAAATGGCAAATCCTGCTAAGCGAGTTCGACATCATATACGTCACCCAGAAGGCCATCAAAGGACAAGCACTAACTGATCATCTTGCCGAAAATCCCGTAGATGAAGAATACATCCCTCTCCGGACTTATTTTCTAGACGATGAGGTATTGTTTGTTGGAGAAGATATCTCAGAAGAATACCCGGGTTGGAGAATGTTCTTTGACGGAGTCGTAAACTTCAAAGGAGTTGACATCGGAGCAGTTTTGATTTCAGAATCAGGTTAGCGCTACCCAATTTCGGCGAAGCTTATATTCCCATGCACCAACAATATGGCGGAGTACGAAGATTGTATACTTGGACTAATAATGGTTGTTTACATGAACATACAAGAATTATTGGTTATCGGCAATTCAGACCTATTGATTCATCACGTACAGGGCGAATGGGTCACTAAGAACGTGAAGATACTTCCTTGCCTGCATTGTGTGAAGGAGTTGTGCAAAAAGTTCTGCGAGATAGAATTCAAGCATATCCCATGAACTCAGAACGAATTTGTGGATGCCTTGACAACTATGTCCTCCATAATTCAACATCCGGATAAAAATTACATTGATCCTATCAAGGTGGATTTGTTGGATCATCCAGCTTACTGTTTCCACGTAGATGAAGAACCGGATGGAAGGCCATGGTACCATGAAATTAAGAGGTATCTCAAGGCAGGCGAATATCCAAATGGCATAACCAGCACACAAAAGAAGACACTTTGGAGGTTAGCAAACCAATTCTTCCTAAACGGAGAAATCCTTTATCGGAGGACTCCAGATCTAGGTTTGTCAAGATGTGTTGATACCCAAGAGCATGTTAGTTGAAGAGATACATGGAGGCACATGCAGACCTCACATGAATGGTTTCACTTTAGCAAAGAAGATTCTGAGAGCAGGGTATTTTTGGATGACCATGGAGACAGATTACATTCGCTTTGTGCAAAAATGCCACCAGTGCCAGATTCACGGCGATTTGATCCAGGTGCCTCCAAACGAACTCAATGTGACGAGTTCTCCTTGGCCATTTGCAGCTTGGGACATGGATGTCCTTAGCCCTATCGAACCCGCAGCGTCGAATGGGCACAGATTCATTCTAGTAGCAATTGACTATTTCACGAAATGGGTAGAGGCATCATCATACAAGTCAGTGACAAAGAAAGTGGTGGTTGACTTTGTTCGCAATAACATCATTTGTCGATTTGGAATCCCTGAGTCGATTAAAACAGATAATGGAGCCAACCTCAACAGCGGTTTGATGCATGAGATATGTGAGAAGTTCAAGATCATTCACCGCAATTCCACTCTAAACCGACCTCAGATGAATGGAGCAGTCAAACCATCCAACAAAAACATCAAGAGAATATTGCGAAAGATGGTTGATAATTACAAGCACTGGCACGAGCATTTACCCTTAGCCCTTTTGGGATATCACACTACAATCAGGCTTTCTACTTGGGCAACGTCGTACCTTTTGGTCTATGGAACGGAAGTTATGTTGCCGACAGAGGTAGAAATACCGTCCTTGAGAATTATCCAAGAAGCCGAGTTGAGTGAAGCCAAGTGGACACAGAATCGGTACGAGCAATTGATGTTGATTGATTAAAAGCGAATGAACGCAGTCTGTCACATACAACTTTATCAGAACAGGATGGCCAGAGCTTTCAACAAGAAAGTGAGACCAAGGATTTTCAAACCTTGGCAGTTGGTGTTGAAACGCATATTCCCACACCAAGATGAAGCTAAAGGAAAATTCGCACCTAACTGCAATGGCTTTACATGGTTCACCGGGTGTTACCTGGAGGAGCGCTAATCTTGGCTGAAATAGACAGTGAAGTATGGCCAAAAGCTATCAATGCAGATGCAGTGAAAAGATACTATATCTAGGATTTGTTATACTCCATGTAATACATTTTCTATGATGTAAAAGTTGCGCTCCCTCGGCGGGATACGCATAGAACCCACATAGGTTTCGTCTGTTTAAGACCGAAATTTCCCCAAAATCTCATTTTTTGCTTGTAGCATGAACTACGTTATGACCTGATTCCCTCGGCGGGATACGTAGGCGGCCACATCAGCTTCGGTCCCATTTTTAGAAAACCCTTATAAATCTTTTTCGCCACATGAACTACGTTATGACCTGATTCCCTCAGCGGGATACGTAGGCGGCCACATCACCTTCGGTCTCATTTTTAGAAAACTCTTATAAATCTCTTTCGCCGCATGAACTACGTTATGACCTGATTCACTCGGCGAGATACGTAGGCGGCCACATCGGCTTCGGTCCCATTTTTAGAAAACCCTTATAAATCTCTTTCGCCACAAGAACTACGTCATGACCTGATTCCCTCGGCGGGATACGTAGGCGGCCGCATCGGCTTTGTTCTCATTTTTAGAAAAAGCCCTTACAATCCCCTTTGTTTGTAACGAACTACGTTATGACTTGATTCCCTTGTGGGGATATGTAGGCGGCCTATATCGGCTTCGGTCACACAAAAAAAATCTCCCCCCCTTATCTTGCATATGACAAAGTGCACCCATCTAATCGCCCCTGATAGGACAGGCAAGCAACCCGTGCAAGAATCGGTCTGGTCCAGCTAAAGGTTCAGCATCCTTGCATATCACAAACTATGGCAAAATTTTAAGGGTTCACTGCAAGAAGACGCCAATGGATATGGAAAAGCATCGGCAGGCTAAGTCTTCAGCCAGAAGAAGGATTTTGGATAAGACGTTTGCTTTGTTTCACCGCATGTCACTGCTCAACATACATTTATATATATGCATACTTTCGTATAAGCAATTTGTTTTGAATAAATATTTTTTTAAAGTTCGACCAAAATTTTTATTGATATGCATGCTTTCCTATAAACAAATTGTTTTCAACAAATGTTTTCACTAACAACTAGCCAAGACCGGAGACTAGGCAGGAGCTATGGGTCCAAACTAGTGGGACGCACGAGCATTAGGGGGGCAAAGCTACAAAAGTCAATACGAATCGACCACCCCCCCCCTAAAAAAAACTCAAGCTTTCTTTGGATACAAGTCACAAACACAACACGTCTATACAACGAGGTCACCAGCAACACGTCCATACAACGACGTCAGCAACATGTCCATACAATGACGTCATCAGCAACACGTCTATACAACGACGTCATCAGTAACACGTCCATACAACGACGTCATCTACACAACACGTCTATACAACGATGTTATCAGCAACACGTCTATACAACGACGTCATTAGCAACGTCTATACAATGACGTCATCAGCACAACACGTCTATACAACGACGTCATCAGCACAACACGTCTATACAACGACGTCATCAGTAACACGTCTATATAACAACATCATCAGCAACGTCTATACAACGACATCCTCAGCAACGTCCATACAACGACGTCATCAGCAACGTCTATACAACGACGTCACCAGCAACACGTTTATACAACGATGTCATCAACACGTTCATACAACGACGCCATCAGCAACACGTCCATACCATGACATCATCTGCACAATACGTCTATACAAGAATGTCATCATGAACACATCTATACAACGACGTCATCTGCAACGTCTATACAACGACTTCATCTTTACAACACGTCTATACAATGACGTCATCAGCAACGTTTATACAACAATATCATCAGCAGTATCTATACAACGACATTAACAGCAACACGTCCATACAACGACATCATCAGCAACATGTTCATACAACGACGTCATCAACATAACGTCTATACAATGACGTCATCAGAATAACGTCCATACAACGACGTCATCAGCAACGTCCATATAACGACGTCATCAACACGTCTATACAACGACGTCATCAATGCATAACGTCTAAACAACTACATCATCAGCAACACGTTCGTACAACAACGCCATCTCAGCCCATGCGGGTCACAAACGCATAACATCCGTACAACGATGTCATCGACAACTGTCTTTTACAGCATTACAACGACGTCATCAGCATTATGTCAGCAGAACAGCCGTCTCTTACAATCAACAGCATTTACGTCGATATAACAATGGCATCCGCATTACGTTCTTATAACAACGTCATCGCATTACGTTTGTTCAAGGGCATCATTTCGACTCACATGGTGGCATTTTTATGTACTCATTCTCTATCATTTTGTCTCAGCAGTTATACACTAATTTTATCTTAAGATTTAGTTTGCATTAGCTTTAATTTACAGGAACTTCAACACAATGTGGGAGTAATTCTTGCAGCGAACAGAGGCAATTTCGGTCAGCGACCTACTTCGAATGTCGTTCCGCCCCTTCCCCAACAATTTTGCCACATCTGCAACCAGTGTCATCATAAGTCGACACTGGGGCAGTATTTCCTGAATCTGCACCAACCTTTGCAATTTCTTCTCCCTCAGAATTCTATCTCTATCTGTGTCTCTAATATTCTTTCAAGGCCCGATGATCAGGACAAAATTGGCTAATAAGTTAACTTCTTTGTCCTAAAACTCTTTCATCGTCTCCGGCCAAAGAGGGGCATCTGTTGACACCCAATTTTATCCAGTCATTTCCGATTTATTTACAATTTTAAGTATTTTTGACATTATTTTAATATAGGCATATATATATTTTTCAATATCACTATTTATTATTATTATTATTATTATTATTATTATTATTATTATTCACACGTTTTACTATCATTTGCCTTTTTTAAAATCATAATCATAATTTTACCCTAATATTCTATGTTATTCTACTTTTCGCAAAACGGCATCGCATTTTCCATTTTTAAGCATTAAACATTTCGCAAAATTATGTTTTATCATTATCACATCGTTATATCTTATTTTAATAATTTACATTTCTTCAAAGTATTTTTTAATACTAAACCTCTTTTTATATTTTAAACCCATAACCCATTTATTTTCCAACCCAAAACAATTTCTACCCAAAAATAAACTCTTTCAGCCCTACCGAAATCACCCCCCATTTTGAACCCCATTCGAGGCCCAACCGAACCGGCCCATTCGGCCAAAAACCCCAGCCCAACTCCCCTCCGCTTTTATCCCCCTAACCAAACCCTACCCTAAAAATTAAAACCAAACCCTCTCCTCTTTCATCCCATCGCTCGACCCCACGCCCGCATCACCGGTCACCTCACCCCTGCCACCACCGACTCCTGACACCACCACCGACTCCTGACACCACCACCAACCCCCCTCTGTTACACCGACACCACCAACCCTTCGACCCATACCCCTATCATCCGCGACTTTTTCCCCTTTTAATTTTGAATTTCAAACTCGAAATTAAAAGGGGTATGGGGATGGACATTGGGGGGGTCCGAATCCATCTATAAGTACCCCCCCCCCCCTCCATTTGTTCTTCATTTTGGGAGGTCAGATTTTGGGTTAGAGGAGAAAAAATTGATTTTCGGGTTCAAAAAGGGGTCAAAATCCGAGAAAAGAAATCAAAATTAGTTCGAAAACAAGTCCGAAATCAAAAGGAAAAGGGGTGAGTTTCGTTCTTGAACTTTGGTTTTAAATACTTCTATTTGGCCTCGTAAAGCCGAATTCGAAAAATCTGCTTTGTTTTTGTTGTTGTTCTTCATTGTTTTCGGGTTTTCCGATTTGGGGTCATTGTTCGGGTCGGGTCAACCCGGTTTGGGTAAGATTTCCATATTTATATGCTCAATATTTTGTTGTTGGTTATCTGGAATTTGAAAAAAAACTGATTCGGGTTGGGTCGACCCGAAATCCGAGTCTGTTTTCAGAACGGGGTCAAAATACCTAATTTTTCTTAATTGTTTCGTCGTCTATCCGGGTTGGGTCGACTCGAAATATGGGTCGGGTCACTGTTCAGAACTCGGGTTGGATTTTTCATAAGCAGTCCAAATCCTGTTTCGGTTCAAAAATTTCAGAATTCGAGTAGGACATGTTAATTGCGGACTGTTGGTTTATTTTGGTATTTGACCATCCGTTACGCGGCTATTTTGTTATTTTTACTGATTTGAACAAATACTACATTTTGGCCAATGAAATTGAATTTAAGGACGTGTCCCTTCGGAAATTGTCTCTCGGTTTTCGGTTTTACTACTTTGATATTATTTTGCTGATTTGAACATGATATTACACTGGCCGATGAAATGTCCGTCGAATTTGAGGCCTCCGCAGTTGGAAAGACAAAAATAAGACTTCTAGGCTAGGATGAAACTTAAATTTTTTTCACCCAAGAGACCAACATGTTCGGTAGGCAAGGCAACTAAAATGACCAACGAGTCATATGTTCGCAGGCACGACGTGATTGGAATGATCTTTTCAAAATTTAAGTTTGAGCCCTCCGTAATCAAAACATTTACTGTTTTGGATAAGGATCCGAAGTTATAAATATTCAATTGTTTCTAACCGTTTGTTCTTGACAGCTTGCAAGGAACACAATTAAAGAAGACAAAATACTCCTCGGAGATTATTTATTTTGTTGTTGTTTTTTACATTCTTTAATTCAGCTTTATTTTATTCCGTGTTGTAATATTATTATTGTACTCGTGAAATTATTGAAATGCTTAGAATAGGTAGACTTAGAATTAATTACTAGGATAGTCTAAAACTGAAAACCCGTCGCTAGTTTATTTATTTTTAGGATCGGTTAGTGCAAAATTAGAAACCCTCCGCTAGTTTATTTATTTTAGTCTCGGCTAGTTCAAACTTAGAAATCATCCGCTAGTTATTTATTTTTAGTCTCGTTATGCATATTCAAATTTTTTAAAACAACTTTGGACATCTTTGATTCGCTTTATTAATCATACCAATAAGTTTGTCTTTTTTCGATTTGCAACTCAAAACGATTTCCAGAAATTACTACTTCTTTGACATTATAAATAATTTGCTTTTCTCCCTACTGTCAATTGTTAAAAAATGCATGTTTTTTATCCAAAATCGGACTTTACATGTGTTTTATAATTAATGCAATACAAATGCATATTTATCCCAAAAAAATCATTTTTGCATGTACTTTGTAAAAAATGCAAATGCATACTTTATCCAAAAAAAAAATCACTTTAAATGTATTTTATAAATAATGCAATACACATGCATGTTTTATCTCGAAATTAACTTTGCGTGTATTTTTGCAAACAACGCTATATAAATGCATGTTTTATCCAAAAAATCACTTTGCATATATTCAGTAAATAATGCAATCAAAATGTGTGTTTTTATTCAACAAATTACTTTGCATATATTTTTTATAAATAAATGCATGTTTTACCCAAAAAAATCACCTTGTATGTCTTTTATAATCAATGGCATCCAAATGCATACTTTTATTCTAAAAACCAACTTTGCATGTATTTTATAATCAATACCATACAAATGCATGCTTTTTATCCGAAAATCTACTTTGCATACATTTTATAAACAATGTTTTACAACGCATGCTTTTATCTAAAAAGTCAATTTTATATGTATTTTCCTAAACCATGTCACGCATCCTTTTCAGATCCTATCTCTCAAAATCACAATCACTTTTGCAAAACTCCTCAAGAAAAAAAATCATTACTTTGTCAAAATGCATCTTTTAAAAAAACAACAACTTGCAACATTATTTTAACTTTATACTTGTAAAACATGCATTTTCCTTAGCATAATAATTAGCCTGAGTTTGACCGGATAACCACAAGTTAGCGGATCTTAAAGGATGCCTAACCCCTTTTCTTTAGGATAATAAAGAACTCTTACCTAGAATCTCATTAGTATCGCAGACCATAAAATCGGAGTTATTTTGTAGCATTTAGTTAACATTTAGGTGGCTTGATTCACCTTAGAATAATTAGGTGGCGACTCCTCAAGCAAGCATTTTTTTTTAATCAATCCAGAGAGAATCGACGCCATCGCGTCACGAAGCCGCGGTAAAAAATGAGCGCGACACTACATATAGTAAGATATACGTCATGTCATTGCCCTTCTTATAAATGAATAATGATTGATCGGACTTGCTGTGGGAGAAACCAAGAGTGGATACAAAACCTGCAAACCTGTTATACCAAACCCGTGGAGCTTGTTTCAACCATAGAGGGACTTTTTCAGCAGACACACATAATTTGGATGTGTAGGGTCTCGGAAACCCAGCGGCTGGAGCATGTAAACTATTTCCTGTAGATGGCCATGCAAAAAATGCATTTTTGACATCTAACTGATGAATAGTCCAGGATTTGGATAGTGTCAGGCTAAGAACCGTCCGGATAGTTGCCGGCTTCATCACCGAACTAAAAGTTTCTCCACAATCTACTCCAACCTGCTGAGACCTGACATCACCAACAAGACGAACTTTGTATCTCGCAAAAGAGCCATCAGAATTCTTTTTGCGACAAAAAACCCACATAGAACTAATAATGTTCACAGTAGATGGACGGGGCACTAATTCACACGTCTTATTTTCAATAAGAGCATTAATATCGTCTAACATAGCAGCTTTCCAATTTGGGTCTGATAAGGCTGATTTGGGATTTTTTTTGGTATGGGTGATGGTTGAACCGAAGATAGTAAGTTAAACTGACGTTTGGACCGAAAAAACCTGGGCATGGCACGGGTTTCAATGTTCCGAGGCTTGTACTGTCATCGGTTGGGTGGTAGGGATCTCAAGGGGTGTAGTGGAGTCCAAGTTGGAAGGTGAAGGGGGATGATTTACCGAGTGGTTAGTGATTGGAAATAATTATGGGATTGTCCCATAATTATTCTTACGGTTTGTTTATACTCACTTGTCCTAAAAAAATTGACCTACTTTTCTTATTAGTTTGTCCTAAAAAAGATTGACATATTTCTATAGTTAGATAAATTTAACGTTATGAGATCATTTGCAGCCAAACAAATATTTAAAATTTGTTTTGGACCACAGATTTTAAAAATCTTCTTTTAATTCTTAAATTTCGTGTCAAATCAAATGAGGTCAATCTTTTTGGGACGGAGGGAATAATATTTTATTGACAAAGGGGGTACTTTTTGGTTGAAAGAGAGAGACTTTTGGCCTAGCCAAAAGGAAGAGGAATCTGCTTTTGGTAAATAAATAGTGTGAAAATTCTTGATTTTCAAGCCACGTTATTGCCTTATAAGGAATTCTTGTATATTATATATAATGGTCAATAGATTGCCATGTGATATTTGCAGCAAGCTCAATTATATATAATGGTGAATAGATTGCCATGTGATATTTGCAGCAAGCTCATCGCATTAATCAACTAAGCTATCAACAAGAAACAACGGATAGTGTATTTTCCATGACTTAATTTTCATTCATGAATATTGAAGCTAGACTAATAATTTTCATCATTATGACGGTCAATTTTAGGTACTTGAAAAGAAAAAAAAGACAACTAGAAAACAACAAAGAAAAAAGTCGATCGAGTTATGTCATAGTAATAAATTGTTTAGTGAAATACATCTTCTTGTAAAAGAATCTTATGAAAACAATTGTTATTGTTATAAAAAAGAGGTGGTGAAATTAAATAATCTGAAATCTCAAACAGAATTAATAGCAATGGGTATTTCAGGTTAAATGGACCTAACGTTGCACAAGATTGAGAACAATATCAAGGGATTATCGGCGGATGCTTACAATACATTTTCAAGAATATTATGTAAGTCTTGAATTCGATTCCTCTTCGATGAAGTCCCTTCTTTTCTTTTCCTTTTTAGCTTCCCCCCCCCCCCCCCCCAACACACACATACGGAGTAATTCGAATTTTCAGTGTTATTTATGAATTCTTCGTATGATAATTCGGTTCCCATTATGTTACGGCCCCAACCTACTAATAATATACATTATTCGCTTTGGGTCTAAGTCTGCATGACTTTAAAATGCATTTCTAGGATCTAAGGCTTGTTTTCTTATATATCCATATTATTTCTCTCGTATTTTGTTGATGTGGGATTCGCCTAGGACGTTTCACATTAACACATATGGTTGGCGAGACAAGTTTGATACAGAGTTAAAAAAAAAATGCACAATCAAAACACTTAATTTTATAAGGTAATTGAATGTATATCTTTATACTCCATAAGTATTAATTAGTAATTGGTAAACCTAATAATTAAAAAAATACATAGTCAGATGTAAACTACCCTCATAGTGAATTTTTGTTTAGACAATGTCAACATATATATATGATAGTGTCAAATATGATTACATGAGTGTTGATGTGACATTATCCATTACGTATTTATGTTGACCCGTAACTCAAAGATTAGGCACAAAAAGGATAATTTCAACCAGTCCGTCCCATAAAAATATACTTGACTAAAGGCTAATTTTCTATCTACCTAATATTCTACAGAACCGCAATTAATTCAGACTTACTCCCAAACATGAAAGGTATATTCAATCGAAGAGGATGACCGACAAGCTAAAATTGTCAAACACAATACGCCAATATTAGAATAGGACTTGTTCAATTCCTTCCGTGTTCTCTATGACATACTCCAACAAGTACACCTTTACTATTCCCTATGTCCAACTATATCTATACAACAAACTTTTAACAATAATAAATATATTGTTGTTAAAAACGTAAATAACAACAAAAATAATAATTTGTCAATGCGAAAACTTTTACATCGGAGGTTATTGCAATTGCATACAACAATTTTTGTTGTTGCGAAAAAAAAATTTGGCAACAACATTTGTCTTTCTTCTTGTAGTGTTACATGAATGACTAGGGTTATTTCCCACCATTTTATTCCATGACGCCTTTTGCTCATTTATTTCACTCGTTCAGATGCAGCACCCTTTCTCATTATTATATATCTACCATCCTTTTTTTCTTCAGGCTATCAAGGGCAGAGTTATAAATGTTTATGGATTCGGCATAACCCAATTTCCGGTTGAAATTTTGTATTTGTGTTCAAAAAATTAAAGAAATATATATAAATTATTATCAAGAATATATAAACGGTCTTTTTCTAGAATTCAAAACTCATAAACGCAAATTTTTAGGCTCTAGCACAGCCTTTCCCGACTATTCATGCATGAAGATTGTTGTAAATATGATCGACTTCTTTTGTCGGTGCTATAATAAGTAGAACCGTAGAAGTAGATGACAAGATCAGTTACCCAGACAAACAACTCCTCCAAGAAGAATTAGTGTTATATCCCTGATCCCTATAGAACGAAAAAATTGTTTGGTAATCCCTAGATAGCAGTCACACTTTGCTTTTTATTTCTAAAAATGAATATTTTTTATTAAAAAATAATTTAGGCGTAACTCCTCAGTTTATTTTTAATAAAATAACTTATATAGTGATAAAAAAGTTTATAACATATTTATACCACAAATTAATTTTAATTTTTTAAAATTTCATAATCAAATACATTTAATATAAATTGGGGCATAGGGAACAATAAACACATCACCTTTGAAAATGAAGCTAGGGCCTTACCGCCTTTTTCACTGTCAAAACGCGGCTCCTTTTTAATTTAGTCAATTTCCCCACTTTTTCCCTACACATTTCTTTAAACCCCATGCACGTATAAAACTATATAAATAATAACTCTTCTTTCTCTCAACAACCTCCATTACTCAATTTTCTTTCACCAACACAAAACAGATTGAACCAAGAAGAAGAAGAAAACTCAACAACACAAGAGAAATACCTTCAATTCTTGATCCTTCACTACTATTACTATACAAAAAATGGCAGTAGTACTGAAGAAATGCATAATTTTATTTCTATCAATACTCATTTTGTCCGATTTTCATCGGAACGTAAGTGGATTGAGGATATTAGAAGGAGAAATATGGTTGAAACAAACGACGGATTTAATCCTTCAATCACTTCCTCGAGGTCAAGTTCCGTCTTCGGGGGCAAGCCCGTGTACTAATATCCCGGGTGGGAAAAGGAGAGGGCGTTGTGCGTTGGCTCAGAATATTAAAGAAGAAAAAACAATTGCTGCTCAAGTCGATCATATTCATGAACAAAGTTCAGCTCCTTATCCCAGTAATATGGTTCGATTTGGAATTGCTACTTCTAAAAAGCAAGGATGAAACCATTAATTCTTGATTGAGCTCTTTTTTGTTATTTTTTTCTATTTTTTGGGATATAGCTATAGGATATACTTTAATAGTGTAAATTCTCCAAATGGCTTCGCAACTTCTAAGACCATTCATGTAGAACAAGTCTCAACTTTAGTTCTCTCCATGATTATCACTACAACAAAGTATAGAATTGGCAACAAAACTTTAGCAACAATAAATATATTGTTGCTAACAAACGTTAATGTCAACAAAAGTTTAATATTTTGTTGCTAAAAACATAAATGGCAATAAAAAAATAACTTTTGTTGTGAAAATTTTTCACGTCTGAGGTTATTGCAATGACATGCAACAACTTTTGTTGTTGTGGAAAGTACTTTTGGCAACAACATTCAATATATGAAAATAAAAATGTTGTTGACAAATGACTTTATAGTGTATTTTTTTCGATAGTTTTTTGGTCAAAGAAATGTTTGTCACAGGAGTATATGACTGATTTTGTATGGTGGGGGACAGCTAGATAACATCAAATCTTGGTTGTTAAATTTATTTAATATTCTTTTATATAAATTCTTTCATCTTTCATTTTCAACTTTAATTGTTATTGTTGTTATAGTTTGACGGTGGAATTTCAAATAAAAGTGTTACTCCGATCCGAATATGTTCCATGAAAAATATTGTAATCGCTGAAGTATTGTTCTGAATTTTTGATATTGTTGAGAACTACGTGAACATGCATGTGCATGAAATCATAATAGTACTTCATAGGACATAGATTACACTTAATTTAGATGGAGTATTATTTTTATTTGAAATCCCACCGTCAAACCATGTTTGTTGCGCTTCACTCGTTATTTTTTATATGAAAACCCCTTTACGCATCTGGGCTTTATGTATCCTTCCAGCCGGGTGTACTCCTTTAATATGGATGCTTTAGATGTTAACTTGAAATTATTTTTTAAAAAGAGATTTATATAGGAAATTTATATATATCGATAAGTGACCTGCTTTTTTTTAACTCTGATGTTGGGAATTAAAAGAATGAAAATGAGAATTGAATGTATAATGTCACTGCTAAAAAATATCTATTTTTCACTGAATTTTCTACTAAAAATGTTCAGTTGCTATTTCTCACTAAATGTCGATGGGAAAAAAACTAAATAGTGGTGTTTTTACACAAAAAAATAGGAAGCTTCTCAACGTTTTAATGAAAACTTATTTCCCACCATGTATTTTTCCAATGAGCTGATTCGGTGAAAATAAGATAGAAAAAACATATTTTATGTAAAATAGAATATTTTTCCGTGGGGATTCCTTTCACTATTCACAATATATATAGTTGTACAAAGGTTGATTCCTAATACAGTACGAATCCTAACTTACCTTGAATGGTTGATTCCTAATACAATAAGAATCATAAGTTACCTTACATATACATCTATCATAATTACAAAATATACGGTGAATATTCGGAGAATATTCGCTAATACTCCCCCTCAGACGGAGCGGGAGGAGGCCGAACGCTAAGGCTGGATCGGAAGTCGGTGAAGAGTTGTCTCGGTTGTCCCTTTGTGAAAATGTATGCATACTGATAAGAGGAAGGCACGTGTAATATTTTGACCTGACCACGGGCAACCTTCTCTCGCACAAAGTGGATATCCATCTCAATATGCTTAGTCCGCTGATGTTGGACCGGATTATGAGACATATAGATGGCATATATGTTCTCACAATAGACTATAGACGCCTTTCGTATTGGACACTAGAGCTCCAAAAGAAGATTTCAGAGCCAACATATCTCAGCAACGACATTAGCAACTCCGCTATATTCTGCTTCAGCACTCGACCGGGATAGCGTGTCCTGCCACTTGGTGGACTATGAGATAAGATTATCCTCAAGAAATACACAGTACCCTGAGGTGGAGCGACGTGTGTCGGGGCATCCTGCCCAATCTGTATCCGTGTAGGCGAGTAACTTGGTTGGGGTAGAGATGTAATCCAAAGTCTAGTGTGCCCTTAACGTATCTGATAATACGTTTGAGGGTGGCAAATTGGGACTCTCGGAGGTCGTGCATAAACAGACACACCTGTTGAACGGCATATGCAATATCAGGCCTAGTGAATGTAAGATACTCAAGGGCACCTGCAAGACTCTAATATAGAGTGGGATCAGAAACTGGCGCACTGTCATTGGCACTAAGCATGGATTTGGAGTCCACCGGAGTTGACATAATTTTACAATTTGTCATCTTAGCCCTGTACACTATCTCTTCTGCATACTTATGCTGACACAGGAACATAGTGGCTGCAGATCTGGTCACTAATATACCCAAAAAATAACTCAGCTTGCCCAAGTCAGTCATAGCAAATTCAATTTTGAGTAAAGCAATGATTTCATTCTTCAAACAGTCAGATGAGGCAGTAAGAACAATGTCATCCACATATAATAGCAAATAAGTAGTGCTGCTACCTCGATGAAAAGTGAAGAGAGAGTTATCACACCTGCTATATATAAACCCGATCTGTAGAAGATACCTGGCAAAGTGATCATACCAAGCGCGGGGTGCCTGTTTCAAGCCATACAATGACTTCCTGAGATGACATACAAACTGCGGGACTGTCGGATGAACAAATCTAGGGGGCTGATGCATGTACACAATTTCTTTCAAATCCCCGTGAAGAAAAGCATTCTTGACATCAAGCTGATGAATCGGCCAATGTATGCCCATAGCAATACTGAGAACAGTCCGAATAGTAGCCGATTTAACAATCGGACTGAATGTCTCACCACAATCAATACCCTCATGTTGATTAGTACCATTGACAACTAGTCTTGCCTTATACCGCTCCAGGTCACCACTGTCTCTGAACTTATGACGAAATAGCCACATACACCGGATAACATTCACACAGTCTGGTCTAGGCACCAAATCCCAAGTGTTCTGCTTGGTTAAAGCGTTAAACTCCTCGCACATGGCCGCATTCCAATTAGGGTCCAGTTTTGCTAGTTTTGGATTTTTTTGGAATGGGTGATAAGGTTTATGTGGCGAGGTTGAAGTGAACCTTGGGTTTCAAGATCCCGTGTTGTGCACGAGTCTCTATGCAATGGGTAGGCAGCAGTGGAAGGTCGGGACTGGGAGTTAAGGGCTGCTGAGGTACTGGTTCTGGAGGCAGCAGTGGCTGCATGTCGATGGGGGGGCTACAGACTTACTATTTCTGGATGGGTGGTGGTTGGTCTCGGGTCGATGGTTGGTCGAGCAGTGGGGGGTTCGTCCGATAGAGGGGGGATATGTTTTTGGCTATAACACTGGACAGTGGTTGCGATGTAGCTGCTGGAGCAGTCAGCATCGGAACTGGAAACTGCCGGAGACACATCGATTGGATTAGCGGAGACAAAGGAGACTCATCTAGAAATATATAGTCCGTGTTTTGAAATTTTTGGAGGTTTGAAAATGGATAGGTTACCTCGTCGAATGTGACGTGATGTGAGATGATTACCTTACGCGTGGTTATATCATAGCACAAGTAACCCTGATGATTAGGTGAGAAACCGATGAATACGCATGGTGTGGTGCGTGGGGCTAGTTTGTGAGATGCAGTGGAGGCCAGGTTGGGGTAGCATAGGCAACCGAAGATGCGTATGTGGTCATAAGAGGGGAACCTACGGTATAAGATTTCAGTTGGTGTTTTATTTTGGAGAGTGCTAGTTGGTAAAATGTTAATGAGGTATTCTACCATTTTGACAGCGTAGACCCAGAATGACAGTGGAAGACTGGCATGAAAGAGAAGGGTACGCACCATGTTATTGATGGTACGGATGATTCTTTCAGCTTTGTCGTTTTGGGAGGAAGTTTAGTGACAGGAAAAATGGAAAACCATTCCTTATTTAGAGCAGAAGATGTGAAATGCCGTATTATTAAATTTACATCCATTATCACATTGAAAAGATTTTATAGATTTTTCAAACTGTATTTTGATGAATTTTTGAAATTCAAGGAATTTGGCACACACTTCAGATTTGAATTTCAGTGGGTAAATCCAAACAAAATGTGAAAAATCATCTAAGAATACTAGATAAAATTTGTGACCCAAAGAGCTAACAATCGGAGATGTCCACAAATCAACATGAACAATATCAAAAGGAGAAAAAGTAACACTGTTTGATGACATAAATGGAAGAAGAGTATGCTTGCCTAGTGGGCAATAAAAACAGTGTTGGGCAATTTTCCCATTATTACATTGAATACGCTTAGAAATCCTAAGAAAAAGTAAAAACTGGGTCTCCGGGGTGTCCGAGTCTGTTATGCCAAATTGAGGGAGAGATCGCCGCAAGGGATAGAGGTGCTTGCGGTCTGCCAGCGGAAGATTGAGTAAATGGGTAGAGGTCTCCCACACTATTGCAGCGTGTAAGAATTTTCCCCGTATTGAGTTCCTTCACAGAAAAAAACAAAATTCGACAGACACAGAATTATTGCTAGTGAATTTTCTAACAGAGATTAAGTTTTTAATGATGTTAGGGGTGTATAGGACGTGTTTTAGGGAGAAAGCCGGGTGTGGATGTTTGGTGTGTGTGTTACCGTAACCTTCAATTGGAATGCGATGATCATTGCCGACAGTAATAAATTGAGGACACTTTAATCGAAGTAATTGAGATAGGTTACCTGATGACCGGGTGAAGTGAGATATGGCACCAGTGTCCATGTACCAATTTTCGTCGGGCTGTTGAATGTTCACGGTGTTGTAGGCCTGGTCCAAATCAGTGGGGGCCAGGCTGCTGCCTTGCGGTTGCTGCTGTCCAATGATCAGGTGGGCCTACTGCTGCTGGTGGTGGGCCTGTTGGTTGGCTGGGGCAGAGCCCAACAGCCGAGCGACCAAGGTTCTTTGGGCCAGGCCCCCGGTTGTTGGGTATGGGCTTGCAAGCGAGGCCCAGTTCTGCTGATTGGGCCATGTTGGCTGTTGTCCAGCCCACTGGAAATAGGCAGGATTAGTGCCTTGCGGTTGTTGTTGTCTAGCCCACTGGTTGTGTTGGCCCTTGCCTTTGTTGATGCGACCTCTGCCGCCACGACCTCCGTCGCGGGACTACTGTTGGTGGTGGCCATGCGGTGGTGGCGGGGTGGTGTTGGCCTCCGGTGGTGCCATACCGTCAACGGCTAACGCCTTTTGATTATGTTCCTCTTGTTTAGCACGTCGGGTTTCTTCCAACAATAGTTGTGACCATGCCTTGATGAAACTTGGTAGTGGGTCGGTCTGTTGAATCATTGTTGCAAGAGTATCGTATTCACCTTTCGGTAAACCAGCAACTAATTGGAGTACCATCTTGGTTTCAGAAACAGATGTCCCGACATTGGAAAGTTGGTCGGCTATGATTTTTAGTTGTTTGCAATATTCGGACATGTTGTTGAAATTCTCGAGGCGCGTATTGTTGAATTGCTCCTCCAAATACACGCCCCGAGTATTTTTTTGTACTGAAAGATTTCTTTCAACCGTACCCAAAGGTCACGTGCTGTGGTACCTGTTTTCATGATAGTACACAACAAGTCTTTTGAGATGGTGCCGTATATCCACTGTTTGACGATGGCGTCAAGGCGACGCCATATTGATTCGGCAATATCGGTGGGACGAGTAACGAAATCATCAATATGGTCGAGCACGTTGTACGCACATGCATGAATATAGAATAGTTCTGTCCACATGGAATATTGACAGTCTTCTTGGTCAAGAATTATAGGGATAGAGTTCTTGATGTTTGTAACGGCGAAAGCCAGGTGAAAAGAAGACGATGATCGTTGAGAGCGGTTGTCAAAAGTGCTAGTGGAGGAACCGGAATTTGTGGGGGAAGACATGGTGGCAATTGTTGCCGCCGGCCGAGATGAAGGGAGAAAAGGGGGGTTTCGGCCGAGAGATTTATTTGGAGAGGAGAGTAGGGTTTAGGCTCTTGATACCATGTAAGATAGAATAATTTTCCTTAGGGATTCCTTTTGTTATTCACAATATATATAGTTGTACAGAGTGATTAATAATACACTACTAATCCTAACTTACCTTAAATGGTTGATTCCTAATACAATAAGAATTCTAAGTTACTTTAAATATATATCTATCGTAATTATAGAATATTCGAAGAATATTCGCTAATACCATCTTTAGCAATTTTCTTGTGCTTCTTCGTACTCACGTGAAGTGGTTAAAACTGATGCAACTCAGATGTTGTCACCACACTTTGTTGGGTCTTGAACTCATTGATACTATCATCTTCTTTACGTTTTTTTTTAATTTTTTTAAATCATTAAAACTTTTTTAGGAAAAAAAAAAGAAGCTTAGTGGATTTGGGAATCTTGACTTTGGTTATCGATGATTTTCTTTCTTTATACCTACTTTTTTATTATTTTTTATTTTTGACTTCTTTAGGTTGTTTTCCGTCCCTTATATTTTTTTACTTATAAAAAATGATGACGTCTTCTCTTCCGTCGACCATGCAGGCCAATCTAGGGAGGAATCTGACCTTTTAATCGGTTGTTATCAAGTTTAAAGATATTCAAATAAAAATAATTTGCAAGATCCACAGGGATTTCTCTCTATAATTGGTCGGAGGATAGATTGATGTTCACCATGAAACCTCTAACTTTGAATTTATTAGGTGGAATACTTCCATTGAGCTTGTTGTTTTAAAGATCCAATGTTGTTAATGATATTGTAGGAAGACATTGCCTACATGCCAATCTAGAGATATATATTTTATACAACAATAATATAATTTCTATATGTATGATACATTTTCTATATGTATGATACATTTTCTATACATATATAGTAATGATACATTCAACAATGATACAATTTCTATACATATGCTGGAATTAGTTGAAAAAGGGCTACAAAATGAAATTATTTTGAAAAAGCTAAAAATATCTTTTAAGCTTTTTGGGTATCAATAGTTTCACCCTAATGATCATTTATATCGTTTTCCCTAAATGGTAAGCCGAATTGGCGCTATCCATGCAATTGCCCCAACAAAAAACAATTAGAAGCGGACAATTCGCAGGATTGCTCCTATTTTAGGGTGGTATTTAATTTTACCCCTCAAATTGATGGTCTTTAATTTTTTTCCCCCTCAAATTGATGGTCTTTAATTTTTCCCCCTCAAATTGATGGTCTTTAATTTTTTCCCTTCGCCTATAAAAATAATCAAAGATACCCATGAGGTTGTGGGTTCGAATTTCAGTAGAGTCAAAAATAAAAATAAATTCGCAAGGCAAGATCTCATAGAAATTATGCCTATTCGGCCAAAGTGTATAGATATTATACCTTAAGGGGCATAGTTTCTATGTAACTATACTTGAAGGCAAAGTTTCATTGAAAATTTAGGATTATGCCTTGTCCATAGTCTCTATGTAACTTTGGCCGAATATGCATAATTTCTATGAAAAACTTGTTTTTCTATTTTTTCTATTTTTTTCTATTTTTTTATTTTTGTCTCTGCTAGGATTCGAACCCAAAATTTTTAATTTAGTAAACCCGCAAATAAAGAATACTTTGACCCACAAATTTCATTTAAATGAGAAGTAGAGCAAAAATTAAAGACCAGTGAATTGAGGGACAAAAATTAAAGACTAGTCCATGTGGGGCAATGCACGCAAAAAAAGGATTAGAAGCCCACTAGACTAACCAACCCAACTTATCATATCATTGGTTACTTCAAACCAGTGTTTTAAAAGGCAGAGACGTAAGGCGGGGCGTTTTACAGATGCCTTAGCGAGACGTAAGTTTCAAGGCACGGGTTTAATTTCCATGGATATTTAATTTTTAATATTTCATAAAATAATATAATTATAATAAATATTTTTAAATAGGTAAAATTACATAAAAATAAAAGAAAATTATAAATACATGAAATAAATAAATAAATAAAATAAATAAAAAGCTATCCATTATAAGCCACTTACAACTTGTAATTATATATAACATAATTTTACAAGTATAAACAATACAATAAAAAAAGGTTATTATGAAATGCAAATCAACTCTAACATCTTAACTTTGAAACAATGAAAAACTCACAATTTTTAAAATAATATTACTATCATATTGAAACTAAAACATATAAATTGAAACCTTGATCTCTGTGAATATTTTCTCAACTAAGCACACAACCTTAGAAGCCATTAAGCTTGTGAGTTGTGATCAATGATCCAATGTCAAGGTTGCTTCACCGGTAATATTCTGTATCTGTGACTTATGCCGCAAAAAACAGTAGGTAAATGTCCACAAGATTGTAATTCTCTTCACATATATAACTTACCTAGATAAAATTAATAAGAGGTGGATATTTTATGCCTAACGGCAGATGCAGGGGAAGACCAATACCTCAGAAGCCTTTTATCCAAAATTACAGAAGTTATTATGAATGGGCCGAAGTTCAAACAAGATGTCCATTTATTATGAATGGGCCAACTCTAACCTCTTAACTTTAAAAAAAGTTATTATGAATGGGCCGAAGTTCAAACAAAAATGGTTGAAATCAGGAAACAATTATTGAACTTTAGTCATATATAGTCAACATAGCTGAAGTGAGGTTAAAATTACTGAACTTCAATCATATGTACCTGAACTTCAACTATATAAAACTTCAGACAATGTTTGAAGTTAGACTTTGTTAATACTAACTTCAGACACCATATATTTGAAGTTGTCACAACGTAAATGCCGGTGCAAAAAAACAAGTTAAGTGACAACGTAAAAATCAGGTTTCCGTGCACTTTGCCCTATAACAACCCTGACCCAATTTAGGGACGTGCATAATTCGGTATGAAAAATTTACATGACATAAATAACTATTAGTACATAATTATATTTAGTAACTATAGTTTATATTAATTATATTCAATAGCTAAATATTGTATTTCAATTACACATGGTAACTAATACCTCAAATACATCAATTGTATCATCTTTTTACTCAAATCCCTCTCTCTTCTTCCTATGCCGCCGTCGGCCACCACGAATCGCCGCCGGAGCTCCGGCAAAACCCATACCATTGCTCTCTTCATTGTCCATCTTCTCCAGTGAATTTACGACGCCGGAGAAACCAACATTGCACCGCTGTCCCTCACCTCTTCTCTCTTCGTATTCACTGCTCCGGCGATAAGCTTTTAGCTCCGATGAACCGGAGCAGCCGCGAAACCACCAGCAAACCGCCATTAATGGTGAAAAATACACTTTATTGTCCAGATCTGATCAAAAATACATTTTATTGTCTAGATCTAACCGAAAAATATATTTTATTGTCCAGATCGGATCGGAAAATATACTTTATTCGCCTATATTTCGAAGGAGATCTAAATGTACACAAATAAATACAATGATCTTGAAGTGTATTTAAGAGTGTATTCATTTTTTTTATTGTAAAATTTAATTTTTCGTTATGTATTTTTTCTTGTATTAAGTTTTTGAGTATATACAAATGAATACAGTGAATTTGAAGTGTTTTTTAGAGTGTATTCATTTTTTTTCTAGTGTAAAATCTAATTTTTTTATTTTATTTTATTTCTTGTATTCAGTTTTTGAGTGAATTCATAATTTTTTTGTGTAAAATCCAGTGTATTGGGGTGTATTTTATTTACTGTATTAAGTTTTTGGTTGTATTTGTATTTTGAAGCAGTTTTTTCTATTTTGAATAAATTTACTGAGCATATTTTTACTTGTTGTATTCATGAATACAAGGAGATCGTTTTATGAATACAACGAGACCATTTATGAATACAGCGAGGCCGTAGCAACTAAAAAGTAGCTACGCCATGTAAATATTGAAACTATAGCTATGACAAATTTAAAACCCCTAAACTATAGTCATTTGTTTAAGTTTCACATTTTATATTATCATATTAAAGCCAATTTTTTAAATATTTTGTAGTACTCTCTCCGTCTCAAATTATTTGTCGTTATTTTGTTTTATACGCTTTTAAGAAATATTAATTAGAAGGGATATTTGACTAACTTTACCCTTATTTATATCTAAGTTATAATCTTTCTTCATTAAATATTTACTCTATTTATGTGTCATCATCCATTAATGACAAAATTATATTAAGGGGTAAAATGGGAAAGATAATTAATTGTATCTTGAACTTCTAAAATGATAAATAATTTGAGATAACTAGTTTTAATAATTATGACAAATAATTTGAAACGGAGGAAGTATTTGCTATTTTGAGGCCCATCCTTAGTCCTTCCATCAATTTTTCGATTTAATTGGCACCAACTGCAGTGAAAAGGTGGGAGCTCGCATTCATCAGATTTAATTCATTGGCATCTCTACTAGAGAAAAAGAAAGGAAAATAAATAATTAAGAGCAACAACAACAAAAATACTCAATATAATCTCATCAAGTGAAATTTAAGGAGGATAGAGTGTACACAGATCGTATCTATGTTTTGTAAAGATAAAAAGACGATTCCCAATAAGAGCGCAAGATAATATTAACCTTAGCTAACTTGTTGTTTAATGGATAAAAGATGACATGTCAAAATTTTACAATTCACCAAAAGACCTTTCAAGTAATACTATTATTTAAAAAACGACGAGGCCAAATATTTTTAAAAATATAAGATGAAAAATTGTGTCATATAATAATTAGGACACCAGAAACAAACAGCGAGAGATCGTATTTTGTGTTGCATGGTTAACCGGTATACTGAGAATAATGAATGTGAATCTTGCAATTGTTTGCTGTGAAACTAGGTTATCCAAATTCCTTTTTCCCCCAAAACATACGATCTTCACACTAATTCATATGAAAGTCCATGTGTTATATTAAATTAATAATAATTTTCCATATTTAAAGGTAATATAGATCTAAAAACAATCTAAATATAATATATTTCTTATGTAAAAAAACGAACAAAAAAAAAATTAATTTAATTAATTGAAATTTTTAAACATATCATCTGTTAAAAGCTGATTCATAATTTAAATTTTATGAGTTCAACCTTTTAAGATTTTTAGCATTGAATAAAAAATTTCAGAAAACCTTTAATTACTTGTGTTTAATTAAACATTGATTAATTTCAACTCTATGAATCATTATTGGTGTTTGAACTTTATGAATTGTTCGTGAAACTCTACCAAATCTTCATACTTAAATCGTGAAAGTTTAAACTCCATGAATCGTTCCTGATATTTGAACTGACAAGGATTTGAACATCCTGAATTGTTCATGGAGTTTGGTACTTCATGAAATACTTACATTTAGATTGTGAAAGTTTAAACTCCATCAATAATTTCCTGTATTAGCTAGATATATTTTTATCTAAATATTATTTCCGGCTGAAAAAATAGCTATTTATCAATTACTTTTCAAAAGGTGACTAGATAGTAACAAACGGTCTGAAAACTGACTATCCAAACTATTTTTTACATAATAAACACCAATTATTGTTGCTATCAGATAAATTTATTACACTAATAATTTTTATAATCTAACTTAAATCCAAGACAGAAAGGGAATAAGTGCATAGTTAAAAAAGGAAAAGTTACAACACAATGCTTATAAAATATAATTAAATATATATGTATAGATTTTGTATATTTATATGTTAAATATACATATAATGTACATACCTACACATATAAAATACATAATCAGTGTATAAATTTTGTATATTTCGATAATACTAGTAAATAAATAAGCCGTATATATTGGTAAGTTTCCCTTAAAAAAATTGAATGGGAACAATGCACCCCAACCACCCTTCATGTTAGGAGTGCTGGGAGCATCACCAACCTCTTCTATTCTATATATGTTCTATTATGATTTGATACGAATATTGACCCTTCTATACTTAGCTTTCTCTCTGGCAGGAAAAAAGGAAAACGAAAGATGTGTTTATAGAATCCAAATAAAGGTCCTTTTTGCTCAAGGCAACAATTGCCCAATACCACTCAATCTCCAATAAGCTCATCTTCCACATGTTTTGACAGTACTACTGTCTCCATTTGACCAAGTGTTATCTTCTACTTGCAATAATAATGGTTGTGGAATCTTTTTTTTTTTTTTTTGTGTGTCGGGGGAATGAATCATCTTACAAAAAAGTCACCAAGAGTGTAGTGAGATGATTGAAATCTATCAACGTAACTCTTAGTCTCAGCTAGTAAGGTGTAATATATTGTTAAATATACACACGATATATATGTGTATATTATGTATATTGTTGCTCTCGGATTCTTCCTCTAAAACCGTATATGATGTACATATTTAGGTAACATTGTAGTCGCCTAGTTCGTATAATTTTTTGGATGATAGTATATCCCTGTATATTATTCAGCATTTTTCGGATGTCTCCCGCACCCAAAATTCTCTAGCGGGCCCACTGCCCGTTGGCCCCACTGGTTTGTCACCCACTGCCAATCCCAGTACACCACTGGGCCAGCTCCAGCGATTGGGCAAGTCCAGCCCTGGAGGCTCGGAACCGGTCCGATTCTCGCTCCGTTTACCGAGTTGGGGCACCAGGCCCACTGCCTGCTGGCTAGTCCGTCCCGAGCCCAACAAATTCCCAAACTCCGCTCATTTCTTCCTCGAGTCATAGATCGGTCACTCGTAGTCAACTGGGTGTTTTTAAACCAAAAAGACATTTTAATTTACATTCTAATGTCCCTAAACCCCCCTTACCCCGTAATCATGTGTCTGCCTTAAATGACCCGAATTGGAAAATTGCTATGACAGATGAATATAATGCTCTTATTGATAATAAGACGTGGGAGTTGGTGCCCCGTTCATCTGGTATTAATATTATCAGGTCTATGTGGATTTTTGCTCATAAGGAGAATTCAGATGGTTCATTTGCTCGACATAAGGCGCGGCTTGTGGGTGATGGTAAGACTTAGCAGGTTGGTGTAGATTGTGGTGAGACGTTTAGTCTGGTGGTCAAGCCAGCTACCATTCGCATTGTGCTTATCTTGTTTTTTTCTAAGGCATAACATATTCATCAGTTAGATGTAAAGAATGTTTTCCTACATGGGGATCTCAAGAATACAGTCTATATGCATCAGCCTTTGGGATTCAGGGATCCCAAACATCCTCATCATGTCTGTTTGTTAAAGAAGTCCTTATATGGGCTTAAGCATTCTCCCCGGGCCTGGTATACGAGTTTTGCAGACTATGCTTCGACTATTGGGTTCACTCACAGCAGGTCGGATAATTCCTTGTTCATCTACCGTCGTTGTTCTTCCTTGGCCTATATTCTGTTATATGTGGATGATATTATTTTGACTGCCTCTTCCGACGCCTTACGCCAGTCTATCATGACCATGTTCAGCTCTGAGTTTGCTATGAAAGACTTGGGGCCCTTGAGTTACTTTTTGGGGATTGTTGTCACTCGTCATTCAGATGGGTTGTTCTTATCTCAAAGGAAGTATGCAGCTGAGATCATCGAGAGGACTGGGATGTCATCATGTAAGTCCATTTTCACTCCAGTTGATACTAAGCCCAAGCTTAGTGCCGCGGTCGGCGTACCATACGAGGATCTGACCCGCTATCGCAGTCTTGCAGGGGCCCTTCAGTATCTTATATTTACGAGATAAGATATTACATATGCTGTCTAGCAGGTGTTTGTTCATGCATGATCCCAGAGTTGAGCACATGAATGCACTCAAACGCATCATTCGGTATATTCAGGGTACACTTGACTATGGGTTGCATTTATAT
The DNA here is from genome assembly GCA_034509755.1 of Anisodus tanguticus. NCBI lineage: Eukaryota > Viridiplantae > Streptophyta > Magnoliopsida > Solanales > Solanaceae > Anisodus > Anisodus tanguticus. The sequence goes on along the minus strand of CM067549.1, from coordinate 45,296,751 downwards.
CCTTCCTCGACGTCCACACTTGTCTCATAAACGGATGCTGATTGGGGTGGCTGTCCAGACACCAGACGGTCTACGTCTGGCTATTGTATGTTTCTTGGCAATAACCTGGTCTCATGGTCTGCAAAACGTCAGTCGACATTGTCCCGATCCAGTGCCGAGGTCGAGTATCGAGGGGTAGCTAATGTGGTCTCGGAATCATATTGGTTACGTAATTTGCTATTGGAGCTTCATTCACCTATTCAGAAAGAAACCTTGGTTTATTGCGATAATATTAGTGCCATCTACCTTTCTGGTAACCCGGTTCGGCACCAGCGCACTAAACATATCGAGATGGACATTCATTTTGTCCGCGAAAAGGTTTCTCGTGGTCTGGTACGCGTCTGTCATGTCCCGTCATGATATCAAATTGCCGACATCTTTACAAAGGGTCTTCCCTCGGTCCTTTTTAAAGATTTTAGGGACAGTCTCAGCGTTTGAAGATCGCCCGTTATGACTGCGGGGGTGTGTTAAATATACATAATATACACACAATATACATGTATATATTATGTATATTTACGGTATATTGGTCTTGGTATTGAAGATTTGACCGTGTATATGGTCTATGTTGTAGTCTATGTTTTAGTCTCCTAGTTTAGGTAATGTTGTAGTGTAATAATTATTGTACACTTACCATAATATTTGTATTACCATAATTGTATAGTTAGTGTCCAAGTAGAATAAGGTTTTAGGAGTAGAATAGGAATAAGATTCTCCTATTATGAAAATATGTAACTTGTATAAATACTTTTTCAATTAATGAAAATAATCAAGGGATTATTTTCTTTCACATATACATGATCGATTAATGCAAGCAGTGTCGATCTATGTCACAACTTGATCACTTGCACTACGTTTTGAGTTTAGGGCTGGGGTGTTCTAATTAAACATATAATCCCTCCTTCAATTTATGTCGTGATATTTGATTGGATACGAATTTCAAAAAAGAAAGAAATTACTTTTGAAATTTGTGATCTAAAATAAGTCGTCAATACTAATTAATTGTGTGACTATAAATCATATTATTAAAACTAAAATGAGAGGTTTAAAGTTAAATTATTACTAAATAAGAAAGTATAATATTCTTTTCTTGAACCATACTAACAAAAATAAAATATAACAAATAAATTGGGACAGTGAAAGTCCAATGCTCTCTGAAATCGATGTTTACCTTAATTGCATATTTTCATCTGTGGTGTATTGCATATTTTCATCTGTGGTGTATTGCATATATATAAACATATTGTTATCTTGAAAACTGTTATTAACATACATGTGAAATAGTAAAGGACATGAGAGACATAGAGAGGACTAAAGGTTTTCGATTAAGGGATGTCAGGGACGACACTTGTCGGCATGTATAAGGTGTCGATCTCTTATCTAATCACAGGTCTCGAATGTAAACCCCGCAAAAGAAAAATCTTTTGTTAGAGAGCATTCTATCCTTTAATGAGCTTATCCGGCAGAAATCCAAATTAGTTGGATTAATACATTCAGATAAATCCATTTTTTTGCTGGAGATTTTAGGGTAGAAGAGAGAGAAATTAAGAGAATCGTTAGATAGGTTTCTAAACTCGAAATGATTGTGATATGTGGATAAGAATTGAGGGTACAAAAAGGACCAACTATATTCTTATGACATTGATAATACACCACAAAGTTTAAGAGATAGAAACTAGGGCTACTACACATTAAATGAAAGCTGTAAAAGTCCATGCAGGAAGATATAATATAGTGAGGGGACCTAATTGGTAGAAATGGAGGCATTTGATATGAACCATTGGTTTGTCCAGTATTGGGAGTACAAATGATTCTCATGTTTCCTTAAGCCAAAGCATTTATCTTTTTCAGATGTTACAACATTATATTGTGCACCTTCATGTGCAAACGTACTCCCTATTAATCTTGAAGGGGCATGCAAAAAAAAAAGGGAATCATTTTCCACACTCGTGTTTACACCAAATAAATAATTTTGAGTTTTTGACTTATCACGGTTAATCAATACTCAATAGTGTGACTAGGTGGCTTATCCAATGTTTTGCGTTTATCCCCAATATCTCACATGTTCCACATCATTGGAACCACATGAAATCAAGAGAGGGACATGACCAGAACAGGATTTGGATAGGTGTGTAACTACTATCCCTCAAGAAAGATCAAACCACTATGTATTTTACACCAGTCTATCTAATATCTTTCAGATAAGTATAAGGAGGGTCTTTATAAGCTAATATACCACCAGATAATGTGCCTTGGTGGCTTATTTTATTGATAATAAAAGACCTCAACAAGGAAAGTATAAAATTATAAAAATATGCATCGATTGACAATATGGAACCGAGAGAATAAATAAAAACAATATGCATTATGTAAAAACAATCACTTATTGTGGAACCGAGAGAATAGTGATTATAAAATTATAAAAATATTTTACGACAATATGCATAGATTACTATTTTTATAATTAGGAATATGTCTGCATCGATTGACACAAAGTAAAAAAAGAAAAGGAATTTGTTGAATATATGAAAGGGATGATGTCATGGTGGCAGTGTTTGGACCGGAGATACTCAATCCCAAAACCCAAGGCCTGTCGTCCGTCCTTTTACATTGTTAAACGTGTAATAAGATGAGCTTTTCTTTATCATCATCCATCACGTGACCTACTTTTTTGAGCTATATATGCAGTCTGAGCAAGTCCACTGATAGTGACTAAAGAGAAAGAAACAAATAAGAAAAAAAAGGACATCATATAGTAAAAAAGTATGAAATTACTTATCATAACATGAATAAATTACCAATATTAAGAAAAAAAATATACTGTCTATACGAATATAAATACTTACTACTTTGTTTCATTATGTAAAGGTAGAGGTTATGTTTTTTGTACATCATATCCTCCTCAGGTCAATATCTAAAATTACATTTGATATAAGTTGTTGTTGTTGTACTTTGTTTCATTAGAAAACAAGTAGATTGACAAATAAGGAGATTAACGATGATGTCGCACATCGTATTGGAGCGATGTGGTTGAAATGAAGACCAACATCCAGAGTACTATGATAAGAATGTGTGATCGATGCTTAAAGATAAGTTTTATACAGTGCTGGTAATTAGATCAACATTGTTTTATGAGGCAGAGTTTGACCAATCAAGAATGCTTGCGTTTAGAAGAAGAAGGTATCTGAGATGATGGTGCTCAAATGGATGTGTGTGCATAATAGGAAAGATAGCATTAAGAACTAAGTTATACATGACAAGGTGGGAGTGGCTTCCATGGTGGACAAGATGACGGAAGTGAGACTGAGATGGTTCGGTCATGTGAAATAGAGGTATACGGATGCGCCAGTAAGGAGGTGTGAGAGGTTGACTATATCAGATTTTGGGAGAGGTAGAGGTGACCGAAGAAGAATTGAGAGAGGTGATTAGACAGGATTTGACACAACTCTAGCTCACTAAGGACTTGACCTTAGATAAAAAGGTATGGAGGTCGATATTAGGGTAGAAAGGTAATAGGTAGCCGCAGGGGAGCACCTACATGCAAATTTGTGATGCTCCAGCATCCGTTAAACCCAACGCGAACTAGGTATAATTATACAAAAAATATATAAAAATCGAATATAAATATTTAAAAAACACCCTAGAAAGCTATAAGTTGGTTGGGTGCTTTGGTTACCAAGTGTGACTTAAAAGGTTTGGGCGGCTCAGGTTTTAGGTTCAAACTACCGCTCCAACATTTTAAATATTTACCTAATGATAATTAAAAGCTTTTAGTTCCTTTACAATCTTTTAACCCCTCCCCCTAGGAGCTTCCACCTTTGTTTTGTTGTGACTCGAACTCATAACGTTTAAATTGAAAGTGAAAGACGTTAACCATTTTAGCAACCCCATCTTATTTCTTTACAACTTTTAGTTTCGTTTCTTACGTAAGTTTTTTTTTTCTTGTTGATTTTTTATATTTTACTTTTTAACTTTTTCTACTTTTTAACTTATCAAAGAAAAGGTAAAAGGTTTTATACTTTTGTCTAAAACCAAACCAAGAGGAAACGCAACTAAAAATTCCTCCCCAAAATCAAATTCCAATCTTCTTCTTCTATAAACCCTTTGGTTTGGTCCTTCTCCGAACCCCGCGCATAGAGGAAGCTTAGTGCACCAGGCTGCCTTTTGTTCTTCTATTCTTTCTGATTTCATTTTCGATTTTCATTATTGTGGTCCACTAATCTCATAACATAAGTACTTTAATTTGTTAAGAGCTAAAAATTAGAATTAGAATTTTGGGGGATTGATTTTTTCTATGCTTTAACTATTTCTTACACATTACAAGAAGTCTTTTTTTTTTGTATGAAACTTGTGACTAGAAGCCTCTTTTAGTAATGATAATATTGGTTGCAGTTTTCTTTTAGTGTTGCATTCAAATAGTTGTGTATTTATATTATGTCATTATCAACAACTTATGATAAAGAAAATGAGGCACCCACCACTCTTAAATTTTGAGTTCGACACTGGGTGAGTGTTGTAGTAATTTTATGTGGAAGAGGCACGGGGCTAGTCTCCTCTTCTCCTTATTTAGTAGTATTAATTAGTATGCACGTAGTATCTGATTCTTCATTTTTTACTACGTAATACCTATTACTTCATTTGCTTTGTTCATGTTGCTATTTTACTGCATTATTTTTCTTTCAATTCTGTTTTGATTACATTTCTTTGAGCTGAGATTCTACTTGAAATAATCTCTCTACACCATAAAGGTAGGGGTAAAGTTTCCGTACATCCTACCATTTACAGATCCCACTTGTGAGATTACATTGGGTATGTTGTTATTGTTACTTACTCTGTTTCATTTTAAGAGCCTATTTGGATTGTCTTATTTTAAGTGTTTTTAAGCCAAAATGACTTTTAAGTACTTTTGTGGTGTTTGAGTAAAATAAAAAATATTTTTAAGCACTCATTTGAAGTCAAAATAGCAAAAATACGTCAAAAGTCATAAACTACAATCCCCAACTTATGACTTTTGGCTTATAAGTCATAAGCCATAAGCCCATCCAAACATGTTCTAAGTGTTCCTATACTTTCGGCTAAATTTTAGAAAGCTTATTCATAAATTTTAGAAGGTTATAATCAACGGTCTGGAGTCGATTATGATGAAACATTTTCACATGTTGATAGGATTAAGTCCATTCGGATTTTGCTTACAATAGCTGCATATTATGACTATGCCATTTCGCAGATGGACGTAAAAAAAACTGCTTTCCTCAATGGTAATCTAGTTGAGGAGGTGTTTATGAAACAATCTGAGGGTTTTTCACTTGAGTCCAAACCAAATGTTGTATGCAAGCTGCAAAAGTCCATTTATGGGCTTATGCAAGCCTCGAGGAGTTGGAATATTTGCTTTGACAAGGCTATCAAATCATTTGATTTCGTCAGAAGCAAAGAAGATCCATGTGTTTATAGTAAACGCAAGGATGAGAGTATTGTCTTCATTATCATATATGTAGATGACATATTAATAATGGAAGACAATAAGACTCTCATGCAGTCAGTCAAGAAATGGTTATCCAACATCTTCATGATGAAGGACTTGGATGAAGTCTGCTACATTCTTGGAATTAGGAGATGGACCTAATAGATTGTCAGGACTGTCACAGTCTGGATATGACTTCATTTTCAATGATGAAGCAGTAAGTTGGAAAGGCTCCAAGCAAGAAACCACTGCTGATTCGACGACTGAATCCGAGTATATTGTCGGATCAGAAGCTTGTAAAGAAGTTGTCTCGATATCTGAGTTCCTGAAGGAACTGGGGGTTGTTCCAAGTGCCACTTGTCCAATAACTATTTATTGTGACAACACTGGTGCGATTGCGCAAGCTAAGGAACCAAGATCAACCAACAGAAACAAGCATGTACCAAAGAAGTACCACATTCTCAGGGAGATGGTGGAAGCTGAAGAAATAAGATTACACTATGTTCCCACAGATAATAGTCTAGCTGACCCGTTTACTAAACCATTTAGCTTAGTTAAGCATAATGGTCATTTTGAAAACATGGGTATTAGATACATCAGAGATTGGCTCTAGGCCAAGTGGGAGATTTAAAGTATATTCATGTCCTAGAGACAATCTGTATTAGGACAAATGTACTTGAACATATTCATATTATTAATGGAGATTAATATTTTGGCATTTGCAATTATTGAATTACTATTTGATTGTTTGTAATTATTCATTAATGTGCATCCCTTGAGCTTACGTTGTTATTAATAGAGTAAGATATTAATTATAGAGCGTAACTCTTAAAGTAGCCTCAACTAATGATCATCGAGAATGGGATATCGATGATATGTGATAAGTCGACATGTGGTCTACATCACATCCTTAGGATGTAGCATGTTTCACCTGCTACGAGTAATGGTTACTCGTGATGGACACATGAATACTTTAGAAATATTGGTATACTCTGCTGATATACAATTTGTTATACTTGTCTAAAGTATGATCAGCGTGTGGGAGATAGAAGTCCTTAGACTTGAGGTCAATACGCGCCTTGTCTACAAAGTAATGTACTTTGATCCCGTCTTAAGCTCAAATGCCTTATAGGTTGAGATACGGCTTGTATTGAGTACATTACGATATGGATTGAAGGTGGTAGTTGAGCCAAGAGTAGGATTCATTCCTCGAATGTATATTCGAGAGAACACTCGGATTCTAAGTTATATTAGGTTGACTAAGTCGTTGGTCAACGCAATAGACATATTTAGAATACGGTCTAGTTGTCAACTAATATAGATGAGATATAATGATTAAGCCATTTGAATAAACAATTGACAAATCCTAAGCTTGATCGGGTGTGTCATGAATAAAAGTATTTTATCTTACCACATAAAGGTTAAGTTTACTGGATTCGTGTAAATGTACTTCACATATTGAGTTCGTCTTCCGGCGCCGTCTAGGAGTTCTGTGTAGACCTTAATTTGATTAATGTCGATATGAGAAGGCCTGTAGGGTCACACTATGTCGATTGTCCGTTTCGATCTAAGGATGTATTGAGAGAGTAATTAAAATGTTCGATTTGGAATCGAGACATTTAAATGAATAATGATTATTTTAATTAAGTCAAAATTGGATTTTGGATTTAATTAAGAATGCACGAAAAATAAAGTCGAGCGCTGCGACGCCTATACCTTAGGGCCGCGGCACCTCTGCCTCGATTTTTGGGTCAGGCCCAAGGTCAAACCCTAATCCGGTTTTGACCTATTTTCAACTATAAATAGAGCCATTCACCTCATTATTCAATACACCAATTTCTGAAAAACATTCTAAGCCTTAGAGACTTAGAATCAAATACTCTCGAACTTCTGCCGGATTTCCTAGCTTTCCGAAGGAGAAATACATTGAAGCTTGGAGCTTGCAATCGGAAGGCAACCGCGTGTGCACCTCACAGTAGAAAAAGATTCAAGATATAATAACTTGTAAGTAAATGTTTTTATGTTACAAGTTCCATTGTTGTATAACCATACCAGAAATCTTTGTTGGGGTAAGTAAGAAACAAAACTTTTAAACTTCTGTTGTGCCTTACTTATGTGTTTTGAACCCAACAAAACCCTTCATGTATAACTCTAATGAGCAACCAAATGACCCATAAATTGTTAACTTATATACGCAATGTACGCTTGAGAACACGCGTAATAAAATTTTCAAAAAAATTGAGCAGAAAGTGTAATAAAACTTTATTATATGTTCAGTTACTTAACTGATACAATCGATAATTTTAGTGTCTAAATAAAATATGTTTGACAAATCTAAAGGGCTATCAATGTATTTCACTTTTCAAAATTTTCACAATTATACATTTATAGTATCACAGTTTAAATTATAAATTTAGGACTATCACTTTTTAAACTTTGATTTTAGTTAAACTAGGTCATATGCATTAGAACGGATAGTGTACAATATACCCCGATATATACAGAAAAGCTTCTGCAGTAGCAGCACACAGCTGACTTGTTTGACCCCTCCAAATTAATGTCCAAGCCCCTAAATATTGAGTAGGAGTACTATTTATTCTTTTTATTTTTGGTAATGAGTAAATACTTCTTATTCGTTTCTATAGGGATAGACGTTTGGTTCTTTGATTCGGTTTTTTTAAATTTAGGTTCGCTTTTTTGAAGTTCGGTTCGGTTCGATTTTGATTTTTTCAGTTCGGTTTTTCATTACCCGAAGTGAGTAATCGAAGTTCCAGCCGCGGGTCGCGAAGACTGTGAACTAGGGCTGAAGCTTAAGAGTTAGCGTCTATAGCTGATATAATTTAGTAAAAGTTTTTAATTGATCATATTGAAAATTTCTCTACCTTTGCTTGAAGAACAATGATCTGGCGGACCAGTGGTGGGGAAGGGAAGTGGGAACTACGCCAGGGCTGCTGAATTGTGACATGAAAATAGGAAATTAGATTGGGCAGCTCAATTGGTTTCGAGGGGATATTTGGAGCAAAGAAAGAAGGATCGAAGGATAAATCGTCGCGGCGTGTGGGGGTTTCTTCTTGAAATAAAGGAGGGCCCCCTTGTGCGTAGCGTGGTAATGGTCTAACCTTTGAAATAAATTGATTCACCATTCCATCTTTTGGAGCAAAATAGGAAATTAGATTATGTCAATTAGGTCTTCAGGGCGGACAAAACTATTTGGGCCTAAAAATAATACCCCTTACTACTTAACCTTAGTATTATTAAAAAAATTATATTCATATATTAAATGTTTGGTTAAATCTAAATATCAAAGAATTAGAAAATCATAACCGAACATCGAATTTCTAGAAAAAATAGAAACCGTAATTGAAAAATCAAAAAATAAAAACCAAAAAATTAAATTAATTTGGTTCGATCCGATTTTTTAAATTTTCAATGTTTATGTCCAGCCCTAAGCTTCATTTCCTTTTTTTCTCTCCTATAGGCTATAGGTGGTCTACTGAGGTGATAGTTTAGCTTTAAAAAGTTATTTGTGTTAGTAGCTAAGCTGTCAATGTCTATAGTATTAGAGTATATTACATTAAGACCTTTTTATGCTAGTTAGCCACTTTTTAAATTAATATTTCATTATAATATAGGAGTACAAGTTGAGATCAACTTTTTATTATTATAACAGTGCATTAAGTGTGAAATTATTTCTTTACAACAGCCTTGTTCAAATATTTATATATATTTTTTATTTATAACCCATTAAATTTTACTAGTAAAGACATAACTTTAATAAAATTTATAAGTCCCGACGACCAATCTGAATCGTCAAAAACTCTTACTATTAACTTGTAACATGAGAAATTTGAAAAATGAAGTTGGACTATTCTGACATTTTTCACACATTCCACCTTATTAGTATTTAATTAATAAAATACAAATATTATTTGAGATTTAAAATTACATAATTTTATTTCCTTATAACATTAACAAATAGTAAAATGAGCTGTTAGGTAGTACTACTATTTTTTCTACGACAACAAAACAATGTTAGAACAAACGAGATTGTTATATTGATATTTGAGTGTATTTTTTATTTTCAGAAAATATATACCACTTTGATTGTTTTGAAAGCTGGTCTAACCAAAAGTGACTGTTACAACATCACATGATATAATGTTACATGTATATTTTCCCACACATTTGTCAATTAATATCGTCGTCAATTTAACAATGTTGATATATATATATAGTCTGGAGTTCAAAAACTTGGACTATATGTCCAGCATGAATTTCTGTTACCATCTCAATTGTTTATTCGTCTTTTTATTCTACATGTCTATATATCATATCGTCTTAAACTACATATATAAAATCGCATCTACCTTATTAAATTTAAATCAAGACTATGTCTTGGACCGTTGCCTCATCCAAGATAGGTACCGCGATCAAATTTTCATATAAACAAAAATTGCACTAGATGATACACCCTTATTTTTGCACAAAAATAATACTAATAAATATTTGATGAAATATTTGAGGTGTGCACATATTGTCCCAATATGGAAAAAAGGAAATGTATTGGATTGTTGCCGGTGTTGGGTACAATAAAAAAATTTAAAATCTCACATTAATAGTTAAAAAAGAAAAAAAATCACATAAAGGTATAAGGAATATTCTTAATAATATGAGACCTTTGGACAAACCATATGGGTTTAACCTAAGACTAACAATGCCATACCATATTAAGAATGTCTATATGCTAACTTAGCACAATAACAGAAATATGAATATTGAGTTTTACTCTCTTCTAGGGAAGACTTATAGCAATAAGATTTTCGAATTTTTACTGTTTCAGGATATTAAAGTATTACTCCTATTTTAAAAGATTATTCTACTTTTTTATTAGTTTATTTAAAATAAATTAATATTTTTTATATTTAAAAATAATTTAATTTTATGAGATAATTTATAATTATATAAATATTTAATATTTATTTTAAATATATATTTTAATTTTTTTAATTTTTTAAATTTTTTTTTTAAAATTCGTGTCTACTAACACTAAGAGAATTCTTTTGAGACATGAGGGAAGTATGTACTTTCTTTGTCCAATAAGATTAATGGGCCTGATGATGATAAGGTTAAAAAAGAAGGTTCAAAGTCCAAAGCAGGTAAAATTCTTTACTTCCCAAGAGGGCTTATAATGGTTGCTTGCCCAGAATTTAGATTCTCTCTCTCTCTCTCTCTGTCAATTAGGAGACACACATCACATCCTTTATCTCTTAGCTACTACTAGTACTGTCTCTTGTCCCCATCACTATTCTAACTCAAGTGAAGTTGTGAAGCAAAAAAATTTATTAAAAGGGGTTCTTTAATTTTACACTTCTTGACACAAAGAGAGTAGTGTGTGTGTGTGTGTGTAAAAAGAGTTAGCTAGCAATAACAATATGCAGCAGCAACAGCACCTGATGCAGATGCAGCCCATGATGGCAGCCTATTATCCAAACAATGTCACTACTGATCATATTCAACAGGTTTTTCTTCCTTCTTGATCCTCTTTTGCTTCTCTCTCTCTGTGTCTCTGAGAAATCTGCCATTTATCTGGCTGGTTGGCTGCTTTGTGCTGTACTAGTAGTTTCATGATGATGGTTGTTATTATACTTTGGTTGCTTCTTCTTGGCTGTTAGTTGAAAAAAAGTTGTTTTCTTGGTTGATAAAGTCCTGCTAAGAAAAGGGTATCTTTGCTTTTTGATGTTGGAACTTCTCTGCTAGCTCAAAGTTTATTGTGGCAATATACAAAAGGAAAGATCTTGCTTTTTAGGTTCTTGGCTTTGCTTACTTTTGTTTTGCCTTTTCTTCTTGAAACTTATGCTGTTTTTTTATTGCATTTCTATCTTTCTTGTCATCTTCATGTCTTCCTAAAGTAGCTGCCAGCTGAGTTGGTTGCTTTCTGCAGAGTGAATAGAAACTAGCAAATAGCGTACTATTTGACAGTTTTTTGTTGTTTCTTTTTTGCTGTTTCTCATGTCTTCAGAAATATACTTTTACTGTATATTTTTCCTCCTTTTTGGCTGCCCAAAAGATAAATTTCCCCCAATGTTTATATATTCCATAGCTTTACAAAGAAAGTTGATGAAAACTTAGTTACTTTCTCTTGCATGAATGCTGCAACCAAGTGAAATCTTTGTTGGTCAAGTTTAAAAGTCAGTTTCTCATAGTAGCTCATCTTTACCAGGAGTATACACTTTTTTGCAGTAGACTTTTTATTTTTTCCTTCAACTTCTTTTTGGGACTGAGACTCAGTTATTTTTATTGTAAGTTGTCGTATATTAGTTTGAACTGAGCTGAATGGTTTGTTGAGTAAATATTTCTCTAAACAAACAACTCATTGTCTTATTTCACAGTTCTCAGAGTTGTTCATTTACTTTTGAATTTTATAAATGTAAAACTGTAAACTTTACATTTTCTTTGGAAATATTTTAACATCGCAAAGGGAAAAGTTGTCTAAACCTGCCTTATTTACATCTTAAGTGGAGATTTTTCTCTTATGTTGCAAATATATACACTGACCATAGTTTTCAGTTGTTAAAACAAATGTAGTAATGCATAAAGAATCCCCATTGAAAAGGATGCTCTTGATGATATCTGAATTTAGTGAGGCCTAAGCTATGTTGCTAGGACTCTTCAAAGATGATGCTGCACACGTGGCTGATCCTCTAAAAATGCACACATAACTTTTTTGTCTGAGCAACATAGAGCCTAAGTCTCATATAGCTGTGATTTTTAGCTGGCCTTTTTGTTGTTTTTTGTTTTAGTTCCTAGATGAGAACAAATCACTGATTCTGAAGATTGTTGAGAACCAGAACTCTGGGAAACTAAGTGAATGTGCAGAGTAAGTTCACTTCATCTTATTTTTAAATGTTCCTTTAATTTTATATCTCTAGTTACAGGCTAACACATGCAGAATTCACTTCAATCTAGGGATCGATGTTCTTGCTTTTAACATATTTTCACCTGATTTTGAAAATTATCTTATGTTTTCATCAATTTAACAGTATGGTGACATTCTCGAAACTTGAACTTGGAATATAAAGCGGTGGCCTGGAAAAGATTTTATATTGCTTTGCTCTTAAAAGTTTACTTGTGCCAACTCTTCCTGCTGTGGCATATTTTATTATGGTGACATTCTTGAAACTTGAACATAGAATCTAAAGTGGTGGCCTGGATAAGGTTTTACTTCCTCCGGTCCATTTTAATTGTCATGGCTAGACTAAAAGTAATTGAACAAAAATATTTATCATTTTAAAAAATTAAGATACATTTAATGATTTTTTCCACCTTTATTCTTGTTGGGAATCAATATCCCATCCAGGAATAATATTCACGTTAAGTAACAAGAATAAGAAAGGGGAGTAACAATGACACCAAAACTTATAAGGAATTAAAATATAATATTCGAACGGAGCAATACAATGCTACTTATTACAACTTGGTAGTGTCAAGAGACCACTACACCTTCAAAAGATTAATTTTCTTTTCTCTCTGACTCAATATTGCTCTCTTTTTATTTTGGTGTGTTCTTACAGATGAGCAAAAACTCTCCATTTATTGGAGTGAAATTTATTTAGAGGATGTCATTGCTTACATCACATAAATGTCCAAAGTCAATAGCATTGTGTGAACACATAAAAATGCGGCCATTTGGATTTCAAAGTAGGAAGAGTAAACTTCCTATTCATTTTGCATGCTTTCATATTGGTAGGTTTAGACTCCACAATTCTTACTTTAATTAATGTGGTGAAAAAGGCACACGATTAATTGAGATCAAAGAATAAATAGGGGTAACTTAGTCATATTATCCTTTTTAATTACTGTAATATTTTTTTAAGGAGCATGCAACATTTTCTTGGTTACCAATCACACATTCTATGTTAACATAATTAGTAAAATAGACCGGAGGGAGTATATTACAGTGCAGTTTAAAGTTAACACTTGTGCTAACTGTTCTTGCTGTGGCAGGTCCCAAGCTAAACTTCAGAGAAATCTTATGTACCTTGCAGCTATTGCTGATTCACAGCCCCAGGCTCCTAGTCTGCATTCTCAGGTAGAAAAAACATATCTTGGCATTTCAATTATCTATATCTTTTCGTTAAGGATTTAGCTTATAGCCGATAACTTAAAGAAGTTCACATTTATTATAGCAGGTAACATGCCTTATTTTCTTGGTTACCAATCACACATTTTATGGACAATTACCCGTACCTAACATTTAGGTGATCTGATAGACTGATACTGTATAATCCTTTTAGAAGTAATACACATTACCAGTATTTTGGAAGGCGCGCGGCGACAGAAGGCGGCAAGGGCATGCCTCACCTTTTTGAGAGGCGAGAGGTGAGGCGCTCGCCCTTTTGAAGTGAGGCCCCAATTAATACCAAAAAATCAAAATATTTAATTGCATATATAAATAATCAGATTCTCGATAGGAATAACATATTAGCAAATATTTCAATTCAAAAATTAAAAGTAGATAGTAGATACTAAAAGTCTAGAACTTGAATGACTCGGAAATTCATAATAAAAAAAAAGCAATACTAAAAGTCTATTCTAATTCTTCTTCAAGCTCTTGAATTTCAAGATTCTCAATAGTATATTGCTTTTTGTTTCTCTGTGTTTTATGTTTTACTAATTCAGCCTCTTTTCTTTGTTTTTTTTTAAAAGGCGACACATTTCTTGACTCATCGCCTTCTTCTCGCCTCATCGCCTCTTCTCGTCTTTTTGTTAACTGGTTGCCTCGCCTCTCGCCATAGGCGACAAGGCACTCGCCTTTAATAACACTGCACATTATTGTAACATCACACCTCTTGGGGTACAACCCTTTCCCGGACCCTGCTAAAGAGGGATGATTTGTGCACCGGGCTTTCCTTTACACAATTATGGTAAGGAAATTCTAATAAGGTAAGAAAACCAGGGCAAACCCAAACAAAAACTTGTATCTACCAATTATGTTACTCGGACTCTTCAAAAATATCTCCTAGTGTGTTGGATCATCCAAAAACATACAATTTAAAAGTTCCGAGTAACATAGTCCACTGGTGTAATGAACTTTTTAAACTATCAGTGCAACTGCTATTAAAGAATATTAAATATTACTTTTCTTATTTGTCAGGTACTAATTCAATTTATTGTGAGTAGTTACATGTCAAATGACCTTTCAAATGAACTAATCAAGAGGAAAAAGAGTTTTTCATTGTCAGTTTATAGAAGTTAAAACTTGTTCATGTTTCTTGTGATTCTTGAATAGCGTCAACATGTTTGAATTTGATGTTTGATGCCGTGCAGTTAGCTTCTGGTGGGATGATGCAAGAAGGGACACATTTTCTGAATCAGCAACAAGAACAGCAAATAACGACGCAATCACTTATGGCTGCAGCAAGATCCTCCTCAATGCTCTATGGACAACAACAACAGCCATTATCAGCATTGCAACAACAGCAGCAAGCAGCCTATCATAGCCAGCAACTCGGAATGAGCAGCTCCGGTGGAGGAAGCAGTGGTGGACTTCACATGTTGCAAAGTGAAAACACTCATAACGCTGCTACTTCACTTGGTGTTGGTGGTTTTCCTAACTTTGGCAGATCATTAGGCAGTGGAAACAAGCAGGAAATGGGAAGTTCTATGTCTGATCAAGGAAGAGGCGGGGGCTCGAGTGGACATGGTGGTGATGGAGGTGAGAATCTTTACTTGAAATCTGCTGAAGATGGGAATTAAGTTTATGTTAAGGTAGGAATTAGAAGGTTTTGTTTTTCAGTGAAGGATTTTGTTATCTAATGGGACTTGTAGTAATGTGTTGTGAGACACACAAGGCTCTTCTACTTTTGATCTTTTGGGTTAGTATCTCAAATGTTTGGAACTTCACCTTCTAAATATCATGTAAATTTGTTAGGTCATTCTGGTTTGCATTTGCTTTCTTGATGACTTTTTTTCTTCTTTCTGTTGGGCTGTTTGTTTGTGAGCACTAGAACCAAAATTTGGAGGCTAAGTGCATAAGTAACCGTTTTTAGGATCCTATTTAAAGAATAGCCAATATTTATAAAGTTTTTAAAGTTTAGTTGCCTCTAGGAGTTGAAGCTGAATTGGTGAAGTTTCCAAAATCAGACCGTTAGGTCTGAAATTGAGCTCCGCCAAAGCTTAAACTTTAGACCTCAGTCGTGAAGTTTGAATGAACTTATTGAAACAAAATTCACAAATGACCACTTCTTAACCCCCGTCATTGAAAAATAGCTATTGTCTGGAGTTTCAAATTTCACAAGTGAAATTCCAAATTTGTTTCTCCTGTGTCACAATGAGTTTTACCTATGAAATTTGAAACTTCATGGCAATAGCTATTTTCAAAGATAGAGTCAAAAGGTGGTCAATTAACGCTATTTTACCTTATTTGGTAGAGCCTAACGTCAGATTCCAATGTGTTCAATTATTTTCAAGAATTGAGTATGTTTTAAATAGTGATACTACAAGCGATTGTCTGGTGTTATTTCTACAAATTTGGAGGAACCAGATAGCCCATAGCCCAATTTATTGATCATATGGCTTTGATATTGCAATTCATTGGAAACAAAATTAATGAGATTTGTACTCACTGATCCAAAGATGTTTTGGTGGGTTTGGAATCTATATGATCTGATAAGCTAAACTGAAATGATAGGAGATCAGACTGCAGACATGAACGGAAAATAGCTTTACCTTTATGCTGTTTTTGCATAAAAAAAAAAGGTCAGCCCGGTGCACTAAGCTCCCGCTATGCGCGAGATTCGAGGAAGGACCGGACTACAAGGGTATATTGTACGTAGTCTTACCTTACAGTTTTGCAAAATGTTAGTTTTCACGGTTTGAACCCGTGAACTCCTAGTCACATCAACTCAATAAATACATACATGACATGCGTCTTTTACATAAATGGTCAGTGTAGTTAGATGTTATTTGCATACGGTGTTACACAAATTGCCAACTTTAATTTTATTTCTCAAGAGATTTATATTTGCAAGTTATTCGCCAAGTTAGGATCACAAAAACAGGAGAGCAAATCGATATAGCGAGTTAGGCCATTAAATTTTCACTCTTCATGTGGGATTATTTGGTAAGAATTTGAATATCAGTTCTTTATTTTTCTTTGAAGTAAAACAAATATGAAAAGGTCATAAGAAGTATTAGTATAATTTTAATCTTTCACACTAAAGAATATTTTAAACATGTAAAAATAATTATGGTAGTAAAGAAAAATTGTTTGACTAAAATAGTACGTGGGTCTTCCAAGCTAACGTTCATATTGATTTTTGGTTTTCCACCCAACTCGGTTAGTATAGGGGCTCCGATTAAATTGAATCTATATCGCGAAAGACACATTAAAAGGAGAAACGCTTTCTATTAAAAAAAATTTTATAGCTAAAGCTCACACCGTTCTAATTAAAGATGAAAAGATGCTATCAACTAATGTCAAGTGAAATGGGACATTTTTTGAACTCGGTTAAGCATCCTCTTGAGACCTGAGTTCTGAGTTTACCCTACTGTTGTATTATGAGATTTCTAGATATAATAATAAGCTTTGCGTTTATTGTGCTCATTTTTTGTGGATAAAGTATATATAAAAGGGATAATATCAGTTTTAGTCCTTCCGTTAATAGTAAATTTTGATTTTGATTTTGATTCTTGTGATATATAATATAATTCATAACATTTAACTTTCAATTAATTAAAAAATAATTTTTTAATTCCTTTTTGCAGTATTATTTAAATTTCGCTTAGGTACATACTCTTATGTGTGCATACCCAATACTAAAGATTCTACATTCTTCCTTTGCACATGTGCTTACAGCTTACCTCTAGATCCTTTGTAAATGTGGTAAGTGTGTTGCTTCATTTGTTTTGTTATTGTGATATCTTGCTGTCTTTTTTTTTCTTGAATTTTTGCATTGACTACGTTTTTTGAACCGAAGGTCTATCAGAAAATAGTCTCTACCCCACAAAGATAGAGGTAAGATCTGGGTATAACTTACCCTAATCAGACTCCACTGGATATGTTGTTGTTTGTATTTTTTATCCCTTTGTGTAAAATATACGTTATACTTGGAGATTAGAATTGTTGAGACGGATTCAGAATTTGAAATTTATGAATTCTTACATTGACTCAAATTAATATACATTAATTATAATTAATTAAGGTTCACAATCAAATATTATAAATATTTAATAAATTCTTAATATATATATATATATATATATATATATATATATATATATATATTTGATAAAACCTATTGAATCCGCGTAATCCGTAGGTTATGTTCTAAATAAAATTCGCCTCTATTTCATGTGCATGCATAGCACATGTACATGTGATAATAAACATACCAAGGGAGCTAGTAGCCCTCAATGCATGTTGTTAGGTTCATGTATGGAATTGTCAATGGATTATGAGATCATAATATAGCTTTCAGGCGATCTTTTTACCATTTTTTCCGATCTTTTATTGGAAGGACTTAACAACCCAAATACTTTTCTTTTTAGGCATATGGGACCATCTCTTTTGATTTTTCTTTTAATTACACTTGGACTTGGGTGTCTTCAAAACTTTCACATAATTAAGAGTGTGAACTGGACGCCAAACTTTTATATTAGCCTGCACGAGCTTCTGATACGTAAATACACGATCTAGCTGATAAGTGTCAAGTGGCAACCATCAAAATCAATTTGCTAAAGTTTGAACATGTGCTTTGACCAATATGTCAAGTAGCTATTGTTGGTTACAATGTTACATGAAACGGAAATAAATAACTGCTAAGTATTACAAGCAATTGAAATTATAATTAACTTGAACAATAAACTGGAATTACAATAAACTTGAACAATAAACTGGATCAGGTTTTGGTATGCTGAGTCGAGTGTTTGCACTCTGTCTTTAAGACAATACTGCCCCGTATGTATCCTTTCTACGTCCTGGACAATTGTCTCCCAAGATAAAACAGCAAATGAACAAATGAGCAAAGGAAACTCAAGTGCTACCGTGAAGAATTTTGAGTAATGAAATGATGCTGGAAGGTAGTAGGAAGAACTGATTCGTTTCTGTTTTTGTGTGTGGCTCAACAATGGTGCAAAGGGTCCTTTATATAGTTGAAGGAGAGGCTTACCAACTGCCCACATAATTGCCTGTTACTGGCCAAGTAATGGCAATTATGGAGGTAGTAATTCACCAAAATAAATGGTGAATTGATGTGCAACAGATTGGCATTTAGGAAGATTAATTCAGCCAAAATAAATGGCTGAATTGAGTGCTGGTTGACGTTTCAGAAACCTGCCGAATTTGACTTTCTTGAAACCCAAACTGTACAAACTGCCGAAAAATTAGATTGAGTTAGATGACTTTATGGTTACAAGAAATTCAAAAGAGGTTGTACAAGTAATGTTAAACACGTCATGATCATATTTGTGCCCATTAAAGTTTCTCATTAAATATAAAATTTGAAGTATACTAAAATTATTTTTAAATATAATAAAAAAATTTTTTTTAAAAAATGAATTAAAGATGAATATAAGATCACATAAATTGAAACGAAAGAGTAATACTTGAGATGGACACGAGATTGACGTCTGCACGGTGTATGGATCAATCTCAAAGCTTATAATAATACTTGTGTAACTTAAGTAACAAAGCATAAGCATAAGTATTATTTAATTACACTATTAGTAGGGAAATCGAAATCCAGAGAAGCCCTTTGTATCTTGTTTCCAGAAATTGTCATGACCTTCATTGCCCATCAACTGTTCCACGAAATTACTCTAACCTTCACAAGCTTTATTTGCTGCAACTCCTTCATAATAGTTCCCTATTTTTGCATGTTCATTATAAATATTGGACGATTTTGGAGGGCTTTTTCCAGTAAGTTGTTGAACAGTTGCTCGAAATTCACAAGGATTTTTGACATTTACCATAACTGGACTTGATATATACTTCACCTTCATAGGCTCTACTTTCTTTTTGGTACTCATTTTAGAGTCTTGCATGTCACTGAGAATATTGAGCTCTAATTAATGAGCCATTTTATATAGAGAAGAAGAAGAAGAAGACCCTGTGGTATGAAAGAGAAATTTCCAAGAAATGGATGTGAATTGTCACATATTCAAAAGATTTGGAAAACTTTTGTTTTATCATGACTATATGTATATATCAAACGTTTACTCTTTTAATCAAAGGAATTAATTAATGGAAAGGCATATGTGTAGCACCAAATTCTAATAGTGAATTAATTTCAAGAATCTGGTGTCATTGATTTTCTTGCATAGAGAAGAAAATTATTCAGTTTTAGAAGTTTCTATTCACTTACTACAAAAATGAAGAAAATCAATGCTTACAGTCAAATTAATAAATGCATCAATGCTTACGTCAAATTAATAAATACAATATATATATATAGGAGTATTAGTTATTACTTAACCATTCATATATATTTTCAATTACGTTGTTTAGTTTGATATAAATACCGAATGTGAATAAATGTTTACCACATCATTAGAGAGGTTTTGAGAACATGAAAACTTTTACACTATCAATTTGTTTTAAAATCAATTATATGTAAATTGTAATTTGTATGTTATATATGGATTGATGACATGTTACAAATGTAAAAACTAGATTAATAATGTAAAATTTTAATTTTTACTGTATAGAAGTTAAGTTCAAATAGGTTAGAACCTAAAAAAGAAAAAGAAGTAGGAAAATTGTTAGGAAAAGAAGCTTCTTCTGGATAATACTATTGTAAACTATGATATATTATTGGTTAAATTTCCTATAAATGTAGTTTTAAAATGCAGAGTCTGATCGATGGTATGTCATTTATTAATTCATAGCTCCTTCTCCATTATTCATTCTCCAATTTTTTAATGGTAAAGTTGTCTTCGTGTATCCTATAGATCATGTATTCGTGCAGTCAGCCGTGAAAGCAACTATTAATATTTGCATTAGAATAGGCTATCTATATCACATCCTTGAGGTGAGGTCCTTCCCCGAATCCTATTAACACGAAATGTTTTATGCACTGCACTGCCCTTTAATGATAGAAAATGAGAGTTCCTGAAAAGGAAAGGATCGGAAATCCTATTACCATCGATTATGGAGGGAGTAGGAAGAAAATATTTAGGTCAAACTTGAGTCTTTATCAAGATATATATGGAGGTCTGAGAGTCCAAGACATTGACATACATGATCTCCTGTGTAGAAAAAAGATGAATTTTGCACTAAAGGTGTGTGGTACGAAAGAAAGTTTGAAAAATATTTTTCTAGAAAATAATTGTGGGTAACATTAAATAATACTATGTTTTATTAAATACTCCCTCTGTCTCAAATTATTTATCGTGATTATTAAAAATAGTTGTCTCAAATTATTATCATTTTAGAAGTTCAAGGCATATTTAATTATTTTTTCTTCATTTTATTCTTTGTCATTAATAAAGATGACACATAAATAGAGTAAACATGTAATGGAGAGAGATTATAACTTAGACTTAAATAAATGTAAAGTAGGTCAAATATTCCTCTTAATTAATATATCTTAAAGGGCGTGTAAACCAAAAAAATGATAAATAATTTGAGACGGATGGGGAATGATTAAGTAACTTTAAGTTGTGTTAAGTAGTCATGTTAAGTACTCCCTCCGTCCATTTTTACTTGTCACATTTTGACTTGACACACCTATTAAGGAGCCAAAAATAGAATAATAATTTTACTATAACACCCCTAATTATTGCGAAGTAACCTAATGATTGAAATAAATAAAACATACTTTAAAAGTTGTGCAACCACTAAAATTTCCTTGAACTTGTCAACATAATAATAAATGATAAGGGTAAAATAGATATGGAGTGGTATATTATATCTTGATTTTCTAAAGTAGACAAGTAAAAATTAGACAACTATTTTCAGTAAAGTAGACAAGCAAAACTGGACGAAGGAAGTAATTAAATAGATATAAGTAGGATAAAGTAATTTTAAGTAACACTAAATATTAGTATTAATTAGTCTTAAGTATGATAATGATTAAGTGGCGTTAAGTAGCATTAAATAATATTAAATAGAATAAACAACATTAAATAGTGATAAGTAGTGTTATTAAAAGACTAAAGGATACTAACATTAAGTAACATTAATTAAGTCGTGTTAAATAGAATTAAGTAATAGTATACTCCCTCGGGATTTAAAAGATCGTCCACATAGCCTTGAGTAAAAAAGATTGTCCACCTACCAAATCAAGAAAGAATTAATCTTACTTTTTTTGGATTTGTCCTTATTAATTGTTAGGTGGTCAAATCTCAATACCTATTTAATTAGAAACAATTTAGTTAAATTATCTATTTTTTCATAGAAGTTAGTATTTACTTAAGGGATGTGAAAATGACTAAGTGAACACTCTTTTTATTTAGAGGGAGTATTATATTTTGATTCATAATTTCAAAAATCCAACAAATTCAATGCTAAGTTTAAGTCAATGTATCATGTTCATATCTTGAATTATGTATAAAAAAAATTATAGCACAAATTTTAAAATATTATCAAAAATTGCGATGGAATAAATAAGACATATTTATATTTAATCAAAGGTGTGGAGTTTAAGTATATAAGTAATTTTTTAGTGTTACATAATGCGAATCCATGGTTCCAAATAAAAAAAATACTTAAAAAAGAGCGAACACAATGTGGGAATTTAAACTAAGTAGATGCATGGAGAGAGAAGAACGGTGGTGAAGGGCAGAGAGATGGAGACGATCCGATATTGCAGGTCTGTCTTCCACCAAACACACAGGAAACAAGAATACTCAAATCTACTGTTGGATACACACTGTTTTCCAGAATATTTCAATCGCATTCCTGCAATTCACTGCCCGTTGTTTATTTATTAGGAGCAACCATTTATAAGAAGCTCGAATGATTTGAATTTTCTTGAGCATCACAGTTATACAATGGTACACCTGCAGGCCTAAATACTACTCTCGTCGTTTCACTATTGGAACATTTGCATCCTTTAACGATTCAAAATTTATGTTATTTTCAACCATTAATTGATAGTTTTGTTCCATTGTATGCATGGGTGGAGCTAGCTACCGGAACCTTCGTCATACTGTATATATAAGTTCAAAATTATTTTTTATGTATATAGTAGACGTTTGATCCCCTAGCTTCTTCGCATGTTACTTCACCTTAGTGAAAATTATGTCTTCGTTAATGATTTTATGAGAATATCTCTGTTTTAACTTTAGAGGAACAGGTGATGAAAATTTTGCTTTTGAGAATGTATATGCCTTGGGATTTAATAATCTTCAAATGTGATAAATTCTGCACAATCTGCTTTGAGTTTCCATGACTGTAGAATAGTTTTTGGAGTTTGAAAAGGTGACGAAATTGATTATTGAAGAGTAGATGAGGGAATTTGGATCTTAAAGGTGGATTTTTCCAACGTAAAATGTTGGAATTTGATACTCACTATCGGCGGTTTTAATTAGAATGAATGCACATGTTCATTCAAATAAAGAAGCTAACTATATTATTAATCTGGTTTTGGATGATCATTTTGTTTCGTCCTTCTGAACCACAACAGGTGGAATGAATGGTAAAGTTTTATTAGGTAGCTACTTTTTTTTTATCTGAAACTGGTAACTTATTACGTTGCTACATTGAAATGAAGTTTACAGTGTATGAACATTTTTCAACAACTGTTAGAAAAATCTGGTAGGTTTCTCTGTATGATTGCTTTAGACTTGTAAGCAATGTTTAAAAAAGAAAAGCTGCACGAATCAACCTCTTAACACCTCGGACGATCATCGGGCTCTAAAGTTTCATGGGGCTAACTCCACAGTTCCCGTTCCCGTTCTCCCATGGATTTATCCCTTAAATTGTTTGCCATGAACGTGCCTATAATGTTCAGCCCACGCTTTACGCCTTGTATTGTCTGCTCTATATGCCTCACACCATTTCATTTCACTTTCAAAATTATTTGATTATAATTTGTATAGTATGTTGTTCCATAATTAAGCATTTGGTGACTTAGAAAATTATTGTGCGTGTGTATTATTACATCTGGATATGCCACTTGATTTTCTTACATAATTTTCTATGAGTATACAATTGCAATATAATTTCTTTAACTGATCATATTTTAATCTATTTAAGTTTTATTTTAATTTAAAATAAATATCTATGGGGTCTTTGCCCGCCCCATGAAGGGAAAATTCCATGTCTGTTCCTCTACCTCTTAAGACAATGCTTATGATGTATTGTATGATAGTATCTCTACTCCTCTGGTGTTAGAACATTTGTTCAGTTACATTGCATGACCTAAGAGATTGTGTGATCATATGTGAGATAAATTTATTAATGTGATCAATTCTATTGATACCTGCTCTTCTTAATTTTATTTTTTATTTTTCGGGCTTCCAGGGCACTGCAGTTAATATAATAGTAGGGTCTTATGTATGGGTTGAGGACCCGGAAGTAGCTTGGATTGATGGAGAAGTAAGGAAAATAACAAACGGGGAAGCAGAAATTGAGAGGACCGATGGAAAGAAGGTACTTTGTTTAGAGCTCGTAACATCGAGTTATGTGTATAGAACTCAAAATAAGTCTTCTCGTCTTTAATTTATTTGTTTCATTTCTTGATATTTATTAAGCAGTTTCTTACAGCAATTTACCTCAAAACTAAATTGGTTCTTTACTTCCTTACCTTATAGACCTCTAATGATACTTTCAAGACCATTTGCATGCTGCTGAATGGAAAATATTAGAGAATCATTATTGTTTTCTAATTCTTATAGGTGTAACAGTTACTACTAATATATAACTTCATCTCATGCACCCTTAGCAAAGCATCCCTTAACAAGAAACAAAATAAGTCGCAATTTGTATCTCCAAATGACTTTCTGAACTCATTATTTAATAGAAGATCGAGATAAATAATGTCTTCGCCTCCTGCAAGTTAACATCTCGGGTTTGATAAAAATGCAGACTATGCTGTTTTATGTATTGATACATCACATCATGATATGTCGTCCTCTCATGCTTCAGGTTGTTAGGAAATTGGCAAAAATTTATCCAAAAGATGTGGAAGCTCCTGCTGCGGGTGTCGATGACATGACAAAACTGTCCTATTTGCATGAGCCTGGAGTATTGCATAACCTCAAAACCAGATACGAACTTAATGAAATTTACGTAAGATACTGTAGTGACTGTTTAGATTATGTCTGATCTTAAGCTCTTTGTTATGTTACAGTACAGATAACAGCGCCCATCTCTTAATATTTGATATAATTACAGACTTATACAGGAAATATCTTAATTGCAATAAATCCATTTCAAAAATTGCCTCATCTGTATGATTCACACATGATGCAACAATACAAAGGAGCACCATTTGGAGAATTAAGCCCTCATGTCTTTGCCATTGCAGATGTTGCTTACAGGTCCCTCTCAGTTTAAGCACAATAATTACAATAATTTTCGTCTTATAGCATGATATATTGAACCGCCTTTACTGGAAACAGGGCAATGGTACATGAGGGGAAAAGCAATTCTATTCTGGTTAGTGGTGAAAGTGGAGCCGGTAAAACTGAGACAACCAAGATGCTTATGCGATATCTTGCCTTTCTGGGTGGTCGTGCAGCAACTGAAGGTCGCACAGTGGAGCAACAAGTCCTTGGTGTATGATAACATATCATTGATAACCTATTATGTGCTCTTTTATTTTTCAATCACCCCTCACTTTTTCACATAATTTCCTCTACTTTTGGATTTAGTTTATTTTCTGCTAATGTAATATTTATTCTCATGGATCTTTTGCATGAACCCACTCAAGTGCAGTCTAATCCTGTTCTTGAAGCATTCGGCAATGCGAAGACTGTTAGAAATAACAATTCCAGGTCAAGCTCTTTAGCACTTGTGCATTTCAACATTTGCTTTTCACATGGTCCAGTTATATCATATATGTAATTTTTACTTGGTTAATTATTCTGCGATACAGATTCCATCGAAACATGCCCATTGGAGATTCAATTGCTTTTTTTTTGTGACTGAGATTGAACTGCTTGTTGTACTAATCGTATATTTCCTTGTAATGGATAAGATAGTTTTGAATTTTACTTGTGATTGCAGATAATCAATACCAAATAATTATGTTAACATATTAGATTGAAGATGTTTAATTTTCTCCTTAACCTAAAATTGCTGCAGTCGTTTTGGAAAATTCGTTGAGATTCAGTTTGACAAACATGGAAGGATATCAGGAGCAGCAATCAGGACCTACCTCCTCGAGAGATCCCGTGTTTGCCAAATTTCTGATCCTGAGCGCAACTACCATTGTTTTTACCTTCTTTGTGCGGCCCCCAAAGAGGTACTTTTCTGTTGCAATACGAACCTCAATGACATTATGAATGTTTTGTGAGTTTGCATGAAATTGCTTTGGGGACAGCATGTTGCTGATAATCCTCCTAATGACTGTAGGAGATTGAGAAGTATAAGTTGGAACATCCCAAATCATTTCGCTATCTTAACCAGTCAAAGTGCTATGAGCTAGTTGGTGTGAGCGATGCAGAAGAGTACCTTGCCACTAGAAGAGCAATGGATGTTGTGGGAATTAGTAAACAGGACCAGGTATATATCTCGTACAGCTTTGCCAGCTTCATATTTCTATTTTCCTTTCAATAAAGAAGAAGTAAACGCTACCTCTAACTCTCCCCCCGCCCTCCCTCAGGAAGCAATTTTTAGAGTTGTTGCTGCAATTCTTCATCTTGGTAATATTGATTTTGCAAAAGGAAAAGAGGCTGATTCATCAGTTATTAAAGAGGAAAAAGCCAAACTCCATCTCAAAACTGCAGCAGAGCTTCTTAGGTACGGAAGATTCTTAATGTCACCTTGCATATTCAGATGTTATGTGGCTGTGATAATGGTCGGAGATTCTGATTTTCCTAATGTTTTAGGTGTGACCCTGTAGCTTTGGAAGATGCATTGTGCAAAAGGGTGATGATCACCCCTGAAGAAGTGATAAAACGAAGCCTTGATCCTCGCAGTGCTGAAATAAGTAGGGATGGTCTGGCTAAAACAATATATTCTAGACTATTTGACTGGTAAGAAGCAAAGATTGATTCATCACCATGCATGACTAATTTACTAGCTATTGTCAATAGCAAGGCACTGAACATGTAATCTGTTTATTTGTTTTTATTAGCGAATATTCTCCGAATATTCACCGTATATTTTGTAATTATGATAGAGGTATATTTAAGGTAACTTAGGATTCTAATTGTATTAGGAATCAACCATTTAAGGTAAGTCAGGATCCGTACTGTATTAGGAATCAACATTTGTACAACTATATATATATTGTGAATAATGAAAGGAATCCCTAAGGGAAATTATTCTATCTTACATGGTATCAAGAGCCTAAACCCTACTCTCCTCTCCAAATAGACCTCTCGGTCGAAACCCCCCCCCCCCCCTTTTTCTCCCTTCATCTCGGCCGGCGGCAACAATTGCCACCATGTCTTCCCCCACAAATTCTGGTTCCTCCACTAGCACTTTTGACAACCCCTCTCAACGATCATCGTCTTCTTTTCACCCGGCTTTCGCCGTTACAAACATCAAGAACTCTATCCCTATAATTATTGACCAAGAAGACTGTCAATATTCCATGTGGACAGAACTATTCTATATTCATGCATGTGCGTACAACGTGCTCGACCATATTGATGACTCCGTTCCTCATCCCACCGATATTGCCGAATCAACATGGTGTCGCCTTGACGCCATCGTCAAACAGTGGATATACGGCACCATCTCAAAAGACTTGTTGTGTACTATCATGAAAACAGGTGCCACGGCACGTGACCTTTGGGTACGGTTGGAAGAAATTTTTCAGGATAACAAAAATACTTGGGTCGTGTATTTGGAGGAGCAATTCAACAATACCCACCTCGAGAATTTCAACAACATGTCCGAATATTGCAAACAACTAAAACTCATAGCCGACCAACTTTCCAACGTCGGGACATCTGTTTCTGAAACCAAGATGGTACTCCAATTAGTTGCGGGTTTACCGAAAGGTGAATACGATACTCTTACAACAATGATTCAACAGGCCGACCCACTACCAAGTTTCACCAAGGCACGGTCACAACTATTGTTGGAAGAAACCCGACGTGCTAAACAAGAGGAACATAATTAAAAGGTGTTAGCCGTTGATGGGATGACAGCACCGGCGACCAACACCACCCCGCCAATATCGCATGACCACCACCACCAGCAGTCCAGCGGCGGAGGTCGTGGCGGCAGAGGTCACAACAACAAAGGCAAGGGCCGCGGCAAGGGCCAACGCAACCAGTGGGCTGGACAGCAGCCAGGCCCAAATCCTGCAGTTTTCCAGTGGGCTGGACAACAGCCAGCATGGCTCAGCAGAACTGGGCCTCGCTTGCATACCCATACCCGACCGCAAAGCAGCCCCGGTTCTAGCGGTGCACCGCATGGTCGACCGGCCTATTGGGCCCCTTCTCCGGCCACCAGCAGCCCACCCGCACGGCAGCGAACCAGACCCATCTCGATCTCGATCCAAAGAAGAAGAAGCCAGCCCCGGCCCCGGCCCCCACCGATTTGGGCCGGGCCTACAACACCGTGAACCTTCGACGGCCGACGAAAATTGGTACATGGACACCGGAGACACATCTCACCTCACCCGGTCGTCAGGTAACCTATCTCAACTACGTCGGTTAAAGTGTCCTCAATTTATTACTGTCGGCAATGGTCATCGCATTCCAATTGAAGGTTACGGTAACACACACACCAAACATCCACACCCGACTTTCTCCCTAAACCACGTCCTATACACCCCTAACATCATTAAAAACTTAAACTCTGTTAGAAAATTCACTAGCAATAATTTTGTGTCTGTCGAATTTGACCCTTTTGGTTTTTCTGTGAAGGAACTCAATACGGGGAAAATTCTTACACGCTGCAATAGTGTGGGAGATCTCTACCCATTTACTCAATCTTCCGCTGTCAGACCGCAAGCACATATATCCCTTGCGGCGATCTCTCCCTCAACTTGGCACAACAGACTCGGACACCCCGGAGACCCTGTTTTTACTTTTCTTAGGACTTTTAAGCGTATTTAATGTATTAATGAGAAAATTGCCCAACACTGTTTTTCTTGCCCACTAGGCAAGCACACTCGTCTTCCATTTATGTCATCAAACAGTGTTACTTTTTCTCCATTTGATATTCATGCTGATTTATGGACATCTCCGGTTGTTAGTTCTTTAGGTCACAAATTTTATCTAGTGTTTTTAGATGATTTTTCACACTTTGTCTGGATTTACCCTCTGAAATTCAAATCTGAAGTGTTTGCCAAATTTCTTGAATTTCAAAAATTCATTAAAATACAGTTTGAAAAATCTATAAAATCTTTTCAATGTGATAATGGACGTGAATTTAATAATTCGGCATTTCACAATTTCTGCTCTAAACAAGGCATGGTTTTCCGTTTTTCCTGTCCCTACACTTCCTCCCAAAACGGCAAAGCTGAAAGAATCATCTGAACCATCAATAACATGGTACGTACCCTTCTCTTTCATGCCATTCTTCCACCGTCATTCTGGGTCTACACTGTCAAAATGGTAGAATACCTCCTTAACATTTTACCAACCAGCACTCTCCAAAATAAAACACCAACCGAAATCTTATACCGTAGGTTCCCTTCTTATGACCAAATACACATCTTCGGTTGCCTATGCTACCCCAACATGGCCTCCACGGCACCTCACAAACTAGCCCCACGCACCACACCATGTGTATTAGTCGGTTTCTCCACAAATCATCGGGGTTACTTGTGCTATGACATAACCACTCGTAAGGTCATCATCTCACGTCACGTCACATTCGACGAGACGAACTATCCATTTTCCAACCTTCAAAAATTCCAAACCACGGATTACACATTTTTAGATGAGTCTCCTCCGTCTCCTCTAATCCATTCGATGTATCTCCGGTAGTTTCTAGTTCAGTCGCGGACTGCTCCAGCAGCTACGCCACCCTCACTGTCTGGTATCGTCACACCTCCTCTGTCTCGATCGAACCCTCCACACTCACCACCCCTCCAGAAAGAGACAGTCCACAGCCCCATATCGACCTGCAGATGCTACTCCCTTCAGATCCAGCACCTATGCCGTCACAAACTCCCAGTACAGACATACCACTGCTGCCTACCCATCGCATGGAGACTCGTGCACAACACGGGATCTTCAAACCCAAGGTTCACTTCAACCTCTCCCCACAAACCTTATCACCCATTCCAAAAAATCCAAAACTAGCCAAATTGGACCCTAATTGGAATGCGGCCATGTGCGAGGAGTTCAACGCTTTAACCAAGCAGGACACTTGGGATTTGGTACCTAGACCAGACGGTGTGAATGTTATCCGGTGTATGTGGCTATTTCGTCACAAGTTCAGGACAGTGGTGACTTAGAGAGGTATAAGGCAAGACTAGTTGCCAATGGCACTAATCAACAGGAGGGTATTGATTGTGGTGAGACTTTCAGTCCGGTTGTTAAATTGGCCACTATTCGGACTGTTCTCAGTATAGCTATGGGCATGCATTGGCCGATTCATCAGCTTGATGTCAAGAATGCATTTCTTCATGAGGATTTAAAAGAAACTGTGTACATGCATCATCCCCCTGGCTTTGTTCATCCGGCAGTTCCGCAATTTGTATGTCGTCTCAGGAAGTCATTATATGGATTGAAACAGGCACCTATGATCGTTTTGTCAGGTATCTTCTGCAGATTGGTTTTATATGTAGCAGGTGTGATAACTCTCTCTTCACTTTTCACCGAGGTAGCATCACTGCATATTTGCTATTATATGTCGATGACATTGTTCTTACGGCCTCATCTGACGGTTTGAAGAATGAAATCATTGCTCTACTCAAAACTGAATTTGCTATGACTGACTTGGGCAAGCTGAGTTATTTTTTGGGTATATCAGTGGCCAGATCTGCAACCACTATGTTCTTGTGTCAGCGTAAGTATGCAGAAGAGATAGTGTATAGGGCCAAGATGGCAAATTGTAAAATTATGCCAACTCCGGTGGACTCAAAATCCAAGCTTAGTGCCAATGACGGTACGCCAGTTTCTGATCCCACTCTATATCGGAGTCTTGCAGGTGCTCTTCAGTATCTTACATTCACTAGGCCTGATATTGCATATGTCGTTCAGCAGGTGTGTCTGTTTATGCACGACCCCCGAGAGTCCCATTTTGTAGCCCTCAAACGTATTATCAGATACATTGAGGGCACACTAGACTTTGGATTACATCTATACCCCTCTGCCCCAACCAAGTTGCTCGCCTACACGGATGCAGATTAGGCAGGATGCCCCGACATACATCGCTCCACCTCAGGGTACTGTGTATTTCTTGGGGATAATCTTATCTCATGGTCCATGAGCGGCGAGCCACACTATCCCGTTCGAGTGCTGAAGCAGAATATCGTGGAGTTGCTAATGTCGTTGCTGAGATCTATTGGCTCCGAAATCTTCTTTTGGAGCTCCAGTGTCCATTACGCAAGGCGTCTATAGTCTATTGTGACAACATATCTGCCATCTATATGTCTCATAATCCGGTCCAACATCAGCGGACTAAGCATATTGAGATGGATATCCACTTTTTGCGAGAGAAGGTTGCCCGTGGTCAGGTCAAAATTTTACACTTGCCTTCCTCTTATCAGTATGCAGACATTTTCACAAAGGGACTACCGCGACAGCTCTTCACCGACTTCCGATCCAGCCTTAGCGTTCGGCCTCCTCCTGCTCCGTCTGAGGGGGAGTATTAGCGAATATTCTCCGAATATTCACCGTATATTTTGTAATTATGATAGATGTATATTTAAGGTAACTTAGGATTCTAATTGTATTAGGAATCAACCATTTAAGGTAAGTTAGGATTTGTACTGTATTAGGAATCAACCTTTGTACAACTATATATATATATTGTGAATAATGAAAGGAATCCCGAAGGGAAATTATTCTATCTTACAGTTTTTATACCTTAACTTTAAAAAAGAACTCTCTGTTGCAATTTATGTGAAGGGGAGTACGTGAGTCAAGGTGCCTAGTTTCGGTGTGAATTCGGGCATAGATTCCCCAAGTTTTTAAATAAAATTTATATATTTGAAAACTACATGAAACGTACTATAGCCCAACAGGGTTAATAATTCAAAATATTTAAAAAGATTTTGAGAAAATCGAAATCAAAGAACAAACTGATTTGACTCCCCTAATAGTAGCACCTTCACGTAAATTGGGATGAAGGGAGTATTGTTTACAATTATTGTTATTCAAGGATATTTAAAAACTTGTTTGCTGTGATAGTAACAAATAAAGAGTGCAATTGTGAAAGAAATATGTTCATTTGAGCTATTAGAGTCACTAAAACTAACCATGAACTGGAAAGAAAAGAAGAAGATAAAATATGTGCCACGTTGAAGCCAATATGTATATGTATATACATATAATATATGCGCGTGTGTGTTAGTACTCACACACAGAGATGCATTTGTAATTTTTTTTTTCTGAATCAGCATCCACGCGGATTCAGACTTGAAATAAGTTTTCAATGATTGATTTACTAATTTCACAAATTTATGTAAAGTATTTTTTGCTTCTTGGGAAAATGCAGGTTGGTAGACAAGATAAATGTTTCAATTGGACAAGATGCCCAGTCTAAATGTCTCATTGGAGTCCTTGATATCTATGGTTTTGAAAGCTTTAAGCACAACAGGTAGCTACGAGTCTCAAGCCATTCCAATTACTATAACATTGTTTCATTTAAAAGAAATGTCTGCATGAGTATTCAAGGATTTGCAACTCTTATTTTTGTGTCTCATTATATCATGTTTTTCAGCTTTGAGCAATTCTGCATAAACTATACAAATGAGAAGCTGCAGCAACATTTCAATCAGGTAGACTTTGCATATATTACTGACAATGTTAGCATTGATTTATGCATTATTTCCCAAAACCGTTGTGGCTTTACAGCATGTCTTCAAGATGGAACAAGAAGAATACGAAAGAGAGGCCATTGATTGGAGCTACATTGAGTTCGTGGATAACCAGGATGTTTTAGATCTTATTGAAAAGGTAATTGCAGCTTTCTCTGTATTCTTCAGTTCATCCAATGAAAATTTTATTAAAATGGCAAGGTTGAGGTCTCATGACTAAGGTCTTGTGTTCAATTCTTGCTGGTAACATTTTCTTTATGCCAACAGTGGGTACATGGCATCACCTTTCCCAAATAAGCAAATAAAAAATTTAAGTTCAAACTTAATGATTAGAGTTTAAACTTCTACTTGCCTTTTCAATTAAGAAAGATGGACTTCTAGGTTATTAGACAGAAAAAACCCATAGATTTCAAAATTTTCTGTAATATCACAAACGTCTTGCGAAAGCTGTTGAATTAATTATTGGATAGTCCTTTTGTAAAAGAAAAGCTTATAAGTATTCTTATGGCTACTTATCAAAAAGTAATGTTCTGGTTGTGCATGATTATTGGGCTGTTATTATCCAAAAAGAAATATCTTCTTGCTTATTGGATCCCATGTAATTTAGAAATTTAGAATTTAGCTAATAAATGCATGAGGTGTATATTAGGAAAAGGTTGAGTTGTTTGGGTAATTGAATAGTGTAATTCTCTATGCTGCTCTGCTTCCCTAGAAAAAGAAAGCTATGATGAAACTATTTCTCTATAATCTTTGTGAGGGTAAAAGATCTGTGAAAAAGAAATACTTGAGTTTTAACATAGGAGTCTATCTAGAGTGACTAGCAAAACACCCTCACTTGAAAAGTTAAGGAACAATCTCAACTTATGACGAAACTATGCGCATAAAAGTTCCACAACAGACTTCTAACTTATCATTTACAAAAGGAAATACTAATGCTGCTCATTGTGTTACAATTAGTTCTGTAATTGTGGCATTTCTCTTTGCAGAAACCAGGTGGAATTGTTGCTCTGCTAGATGAAGCTTGGTACGGTGATATGCCATCTTGGTCTTTATTATGAAAATTAATTGCATACCACTTAAATGTTACTTAGGATTTCTGTTCCTCTTTCTTTTTCTATGGTAATGAGTTGAGTCTGTTTAAGCTAATTGTTAAAGTTTGTTATCATTATTTATTTTCATTGTCCAGCATGTTCCCAAAATCAACACATGAAACATTCTCTAACAAGCTATATCAGACATTCAAAGTTCACAAGCGCTTTGTCAAGCCCAAACTATCTCGTACAAATTTCATAATTTCACATTATGCTGGAGAGGTGAGTCTGATTCCCAGCAGCTATTTCTGAATAGAGTGATTTTCCATGTACATTTCCTAATATAATCCATTTTCTATTAGGTGCAATATCAATCTGACCAATTTCTAGACAAAAACAAGGACTATATAGTGCCTGAACATCAAGACCTCCTATGTGCTTCAAAATGCTCTTTTGTAGCAGGGCTCTTCCCTTCATTAGGTGAAGAGACTTCAAAGTCTACAAAATTTTCTTCAATTGGTTCACGCTTCAAGGTATTCTTGCATTTACTGTTGTTGGGTCACTGCTCATTATGAGCCCTGATTCGATTTACGTACATGATGAAACTCTGTGTTACCTTTTCCTATATGCTGATCGTTATTAGTCTTCCTTCTGAAACTGTCAGTTTTTATGTGCTGATGATAATTACAAACTTGAAATGCAGTTACAATTGCAGCAGTTGATGGAGACGCTTAATGCTACAGAACCTCACTACATCCGATGTGTAAAGCCTAATAATCTCCTAAAACCTGCTATATTTGAAAATGACAACATTATGCGACAGTTGCGCTGTGGTGTAAGTAATCTCCATCTTAGCAAATCTCCCACTTGGGGAGAGAGGGGAAAGCATAGATTTTTGTTTGCTTGTGATAGGTATTGATTATAACCAACTGTGTTTTCTTTTAAGGGTGTTTTAGAGGCAATTAGAATCAGTTGTGCTGGATTCCCTACTCGCCGCCCTTTCTTTGATTTCATACACAGGTTTGGGCTCCTAGCACCAGAGGTTTTGGAGGGGAGGTATGTATCTTCTTTTAGTTTGAACAGAATGTCAAGAGCTGGCACTACTTTGAGATGTCGTACATAGGCTGAATTTGTTTCAAAAAAAGTATTTTCTCTAGGATTCACCAGATAATTCTGAATCAAAGACATTTTTGCATGGCAGCTATGACGAAAAAGTTGCTTGCAAGAAGATTCTGGAAAAATGGGGGCTGAAAGGGTTTCAGGTATCTTAGTTTTTCTTCCTCCTGCTTGAGGTAGAATTGTGAATTCACTCTGCTGGGATCAGAATGCATCTATTTCATCAGTATAGTCTTTATATATCTGATTCACATATTCTGAGGAGAAGGGACCATTTTGTACCTAAGGTCGTGAAGTATCATCTCTAAACCTCTGCTCCACATTAGTATCAACTATCAAGCATGCTATCTGCAAATGCCATTGGAAAGGAAAATTTGCATCAACAGTATGAGATTCAGTGATTAGTTCCATTTTGCTTTAACAGATAGGAAAGACTAAGGTATTCCTGAGGGCCGGACAGATGGCTGAGTTGGATGCACGACGAGCAGAGGTTCTTAATAATGCAGCCAAAGTTATACAACGACGAATAAGAACTCACATTGCTCGTAACCAATTCGTAGCATTGAGAAAAGCTGCCATATCCTTACAGTCTTTATGTAGAGGTGAGGCATCTTAAACTATTGAAGATCCAAGGTACCAAATTTCATAATGGAAAACAATCTTAAGAGTTGAACTACATCTTCTTTGCAGTGTATGCTTCTTTTTTGTCTGTTTCAAGCAAAATCCAAACAAAACCCAATAAAGGACAAAAGAAATAATGGAAGAAATAAATAGGCACTAGGCAGAGTAATATTAATCTCAACAAATAGGCACATGGTAGAGTAAAATTAATCTCACGACACATGATCTGTTTTTCATATTTTAGGAAAACTGGCATGCAAAGTTTATGTGCAAATAAAGAGGCAAGCAGCTGCTATAAAAATTCAGAAGAATGCACGCAGGCATCATGCTAGAAAAGCCTATAGGAAACTCCAGGTCTCAGTGCTCATGGTGCAGACTGTTTTGCGAGCTATGGATGCTCGTAAGAGATTCAGATTTAGGAAGCAAACTGAAGCTGCAATAATGATTCAGGTAGAATTCCTGTGTGCTACGTTATTTCATGATTTATCTGGTATTGATACAAGTCTAAGATTAGTCTTTATCCTCCTCAGGCACGGTGGCGTTGTCATAGAGCTTATTCATATTATAAAAGGCTTAAAGGAGGAGTACTTATTGCACAATGCAAATGGAGGGGAAAATCTGCCAAAAAGGAACTAAGGAAGCTTAAAATGGTAAGCGTACTATTTTGTAATCCAGTAGGAAACACAAAAACACATCTCTGATTACAGTGTCTCATGACTCCATAATCATTAGTGTACTCTGTCAAGCTAAGAAATGAAGTTTACAGCCCTGCTGGTTTCTACCAGCGAGGATGCTAGAGAATGATTATAGATGAAAATAGTTGACCTTTTCTGAACCCTACTTCTATGTTGGTTTACCAAGAGATAGCACAGAATCTGATCAAGCTGCATAAGGCTGAACTGTAGTGTGGATATGCATTTGACCTTGCTATTTGTTACATTATTTCAACTACATGCAGGCTGCAAGGGATACTGGTGCGCTCAAAGAGGCAAAGGATAAGCTTGAGAAACAGCTGGAGGAGCTTACATGGAGGTTGCAACTGGAAAAACGTCTCAGAGTAATATCATGTTTTAACTCATCTTTTAATTCTATAAATCACATTTTCAAAGTACACTTATGCCTTGTGCAACTGTACGTAGATACCTGCAGATACATTACATCACAGGAAGAAACTCTTACTAGAATGCTAAATTTGCCTATTAATCTTGCATCCTGTTGTTACGTACTATAATTTTCAGCATTTCTCTGTTACCCCATTCTCTATCCATGCAATTAGTGAAATTTCCGGATTTAATCATTATGCAGACTGACTTGGAAGAAACAAAAGCACAAGAGATAGCAAAGATGCAAGAGGCTTTGGAAGCTATGCAAAAAAAAGTTGATGAAGCAAATGCATTGGTTGTCAAGGAACGAGAAGCTGCAAAAAAGGCTATTGAAGAAGCACCTCCTGTAATCCAAGAAACTCCAGTTTATGTTGAAGATACTAAGAAAGTAGAATCTCTAATGGAAGAAAATAACAGTTTAAAGGTAATCCAATTTACGGGGCTCTCCTTCTGTTGTGGTGCTGAATATGACAATCTCTTGAACGTTAAGTGTTTGAGAAGAAGAGTAAAAGCTTTTTACAAATAAATCTCATTGGTACAGCCCTATTTATACCATTGGAGGGCATACCAGTTTTTCTCTCAAAACGAAAAATATGTACAATAACAGGAAAAGATATATGCCCAGAATCTTAAACAAAACTAGGACATAGATCTGGTTATTGAAGACTCACACTCTGTCTTGTCTGTCCTTTAAATCAGAGACTACCTGGAAATGATACTGATTTCTTCGCATGATTTCTGGATCCTTTCATGGAATTGGACATTTTTTAATAATGTGGAAAAATCACACGAAGTTTTAAACAGTCTGACTAGTAACCCAAAAAATTAATATCTTTCTAACTGAGATCAGGCTGGTTTCAAGATAATTTGTTCTTTGAGAAAACCTAGCATTTGATTCATAATTCAATGAAAAGTAATCGTTGTGTCAGAAGAGTAACCATTTCTTACTCAAGTTGCTTTTGACAGCATATCAGTAGCCTGATAGAACACACTTGAGAATCGATATTTTTTGTCACATGTTGACTTAATGGAATTTAAGATCATAGTATCCCATGAGTAGTTTGAAATAAGTGAGGTTCAAAAATTAAAACTGAAGGTTACTTGTTTCATATGCTTGAGCTCCAATAGGATAGACTTGATTCATTAGTTTATCTTATAATGCTCAAAAACAGTGAAGCGGAAGTCTATTTTGGGTAGTCGGACATTTTAGCAATGGTGCTGAAAAGTAGTAGGATCATCCACTAGTAACAGAGGGAGCAATTAACATGTCAAGCAATCTACTGTTGCAATTTTTTTTTTTGTATAAACGTGGTGTCCAGGCCAGCTTCAATCTGCGGCCCATCTGCTTTGGTCTTTTTGTTTTCTTTTGCATTTGTGGTGCCTTCCCTTTGAGACACAAGATGTTCAAACAGCCAATGTACATATTTGTGGTGGATGAAGTTCATTGGGTCCACATATAAATAACTGACCACCATGGACGAAAATGAGTACTGCCTATGGGATCAGGGAGTGTTAGTAGAGTCCAAAATGTACCACCTATGACTAGTTAACAGAAACTAAGATGTTAAGAACATAGTTTTAGCAAGAAGGGTCCAAACTCTCTTGATGGATCAGGAGTTGTACAGGTGCATGAGGTGGAAAGGATTTGAAAGCCCATTACAGTTTAGTAACTTCCCAGCATGTAAGTTAAGGAAATTTTGTTAATGTACAATCATTGTGCATGGAAGTTTTCTACCCGGCTAGAGTTGAATTGTAATGTTGTATTCAACAACTGGGTCCAAATGCACATTCATTTGTATTTCCGGCAGCAGAGACTTGTGGAAGAGTAAATACTGACTATTTATCTTTTTGTGGCTTAATCAAATAACAAATTAGATAAGCAATAAAGGTAAATGGTGAATATCATTCATAACATCCCCTAAAAGGATCAAAATATGAAATGGTACTAGCACATACTTTCTATGCTTATATTCTTTGTCAATCTCTGTGTGTTCTGTCCAGGTTTCTTTAGAACAAGAAAAGCAGAACTGTGATGACTGGAAGCAGAAATATACTGAGGCTCAAGAATCTGACGAAGAAAGTCACAGGAAGTTAGAAGAAACAGATAAAAAAGTTCTTCAACTCCAGGAATCCCTGAAAGGGTAATCAGACTGCTCTCACAGTGCTTTTTTATATTCTGTCCCAGCTTATAAGACGGAATGTTTTTATATTGTAAATACAGATATGCATCTTTGTCTTGTTCTTTTTCTATCTACAAATATTTGCAGTGATGAATAAGCTAAAAGAATGACACTGCATGGTGATATGACTAACTCATCTCAAGAAATATCGTTAAATTTATTGAATAAATCTTACAGCAATGAAGCAGTTGAGAGTTGCCATCAGAACATCGTGCATAATGAAATATTGACCTACCAGTACGATATTGGTTGTGAAAGAAATTATATGGCCATCAGAGCGAAAACATTAAAGTAGTTGGTGGAATTGGCCTAGGATATTATGAATTATATCCGGTGCACTTAATCTATAGATGATGAACAGCTTTACTTTAACAATTTTCATGATGCATTACGAACGACAAATAGAATAGTCAGTCCACTTGTTTGTCCAAGAACTTTAATAGTAGTCATGTCTAGATAGTACTTGGAAGTTTGAAAAAGGTTACTAGTCTATTGCAACTAGTATTTTAACTCAATATGATTGTGTTGCATTTTTCCATTCCTAAAAGAATTATTTGGCTTTTGTTTATTTTTGTTTTGCCACTGAACACTGCAAAATCAGGTTAGAGGAGAAGATGACAAACTTAGAGTCGGAGAACAAAGTTTTCCGTCAGCAAGCTGTGTCAATGGCACCTAATAAGTTCCTTTCTGGACGCTCTAGATCTATTATCCAGGTATTGCTGCTTTACATGTATTTTTTGTGGAGGATTGAAGAACGGAAGAATCTAACGTTTTCTGTTCAATTGACAGAGAACTGAGAGTGGTCGAGGTTTCGATGATACGAGAATGCACGTGGTAATTTACCTTTATAAAACTTGCGTTTCCAATTTCTACTTACATGCCAACAAATTTTGTTTCTCATATTCTCACTTGCATTATTTAGGATCTTCATAGCCCTTCATTGAACCAAAGGGATCTTCCTGAAGCAGACGACAAACCGCAAAAATCACTAAACGAGAAACAACAAGAGAACCAGGAGTTGCTGATTCGCTGTATCGCACAAAACTTGGGCTTTGCAGGAAACAGGCCAATTGCAGCCTGCATCATTTATAAGTGCCTTTTGCAATGGAGATCTTTCGAAGTTGAGAGAACCACTGTGTTTGACCGAATCATCCAGACTATTGGTCATGCTATTGAGGTTTGAGCTACAAAAGCCAGTTCTCCTTATACTTTATGTCCTCACTATTTAAAATTGCTTCTTATAATTCCATTTCTGTGTTGGCACAGAAAACCCAGGACAACAATGATGTACTGGCTTATTGGTTATCAAATGCTTCTACTCTTCTATTGCTACTTCAGCGTACACTCAAAGCAAGTGCTGCTGCAGCAATGACCCCTCTACGTCGTCGATCCTCATCAGCATCTCTGTTTGGGAGGATGTCGCAGGTAGGAAGTTAAAAGATATAAACAAATTCAGTACCCTTCTTCTTTTTGAGGAAGTGAGACTAGCTCCTTAAGATATTCGCTGTTATTGATTTTCCAGAGTTTCCGTGTAAACCCTCAAGGAGTCAATCTTTCATTTGTGACCGGAGGAGTTGAAACTTTACGCCAAGTAGAAGCAAAATACCCTGCCTTGCTGTTCAAACAGCAACTTACAGCATATGTGGAGAAAATTTATGGAATGATTCGTGACAATTTGAAAAAGGAGATTTCTCCATTGCTGGGGTTGTGTATCCAGGTATGTGGAGAAAATATCTCCAGAGACATTCTTGGTCTCTAGGACAGTATGTTGTTTGCATTATGTATAACTCCAATACTTTACCTCATTTTTCGATTATGTTGAATCTTTTCCTTTGTCATTTGCATGTAAACAATTTTGTTGGATATTAGGCACCGAGAACTTCAAGAGCAAGCTTGGTTAAAGGATCATCACGTTCAGTAGCTAATACAGCAGCTCAGCAAGCTTTGATTGCCCATTGGCAGGGAATTGTGAAGAGCCTTGGAAATTTCTTGAACACGTTAAAAGCAAACCATGTTAGTGAAGCTGATTTTTCCCTTTGTTTCAATTATTTTGAACCCCTTTCCAGTGAAACAATTTGTTCCTAGCGTAAAGATTTTTTATCCAGAAAACATTGGCTCAGCAGAATTATCAATGTCATGAGTCTTTAGATGGTTAATAAGCTTAGAAATATAAGCCTTCTATTCAAAAATATTATGCAGCTTACTTCTCGTCTTGCTCTTCCGATTTGAAACTTTCAGGTGCCTCCATTTTTAGTTCGTAAAGTATTCACTCAGATATTTTCATTCATCAACGTTCAGCTTTTTAACAGGTGCACCTATAGACTTCTGTTTGCACACAGTTTTCTACAACGCATTTAAAAAATTTCTCATGTGATTGTTAAATTTTCACAGCCTTCTCTTAAGACGGGAGTGCTGTTCATTTAGCAATGGTGAATACGTCAAAGCAGGACTGGCGGAATTGGAGCACTGGTGCTTCACTGCAACTGATGAGGTATGATCCATCAGATAATTTTTTAGCTTGGTGTTCCTAAAAGTTATATTAATCCCCCAAGTGAAAAACGAAAACAAAAACAGTATGCAGGATCAGCATGGGATGAGCTGAAGCATATCAGACAGGCCATTGGTTTTCTTGTAAGCATCATTTTCACTGAACTTGCTTCTCTCATTTGTAAAAATGGGATGGTAGAGTTCTGAAAAGTTCCTCACTTTTCTTGTTGCAGGTTATACATCAAAAACCCAAAAAGACACTGGATGAAATAAGCCATCAACTCTGTCCAGTGAGTGATATCAATTTGAAGGAGGAATTAGATGGAATGTCATTCGAAGTCACTAATAGTACCTTTTTTCCTCCAGGTGCTTAGCATCCAGCAATTGTATAGGATCAGTACAATGTACTGGGATGACAAGTATGGTACACACAGTGTGTCACCGGATGTAAGTTTCTATGGATTCTATTACTCAACATAGGTTAGAGTCATATTCTTCAAAATATATAATTCAGGTAACATATTTACACAGTAAAATTAACGAAGGACAAGGTTTTTATGCAATTTCATTAGGTCATATCCAGCATGAGGGTGTCGATGACTGAAGATTCAAATCATGCAGTCAGCAACTCTTTTCTCTTAGATGATGATTCAAGGTTAGCATCAAAATGCTTGTAACTGGTCGAAATTGATACCTTGCTTTTGTGTGGTGAATTTCCTTTGAATCTCATTAGGACTTGATCTGAATAGTAGTCTCAAACATTTACCAAAAGTATCAGCCCTTCCCAGTTCAAAGTTTTTCAATAGTTAGGGAAAAGGGAAAGATTCTAATTCCAACGTTAACAATCTTAGCTTATATAGGGGCATGTTATCAAGCAGATGATTACCAATTATTGCGGTTCAAGTGAATGTGCATAAGACAGACTATTAGTGTTGTATTTAGCAAACTTCCTTTTTATGCCACTTTGAGCCAATTGTTAATGTATCTTAATGGTTCAATTTTCAGCATCCCATTTTCAGTTGATGACATATCAAAATCGATGGAGCAAATAGATATAGCTGATATTGAACCTCCTCTTCATCTCCGTGAGAATTCAGGCTTTAGCTTTTTGCTGCCACGCACAAACTAATCCAATCAAGTGGAGACACAAGACGTCTTCATCTTCAGTTCACTTGGGAGGGAATAGATGATTATCTGACTACTGTTGTGAATGTTCTTTAGTAGCAGATCTAACTTATTAGTTTCTGTAAACTTCAGAATTCAAAGAAATGCACCAGTCCCCTGCCTCGGACTCATGAGGCACCAAAGAAGAGCATGAGGAGATCTACATAGCATGATCTGCCTGACATGTAGAAGCATTGTTGCACTCATCTTTATACATAATTTTCATTTCACTTTTGTAATACAAGTAGGAGCGTTATGAATTAGTTGTATACGACTAGGTCCATATTCCATAAATCATGCAGTTGCAGCAGTCATGTTTTGGAAGAGGAGGGGTGAACGAGAATGCTCAAAATGTTACTTGAATCTGTATTTATATTAAAATATGTATCTTTTTTACCATAGAAGCGATCCTAGTGTTTGTAGTATAAAGAAAGACTATGAGTTTCTGGATACATATGGAGTTAGCTTCTTTTACAATTTTACACAGTTGTTCATAGTCTATTACATACTTTTCATCTGTTTCTGCAAGAGTGCTGTCATACTAGGATGGACCATGTTTGGTCGATTCATGAACAAAACAATAAAAATTAGTTGATCATTAATGCTGGAGAAATTGCCTAATAAAATGTCCTTGGGATGTTGGGTTTAGGTGTTAAACAAAGCTTGTTGGCTGAGCTAGATAATCATAATTGTTTTCCAAAAAGATGTTCTTACAGATGTTGAAGCCTCAATTGGGTTCAGGTTCAAACCCTGACTATTGTAAGGCAAGATATTAAATGCGTTTGTGAATAGGGAAATTTACGTGGGATGACTAACTATTAGTATCTAATTATATTTAGTAACTATAATTTGTTTTAATTATATCTCATAGCTAAAAGTTATATGTTAATTACCATTCATAGCTATACTAAAATAGCTTAGTTTTATGATTTGTATTTATCCCTCACTCTTCTCTTCTCCCTAACCTATCTCTCTGTCACTCTCTCCGGCGCCGCCCCACTGCTGGAGCAGCGACGACCTCTAATTTCTGTTCAATAAGTGCCGTTCCTCCATCTTTTTGCAGTTACTCGGGATCGGCCTTGAGGCCCTTATTCTCTTTTCACTAACAAGTCATTGATGAAAAAATAAAGGGAAATCCCAGTTTCTTGTATTCTAAGAATTTCTTAGAACAGTATTGTTTTTTATTGTGGACGCCATGCTCTCGTCGCGGTTACCGCCAGCAACTCAGATCTGGTCTTCTTTTTTTTAATTTCAAATCGGAGTGTATTTTATTTTCTTGTATCTCAGATTACGGTGTATTTTATTTTTTGTATTCAGTTTTTGAGTGTATACATAATTATTTAGTGTAAAATTCAGTGTTTTTGGTGTATTTTATTTTTTGTATTCATTATTTGAGTGTATTCATTAATTTTTAGTGTAAAATTCCGTGTTTGGGGATATATTTTATTTCTTGTATTCAGTATTTGAGTGTATTCGTTAATTTTTTAGTGTAAAATTCAGTGTTTCTTTATGTATTTTTTGCTTGTATTTTGAAGGAGATTTTTTTTGTATACAAAAAAATAAAGTTCATTTGGATACAACTTTAAATATAATAAATTGAATACAGTGTAAAAATAGCTATAAATAATTACAGATGAGCTGAATACAAAATACAGCTATGCCAAAAAAAATAATCTAAAAGATTCATTTGTGTAAGCATGTTTCATTCATTGGCCCATTGAGAATTGTAGTTTATCCAACTGTTCTTCCAACCCAGATATGATCAACTGCCCAACATGACACGTATTAGGACTCCAATTTCCACTTAGCTTACACTATTAGTTTCATTTTAGCTTAGACCCCAAAACAACTCATATTTTTGTGGATGCTAAATTCCACTAGTTAACAGAATAAGCACTGAAAGCATTGATATAGTGCAAGATTTGTTAAAAATAATTCTGAGAAATGTACAATAATATCCTCATTACGAAGGGCGTGTTGGGAAAAATATTACAGTTGAAGAAACAAAATTAAAGTGAGTTTGTTCTTCTTACAAGGATTTTATAATGTCTAACAGCGAGTCTGCATCCTCTTAACAGTTCTTTACACCAAAAGTGGAATAAAAATAGACAGCTCATTTTAAATTCGTGACTTTAAAAGATGTCTTAATGCATATGCGGACCCTTAAACTTGCCTGGTTCCTATTGAATCTCTGATCCCGTCCTCAAAAATCTGACTGATATGGCATAAATCGGAAGTTTCATTTTTTTTAACCTTGCTTCATGTTCTGCCACTATGAGTTGCTTTGGTTCTTGGTTTGAATTAATATGCATAACAGTTGAGCTTAAGATCTGTGTGAATTTAGGAAGTGGACTATTTTAATTGATAGAATTTTTCACGTAGGATGCGCTTGACATTCACGCGTTAGGTTTAAAAAAAGAACTCCCGATCTATGCTATGTCAGTCGGATTGTCTTTAATAGACATTTGAGGACGAGTTCAGGGATTCAATAAGAACAAGACTTAGTTGAGGAACCGGACAAGTTTAAGGGTCCGCATATGCATTAATCAGATCTTACATTCCAATAGACAGATCATCTTAATTTTCTGAATGAAGTTACTTCTTTCTTTAAAAGACCTTAAATTCCTTTCCTTCCCTATAGACCATATAATGGAAGAATTAACGAACAAAAGTAAACGAAAGCAGTAAATGATCTTACTTGTATGGTGTGTCATAG
The DNA here is from genome assembly GCA_034509755.1 of Anisodus tanguticus. NCBI lineage: Eukaryota > Viridiplantae > Streptophyta > Magnoliopsida > Solanales > Solanaceae > Anisodus > Anisodus tanguticus. Next base: position 45,251,771 of record CM067549.1, on the reverse strand, counting down.
AACCTGATAATTATAGTTGATGCGTCAAAGCGGCCAATACAAATCAAGAATTGAAAAAATCCGACTTCAGTTGGCAGTATTGCCTATGTCTCTCTTGGTTAATCCTATCTTTCTTTGATAAGAAGTGCATCTGAAACGGAGGCATCGAACAACCCCTACTAAATTTTATTATTTTGCTACCAAGAGAAACATGTATAACAGTTCTATCTTACAAGGAATGACCTAATACAAGTGAAGAAATCAAGAGTGACTCCTAATACAGCAGAACAGTCGAAATTGGGTTGATGAAGATTGAAGGAGGGAGAGAACCTACACTATTATGTACATTCAAGAAGCATTCATGTATCCTGGTATAGTGATGATAACAAAAATGGATGTCAGGAAGTAACATTGTACATTTGTTCTCGGGAGAAATTATGGGAGAAAATATATTATTGAATTGTTGTTTCTACATGATTACACTGAGCTCTATTTATAGATACTCTGTTACAATCTTTTTCCTGCTAGGATACTATATATGAAATCATATTCTTATTCTACATTACAATCTTTTAAATACTCTATTCTAACACTCCCCCTCAAACTGGTGCATACAAGTCATATGTACCGAGCTTGTTACAGATGTATTAATACGAGGACCAGTGAGAGACTTGGTGAAAATAGTTGCAAGCTGATCACTCGACTTCACAATTTTGTAATAATATCACCGGAGAATATACCTGATCTGGATTGAGCAACCTCAATACCTAGAAAATACTTCAGTCTACTGAAACCTTTAGTACGAGTCATGCTAAACTCCTGAATTACAGTGCTGAATTTCCAAATCAGGCTCTGAGAGACTGTTTCAAACCATAAAGTGACTGACGCAATTGACACACCAGGTTAGACTCCCGTGAGCAACAAAATCAGGTGGTTGCTCCATATAAACTTCCTCCTCAAGGTTACCATGGAGAGAATGACATACTTCACGAATGTGTCCAAGCCTATAACACCTAGGTCGAGATCTTCCAAGACCACCTTGTCCCTGTCACTTCTTCATGGAGTGTGATGTGCGATTTTCTGATCTCCTCTTTAAGGGTTTTGAAGTAATCATAGGACTTGAACTTCCAATTCCCGTGTTTTGGAGTTTAACATATCAAAATCGAGAGACGTAGCGAAATCTGACTTGAAAGATGGATGGAATCTTACGAACATAACCTAAGAAGAAAATCACCGAGATCTGGCCGGAAAAAGGTGCATGCGCGGCGCGTGGATCTGACGCGTTAGCCGGAATTGGCACTTCGAGCGGCACGTGGTGGCGAGTGAGTGGGTATTTATCGGAGCCGCTGACTGGGTTTTGGTTGAAAGAGATTGATCTATCTCGTGGTGGTGTTGGAATTTACGCAACACTACCCGAAAGTAATTTTGTAGCAGACAACTATGTTGTCAAAGAAAATATTGCACGGTGACTGATGTGCTTTCCTGAAAATTATTGGAAATTTGCACAACAATTAGTCTCTCACTAGCTTGAACCTGATCTATGTTGTGGTGGTGTCGTATTCTGCACAACACCACTGGATAGAGATGTGACGCTAGCAATCACTGAAAAATTATGCACGGTGGTGATTTTTTTTTTTTGAATCTTCGCTGAAATATTGCACAACAAATACTTTCTTACTAATGCTCTGGAAGAGTGACACAAAACAATCGCCGAAATTGAGGCACATGACTGTGATGTAATTTTGTGGGTAGGATCGGAATTATGGCACGACCCTACGGGAAAAGAAATCATGCCAAAAAAGTTGTCGAACCTCAAAAAAAGTGGTACGAGTCAGCTCGAAATATCTACACGATGCTTATAGTAAAAACAATTCTTAAAGGAATGCCCCGAGACATCATGGATTCGCCGAAACCCTAGTTCCGACGATCAAAATCTGGTAACTGATCACGCCAAATTTACTATTCACATCGAGAAAACATTGTTCATGTGACACTGTTCACCGGGCATTGTTCACGACTACTCTTTTTTAGAGAATATTTTATTTATAAATATCTGAAAGTTCTCTACAATCTTCACTCTACCATTATCTTTGGCCAGACGGGCGACACACATTGGCTAATGCCACCCGCCAACAGCAAAAGCTCTTTGATTCTCTACTAAAATCGTAGAAGGTCTGATAACATGTGAGAAATTATGGGAGAATATATTATTGAATTGTTGTTTCTACAATATTACACTGAGCTCTATTTATAGACTCCATTACAATCCTTTTCCTACTAGGATACTTTATATGAATTTTTATTCCTATTCTACACTACAATCATTTTTCTAGTAGGATACTATATATGAAATCATTTATTCTAACAGTTCTAACATCAGCTTTGATTATTGAACCGATTGCTGAGCTGCGGCATTTTCTGCTTTACTTTGCACACCATGATTCCTTCAGGGATAATGATAGAAATAACCCTCCTCTCCAGGCATCTTAAATTTTGGCACAAGGAAGTTTGATGGATCTGACTTTGACACAAACCATGTACTCTTTATCCTAGAACTAAAGAATATTGACCTGTTTGGAACAACCTACCTGAAATGTCAAAGAATATCAAGAGATGTGTCAGACGACCTGAAGATCAACTGTGTCAAATATTCAGAAGGAAAGGGTTGTAATGGTCCAAAATGTAATTTTTGCCAGTCGGAAGATAAATATATCAAGAACTACTTTGAGAGACAAAAGAGAGATGCATTACTTGTACAGTTATCAAAAGAAAGATTGACATAAAACAAGCCTAAGTGGGCATGCAGAGAGCATACCACATAGCCTGAAGATTTCAATGATCTTAGCTCCTTTCATTAAATTATTTACTTTTAGATCCTTATCCCTCCATTAGCTAGACTTAGCATGCATACACTAACAGCAGGAAATACACATTTCAAGCAATAAGTTGTACCACCAAGTTTTAGCATAAATATGGTCAACCAGGTCAAACAAGCTACATAGTTATCCCCACGAAACACTATATGAAGCTTCCTCCCAAACCTTATCCCCACGAAACACTATATGAAGCTTCCTCCCAAACCCCTCCCCCTTCCATCTCCCCAAACACAATGAAAAATAAAGAATAAATGCGGAAACCAAATGCCCAGCCCATAAATAAAATGATTCATGATTTATGTGAGAGAAGTGCAACACCACAAAAGTGGAAGGAACTTAATCAAACAAAAGAAAGTATCACACCTTTAGACTTGTATATTGCTAATGGGCCCTTCCCAAGTGGGGTCCGACCAAGGCATCCAACTTGACCAACCAAAATGCAACTGCAGATGAAGTCTGGGGCATGCTTGAAAAGCTTGCAATAATTTCTTCTGGGTCATAATTCGATCCCAAAGTATGACCAGATTTACACAACCAGTCCTTGTTCATAGCAGTGACAAAATCAGTGAGAACCTACAATGTATTTCAAAATAGTTCACTTATGTGAGACCGATTAGGTCAAAGTTCTACGAAAATAATGTCAAAACACAATATAGATCTAGCAGCAGTTGGAAAGGTTTTATTATGAACTCTACGGATCGATGCTTATTTAATGCAACTCCTGAAAAATGGAGACCAATTATCAAAAAGATACTGAAGGGCGGGCAGCATTTGTCACCTGTAAAATCTCCGATAAAGTTGAGGCCCTGCGCAGTCTTTTGATCCAAAGATTGTGGGAAGATCTTCTCCAAGCACCAATTAGGGCATCTTCAGGCATTACTGACTGCAATGTTATGAATGATAAATACATATATCAGCTGTTAATTGCAAAAACATAAGTTGGATCGATAATTGCACAGCACTTCATAGAACAAATAACATTAAGACTATGAAGGTGCATATCAGGTACTTTTAAGTCTATTTTCACTTTCAACTCAGCTATTTGAGGCTTGTCTTGCTTTTTTCTTTTTTCAATCAGTGGTGTCCCGTCCTTGCTTGCACGCACCTCGACTAATCCTCTGCCACTGGATGAATAGTCGAGCCCACAAGCACAGGTTGCCAAGGTAATCCTGCTTATCAAGGCTGGGAGGATGGGCTCACACCAAGTGTTGTAATTGGGACTCAAATCTGAGATTTTGAGGTCATTATTTCCATGCTTCAACCACTAGGCCATCCCCAAGAGGGACCTTATCTTACTTTTGGATTTAAGTATTCAAAAACTGTCCAAATTGCAGTAAGCAAGACATGGAACGAGTTCGTCAAGATTCTATGTGGACAATTTGAATAGGAAGAAACAGGATGACCTTTTGAGGGGCGGAGAAAACTTCTGTACAAATGGAGGAATCCCTTCTCTTGTAAATTCTTGATAAACTTGTTTCTACAAAATTCTTTGTGCACCCAAGAAGTCCATTCAGTATAAGATGAATTGGTGCTAGTTGTAGAGCACCATATCTATTGTAGGTTCTCTATATTTTGTATACCACTGCAATGGAGTCTATCCCATCAGAGCAAAATAATCATTATTTTACCCAAGATATAAGAAAGGCATTCATGTCACTTCTCAAAGCACAATCCACTTTCCATGAAGTTTAGTTCACCATCTGTGATTTTATTTCTAGCACCCTAACAACTAATCTTCCATCACGTGTTTCTAAGCATTGTTGCAGCATCAAGCAATGGATGAACTGAACTTCATGTTAGCAACCTCATCATATACACGATATAAGTGACATGGATGTGCAGGATAATGAAAGATGTACTAAAAAAGGATTTAAAGTAGTTGAGAATGTGATGTTGTGCTGCAAATTTTGGCAACTGATGTTCAGACTAGTATAGAACAGTCTATGCAAGCACCTGATAGAAACATGTCACTATTAAACTACAGGTGTGCAATAATTAGTCTCAAGAACATGAACCGCTGTAAGGATTTTTTTTGATATAAAACAAGACATACCACCAAAAATGATACAAGTTATTCAATAAAAGGTTCTGTTTATTATATAGGGCACTTTATATTCGTAAACACTTTTAGAATGAACATTAAAATTTAGACATATAACACTAGCTGTAAAAGCATTAGACTGAGTCTCACCTCAATTGCATGTATTGCAGCTTTAAATGACTGCAATTCTGATGGAAGAATTTTATGCTTTGTGCAGTTATCAGGGTCTAGGTTCTGCCTACAAGTTGCAGTATGAATGGCATATCTTTCTTCAAGATCAAAATCAAGCTCAAACGTTGTGTGACAAATCTTACAGTGCTTCTCATCCCTCCAATATAGATCATGACACTGATCACACTTTTCAAGTGACTCAAGATAAGACCTTTTCCTACGTTTCACAGCGGCAAGATTACAATAGAATGATTTCCACATCCATGAGTCAAAAGCTTGAGTGCTGCTCCATTTGTCTTGCTGATGTTCTCCTTTCCTCCCTACAGACACCTTCGAACCAGTAGAACCATTGTGCACTTCAACAAGACCTAAGTTGTCCACATCAGAAACTGCAGATGATGAACTATCTTCCCTAGAATAACTCCTACATTGAGATGATTGCCTATCTCCAGAATCATTCAGCATATTTGACATTGCTTGGCAGAGGAAGGTTTCCCGTTTCTCCAGAGATGCAACTAAGAGAGCCTCTCGTGTACCTCTACGGTCCAAGGCAGCCAACAAAGAGCATAAAGACTGCAACCAGATAAAATACACAGGGAAAAGTACATTGATTGGAAGTTGTTGCATGCTTCAAATATAAAAAATAGAAGTGCCAAAATGATACTAAAGTACCTCTTCAGTATCAATCACCTCCCAGTGACCATCTTCAGAAGATTCAAAATAAATCCTCCTGTGCCCAGGATCCAGTTCATTGCAAGGGCCCAAGAAAATCCAGTATCTATTGTACCTACGGTCAGAGCCGAGGAAGATAGACTGCATAGGATGCAAATCATCCCCATCTTCCAGTTCTTTGGTATTCTTTGCAGTGCTAGGTGACTTATTTTTCTGACAGATTTTTGACATTGACACTGAAGAATCAACAGGCTGAAGCTCCAATGACCCTGTTGGATCTTGATTACTAAGATATCCACTATGACTTTGTGTTTGCCCAGCCAAGTAGGATGACTTTGCTGATGACCTCTTTATTTTTCCACCAGAAGCATGATGAATTGTTGCAGGAGCACATTCTACAGTGGATGGCATCGGATCCTGCAGACATAACTTGTCATTAATTAAAATGCAGAAAAAGAAGCTGATCTGACATACAAATGCACTTCCTTATCTTCATACGTCAGTGCCATTAGGAATGGTGATAGTCATACAATATAGCAACATCTTGCTTTTATCAGTACTCTGACTATAGCAATATCAGAAAAGAGCAGAGATAACCAACAAAGAAACAACCAAATACAGCCTATTACTAGAAAGATATGTTGCACGGACTCTCCAAAAATGTTGTCGCACCCGTATCGGATCCACCAAAAATGCACTACTTTGGAGAATCTGACACCACATGTCTCCGTTTTGAAGAGTCCGAACAACATAGCTAGGAAAATACGATTTTCCACAGTATGAAAGGGCAGCCTTCTGGACAAGTTAGTTAGCATGCTCTGCAGTCAGTAAAATGAATATAATGCGTTAAAAAGAACAAATTAGAACAGTAAAAAGAGACATGCAAATAGGTAGGAAAAAGAGTTTGAAGGCATGATAACTAGAGGAATGAGTTCCTTTTAAGGACTTAATGGACTCATCGAATTTTTTACCTTTTCAGCTATGCTGGATGCAGCAGTAAGAAGATCAACCAATGCCACCAAGGCATTCAGCTTCTCTTCAGTGCCAAGATCTGAATATTCACCTTCCATCAGCCACAACAACCATGCTTCTCCTGAGTAGCTTTCATCAATTTCAGTATTTACTGGTGACAAACTGTTCCTATTTTTTAACTGATATCTCCGTCCAGATTCAGCTGGAACTAGTTCGCGGGACTCACAGTCTGAATAATATCTGATGTATCCACTAATAACCTCTGCGACATCTCCTTCGGAATCTGAGAAAGAAATTTCAGATTCCTGTGAAGAAGGATTAATACGTAGACGGTACCCTGAAGATGAGATCTTTTCGAACAGTGTAATGTCACTAGAAAGGGCTGAGCTTATTAAATCTTCTAGCTGAATGGTTGTTGCTGCCAGATTCAATTCAACAATCTTCAAGACAAAAATAAAAGATTCATTAACCAAAGTATTTGATGATGTAGAGGAGGCAGTGATAAATTACAGTAATACTAATAGTAAGGACCGGAATTAACATCCACTTACAGATTGAAGTTTTGCCAGCTCATGAACTTTCATTCCATCAGTTCCTTTAATTAGCAGAATGCTAAAAAGTTCACCCTTCAGTGTACCATGGGCTAACCCATACTTAGCCATCAAACTAACTTCCTAAGAAACAAGAAAAGAAAGAAAATGAGAATCACGGAGTAACATCGTGAAGCAAACAGCAAAACTTCCTCCAAGACATTCTACTGAAGGATTACAATTATAGCATTATTAGGTCAGTAGTAAGATTTAAGGCTTTTATCAAGAAAAAAATCAAGTTTAACAACAGTTTATAGTTAGCTGGATGCAGAGCCGTTCACAAGATCTGCCATAAAAAAGACAGTGCTCTGCCACATAAAAACAAAGTGGCTAAGTGTGTGTTTGCAAACCAGTGTGTAAATTACAAAGACCTGTTACCATGACGTAATTACAAGTGTAATTCCCACTGTCATGTTTGATTGCACAAGTGTAATTATATAGTTAGATCTATTTTTTATTTTACAATAAAGACTAATTTTCAAAAGTTCAAATGTTTTTTCTTTCAGATGAACATGTAAGTCAGTTTTAATGTGTGACAAATGTGTAGAGAAAAAATATTAAATAGTACTTATTATGAGGTATTTAAAACACATATTTTCTTGTAAACATTTATAAAATAATTATAAGTTGCTAACTAACATCCTACGGCATAATCAGTATCTTACAAAAAAAATAGTATTTCAACTTGAATTAATTAATAAGAATATCAATAATGAATTTAAATTTTTCCAACAACTCATATGAGAGTAATACGAAATTCGTAATTTCTTTCACTTTAAAATTCTAAAAGAAAAAGATTGAAATTAGCTTATAAAGTACTTTTCTATAAAAATATTTATACTAATGCATAGAAAATAAATGCAACACACAAAATTATTTTTAAGAATCAAGTTTCATATTTCTAGCTCCTACAGGATAAAAATGCCATGCCACACCGCCATCACCAAGATACCAATAAGAAAATAAATCTTTAATATGTTTTTTTTTGATAGGTAAAGGTCTATTAAAAAACTGGTACCAAGCTGTTACAAAACAATAAGATCTTAACTATAGAAACATATAAGAAAAATAATGGCATAGCAAGTCACTGTGTTCATCACCATCACCAAATCATCAACCTACAAAGTACTAGTACTAGTGTACTACAATTTGCAAATGCAATAAGAGAAAGGTAAAAAAAGGATAATATGAGTTGCTAAAAATCAGCACCTAGAAAAGAAGCACCGCGTTGGAAAGCAATTCTTGTTTACAAATAAAGGGAAGATGGGAAGAGAGAGAGTTCCTTTTTCCAAACAAGAATAATATATTTGAAACACTTTGTAATTGCCACCATTTCTCACCTCCCCTTCAGGATTGAAAAATGTAATTGCTTCCCCTTAGTTACACCCAATTCCATGTTGACTAAGTAATGACTTGCTAGACAAACAGGCCAAATCAGCGCAATTACACCTAATTACATCCAAATCCAATTCCAGGGTGTCCTTCCAAACAAGCCTTAAGATGTATTTGTAGGGTGCTTTCTGGAGAGAGTTAAATTAGATAAGTAATTACAGTACTTGTCCACTTCACTATCCAGTGAAGAAGATTCAAATTCCCAACAAATTATTTCTTACAGTGAAATATGACCACACACAGAACAAAAGGCCTTTAAATATCCAGCAACAAAAACATTAGAGCATAACCTAAGCCACTGACATGTCAAAGATACAATTAAATCAGTAGCCAGAAACTGCAATACCTTGCTGAGAGCCTCCCCAGATACTCTACCGCGTTTGGACCCAAAACCAGCAGCAACCAAGACTTGCCGTAGTATCTCTGTCCATGTTAAGGCATTGAGTGAACAAATCCAGAGTTTCAGACTAAATTCTTCATGTTCAATCTGTCAAAATAAGATGAATGTTTCCTCTTTCAGAATAGCACACTTTAATGGACAAGAAGATTTTAAAGAAAAACAGTGACAAAGGAAAGTTTGTCAGCAGAATAGACGAGCATATAAATAATCAAACAGCATATTATCCTCTCAAGGGAAAGAGATTAGCAACCAATTACATCCCTTCATACCAAGAATCAATCATCTCACGAGACTAGTGTTACCGTTGTGGATGTGGAAGAAAAGCATCCATAGAATGCAGTGAGGGAGGTAGCATGTAGAGCATGCCAACATTGTTAGCTGACACAACATAGAAGCAGATAACTTACTTTAATATGTTGAAAATACCCCTTTCGAGCATAGGACTTTTCTGGTACTCAACTCTCCAAAGCAAATATTAGGACTTTTCTGGTACTCAACTATCCAAGCCAAACTTGGTATTTAATATTTTCTATTAAGCATATTGCAGTAGTAGGATAGTAGGATACTTTGGAAAAGCAAAGGCTACTCGTACCTAGTTAACACAATGAAATAAGACCCATATAAAACTCTTGAGAATTCTCTATACCTGTGTTCTTCTTTGTTCCAACAAAAAAGACGCATCCTTTTAGCAAGGATTTCTTTCTTCTTTCTTCTAATTCTAATATGCTGCAGGATATTTTGTACAAAATTACAGGGTTAGGGATGTTCATCAGGGAATAACCCAGCACAAACTGTGGGATGACTGATGGCAAGGTCAAGTCCTCTTTTGTTCCATTTCCACGTAATTTAGATTCCTTCCCCTTTCATTTCCTGAAGCATCATTGTTTCTCTCCCTTCTCTTCTCTTTCTTTAATTGTCCTACCAAAGTAATGTAACCTCCTTTGTAGCAAAATAATAATAATGAAACAATAAGCACTAGCCGAGTAGCAAATACATAAAAATTGCAGTACATAAATTGCCTCACATCCGCTTCTTAAAGACTCAAACCTATGCTAAAATATGCAAAAACATATTGAAGTGACAATGGATCTGAATGCATGTAGACTCACTGAGTGAACCAATCCCAAGAAATTGCAACTTCTGCTTGCTTGATGAATGAATCCACTATCAAGCTGAATTTCAACATCTGCCAAAAGAAGCCTGAGAAGCGCTAAATGAACTTGTCCAAGGAGCAAGGAATCCTGAAAGCAACAAGAAACAAATCAAAATCGGAAAGTGATCGACATCTAATCGCCGTCTTTAAAAGCAGCTATCAGGTCTCAAAAGAGAGTGATTGAGAGTAACTAGTACAGAGCTGAACTTACTTTTTCATGAAATGATTGCGCAAACTCATCAATTGTGAAGCAACAGATATCAATTCTTGCAGCATAAGTACAAAGAAAGTGGAAGATCTGCAAAACAAACTGTATATCAGCCCATGTGTTTTTCTTTTAACATAAGAAAATGAAATAGGAAAAAAAGGGAGCTTATGTTAAGAAAAGCATCTAAATGCAAAATGCTTCACCATTTTTACAGACCATATTTGTGCAAATTTATTGAAAACAAGAGCAGTAGAGCACTAAATCCTCTTAACAAACAGAACGTTAACAATGAATATACCAAGTGAGCACAAACCATGACAATCCAATATCATATTTTCTACTTGTATTAGCACCATCGTATCGTACTCAGGCACTCGGCAAAGAATATTTTTTCCCAAGTACCTTAAAAAGTTTCTTGACAAGCTCTGGAGAGGAATCCCATGGTCGCATATAGAGAGGCAGCTTCATTATTACTGAATCCGGAGGAAACTTTGGCAGTAAACCTAAAGCATTAAAGGCATTTTGTTAGACATAAATCGTAAATCTGTATACGTCAAGCAAATTGATGACTGGTGAATCGTGCAATATATCTTGGTCATCTACGACTAGCAATTAGACCGTATAAGTAAGGTTAAGAGAAGAAAAAGAAAAAACCAGCTAACAAAACAGACAAATAGAGGATAGAACAAACAGGAAGCAATTAACTAACATTTGCAAGAGGATAGAAAAAATAGGGGATCTTATAATACCTTTGCAAAGTGAACAGCCACGAAGTCCACTGCTCGCGAAGTGTGTACAGCATGTCAATGGGTTCGGTCCTGCCTCCAATTCCATTAACTCAAGTTCCTCATCATCCACTAGTGACCCCAGCTGAGTAAACTCTTCTTGGTACTTTCTTTTTTTGATAGGTAACCCTTCTTGGCACTTTCTCCTTTCCAGCGCAAGTTCACATTTTTCCTTACGGGGTGGCTTCTGCTTTTCGATCCTTTTATTCACTGCCTACAATTATAAAATGCCAAACTAAAATCATTCCGACCACTAAATATCAAAAAATACTTCAACCACTAATAGTAGTAGCTTTTCAACATCAGCCAGAATATTACCTTTCTGCATTTCACGCCAACCTTTTTCTTATCCTGCAATTTCTTTTCTATTTTTCTCTGCACACAAAAGATCAGCTAGCAATTACCAACCTTTGCAAAGAATCAGAAAGGGAACTTGGTAGACATGCATGTACTGCAAATTGCTAAGTAAATATCAAAGGCATGGGATGAGGCTCAACCAAAATAGACTGTCGCTGCTGCAACTTCTCCTTTCTCTCTTTAGCACTCTCTCCTAAATCAACACCAGTGGGGGTGTCTCCAGCGTGAGGATTTGTTGCCCGCCAAACTGTCATCAAACCCTTCCCCAGACCATGTTTTCTAACAGTAGGACTCTTCTCAGTCATTAAACCTTTCCCAGTGCCATACTTTTTCACCGAAACGTCTTTTGACGTTATCAGACCTTTTCCAATACCTTGCTTCTTCACAGGACGGCTACTTTCACATGAAGCTCGGCAACGCATGCTGGCAGGCGCAGATACCTGGTGAGGAAAAAAGTAAAATAAGACGAGAAAATATGAACAAACTGAAAAGATCTACTAATTGTTAATATGAGCAATTAGAGGTTGTGAAGATAATTCTTGGAACCTATCTTGCGTACCTTTCTCCTCTTAGTCGCTCCTTCATTTTCTTGTCTAGAATGACTAGAAATTCTGGAACCTGATAGAGGAAGAACAATAGAAAAGCAAGATTTAGTACTGCAAGCATAGAGAAAGAAGTAACCGACATCAATCAGCCATAGAAATAAATAGAAGAGCAAGGTATAATAGCATTCTGTGACATTTCACTTTTCATCAATGACAACTGGCTATTATCTAATCCTTCCTACTCTTTATTACGAGTAGAATCATCTCTTCATGTGAACATTTATAAACCTTGAGGTTTGATTCCTTTTATCCCCCCCTCCTCTAGGTGCATAGCAAGGCTAGCCATTCGAGAGCATCAAATTGCCAAGCAATGTCATCTATGGGCAAAAATTTGAATATTTGAGGAGCAGCACTCAATTTCTTTTACCCGAGCTATTTTTTTCTTTTGGATAAATCAAAGATCATTTTATTTCTTTGTTATATATATGGATAAATCAAATATCATTTCATTGATAACACGCCAAGGCACCGTACTGCGTAGCTTTTTTCCTTCTTTTCAACTGCCCCTTAGTTCCATCCTGATATCATTTCAGCTACTGTCCTAAACAAACCCCTTGGATATTGAAGGTTGTAAAATACCAATGCCCAAAGTTCCAAAGCAAAGTACGACAAACACAAAAACTCATGCTTTCTGCACATGCAACACTGACTTGCCACCATAATACTCTCTTCCTAAGATTGGTTACCATTAGGATAGCTCCCCAAGCAGCACACCATACAAAAAAAAGTAGAGAGCCTACCGTGGATATACATTCCCCCACCTGCCGAATTTGATTGCATCTATCTACTTCTACACCGTGTGTGTGTTATAAAATCTAAACTAAGGGTGTGCTTAGTATGGAAGAAAACTCTGGAAATATTTGGAAAATATATTCTCTAGGAAACAAGTTCCATAAAAATGACTTCCACAATGGAAGTTGGAAAAACAAGCTCCATAACTCATAAGTGTCATTTCACACTAATTGTCTAATACCACCCTCCAACACAGCCTGATTCACCCGACCCCATAGCCCACACCACCCCCCACAACACAGGTCCTCATGCCAACCCCAATAGTGTTTGTCTAGAGTATATTCCCTCTGGTTCAAAATAAGTGACCACTTGGGCTTTAGCACACGTATTTTGACTAAATTACTCTTAGTTAAATACTATCTAATTAATATTTTTTCTTGATTACATAAAAGCTCACTTATCTAAGTAATTTTGTAGGTGGACACTTATTTTGAACCAAAATAAAAAGGCTGAGTGGTTACATATTTTGACTAAATTATCGTTCGTACCAAAAGTTGTAATGTCAATGGTAACGCGCACACATGGACTCCATTGCTTATAACACACTGACATGATTCACGTCCCCAACCATAACAGAACTAGAAATGAAACACAACCATATACAGAACAATGAACACTCAAAAACCACTTCGCTTTATCAAAATAATTCTCAGAAAATGTACCTTTGTTACGGCGAGTAAAAGCATTTGAAGGAAGAGAATCAAATTCACCACCAAGTATGGGACCATCCTTTCTGAATATTTTAGTCAATATATAATCAGGTGTATATAAGCCCTCTTGTGACCTTAGTCGATAATCATCTTCATTCAAAAAATGTTGTTGTTTCTTCTTCCTTTTACTATTTTTCTTATTATTATTACAGAAATTCACTATTTTCTCAATTTTTTGCTTCTTCTTCGCCGCCATAGTTGTTTATTTAACCTCAATTAGTTAGCCATTGAACAAGTATATGGAGAAGATGATGACAGAGGTTTAACAAATGTAGGGTTTTGGGTTTAATGTTTTTGGGATATTTTATGTTTTTCTATTTTTCCACTTTTTTGTTTTATTTTTTGACTTTCTATTAAAATATCCTATGGGAACCGGGGAACCACATCTCGGCCGAATCGGTTTAACACGTCACTCCGGTTTCAGGAGAAACATGAAATATGTATTCGCTCAGTCTCAAATTATTTGTTGCGACAAGTTTTATAAGGTGGTGGTTAGATCGACTATGTTGTATGGGGTAAAGTATTGATCAGTCAAGAATTCGCACATCCAGAAGATGAAAGTTGTGAAGATGAGAATGTTGAGATGGATGTGTGAACATACAAAGAGTGATAGGATTAGAAAAGATGATATTCAAAACAGAGTAGGAGTGGCCTTGGTGGAGGATAAAATGCGGGAAGCCAGGTTGAGATGGTTCGGGCATGTGCATAGGAGAGACGTAAATGCTTCAGTGCGGAGGTGTGAGAGGTTGGCTATAGACGGGTTCATGAGGGGTAGAGGTAGGCTGAAGAAGTATTGGGGAGAGGTGATTAGACGGGATATAGAGCAAATGCAACTTAATGAGGACATGACCTTAGATAGGGGGTTGTGGATGACACATACTAGAGTAAAATTGTAGTAGGTAGCTGAATGTAGTCTTACTTACGTTTACATACTAGTAGTTGTAGTTTTATTATTGTAGCCTTGCTTAGCATATCATACCAGTAGGCGCAATATTGTTTTATAATCCCTTATCCTTTGATTTCTGATGTTGTATGTTCTTTCGTGTACTTTGTTTACCTTATTTACCTGTGTTAGTTACTGCCTCCTTTTTTCATGGCTTATTCGCTTTTGTTACTCTCATTTTCATACTGCTTTAAATTTCTTGTCCAGATCTAACCATTTCTCTTGCTTTGCTTGTGCATATGTTTTGTCTTGAGTCCAGGATTTTTCGAAAATAGTCTCTCTACTTACTAAGGTTGAGGTAAGGTCTGCGTACACTCTACCCTCCCATGACCTCACGTTGTGGGACTTCACTAGGTATGTTGTTGTTGTTGGTTATTTAAAATAGTTATCTCAAATTATTTTTCATTTTAGAAGTTCAAGGCATAATTAATTATTTTTCCTCCATTTTACGCTTTGTCATTATCGAAAATGACACATAAATAAAATAAACATTTAATGGATAGAGATATAACTTAGACATAAATAAGGATAAAGTAAGTCAAATACTCCTCCTAATTAATACTCCTTCCGTTTCAATTTATGTGACATCATTTGACTTGACACATAGTTTAAGAAAGAATGGAAGACTTTTAAAATTTGTAGTCCAAAATAAGTCTTAGATATTTGTGTGGCTATAAATTATCCAATAACGTTTAATTATTTCTAAATATAGAAAAGTGATATTCTTTTTTAGACAAACGAAAAAGAAAATTGTCCCACATAAATTGAGACAAAGAAATTTTTTTAAGAGCGTGTAAATCAAGAAATGGACAAATAATAAATAATTTGAGATGGATAGAGTATAATGCTAAGATGTACGTATGTTAAGAAAATAGTAAAAATAATCCCTACAAATCTTATATATTACATTTTATTAGAACTGTGAAAAAGAAGTTAGTGAGAATCAGGAGCGGTACCAGGTGGGTCTAAACCCCTTCGATGAAAAATTATATTGTATATGCTATAAGGTTTAAATATACTTTTATATATATATATATATATATATATATATATATATATATATATAGTAGATGTTGAATTCTCTTAACTTCTTTATATATTTACTTTTTTATATTTTAAATCTCCTTAATGAAAATTATGGCTTCGCTATCGGTGAAAATTCAAATTTAGAGGTTCAATTTTTTTTAATTTGTTTTATTTTTGTCTATTTTTAGAATTTGATACAACTTTTTGCTATTTTTGTACTATTTTTGTGTTGCAATTAACAGAATTTGACCGTACTTTCATAATGTATGGTTAATCTTCTTTTCATAGTTCTAGAAAAATTAACCGATAGAATTTGCTAAATATTTGAAGAGAATTAAAACTACTCAATTTTGACAAAGCTTAAAAGACCAAACTGTCATGACATGAGTACATCTCGGGGTCTACTTTGAACCTACCTCTAAATATAAGGGATCAACTTATAATATTTTTTTTATTTAGGTATGTGAGATATAAACTATAAAGTATTACACGGAGAAGAGGCGTAAGTGTACGGGTGCTGATGGGTCCGTTCGATTCAATTTTGTATATTAGTCGTTCGGTTTATGATTTTTTATTTGTAAATACGCTAATAACCAAACCTATTAGATATTCATTATCCATTTATCGGTTTTTGGCTATGCCTAAAAGTCATCACTGAAATTTGTTAAAACTTCCGGTGAAATCTCTCTTGCAATTCAAGTGTATTTCGAAATCTTGGCTTTCTTTAATCTCTAGCCCTGATTTTGTAGAGACCCATCTCTTATTATCCACTAGTAACAACAAGTACACCCACCATGGTGTTATGTTTACGGGTTTTGATAAGCCGTCATGAACCTATTTCGATCACGTTTCACGAAATACAATCCAAAGGATGACTCGATGAGATATCTGGATGTTACTAACTTTGCTCCATGTTATGAGTCAGAAATCTATGTTAAGAGCCTAATTTGTCCCCTTTCACAAAAGGGACTATGATGCTGTTAAATATACTGTGATATACAACCATGTATATCACGGTGCATTGCCTTTACCGTACCAAGCATAGCACACGATTGTTGTATATATTTTTAGTGTAATTGTACCATAATTAAAATTATATACTTACCATAATTATAGGAGTCTTGTACAAGTAGAATAGGGTTTTGGGATTAGAATAGAATTAGGATTTTCCTATTATGGAAATTGTAATTTGTATATATTCTCTTTCATTAATGAAAATAATCAAGGGATTATTTCTTCATGGTATCAGAGCCAGACCCGTCTCAATTCATTGTTTCCGATATTGGCTCCCCCTATTATACTGTCCACGCTCCAGATGTCCAGCCCTGGGTGTGAGGTGGGGTGTTGAGTTCTCTCACATCAGTGGGATAAGAAGTCATTGGTCTCCTTATATGGCTTGGTCAATCCTCCTCCCTTTGAGTTAGCTTTTGGGTTGAGTTAGGCCCAAGATCCATTATTTACATGGTATCAGAAATCTAGGTCAAACAACAAATTCTCCCCCTAATTTTTTTTTTCTTCGGCCACTGACAAAAATCGAGCCTCTCTCCTCGGTTTTCTACACCTGTTTCCGCTCTCAAAATCTCTCTTCCAAATCCCTTTATCACTTATTGTTCTTTCGTTATGTCTACGCCAAAGAACACTTTTCACCCTGCCCTTGTTGTTTCTAACATCAAGAATCACATCCCTCTAATTCTTGAAATAGAAAACGTGCAATACGCGACGTGGGCCGAGTTGTTCAAAATTCACGCTCGCTCGCATCAAGTCATCCGTCACATCATCCCCGCGGCTCCTGAGGATACGGAGGTGCCTAAATGCGATGATGATCCTAAGTTATGGACCACACTTGATGACACCGTCCTTCAGTGGATTTATTCTACTATCTCTACCGACCTGTTGCAGACGATTATTGAGCCAGGCGCTACGGCAACGACTGCTTGACATAGGCTGCGTAATATATTCCAAGATAATCACAATTCCAAAGTTGTTACCCTTGAGCAAGAATTTTCCCACGTCAACATAGAAAATTTCCCAAATGTTTCGGCTTATTGCACAAGGTTTTAAGACTTGGCGAACCAACTCCGCAACGTTGGTGCGCCTGTAAGCGACGATCCTCTTGTTCTTTAGATGGTTGTTGGCTTATCCGAGGCCTATAGTGACGTCGGAACACTCCTTCGTCAAAGTAATCCTCTCCCGAAGTTTTATCAAGCCCGCTCCATGCTTACTTTAGAACAAGCCGACTTGGCTAAAAAGGCGGCTACGAGTACTAGTCCCGTTGTCATGATGACGTCCTCCACGAATTCCCCAGGATTTATTGATAATTCGGGTCAAAATTGTGCTCCCGGTAATGGCAAGAATACTCGAAAAAATATTGGCAAAAATCGCGGTGCAAACGCGGCGGTTCCGGTGGATAACATACCGGCAATGGGCAAACGCGGCGGTTCCCGTGGCCCAACAGCCCTTATTTTTCAGGTCCTTCATCCAGCGAGCAGTGGGCTGGACAGCCACAATTTAGGCCCAACATGCAGGTCCCTCATTCCAGATTCAGTGCTGGGGCGGGGCAGCAGGGTGGACTGCTGGGCCTCGTCCTACACAAGCATTCTCGGTAGTGGGCCCCACCCCACTCAAACCGACATTGAAGCCGCGATGCACACTCTTGGACTAACTTAACCGGATCTGAATTGGTACATGAACACCGGTGCCACTACCCACATGACATCTGCTCAATGTACTCTCTCGTCTTATTCCAATTTGAGCAACCCCCGTGGTATAATTATTGGTAATGGTAATTCTATTCCAATTCGTGGTTATGGTCATAAAGCTTTGCCTTCACCCCATCCACCACTTATCTTGAAAAATACCCTTCATGCCCCTAAATTTTGATTATAAATTTAGTGTATGTCCGTAAATTCACAACTGATAATTTTGTTTCTGTTGAATTTGATCCGTTTGGATTTTCTGTGAAGGATTCAAGACGGGGAGTCCTCTCATGAGGTGTGATAGTAGGGGAGATCTTTATCCGATCACACCAAGTTTCGGTCTTTCAAGTCAAGTTTGCCATCTACGTTTGCCGCCCTTGCTCCTTCCTTGTGGCATGTACATCTAGGTGGGTCGTCTATTTTATCTTCCTTAGATAAAAATAAATTTATTTCTTGTAAGGATACACATAGTACTCCAAATTGTTAATCTTTGTTCTTTAGGAAAAAATGTTAGATTGCCGTTTGTAGACTCTACTTCTCATACTCTAATGCAATTTGATATTATTCATAGCGATTTATGGATGTCTCCGGTCCTAAGTTTTTTGGGTCATTGTTATTATGTTCTATTTTTGGACGATTATTCTAATTTTTATGGACTTTTCCAATAGCAAAAAAATCTCAAGTTTTTTCCACCTTCTTAAAATTTAGAACATTCATTAGAAACCAATTCGAACGGGAAATAAAGAATATCCAATGTGATAATGCCAAAAAATATGATAATGGGGTATTTCTGGAATTTTGTGCTACTAATGGGATTCATTTTCGTTTTTCTTGTCCTCATACGTCTTCACAAAATGGGAAAGCTGAACGAAAAATTCGTACCATTAACAATATTGTCCGAACTTTATTGCTTCATGCTTTCATACCCCTTATTTTTTGGCATCATGCTCTACAAATGGCTACATATCTCCTTAACATTCTTCCTATCAAAAGTTTGACGTATTCGTCCCCTCCTCAAATTTTGTATAATAAGACTCGTTCATTTTCACGTCTTAGGGTCTTTGGGTGCTTATGTTATCCGTTGTTTTCATCCACCACAATTAACAAACTTCACGCCCGTTCTACCCCTTGTGTGTTTTTGGGTTATCCGTCTAATCATCGTGGTTACAAATATTTTGATTTATCATCTAATAAAATCATCATTAGTCGACATGTTATTTTTGATAAGTCTCAATTTGCTGAATAAACTGCTGAATAATATACGGAGATATTTGTTCATCCAAAAAAGTATACGAACTAGGCACGAGAATATGACTTTTAGCAAATGAAAATTGAGATTCATAAAAAATGACATGGCGATTAATGATGATTTTATTTGAGGATAAATCAAAGCATTTATAGCCACAATGATTAGATGGAAAACCCAAAAACACACACGGAGTTGACCGGGCCTGAAGTTTGTTAATTGTGGTGGACGGGAATAAAGGAAAACACAAACACTCAAAAACCCGAAGATGTGAATATGAAGGAATTTTATTATATAAAATTTGAAGGGAGGAAGAATATGTCAAACCTTTGGAAGGAGTTATGTTAAGTAGATATGTAGCCATTTGAAGAGCATGATGCCAAAAATATAAGGGTACGAAAGTATGAATTAATAGAGTGCGGATAATGTTATTTATGGAACGAATTTTACGTTCGGCTTTCCCATTTTGTGAAGATGTATGAGGACAAGAGAAACGAAAATTTATTCCATTATTAGAACAAAATTCCCGAAACACCCCATTGTCATATTCTTTGCCATTATCACACTGAGTATTTTTTATTTCACGGTCGAATTGGGTTATGATGAATGCTCTAAATTTTAGGAAGATGGAAAAAACTTGAGATTTCTTCGCTATTGGAAACGTCCATAGAAATTTAGAATAATCATCCAGAAAGAGAACATAATATCGATGACCCACAGAACTAGGAACATGAGACGTCCATAAGTCGCTATGAATAATATCAAATGACATTAAAGTATGAGATTTTGAGTCTACAAATGGCAACTTAATATTTTTTCCTAAAGAACAAGATTGACAAAATGGAGTACAACTCGTACCCTTACATGAAATAAAACTATTTTTATCTAAAGCTGACAAAATAGAGGATCCCGAATGACCAAGACAAGCATGCCACAAGGAAGGAGAAATGGCTGCAAAGGCTGATGACAGGACTTGACTCGATGGACCGAAACTAGGTGTGATAGGATAAAGATCTCCCCTACTATCACACCTCATGAGAGGACTCCCCGTCTTGAAATCCTTCACAGAGAAACCAAATGGATCAAATTCAATAGAAACGGAATTGTCAGTAGTGAATTTAAGGACATAGACTAAGTTTTAATCAATTTGGGGGCGTGTAGGGTATTTTTCAAGATAAGAGGTGGATGAGGGGGAGATAATGTTTTATGACCATAACCACGAATTGGAACAGAATTACCATTACCAATAATTATACCGTGAGGGTTGCTTAAACTGGAATAAAACGAGAGAGTACCTGAGTCGGATGTCATGTGGGTAGTGGCACCGGTGTCCATATACCAATTCGGGTCCGGTTGAGTCAAACCAAGTGTGTGCATCGCTGCCTCGATATCGATCTGAGTGGGCCTGCTGTGTGGTGAGTTTGCGGAGGCAGGGGCCCAAGAATTTCGAATCGGAACTAGAAATCGGGCCGGTGGGCGATGGTCGTCGAGGCTGTTGGAAAGCCCACTGGCCAGCTGCTGGAAACTGTTGTGGAAATGGGCCACTGTCCACTGGTCCAAGCCCACGGCCTAGAGGCCCAAGGCTAAGACTAGGGGGTCGGTGGCCCACTGTAATCAGGATGGGGTCCACTGCCACTATTTTGGCCACCGTGACTGCTGCATGTGCCGCCGCGTTTGCCCCCGCGATTTTTTCCATTATTTTTCCGGCCATTCTTGCTGCCCCCGTGAGATCGGTTTTGGTTCGAATTGTTACCAAAATTTTGAGGACTAGTGGAGGAAGTCATCATGACCACGGGACTAGCATTAGTAGCCGCCTTTTTAGCCAAACCGGCTTCTTCCAAGGTAAGCATGGATCAGGCTTGATAGAACCTTGAAAGAGGATTACTTTGACGAATGAGAGTTCCAATGCCACTATAGGCCTCGGATAGGCCAGCAACCATCTGTAAAACAAGACGATCTTCACTAACTGGCGCACCAACATTGCGGAGTTGGTCCGCCAATTCCTTCAACCTTTTGCAATATGCTGAAACGTTCGGGAAATTTTCCATGTTGATGTGGGAAAAATCCTGTTCAAGAGTAACATCTCTGGAATTTTGATTATTTTGGAATATGTCATGCAGTCTATCCCATGCAGCCATCGTCGTAGCGTCTGGCTCAATAATCGTCTACAATAGGTCGGTAGAGATAGTAGAATAAATCCACTGAAGGACGGTGGCATCAAGTGTTGTCCATAGCTTAGGATCATCCTCGCGTTTAGGCACCTCCGTATCATTAGGAGCTGCAGGGATTATGTGATGGATGACTTGATACGAACGAGCGTGAATTTTGAACAACTCGGCCCACGTCGCGTATTGGACGTTTTTTATTTCAAGAATTAGAGGGATATGATTCTTGACGTTAGAAACAACAAGGGCAGGGTGAAACGTGTTCTTTGACGTAGACATAACGAAAGAACAATAGGTGATAGAGGGATTTGGAAGAGAGATTTGGAGAGCGGAAGAATAAATGGCAAACCCGAGGGGGGTTCGGTCTTTGGCCGAGAAGAACAACAATAATTTGAGAGAAATTTTTGTTTGACCTAGACTCTTGATACCATTAAAGAAATAATCCCCTTGATTATTTTCATTAATTGAAAGGCTATATATACATGTTACATATTTCCATAATAGGAGAATCATATTCCTATTCTATTCCTAAAACCTTATTCTACTTGGATACTACATATACAATTATGGTAAGTGTACAAGTCTACTTAAGGTAACCTTTACACTACAATATTACATCAATATACATACCTAATATACTACCCTGGCTGTGATGGGCTGAAGGGCCACTGCCTAGATGGGCGACTGCCGAGATGGGCCAGTATGGGCCAATTCTGCCCGTGATAGTTCCTACAGTACCCGTGATAAACACTATGTATATCAAGTGTATATCACGGGTATACACCTTGTTTAACATTCTACTTATTTGATCTTACAAAGGCTGCATCTATTTTCACTTTAGCAGTAATATTGATGTAAGGAAGTATGCATTGCAAGGTTAAAGCATTTTTTTAAAACTGGTAATGTTGATAGGAAGCTAACTTTGCTGCTCTAATCATTAGAGTAGATTAGAAGTGTAGAAAATTTTGACATTTTGTTTTTTTGAACAAGAATTTTTTCCACTATAGTTTATTCTTGTTATGTTCTAAATAGACCCTCAAGTTGTATCTATCATATGACCTTTTTTCTGATAATTCTTGTACATTTTATTCCATCTCTATAAGTATTCAAAGTAAAAGTAATCAGGTGCCACGCTTATGTATCATCAAGTGAGAGTTCAAATTCCTTGTTTAGTGCAACCCTAACTCTATTTGGTATGTTATCAACTATCAAATAGTGGGGTGGAGGCTTGCTATGTAATAGCCTATTTGATCTTTCTCTCCCTATTTCCAGGAAACTTCACAACCCCCTTTTTTGCCTCTTTTTTTCACATCTTCTTGGTCTAAGTTTTGATTAAATTATCTGAATCTGGGTGTTCCTTCCATTTTCATACACAAAAAAAGGTTTCATCTTTGAGTCAAAGGGGTACAAGAATTTATTGAAATATCTAAGGATTTAATCATATACTTTTTTTGTAAGTCTGGGATAATATAATGGATTCAGATTCTTGGACTCGTCGATTTACTTCTTCAAGGCGTTACCAATCTTGATAAAATATGTTTCCTTTTTCCTTTCCCCCCATCGTTTTAAGAGTTCAGATGATTGAAGCTTTTGGTTGAATTCAGGCATCGGTCTAGTTGTTAATATGTCTTTTATTTTCCTTGTTGTTTTAGATATTATGTTAGTATTTACTACAGAGTGTGGTTGATTCGAGTTGTCATGTTTCTGTTGTTAAGTTGCTGCCGATATACCCGCAAGGGTAGCCAAGTTGGTGTAGCAGTAGAGCGCGGGACCGCAAGGTCACGAGTTCGATCCCCTGCATAAACCTTCTTGGTTGAGCCTGTCACACATGGCTTGCCAAGTGTGGTTAATCGGCCGACGTGGTTTGCAGGCTATTGCGTCAGTCCGGGGTTTACCCTGTGCGCACTCGAGAGAGTAGCGGCTGCGGGTTCCTTCGTCAACAAAAAAAAAAAAAAAGTTGCTGCCGATATAAAGAATTTTTTTTGTATGTGATCAGTTCATTTCGAACAAAAGATGAGTTCATTCCCTGCTTAACATAAAAGTTTTGAACTTTAGTCATAAATTTGTCCAGCTGTTGTGTTAATTTGATAGTAGTAAATTGACTTGCACGTCTAAATTTGTGGGATAATCCAATTTCAAGCTATAGGGTGTTTGGATTGGCTTTATGAAAGCGGTTTATAGGCTAAAAGTCATAAGTTGGTCCTACCAAACTTTTGGCTTTTGATTTATTTTTGTACTTTTTAACTTAAAAATAAGTGTTTTAAAAATATTTTTTATCTCACTCAAACACCTCAAAAAGTAGAAAAAAGTTTAAAAGCCAAAAAACACTTAAAATAAGTCGATCCAAACACCATACTAGTCTATCGTTGCAATCAATTCTTTCTAAGCTTAAGCAGAAACAGTCATACATCAGTGACCTTTTACTTTTCAGCATTTTTTTCTCAAGTCCCAGTGCTTTTTTGAAAGTCTTTTAAGTTTTTAGAATATTTTACAGATCAATACAACTCTTTCTTTTAAATATTTGAGTTCATTCCAGTCCTGTGCAGGTTCATATTGTCAAAACAGACAGCTACTGATTGGTTCCTAAAATTGGTTTAAATTGCTTAGAAAAGCCTCAGTCACATTCCTTTAAAATCCATGAACAAGTGTATGATTTTGTCTTTTGATCTCCTTTATGTTTTACTGTCAAAAAGAGTTTAGAGTCGAGCTAGTTTGGTTATTCAGATTAGCATATATGCAACCATGTGTGTTAAAGTTTGAGTAATCAGTTTTCTTTCTCCTCATATGTTAAGTATGGATCAATGCTAAAACTTCTGGTTTTGTTTTAATTTCATAAGAGTTGGATCGAATCGACTTGTGTTGGGTTGTCCTGCTATTTTCATTTTCTATTTTGTGCTGTGTGGAAACATGAGTCTAGCTTACTGAGTCGTAATGCATCTTGGAAACCGTAAGATTTAAACCATATCTTTTACAATATTAGTTTATTAGCGCAGTGATTCTTTCTGCTGATATGTTATGAGAGTGGTATATTTAAGGTATTTATTTTCCAGACAAGAGTTGGTTTCAATAAGTTTCAGATTTCTTTGCCTTGTTTTAAAATCTAAATGAGTTTCTTTCCTATTCAAACGCTAAAGAAACACTTGAATATCATTTCTTTAAAAACATTTCTTCAAAAGCAATTGGCTAAGTTAATTTTTGTTATTTAAAAGTACTCTTGTTTACCTGTTGGGTTCCATCTTTATCTTTAAAGTCCAAATCTTCCTCTTACGAATTCTTGTTGAGTTTATTAGATCAAATATAGCAGTAATGTTCTCTGTTGAGTGTGTATTGAATGAGAAAGAACCACCCTCTAATTTTAATTTGTTTAAATAAATTGAAGTTACCTCTAACTTTTGAGCATTTTCTTTGGATGAGAAAGGGTAAATCTATAGGGATTTGTTGGATTGTTGTACGCAGCGGATATTGAAAACTTGTTTCAAACCCAACAAACGTAGAACTGTTTGATTATAGGGTAATTTAAAACCGTAAACATGAGACTTGAATGATACTTACATGTTTACAATATCTGGAATCTTTATCAACTGTGGGTGCGCACGCGAATGCCCTTTCGATTGCAAGCTCCAAGCTTCAATGTATTCCTACTTTGGAAAGCTAGGAAATCCGGCAGAGGTTCGAGAGAGTGTTTTGATTCTGAGTCTCTAAGACTTAGAATAATGATATGAAAATCAAGTGTCATGAATAATAAAGTGTAGGTCTGTATTTATAGGTGAAAATTAGGTCAAACCGGATTATGGTTTGACCTTGGGCCTGGCCCAAAATTCGAGACAAATTAGGTCATGGCGTTGCGGCCCTATGGTGTGGGCGTCGCAGCGCTAACGTGGCCCTACAATGTCTCGTTTTATTTTTCGCACATTCTTAATTAAATCAAAAATCCAATTTTGACTTAATTAAAACAATCATTATTCATTTAAATATCTCGATTCTAAATCGAATATTTAATACTCTCTCAATACATCCTTAGATCGAAAAAACAATCGACATAGTGTGACCCTACATGCCTTCACATATCGACAATAATCAAATTAAGGTCTATGCGAAACTCCTAGACGGCGCCGCAAGACGAACTCAATATGTGAAGTACGTTTACACGAATCCAGTTTAATCTCTATGTGGTAAGATAAAATCCTTTCATTCACAACACACCCGATTAAGCTTAGGATTTATCAAGTGTCTATCCAAATGGCTTAATCATTGTATCTCATCTATATTAGTTGACAACTAGACCATATTCTAAATATGTCTATTGCGTTGGTCAACGACTTAGTCAACCTAATATCACTGAGAATCTGAGTTTCTCTCGAATATACATTATATTATAAACAATCAACTAATAATACAATAATTGCAGATGCCTAAATATTAATCTCCATTAATAATAATACGAACGTGTATAAAGTACATTTATCCTAATACGGATTGTCTCTAGGACATACATATACTTTCAATCTCCAACTTGGCCTAGAGCCAATCTCCAACATATTCAATGTCCATATTCTCAAAATGACCATTATGCTTGACTAAGCTTAATGGTTTAGTGAGTGGGTCATCGTCTGTGGGAACATAGTCTAATATAATCTCTTTAGTCTCCACCATCTCCCTGAGTATGTGGTACTTCCTTGGTACATGTTTGTTTATGTTTGTTGATCTTGGTTCCTTAGCCTGTGCAATCGCACCAGTGTTGTCACAATAAATAGTTATTGGACAACTGACACTCAGAACTACCCTTAGTTCCTTCAGGAACTCAGCAATCGCGACAACTTCTTTACCATCTTCCGATCCAGCAATGTACTTAACTTCTGTTGTCGAATCAGCAGTTGTAGCTTGTTTGAAACTTTTCCAGCTCACTGCTCCACCATTGAAAATGAACGTGTACCCAGAGACTGAGATTTGAAGTCATCAAGATCCGTCTGGAAGCTAGCATCAGTGTAACCAGTAGCAACTAGCTTTTCTTCCCCACCATAGACTAAGAAGTAATCTTTAGTTCGTCTAAGA
The DNA here is from genome assembly GCA_034509755.1 of Anisodus tanguticus. Classification (NCBI taxonomy): domain Eukaryota; kingdom Viridiplantae; phylum Streptophyta; class Magnoliopsida; order Solanales; family Solanaceae; genus Anisodus; species Anisodus tanguticus. The sequence continues at coordinate 45,224,940 of CM067549.1, read as the reverse complement.
TACTTAAGAATACTCTTGACTGCTTTCCACTGTTCTTCCCCAGGATTCTGTTGGAATTTGCAAGTCATACTAAGTGCAAAGGCCACATCTGGCCTAGTACAGGTCATGACATACATGATCGATCCTATAGCCGAAGCATATGGGATCCTCTTCATGCGTTCAAGTTCTATAGCACTAGAAGGATTGTCCTTCTTAGATAACTTGATGCCTTGTCCCATAGGTAGACCGCCTTTCTTGGAATTTTCCATAGAAAAACGTTTAAGAACTTTGTGTATGTAGACTGACTGTGACAACCCCAATAATCTATTAGTTCTATCTCTATAGATCCTAATTCCCAGAATGTAGCAGGCTTCACCTAAATCCTTCATCATGAAGGTACTGGACAACCACTCATTGACTGACTGCAGGAGAGTCTTACTGTCTCCCATTATTAATATGTCATATACATATATAATAATGAAAGCAATACTCTCATCCTTGCATTTACTATAAACACATGGATCCTCTTTGCTTCTGACGAAATCAAATGACTTGATAGCCTTGTCAAAGCAAATGTTCCAACTCTTCAAGGCTTGCTTAAGCCCATAAATGGACTTTTGTAGCTTGCATACATCATTTGGTTTGGATTCAAGCGAAAAACCCTCAGGTTGTTTCATATACACCTCCTCAACTAGATTACCATTGAGGAAAACGGTTTTAACGTCCATCTGCCAAATGTCATAGTCATAATATGCAACTATTGCAAGCAAAATCCGAATGGACTTAATCTTAGCAACAAGTGAAAAGATTTCATCATAATCGACCCCAGGCCGTTGATTATAACCTTTAGCCACCAACCTTGCTTTATAAGTCTGTACATTTCCAAATGCATCGATCTTCTTCTTGAAGACCCATTTGCATCCTATGGGTTTAACCCCAGCTGGCAAATCAACCAAGTTCCATACTTGATTGATGTACATAGATTTCATCTCGGATTTCAAGGCTTCTTGCCATCTCTTCGAATCAATGTCCAACATTGCTTCGCTATATATTGTAGGCTCATCGTTATCGGGAATATTTATCTCATTGTGCGTTTCCACAAGTAGATTTTGTTTTTCAGGAGGACGATGTGTCCTAGTAGACCTATGTAGTTGATTGTCTTTTAGTTCAGTGCTTGGTATGTTCTGACTGTGAGAGGGCTCTTGTGTGTTGGATAATCCACTAACTTGATAGCTTTCAGGAATATCATTTTCATGTATTTCCTGAATTGGAGGAGGTGCAACCATTACATTTACTCCCAAAGGCTGTGTAGGAGGATCTTGCAGTTCTGCATTGTTCCTCGTAACACTCCCACTAGCCGAAGGGCATACTTGAAGTACCCAATCTTCACCAAATACTCCCACTGAATTCTTGCCTTGGTCATTCGACAAGGATTCAACATCTATGTTATCTTGCGGTTCTTGAATTTCTTCAAGTTCTATCTCTGTGCAACTATGTTCCTTGTAAACATATTCTTCTTCAAGGAAAGTTGCGTTCCTGGAAACAATGACCTTACGTTCTCTACGAAGATAGAAATAGTATCTCTTAGTTTCCTTTGGATACCCCACGAAGTAACATTTCTCACTTTTGGATTCCAACTTGTCAGTGAGCATCTTCTTAACATATGCAGGGCACCCCCAGGGTCTCATATGTTTAAGAGCTGGCTTCTTGCCACACCATATCTTATAGGGTGTCTTTTCTACTGACTTGGAAGGAACCCTGTTCAGAACATATATTGAGGTTTGTATAGCATATCCCCAAAGGTATGTCGGTAGAGCTGAGAAGCTCATCATGGATCGAACCATATCCAATAAGGTTCAGTTTCTCCTTTTGGCAACACCATTCATCTGTGGTGTTGCAGGAGGTGTCCACTTTGATTGGACTCCATGCAGTTTTAAGTAATCTAGAAAATTCTTGCTCAAGTATTCACCTCCTCGATCTGATCGAATGGTCTTGATACTTGTTGCAAGTTCCTTCTCTACTTCCGACTTGTACTCTTTGAACTTCTCAAAAGCCTCAGATTTATGTCTCATAAGATACACATATCCATACCCTGTGAAGTCGTCAACAAAAGTGATGAAGTATGGGAAACCTCCTTTTGCTGAGTCGAAAATGGCCCACATACATCAGTATGGACCAACTCAAGCACCTCCTTGGCTCGCACACCTTTCCCAGAAAGTGGATTATTGGTCATCTTTCCTCTCAAGCAAGATTCGCAGTTACCATAAGACTCCAAGTCAAATGGTTCGAGGTAGTCTAACTTCCTCAACCTTGCTATCCTTGATTCGTTGATATGACCAAGTCTGCAATGCCATAGGTAGGTAGAGTTTCTATTACTTATCTTAGCTCATTTATTTTGTATATTGAATATTTCTCGACTACAGTTTAGTATATATAATCCATCCACAAGAGGAGCAGTTCCATATATAACATTATCAAATGAATCCTAATCTTGGCTCAACTACCACCTTTAATCCACATCGTAATGTACCCAATACAAGCCTTATCTCAACCTATAAGGCATTTGAGCTTAGGACATGATCAAAGTATATTACTCTGTAGACAAGGTGTGCATTGACCTCAAGTCTAAGGAGTTCTATCTCTCATACGCTGATCATACTTTAGACAAGTATAACAAATAATATATCAGTAGGGTATACCAATACTTTCAAAGTATCCATGTGTCCATCACGAGTAGTCAATACTCGTAGCATGTGAGACATACTACATCCTCTAAGGATGTGATGCAGACCACATGTCGACTTATCACATATCATCGATATCCCATTCTCGATGATCATTAGTCGAGGCTATTTTAAGAGTTACGTTATAATATTAATAGCTCATATTATTAATAACAATGTAACCTCTAGGGATGCATATTATAGAATATTATAAACAATCAACTAATAATTCAATAATTGCAGATGCCAAAATATTAATCTCCATTAATAATAATACGAACGTGTATAAAGTACATTTATCCTAATACGGATTGTCTCTAGGACATACATATACTTTCAAAATCACTATCTGATAGAATTATTTGTCTGTTTTGTAAAAATCTTGAAAAGTTATATTTTTCTGAGTTTGTTTGCCAAGCTTCAGTTAGTTCTTTCTCTGAATTCCTTATCATTCGAATTCAAATATGTTAGCTGGTTGATTCTATGAGCTTAAAGGAAAGTTACTGCTTTTGTTTCAAATTTGGAGCTTTGCTTGTGTGCCATCTTAAACAATGAGGGGACATTTGGTACCTACTTATGATTATGCATTCTCTCCATTTCACAATAAGTTGTTGTTTAGGCCTTTTAATTTTTTTTCAAAATAAGTGGTTCTTTTAAATTTCAAGAATACTTTCTTTCAAAATTGTTCTTATTTAAATAATCAACATTCATTAACTACATTTTCTTTTTTTTAGGCATTGATTAGGGGTAAATTAGTAAAAGCACTTCTAATTTTCTAAGAGTGAGGACTTTCTTAAGGGTGTGCACAAGCTAAAAGAATCACTTACTATGGAACGGAGGAAGTATTAGTTATGCATAAATTATATTTTTGGTTGTTGGTTAATTATATTAAAAGTTAATAAATATTAAATATTTTTTAAATTAAAATATTTATTTACAATTAAAAATCTAAATATTATATTTTTTACAAAATATTAAATTATAACAAAATATTACTTGTATTAAAAATTATATAAAATATTTGTTTAGAAAAGAAAAGTATTTAAGTGGGAAATGATAAGTGAAATATTGTCATCTCAACATTTTATTCATGTATTAGTTATTCGATCATCTATCTCGCATAAAATAATACATAAATTTTCTCATAATTTATATAAGTATTAGTTATGTGGGTTTCAAAATTGCAAACCAAACATGGTATTATTTTTATATCTGAATAACTTATCTCCTAACTAGATATCAAACGGTATATAAGTCATGCAGAGAATAATACATGAATAAGTGGTCTCTTATTCACCTATCAAACGGCCCCTGAATTATGTAATTTCATTTGATACACACTTTAAGAAATAAAGTAAACTTTTGAATCTTATGGTCTAAAATAAGCCAAATATATTTGTGTGGTTATAGATCATCTCGTTTTGCGTAAAATGTAAAATTTAAAGTTAAATTATTGTCAAATAAGAAAATATATCATTCTTTTTTGGACGAACTAAAAAGAAAAGTGAATCATTCTTGTTTAGACATAAGGAGTATAAGTTATTGACCAAATGCTCTATGATTTAATTATCAACAACAGTTGATTGTTGATAGTATCGATTAGTTACTAATTCCTTCTCTTTTTTTCTTCACCTCGGAGCCCAATATGATATATTCATCGAGTAAGCCCCATTCGACGTTGAAGCTCAGCAAAAACAGCAACAACATCAGCATATCGAGGAATATAAATCTTGGGCGGAAGCCCAAGAAAATTTTGTTAGAAAAATGAGTTTCAGGAGTGGGGAGAAATAATATGGCTTTGATAGAGTAATCCATGTCCTTATGTAATTTAAGCCTTCCACTTCGTTGATGCAGGGATGGTGGCAGAATTTCTCCAGGATTTACAAAGCCAACGAAATTCAAATACCATCAATTAATTCAACTTTTCCATAAGAACAGAATGTTGTGATTTGTAGTGAAAGCAATAGAGAGAAGAAAAGAGCCTATAATTGTATATTTTTTTTGAAGCAACACCATGTATTAATAATACCTTAAGAGTCTGTTCGCAGCAGACACATCTGTTCGAAAAAGCTTTTCATAACTGTAAATATACACGTGATATACACTTACCATAAGTAGTGTATATCACAGTTTTGTGTAATATTGTACCCGTGATATACACTTCCCATAATTAGTGTATATCACGGTTTTGTGGCTAAATTATAGTGTAGATATATGTATTAATTAGCATTGTACACTTACCATAATTATAAGATTCTTGTACTATTAGAATAGGGTTTTGAGAGTAGAATAGGAATAGGATTTTCCTATTATGGAAAATTATAATAGGAAAATTATAAATTATATATATACTCTTTTATTAATGAAAACAATCAAAGGATTATTTCTTTCAGTAACAGACACATCTTTTAGGAATAGGTACCTTTTAATCACAACCAATCATTTTAATGACTGAAAATATATTCACAAAAATCTCTTCTCAATACTTCCCCATCAATCACTAACTAATACTAACAATCCCCCACTTAGTTAGTGATTGATGTTGTTTATGAGATTTATGCATATAGTAGGTCTCTTTCGAGTTGAACCTTCTACTTGTATAAACGATTCAAATCTTTGTCAAAATTAATAGTTAAATTAATTTCTATTGAACTATAATTCCTTAGTGACAAATACGGAAAATCTGTATACACATAAATCATACCAACTTCACAACTTGTTCACCGTGAGTTTTAACACCCGATTATGGTCTTGCGCTACTTCCTAAATTCATAAACACTTTACCAAGTTTGTCTCCCAACTTTGGACGAAGCAGCACCACTTCAAGTGTTTATATAGGTGAAGTTTTAAACCAAGTCCTTAAACAATCCCCCACTTAGTTAGTGATTGATCTTTTTATGAAATTTATGCATATAGTAGGTCTCTTTCGAGTTGAACCTTCTACTTGTATAAACGATTCAAATCTTTGTCAAAATCAATAGTTAAATTAATTTCTATTGAACTATAATTCCTTAGTGACAAAGACGAAAAATCTTTATACACATAAATCATACCAACTTCACAACTTGTTTACCGTGAGTTTTAACACCCGATTATGGCCTTGCGCTACTTCATGAATTCATAAACACTTTACCAAGTTTGTCTCCCAACTTTGGACGAAGCGGCACCACTTCAAGTGTTTATATAGGTGAAGTTTTAAACCAAGTCCTTATCTTGGACTTACCAAATCCTTATCCTGAACTTTACTTAGTTTTTAATCCGAACTCTGATTTCTTCATTAAAGTACTTTTGTACTCACACTCCCTTTTCTAAGTACTAAATTCCAGTACTTACTAACAGTCATATAATGACTTGTTGTTGCCTTTTGAATCTTTAGTATTGTTGTAGAGCAATAGTAGAGGTAAGGTTCCCATTACCCGTGACAAATTTAATTTGTCTTAGACCCCAGCACTCATAGTGCTCTAATCATACCTCTCGAAAGCATTTTAGACGTCAAATGGGTCAGTAAAGTCATTTAGACATGACATAAACAACTGGTGTTAATTCCACCAACATTCGGTTGTCTTAGACATGATTCAAGCAATATGTCTAGATTTTTCATTTTTTGGTAAATGCCTTAGACATAGTTGCTTCACTATCATAGTGCAAAGAGAACAATTGGCTTCCATTGTAGCCATAACTTTATAATAACTTTTCCAGCCATTTTATCTCTCTTTTTGCATATGTACATTCAAATTTCATAAAGAAATGGGTAATCCACGTCTGTTTTTTAGAAGTTCATGAAACTGCTTCTCCATCCAAAATAGAATCCAGTCAGACGCTAACTTGATATTATTTACACTAGTGATCCAACTAGCACCACAATATCCTTAAAAATTATCCTTTTAAGATAATCAAGTTTCTTTAATTATGATACTTCTCCAATGATCACTTCTAAGATTACGAGCATATTTCGATATTTACAAATAGCAAAGGTAAAATATAGTGCAATTAAATTACCAATGCACTAGCATAATTTTATTGACTAATAAATCTTTTCAAATACTGAATCAACTTATAAAAATATCATTGAGTAGAAATTTCATAATACCCAAATAATTAAAAATCTTGAAAGAACCTTTTCAATATAGTAATATTCACATAAAATGAAATCCCCACTACATTTTTCATTTTGGTACCTAGGGGATAGTATCAATCTCTCTCAAATCTTTTATCTTAACTTGAGAGATCAAAACTTATTAGTTTCGTTCATGCCTTGCATATTAGTTCTTTTAGCATGTTACCAACATAAGGATATACTATCACTCTATAATCCTTTGTGAACCCGAAATTCATTTATCCGCTCCATTATATATAAAACCATTTGATAATATTACCTTATCAAGTTTTCATACTTTTTGGAGTCTGTTTAATTCATACAACGACCTTATAATAACTTTCTTCTCATTTTCAGGAAGCACAACCTGAAGCCATTGCTTCACGTTTGGTGATCCTCATCCAGATTCAAGACAGTAGTAATCATTTAATACTTTATCTGTACTTCCTTCAACTAAACATAATTTGCTTGAGAAGAAATAAAAATCAGAATTTAAATCCTTATTCTCAGTAAGTCTTTCACTCCTCCTAGTTCAATAGGAGATTCAATCTCTTTTCTTTGTCCAAAGAAGAAATAAGTTTCATACTACATATTGTCCAGAGTTAATACACGCTTACTCACAATTGTCGTAGTATTATTATGACTTACTAAATTCTCAATAGTCGTTGTAGTATTACCTTGGATTACTTTCAAGTTAGAAATTTCTATATTTATAAATAAATATTTTCCTTCACTGGAAAGTATTTTACTTCCTCTATCCCTTAGTAGGATTTTCTTTCAAATGATTTTCAACTAATCCTTTGCAACCCTTAAACATCAACATTTTGACTTTTTATTCTTATCAAACTAAGATATGTATATCTTCACTATCCAAACAAATATACATATTATTTCATGATGTCAAGAATGAATATTTCAAGTATTAATGTAAGCCTAATTTATAATCTTCCACATATTTCATGCATGCTTCCAAGTTGTATATCAACTAACTAATTTTATGCATGCAAATAGAACATACTTTGAGATCATATACCCTAACATTCATAAAAAACAACTTCAACCCGATTTTATTTTCATTAAGTCATTCTTATCCCTTTGACTAATAGCCTTGCAGATTGCTTGACGAGTTACTGGCTTTTGCATCCTCACGCCTCACAGATGCCATCATAAAAAAAAACGATCAAGCAATTATGATTATTAAATCCAAATAAAATTATCTTACCAAAATATGGATGTACGACTGACAAGTCCGTTACAGTTGCACAAATTAATCGATTTAAACGTTGATTGCTATCATTACTTGTTATCAACAAGTGATTGCAACGACAGTACCAGCACTTATGACCATGAAGAAAAAACGGTTTAGTGCACTTGCTTTCGTTGTCCTTCTCAATTAGAGATCTTTCAGTCGGTATTGTCCCGTTTCCAATTAAAGGAAATCATCAGAATTCTTATCCTTTCTCTAGTTTTAAATTAGGCGGCGACTCTATGTTCGTAACAAATAGTCAAATTATTGGTACACTTACCTACGCGAAAGTAAAAGCGGATCGTAACTGTCATATCAATGAAGAGCATGTCGTTGAGGCTAAGAATGGAATATGTTCAGTTTGTGCAAAAAGGGTTGGAATGGATTTGGTTGGTCATATTACTCAACAACATAGGAATATTTTAAAGGTGCAGCTCAAGAGAAGATTTCGAAGAGTTGGTATTTCGGCTCTCTCTATATTAAGAAGAGAACTAAGGGAAGGGAGTTTGCATCCATCCTTGGGGGATCCTCTCGTTTGGTCTCTTCCTCCGGTACAGATCCAGATACCTTGTTATTTTCATTCATTAACAATATACCTTTGGCTAATGAAATTCTTGATGTTCAACCTTTATCTTCTACTAAACAAAGTTTTAAAAAAGAAAGCACTCTTGAGAACTCGTTTGAAAGAAATGAGCAATCTCCACTATCTGACAAAGACCAAGAAGAGAAGGCGAGGAAGAGTAAGTTTGTGCAAGGGCGATTGCTATCCACCTTTCTTGAAGAAGACTTTTAAATGTGAAGAGGATTATGTAGCTTGGATAAAGAAAAGAAGAGGATGCTGCCATTCTGTCTAGTAGTTAGGGGAGGAGGGAACTCGTAAAAGTATTACTTATGTGTATATTAAAGACTATGTTAGTGTTAGAATATGAATGGGAATAGGATTTTTATATATCATCCTATATGGAAAAGAATTAGGATATAATGCCTATAAATAGGAATCAATGTAATGCTTTAAATACACAACTTCAATAATATTTTACTCTACTTTATTTCTTACACGGTATTAGAGTATTGGTGAGAAAATATAGCTGTGCAAAATACCAGTTTTTCAGGCGAAGAAAACTCTGTCACCGTGCAATTTTTCGGTGACCTGAGTGGTTGTCTGCATCAATCTTCAGATCTGACAGTGTTGTGCGAACACCACCATCAGATCCACGAAGTTCCGGCGACCAAACCCCAGTTATCCCTTCAGCAGCAAGCTTCTCACGCGCCGGCAAAAGCAAGGTTTTCGGCGAGCATGTGAAGTCAGTTACCAGCGCGTGGGGTCAGTTTTTGGCGAGATCTAAAATTGTTTTTCCTTCTGTGGTGGTCTCCTGGCTATTCCGAGGTGACCCCTCCATCTTTTACTCCATTCGGCAAACAATCAATGTCGTTTCAGTGTTTTCCTTGCGTTTCCGGCCAGACCTCCAGATTCAGACGCTGATTTTTTTTTCTAGGGTCGCCTGAAGTTCTGAGGGTGCTATGATATTTATTTTGAAGACTCAGATCACCGGAACCCTAATTTGGTGCATTCCAGTTAGTTTTTTGTCAAACGTTTCTGATGTTCAAGACAACCAGTGGTTACTAGCAACCCAACAACTTTGTTGACCCTTTTCAACAACTTTTAGGCATATCTAATAATATTTGTAGGTATTTGCCAATCATGTCTTTTAGGTGTGATATGTTTGGCTCCAAGAATACGAGAATCGAAAATTCAAGTCCTATGATTACTTCAAAAATCTTAACAAGGAGATCTGAAATTCGAACATCACGGTCCATAAAGAATCTACGAAGAAGAGGTCGGTTCGGAAGAAATTGACCTAGGTGTAGTTATTGCAATCGACTTGGACTCATTCATGAAGTATGATATTGTTTGTATGGTCGACCACCCAAGAATGCTCATGTTGCTCAGACTGCCACTACATGTAATCAACATGTTTATTTATCCGAAGTGGAATATATTGCGTACCTTTAGTATCGAGCAAGTAAGTAGACATCACCACAAGTAGTCTTAGTCGCACAGTCTAATACTCTTGGATCACGAGTTGTAGACTCCGGCGCTTCTGATCATATTTCTGGTGATAAATCACTTTTGTTGAATATTGATTATTCACCGTCACTTCCCGCTATTACTTTAGCCAACGAAATCCAAACAAAAGCAAAAGGAGTTGGCCAAGCTAATCACATATCCTCTGTCACTCTAAATCTTGTTCTTTATGTCTCTGGTTGTCCTTTTAATCTTGCATCGGTCAGTCCTTTGACTCTTGCCTTAAATTGTGTCATAATATTTCTTGATGAATTTTCTTATGTAGGACTGCAGTACGGGACAAAATTGGCATAGTATATGAATCACAAGACCTCTACTATCTTACATTTTCTCCTAATTCCTCCATAGCATGTGTGATTACAGATCCTCCAGACTTAATGTACAAACAATTAGGACATCCGAGTCTTTTCAAGCTACAAAATATGGTGCCTTGTTTGTCTAGTCTGTCCAAATTAGATTGTGAGTCGTGTCAACTTGGAAAATACAGTCGCACTATCTTTCCACATAGTGCCAAGACTCGTGGAGAGTCTATTTTTTCCTTAGTCCATTCTGATATTTTGGGTCCTAGTAGAGTCAGTTCAACCTTAGGATTTCATTATTTTATTAGTTTATTGATGATTATTCTAGATGTACTCGAATTTTCTTAATGAAAGATCGTTCTGAGTTGTTGTCTATATTCCAGAGTTTTTGTGCTGAAATACAAAATCAAATTGGTGTCTCTATTCGTACATTTCATAGTGATACTGCATTAGAATATTTGTCCTCTCAGTTTCAACAATTTATGACTCAACAAGAAATTATTCATCAAAGATCTTGTCCATACACTCCTCAGCAGAATGGGGTACATAGTACAAATGAAGAATAGGAACCTTATTGAGATTGCTCGCACTCTTCTCATTCAGTCTCATGTTCCGTTGCATTTTTGGGGCTATACAATTCTCACATCTTGCTATTTAATTAATCGGATGCCCTCATCATCCATTCAGAATCAAATTCCTTATTCAATAGTGTTTTCTCAGTCACCTCTATACTCTCCTCCCTCTCGTGTCTTTGGGAGCACATGTTTTATTCACAACTTAACCCCCGGGAAAGATAAATAGCCCCTCGTGCTCTCAAATGTGTCTTTCTTGATTATTCTCGGGTTTAAAAAGGGTATCGTTGCTACTCACCTGATCTTCGTCGGTACCTTATGTCAGCAGATGTCACATTCTTTGAGTCTTGGCCTTACTTTACATCTTCTTCTTATCATTTTGACATATATGAGGTCTTACTTATACCGACTTTTAGAGAATCTATTATTACTTCTACATCTCCACCGACAACATCACCAGTCTTACCCATGTCGATTTTGAAGAATCTATAGTTACTTCTACGTCTCTACCCATAGTGCCACCACTCCTAACTGATCATCGTCATTCACGTCCATCATCACACCCAGATGATTCATGTCCTGCACTGGATTCTGCCCCTACTGCGGACTTGTCTCCACTACTCAACTTATTGCACTTTAGAAAGGTATATGGTCCACTCGTAATACTAACCCCATTAGACCCTTTTAAGTTATCATCGCATGTCTTCATCCTATTATGCCTTTGTATCATCATTGTACTCTGTCTCTGTCCCTAAGACTACAAGTGAAACACTCTCTCATCCAGGATGTCGACATAATATGATTGACGAGATGTCTTCTTTACATACGAGTGATACTTGGGAGCTTATTCCTATTCCTTCAAGTAAATCTATTGTTGGTGTCAAGACCCCTTTTAGGAATCATGGTGACACCTACACTTTCCCACCGGTAGGCGAACCACTTCTCATATAAACAGTACTAACAAGTAAAGGAATGCAGAAATAATGAAATACCTATAAACCTTGTCTATCATAACATAGAAATGCGGAACATTAGTCTGAAAATCAAATACAACTCCCAAACAGATCTGGTCAACCATACAAGAGCACTAATACATATAAAAGTCTGATACAATAGATGGTTGTGCTGGGGTTCTCGGTGCACGTGATGTACTCGACACAAGTCTGGGGCACTCTTTCTTGAAATGCCTAATCTCACCATAGGTGTAACAAGTCGTGGTCGTTGAGGGATGTTGAATAGCAATAGAAGAACCGAAACCACCACGGTTAGAATACCGAGACTGAGAACCCCCACTATAACCGCTCTGCCCCGCAGAGACACCAAGAAGAGCGACCTGAACTGGCCGACTAGGCTGCAACTACTGATATCTACCATGCTGGCCATAACCACGAGACGTAGATCTACTGAACTATCCAAATCGCCTAGCCCTCCTGTCGGGCTCATATGTGGGAAACTTGCCCCTCACAGATTCCACCATCCTCGCATGCTCTGCTGCTGCCTAAAAAAATACCCAGAGGCCACTAACTGCAACGTGGCCAACTGAAGGGGAATACACAAACCTCTCACAAAACATCTGACTCTCTCCGCCTCTGTAGGTAGCAATGGTGTTGCATAGCGTGATAAGGCATAGAAACAAGTCTCGTACTGTGCAACTATCGAACCCATCTGTTCAATCTTCTGAAACTAATCACGCTTGCTCAAACGCAAGCTAAAAGGCACGTACTTCGCCAAGAATACCCGATAGAACCTAACCCAAGACAATGAAGGCGACCCTCCTAGTCGGTAATCAACATACGCCCTACACCACTACTTCATATCTCCTCTAAGTTGAAAGGCTACGAAATTGACTCAGTGCGATTCGATTATACCAAAGGTATGCAACCTCTCATGGCTGCTCACAATAAACTCATATACATCCTCATCGGGCTGTCTAAAAAATTCAGGAGGCTTCATGTTTGAAAAGTGCTCCTAGATTTTTCGCTCATCGCGAGTCATAGTTATCCATGCAATCGGTCGGGGACCAAACTTTGGAGCATGAACCTCATCAATACGGGGTGCTGACATGATGGCTGGCCGAACCTCAAGAGTATGAAACTCGAGAGTCTGAGTCTGTTCCTCCCCCATACGGGTGTGTGACCCACCCGAAGTAGTCTGATGCACGTTCGCCTAGGCAAAACCATCTAGAACACTCAACAATCTGACCAATGTGTCCTGTAGAACTGGAGTAGCTATTAATACGGGTTGATCCTAGGCTGGCCCTATCTCCTCCTCAAGCAACTCATCATGAGGCTCAATATACGATTTAGGAAAAACTGATCTAGCACGAGCCTGGCCGGCTCCCTATGTCCCGCCCTGAGCCGGTGCAGCTCTTCTGGCTCTACCTCAGCCCCTACCTCTATCGCGCACTGCACGTGCAGGTGCCGGTTCCTCCTCCCTGCTGCATGGGCACGAGTTCTCACAATCTGTGAGAGTAAGAAATAAAGGTCAGATACCAATTTGATTAAACTTAGCACGAAATGAATGAAGAATGTGAAAGTTCCTAAATGTCACATAGCTTCTCGAAGATAATTACGAATGTCTCCGTACCAATCCACAAGACTCTACTAGATATTGCTCTTAGACCGTTTAACCTAAAGCTCTGATACCAACTTTGTCACGACCCTTTTTAGGAATCGCGGTGTCACCTACACTTTCCCACCGTTAGGCAAACTACTTCCCATATAAACAGTACTAATAAGTAAAGGAATGCGAAAATAACAAAATACTCATAAACCTTATCTATCATAACATAGAAATACGGAACATAAGTCTGAAATCAAATATAACCTCCAAACAAATATGGTCAACCATACAAGAGCACTAGTATGAATAAAAGTATGAAATGAAGGCAACATAAGCCGAATACTGAATACCATAATCTAAGTGTCTGAATATGTCTCTCGAATCAAGTAAAGGCAGAAATAGAGATATGAGCATCCCGGGGCATGCTAGAAGTAGCATCCTCACTCTGAACGCTGGAAATCAATATGCTCGAACTCAGCCACGCGGTCCCGAACTGGTAGATGAAGTTGTATCTGCATCCAAATAGAATGCAACACATGTAGTATGAGCACACAACATACCCCCATAGGCATCATAGGCCGATAACGAGGGAAGATACACAAAAAGAGATAAATATCAAGTTGACACCAAATAATCCTATATTAGACAGTTTCATAACCCAAATAAGTCACGTAGTTCATTTAAAAGTTCACTGAAATCAACAAATCACTTATTCACATAAGACTTCATATTCATAAGAGTTATCCAATTTTTGAAAAATTCAATAGCAGTGTTCAAGTACTTAATAATCAATTCCAAATCCTCATTATCCAGAAATCAACCAAGTCATCAATTGTGAAACCAACACTTATTCACCAACAGATTATCAATGCAATGAAGTATGTATGATATGTATATAATGCATATGCCATGTACCTTTTCCATCTCCGTATACATGCACTCAAATTCTATGAACTGCACACTCCTGAGGGACCCGCAAAGTCCATATATGCCTTCAAAAATTTTCAACGGAGCCCAACTCTTGGCTAAATAACCTGTTGCAGGCATACAACCCGTTCCCCCGTGTATCATCATCATCTCAATGTTGCCAATAATCTCATAAGTGTTCTTACCTTCCCAGTCTTTTGGACCCACAATATTTTTCATACCACTCCAATATCAGTATCATCGGAACTATGAGGGAATGAATACAAATGATAATTCAAGGCAAGAAATCAATATGTAATGAGATACAACAAAATATAGAGATGAATATGACATACTTTCAAGAATTCAATAAAATAATTCAACTACAACCAGGACATCATATAGAAAGCATGTGTGATGAATGAGCACAACGATAACAAGTATGGCGACGAGCCCACATAATGGCGACAAGCCCAATCAATCAGCAGTTGAAACCAGCTTAAGGCTAATTTCCCAAATCACCAATCATCACAGTTCAACACCGGTACCCACTTTGACATTCATCACAACTGTTTGAGTGGGACCCCAAAACACACCCAATACCCCCTCAATATTTATAACTCATTACGTACTTCTATCGGAGTCTAATGAAAGTAAATCGTAGCCTACCTCTGGGATAAATGGGAGCCTCAAATGGTCAACCCTCCACGTAAGTCTTGCCCTTCCGAAGCGTCTCGTGGTAATCAAATAACACACATATGCTATACGTTAATATAAAGCTAACACATAATATAAGGACATAGTCCTTAACCATACCAAGACTTCCAAAACCAACCCCGAACCTACAGTATCAAAATTCAAACTTTATTACCCAAAAAAGCTTAAACACATACTAGATAATCATATCCTTAAGTTAATTAGAAACCTAAGCTCATTTTGACCTTCAATTTTACAATTTAAGAAAAGCCTCAAATTCTAAACCCTAAAATTTTCTCCAAATCAAAATGGGTTTCTATATTCAAATAAATGCTACAACATGATCATCTAACATAAATCCATACTTATTGACAATATTAAGGCAAACTAAACCATATTTCACCCTTAAATCAAAGATTCAACATCTCTTAATCTACTATGAAAACTAGAACTCATCTTCCCCAACTTACATACATTCAATACCACCATAAAAGACTTAAAATATGAAATATAACCACAAATGGTGAATAATCTTACATCTAATGAAGAATTTCATCACAACCTTCAAGAATCGCCTTTTTGCAGCTCTAGAATCGAGGAAATATTATTTTGGAAAAGTGATTCGACCTAGTAAATTTATTAGATTACCAGATAAAGCGATTCCGCCCCTGTAGAATCGACTCTGTTGGTGCAGTTTTGGTCCAGCGGAAAAAGGATCCGCTAAGGCACAGTCACTTGATAGCTCGCCTCAATGCAGAAGCAGACAAAATCCTGCAGAGGCGCATTAGTCCATGCGTGAAAATTCTCCGCCGAAGCGGAACCTCACCAAACTCTCAAGCCACGCTTATGCCAGCCAACCTCCGTAGAGGCGGACTTGCATGAGCGGACAACCCACCCACTGGGGCAAACACCAGACACCAACAACTTGGAATTTAACTCAAACTTCCACCAAACACCTGAAACACTCTCGAGACCCCTCAAACACACACCAAACATGCTCTCCTAAGGTAAATAGTGCTATGAACTCACTCGCGCCCTCAAATTTCCCATTTAACCGAGCTAAAACCAATATTTCTAAAGACTCACCTAAAATAACTAAATATCCAAATATTACAAATAAGGCCACAAAATACATCCGATTGTCTCAGGAAGCAAACCAATGACTCGACTAAGTCATAAATGACCCTCTAGAGCTACCATAAGTGACAGAACCCGGAAATGAACACATACTAAAAAGTCAATCTTAAGTCAAACTATCCAACTCTAAGGTTCTACATGAAGGTTAAAATAGTCAAATAAGTGTCTAGCTAAAAATGACAAGGCATGTTGTTACATTTGGTTGTCGTTGGGTTTATGTAGTCAAAGTTGGTCCGGACGACCAAGTTGATCGGCTTAAGGCTCGCCTTATTCTAAAGGGGTATACACAGATATTTGGGATTGATTACAGTGATACTTTCTCTCCTGTAGATAAAATAGCATCTGTTGTTTTTTCTATCCATGGTTGTTGTCTGCCATTAGCCTATTAAGAATGTTTTTTTCTCCATGGTGACCTTGAGGAGGAATTTTATATGGAGCAACTACTTGGTTTTGTTGCTCAGGGGGAGTCTAATCTGGTGTGTTGATTGTGTTGGTCACTTTATGGTCTGAAACAGTCTCCTCGAGCCTGGTTTTGTAAATTCAGCACACTAATTCAGGAGTTTAACATAACTCACAGTGAAGCAGATCACTTTGTGTTTTATCGAGATTCTGCTCCAGATTTATGTATTTATTTGGTGGTTTATATTAACGATATTGTCATAACTGGCAATGGTCAAGATGGTATCACTAATTTAAAGCAACATCTCTTTCAGCATTTTCAGACTAAAGATCTCGGCAAACTGAAGTATTTTCTAGGTATTGAGGTTGCCCAATCTAGGTCACGTATTGTTATTTCGCAATGCAAGTATGCCTTAGACATTCTTAAGGAGAGAGAAATAATGGGATGTAGACTCATTGACACTTCTATAGATCCGAATGCTAAACTCCTGCCAGGACAGAGGGAGCCACTCAGTGATCCTGTAAGATATAGGCGGCTGGTGGTAAGTTGAATTATCTCACAGTAACTAGGCCTGACATTTCTTTTCATGTGAGTGTTGTAAGCTAGTTTATGGATTCTCCCTGTAATAGTCATTGGGATGCAGTTGTCCACATTGTGTGATATATAAAGTTGGCTCCTTGAAAGGACTACTCTTCGAGGATCGAGGCCATGAGCAGATCGTTGGATATACAGACGCTGATTGGACATGATCACCTTCTGATAGACGTACTACATCTGGATATTGTGTTTTAGTAGGAGGTAATTTGGTATCATGAAAGAGTAAGAAACAAAGTGTGGTTTCTCGATCCAATGCAGAATTAGAATACCGAGCAATGGCTATAGCAACTTGTGAGCTAGTTTGGATTAAGTAGTTGCTCAGAGAACTAAAATTTGGCGAAATTAGTCAGATGAAACTTGTGTGTGACAACAAAGCGGCCCTTCATATCGCATCAAATGCGGTATTTTATGAGAGGACTAAACACATTGAGATCGATTGTCACTTTGTCAGAGAAAAGATACTCTCCGAAGATATTGTCACAAAATTTGTGAAGTCAAGTGATCAACTTGCATATATTTTCACCAAGTCCCTCACTAGTCCTCAGATTAATTATGTTTGTAACAAACTCGGTACATATGACTTGTATGCACTAGTTTGAGGGGGAGTGTTAGAATATAAATAGGAATATGATTTATAAATAGCATCCTACATGAAAAAGGATTAGGATATAGTGTCTATAAATAGAAATCAATGTAATGTTGTAGATACACAACTTCAATAATATTTTTCTCTTACTTTATTTCTCACAGTTGCACCGGACTGCCCTTTTTTTTAATTTCTCACAGTTAGTTTTCCATCTTCACTGTAACAGTAGATGTTTAGCCATCGAAATTGATATGGAAGTTCAAGATACCACGCATGGTTGATTGCTTTAGTTGACAGCCTAGGAAGACATTTGACACATGATGACCTAAATAGAAGAGGATTTACGTGCAACAAGTGCTACGTATCAAGAAGATGCAGAAGATATCAGACACCTTCTACTCCACTGTGAAGTAGTTAGAGACATATGGAGCATGTACTTAAGAATTTCTGGGGTTCATTGGATGTACAAAATTAGAGATGCTTATGCAAGTTGGGGCTTTGGAGTCTTTGAAGCCCTCGAAGGAAATTTGGCAAATTTTTCCCGCCTGTATTTTTTTAGTGTATATGGTCATAAAAGAACCACATATGCTTTGATGGAGTTCTAACTCCTAATCACTCCTTGAAAGCTAGGTGTTTGACTATCCTTTTGAGCTGGTGCAAAATGCACAATGTAACTAACTTTTTTTATTCAATTCAACAACTCGGGCTCTCACCTCCTGTGGTGATGGGGTTTTGGCATAGACCCTTACCTTGTTTATTAGTAAGCAAAAATATTTCAGGGAGGGGAACAAAGAACCAAAACCTCCCGAGCAAAAAATCAGAATTTTTTTCCCTGAAACTACGACGCACATTAGGCAAATTCCAGGTAAAATTTGCTCTACAAATCTGTTAAATGTGTTAGGCATCCAAATAGTAAAGGGTTCACATAAATTGAACGGAGGGAGTATTTAGCTTCACATCTTCTGCATGCTTATTAGTGAACTGCTTGCTTCATCAAAGGAGGACAATGTATGCAAAGTAATAGCATATCAAAAAAGTGAGTCACAGACATTTTCTAGCATAAGATTTTCCTATTAGAAAGAAAGAATCTCAAAGTTAGCTAGCAATTCTCAATGTAAACCATTTGTTTATAAAGAATATTTAAAATCTTTAAATATTCTACACACAGGGAAAAAGTAACCAGCATCAACCAAACATTTCACTCTATGAGCTTAATTTAGGCAATATATTTTTGAAGCGATCAAAGTAGCATTGTCAGATATCCATTAGCAGAACCACTGAACCACAAGCAAAAATGACCGGCAATGATTGTGTTAGAATATTATGTAAATCATATTATTATTATGTATTGATGTAGTATCATTTTATATATGGTAGTTAGTAAAATATTAATTAGGAATATTATGTTAATTAGGTAGAAGATTATTAGGGATTGATTAGGAAGATTAGGCATGATTTATTCTTCCTAATTAAATGTATATGGTGTATATATTGTTCCCTTTAAGGATGAATACATTGAGGAAAATACTTTCAAAGTCTTACATGGTATCAAGAGCTTAAGGAAAGATTCAAAATTAGTTTATTTTCTTCCAAATTTTCGGTCATCTTCCTCCCTAGAACCCTAGTTGGTCGAAAATTTCTTCATTTCCCCCTCTCTTACTCCATTATTGATTATCCTTCATCACAACCAATTATGTCTGAAACCAAATCATCCTTTCACTCTGCCCTTGCTGTGTCAAACATCAAAACACATGTTTCCATCAAACTAGAAATGGAAACCATTCATTATGCGACTTGGGTAGAATTATTCAAAATATGTTATCGTGCTCACAAAGTTCTTCATCATATAATTCCTCTAAAAGATGGAAAAGGGAAAGACATAACAAACGATGCAGACAATGAATTGTGGGATACACTTGATGCCACAGTCCTTGGTTGGATTTATGCAACAATCTCCACTGACTTGTTGCATACGATAATGGAACCGGATTCAACAGCCATGGCGGCTTGGGAACGCTTGCGAGATATTTTTCAAGATAACCAAAACTCTCGCGCTGTTACATTGGAACAAGAGTTATCAACCATTGACATGACAAATTTTCCTAATGTTTCTACATATTGTCAACGACTCAAAGTGTTGGCCGATCAATTAAGAAACGTTGGTTCACCGGTTACTAATAACCGGTTAGTCTTGCAATTGGTCGCCGGTCTCACCGATGCGTATAGCGGCGTGAAACTCTAATCCGTCAAAGTAATCCTCTACCACAATTTTATCAAGCAAGGTCCATGCTTGTGCTTGAAGAGTCGGGCTTGGTGAAAAAGGCCTCAACTACTTCAAATTCCGCCATGATTACCACACCTTCAAATGATGGTAATTTTTTTTACCCTTCTCAACAAAATAAAGGACAAAAAGGACGTAATAACAATAAAAATAAGGGTGGAAATCACGGAAATCACAAAGGTGGAGGCCACCGAAATTTTGGTAGCGGCGGTAATGGCGGCAACACCAACTCCGGTGGTGGACAGTGGCAGCAGCACGACGGCAGGGGTGGCGGACAGTGACAGCAGCCCAACGGCTGGCAGTGGCCTTGGGCTCTACCACCCAGCCCATGCCACTACCACCCAGCCCAGCCCCAACAGGCAATTGGGCCAGGCAGACCCAAAGGCCCACTGGCCAGCCTCAACAAAATAATGGCTATTTTCCAAATAATTGGCGGCGGCAGCAGCAAGCCCATTTCGCTGGGTCTGTTAACACATGTAGTGGCAGTGGGCCTCAGTCGACCCAGTGGCATGAGGCCCATTCAACAGGGGGCCACCCTACAGAAATTGAGTCCGTTATGCACACTCTTGGACTTAATCCATCGGATTTAAATTGGTATATGGACTCCGGAGCAACGTCCTATATGACGTCCTCCCAAGATAATCTCTCGTCCTATTTTAATTTGAGCAATGATAATGGAATAATTGTAGGAAATGGCCATTCAATTCCAATAAAAGTTATGGTTCTAGCAAATTGTCACCACCAAACCCACCCCTAATTTTAATGAATGTCCTTCATGCTCCCAAATTAATCAAAAACTTGGTTTCTGTTAGAAAGTTTACAACTAATAATTGGGTCTCTGTTCATTTTGACCCCTTTGGCTTTTCTGTGCATGATTTTCAGACGGGGAAGCTTTTCATGAGATGTGATAACAAGGGGGGCTCTATCCAATAAATCCATCAACACAACAATCCAAGTTTCCTTATGTTTTTGCAGCCTTGGCACCATCTTTATGGCACCAACGTTTGGGACATCCGGGAGAGGTTGTTTTGGCATCTCTTAAACAAAATAATTTTATTTCTTGTACCCAAACACGGACTCTAAATAAGTGTCATTCTTTCACACTTGGTAAACATGTTAAGTTGCCATTTATTTCCTCTACTTCATGCACCCTTTTTGCCATTTGATATTTGGACATCACCTGTTTTGAGTTCTTCTGGTCATAGATATTATTTGCTTATACTTGATGACTACTTTAATAATTTGTGGACATTCCCTTTGTCGAAAAAATCACAAGTGTTTTCCACTTTTCTCACATTTAGAGCATTCATCTGAACTCAATTTAAACGTGATATAAAAAATATTCAATGTGACAATGGGAGGGAGTTTGACAATAAACAGTTTTGGGATTTTTTTCAAAACAAATGGTCTTCATTTTCGTCTGTCTTGTCCTCATACTTTATCACAAAATGGGAAGGCGGAACGCAAAATTAGAACCATAAATAATATTGTTAGAACATCTCTTTCTCATGCTTCTCTTCCCCCTGTATTTTGGCATCATGCACTCCAAATGGCCACTAACCTGTTGAATATCCTGCCTCATAAAAACCTATCATATCATGCTCTTCTAAAAATGCTTTATTTATTTGAGCCATCATATCATCACTTAAGAGTGTTTGGTTGCCTTTGCTACCCCCTCTTTCCATCCACCACAATCACAAAACTCCAAGTCCGGTCTACTCCATGTGTTTTCTTGGGATATCCTACTCATCATCGCGGTTACCAATGTTACAACATTTCTTCCAAAAGAATATTTATAAGTCGTCATGTAATTTTTGATGAAACAATTTTTCCATTTGCTAAGATACATGCCACCGAGACTCATACCTATAATTTTTTGGATGATGATAAGCTTTGGTATCTAACACATTTTTTTCACAGCTAGGTACCTATTGCTAGTGTTGGAAACCATAATTCAGGCCCATTGGGCCAAAGATTGATGGCCCAACTAACTGACATTTCAATGTAGCAGCTTGCGCCTTCGGTTCTGAGGCCTAGTCCCACTTCCTCACAATCTGCCCGATCCAGCGGCTTGGGCCAGTCCACCACTGCGGGCCCAATTCCAGTGCAAGCAATACAACCCATTGGACCCTCGGTCATTGGCGTCCAGTCCACTGGCCCAACAAATCATCCGGTCACCCGTAGTCAACATGGAATTGTCAAACCCAATACCAAATATAGTCTTCACACCCAGGTCTCGAAATCACATTTGCCTCGTAATCCAGTGTCTGATCTAAAAGACCCGAATTGGAAAATGGCCATAGATGATGAATATCATGCTCTAATTACAAATAGGACATGGGATTTAGTACCTCATCCATCTAATGCTAATATAATTCGATCTATATGGATTTTCAGCCATAAAGAAAAATCTGATGGAACTTTTGAGCGGCATAAATCCCATCTTATAGGTGATGGGAAGACACATCAGGTCGGTGTAGATTGCGGGGAGTCATTCAGTCCAGTGGTCAAACCAGCAACTATCAGAACAGTTCTCAGCCTGTCTCTCTCAAAAGGATGGCCACTTTATCAATTGGATGTCAAAAATGCCTTCCTACATGGACACCTCAATGAAACTGTATACATGCACCAACCATTGGGATACAGAGATCCTAAATATCCCAATCATGTGTGTTTGCTCAATAAATCATTATATGGCCTCAAGCAGGCCCCCAGGGCTTGGTATAAGCAGTTTGCAGATTTTGTGCCACACATGGGTTTTGTCGCAAAATCAATCAAATAATTCCCTGTTTATTTATCACCAGGGTAATCATACTGCTTATCTTCTTCTATATGTGGATGATATTATTCTAACAGAATCTTCAGACTCTCTTCGCAAGAGTATCATGTCACAGCTTAGTTCTGAATTTGCTATGAAAGATCTTGACCCACTACACTACTTTCTAGGAATTGTTGTGATACGACATACATGTGGATTATTTCTCTCCCAGAAGAAGTATGCATCAGAAATCGTGGAACGAGCTGGAATGTGTTTCTGCAAACCTTCGGCAACTTTGGTCGACACAAAGTCAAAATTGAGTGCCATCTCTAGCAAACCTTTTGTTGATCCGACGTTATACCGTAGCCTAGCATGAGCTTTACAGTATCTCACATTCACTGGGACAGATATTACCTATGCAGTGCAACAAGTGTGTCTATTCATGCATAATCCAATGGAGGAACATATGCATGCTCTGAAACGCATTATGCGATATATTCAGGGCACTCTGGAGTATGTATTACATCTATACCCGTCCTCTGTTTCCGAACTTGTTAATTACACTGATGCAGACTGGGCAGGATGTCCGGACACAAGACGATCCACCTCCGGGTATTGCGTCTTCCTTGGTAACAATTTAATCTCATGGTCCTCAAAAAGGCAGGCCACGATATCACGCTCAAGTACTGAAGCAAAATATCGTGTTGTGGCCAATGTTGTATCTGACTCATGTTGGATTCGGAACCTGTTACTTGAACTTCATTACCCAATTCCGACAGCAACAATAGTATACTGTGATAATATTAGTGCAATCTATCTCTCAGGGAATCCCATCCACCATCAACGCACTAAACATATTGAGTTAGATATTCATTTTGTACACGAGAAGGTGGCTCACGGACAAGTGCGAGTGCTACATGTCCCAACGCGTCATCAAATCGCAGATATCTTCACAAAAGGACTTCCACTGATATTATTTGAAGCTTTTAGGGACAGTCTCAGCATTCACCGCCCTCCAGCTTCGACTGTGGGGGAGTGTTCGAATATTATCTAAATCATATTATTATTATGTATTGATGTAGTATCATTTTATATATGGTAGGTAGTAAAATATTAATTAGGAATATTATGTTAATTAGGTAGAAGATTATTAGGGATTGATTAGGCATGATTTACTCTTCCTAATTAAATGTATATGATGTATATATTGTTCCCTTTAAGGATGAATACATTGAGGAAAATACTTTCAAAGTCTTACAGATTGGTTTCTCTTAAATATCTTAGCTTTTGCATACTTTTCCTTAGGTTCTAATAAACTTAAGTTTACACGCATTCTTTGAATCCATTAATCCTTTTACTAACAATCCTCAACTAATGCATCAAATATCCTTGTGCCTCTGAAATGAATATTGACAGCCTATCAAGCTGATTTCGACCTCTTATAAAGCACAAGAAATATGAAATATAGAAAAAGAAAATTCCTCAATACTCAAGAAAAGGCCAAGCTTTTTTTATTGACCGGCCTAAGGATTTTCATGATGCATAACCCATCATTTAATTAGTACTTGTGAATTCCCTCAAATATGTTCCTGTACTTGTCTCTCCTAACGTCTCTTACCACCTTGCAATCTTCCTACTCACTATACAACAAATCATCAGAGACAATGAATATTAACTTTATCTAGACAACCTTAAAACCACATACATACATACATAAACTAAACGTAACGGTAAGTCAACAAATTACCCCGATGCCAAAAATATTTTTCGCAACAATAAAAATTATTGCATGAAGTTGCAATAACCTTCGACGTGAAAAGTTTTCGCAAAAAGTTTTTTTGTTGTCATTTACGTCTTTTAGCAACAATATATTAAATTTTTGTTGCCCCATTTATGTTTTTTTAACAATAATATATTTATTGTTGCTAAAGTTTTGATGCCAATTGTATACTTTCTTGTAGTGAGCATTGGTGTTAAACATCAAATACTAAACTTATATACATGTAGAGAGAGAGAGAGAGGAGCCATCAATATCCTTATAGTGCACTTATTTCTTATTTCCACTTGAGTCTTCAACATTAGAACTAATTGCCTTGATAATGGTTTTTAGAAGGGAAAAGAAGATGGCAAGGTAACTCGTTTTTGCCAATTCCAATATTACATAAGCAATGTGAAGCTGAAATGTAACCAAATAAATTCAACATAATACTGACCTCATAACCTTTCTCTTTTCCCATTGAGTTCTTCATACCATCAACTGCTACAAAATTTGACACAAAATAGTAAATACGAAAAGGCCAATGGGTCAGAAATTCTACGGAATATTGAGTTGTCTCGATTACTCGATACTTCAAGAAGTGCTAATAGGAAAAATGTCTAAAATGCCCTTAATGTTAATGTTAAATATACACAATACATGTATATTGTGTATAATAAGTCTCGGATTTGGTCCCAAAAATAGCTCTCGGATTTGGTTGTTTATGTAAAGTAATTTATGGTAAATATTTAGTATCCTAGTTTAGGTAATGTTGTAATATAATTAGTGGTGTATTACCATAATTAGTGTATTACCATAAATATATAGAATAAGGTTTTAGGAATAGAATATGAATAGGATCCTCTCCTATTATGTAACTTGTATATATAGCATTTCAAGGAATGAAAATACTCAAGGGGATTATTTCTTTCATGGTATCAAAAGACTAGGTCTTACAAAAAATTTCTCTCCCAAATTTTGTACCATTCTCGGCCGAAACCCCCCCCCCCCTCGGGTTTCTCTTCCAAAATTCATCTTCCGCTCTCAAATTTCTCTTACTATTCCCAAATTTCCCCTCCTTTGTTCTTTCAATATGGCTAAGAACAATTATCATCCTGCCCTCATGGTTTCTAACGTCAAGAACAATATCCATATTGTGCTTGAGATGGAAAACGTCCAATATGCGACGTGGGCAGAATTGTTTAAAATTCACGCTATCTCCCATCAAGTTATTCATCACATCATTCCTCCCGCTACACCTCTTCTCGTGGAGGATCCTCAGTTATGGATTACTCTTGATGCTACCGTTCTCCAGTGGATCTATTCCACTATTTCGGTTGACCTTTTACAGACGATTATTGAGCCGGATACCACGGCTATGGCTACCTGGAATAGATTGCGTGACATATTCCAAGATAACCAACATTCACGTGTCGTCACACTCGAGCAAGAATTCTCTCTAGTTCGCATGGAAGAATTTCTAAACATCTCTGCATATTGCAAGAAACTCAAGGAGTTGGCGGATCAACTCCGTAATGTTGGCGCACCTGTAACAAATAATCGTCTGGTTCTACAATTGGTTACCGGCCTTTCGGAGGCCTATAATGGTGTTGGAACTCTCATTCGTCAAAGCAACCCTCTTCCCGCCTTTTATCAAGCCCGCTCCATGCTTACTTTTGGAAGAAGTCGGTTTGGCTAAAAAGGCGGCTACCAGAGCAAGTCCCGTCGTCATGATGTCGTCCTCCCTAAGTTATTCGGGGTTTTGTTGATAATTCGGGTCAAAACCATACTCATGGTGGCGGCAAAAATAATCGTAAGAATAATAACAAAAACCGCGGGGGCAAACACGACGGTTTCGGTGGTCAGCAAGCAGGTAGTGGGCCCTATCCAATGAATAGTGGCCCACCACCCTCCCTGGTCCCAGCAGTGGGGCTGGGGCACTGGGCCATGGGCCAGCAGCCTCTATTTTCCAGTAAATCCCGGCAGCTAGTGGGCTGGCCAGCCTTTCAGGCCCAACTATCAACAGTGGCGGCCCACTGGCCAGTGGCCCAGCAGCGCCAGTTCCAACAGCTACGGCCCAGTTCAGTCCCGTCCTGGAATACTTGGGCCCCGACCTCCGCAAGCCCGCTACGCAGCAGACCCCACTCAGACCGATATCGACGTCGCGATGTACACATTGGGTTTGACTCAACCGGACCCAAATTGGTATATAGACACCGGTGCCACTACCGACATGACTTTCGACTCAGGTACTCTCTCATATTATTCCAATTTGAGCAACCCTCGGGGTATAATTGTTGGTAATGGCAAATCTATTCCAATTCAGGGTTATGGTCAGAAAACGTTTGTCTCACCCCAATCCACCCCTTATCTTGAAAAATACTTTACATGCCCCCAAATTGATTAAAAACTTAGTGTCTGTCCGAAAGTTCACCACTGACAATTCCATTTCGGGTGAATTTGATCCGTTTGGTTTCTCTGTGAAGGATTTCAAGACGGGGAGTCATCTCATGAGGTGTGATAGTAGGGGGGTCTGTATCCTATCATGCCCGGTTTCAGTCCATCGAGTCGAGCTTTGCCATCAGCCTATGCAGCCATTTCTTCTTCCTTGTGTCATGCTCGCCTTGGTCATCCGGGATCCTCTATTTTATCAGCTTTAGATAAAAATAGTTTTATTTCGTGTAAGGGTATGAGTCGTACTCCAATTTGTCAATCTTGTTCGTTAGGAAAAATTGTTAAGTTGCCATTTGTAGACTCAAATTCTCATACTTCAATGCCTTTGATATTATTCATAGCGACCTATGGACGTCTCCTGTTCTTAGTTCGTTGGGTCATCGATATTATGTTCTCTTTTTAGATGATTATTCTAAATTTTTGTGGACGTTTCCAATTGCGAATAAATCACAAGTGTTTTCAGTCTTCATAAAATTTAGAGCGTTCATTTGTACCCAATTCGAAAGAGAAATAAAAAATATTCAATATGATAATGGGAAACAGTATGACAATAGGGAGTTTCGGGAGTTCTGTGCTAATAATGGGATCAATTTTCATTTTTCATGCCCTCATACATCTTCACAAAACGGGAAAGCCGAACGCAAAATTCGTTCCATAAATAACATTGTCCGAACTCTCTTAATTCATTCTTCCATACCCCCATATTTTTGGCATCATGCGATACAAATGGCCAAATATCTCCTTAACATAATTCCGTCCAAAGGTCTGACATATTCTTCCCCCCTCCAAATCTTATATAATAAGAATCCGTCTTATTCTCATCTTCGGGTCTTTGGGTGCTAGTGTTATCCGTTATTCCCATCTACCACAATTAACAAACTTCAGGCTCGGTCTACTCCATGTGTGTTTTTGGGTTATCCGTCTAATCATCGTGGTTACAAATGCTTTGATTTATCCTCCAAGAAAATCATAATTAATCGCCATGTCATTTTTTACGAAACCCAATTTCCGTTTACAAAAGTTCATACTCCCGAGCTTAGTTCGTATAAATTTTTGGATAACCAAATATCCCCGTTTATTATTCGACATTTTTCGGACATCTCCCGCACCCAAAACACTCCAGCGGGCCCACTGCCCGCTGGTCCCACTGGCACGTCTCGGTCAACACTGCCCAGACCTCTCACTGGAACTGGTCTAGTCCCAGTTACCGTTCTCAACCTAGCTTTTGCGTCCAGTTTTGGGCCAGCAGGCCCACTGCCTGCTGCCCAGTCCATCCCGAGCCCAGTAAATTCCCAAAATTCACTCAATTCTTCCTCGTGTCAAAGACCAGTCACTCGTAGTCAGCGGGGTATTTTTACACCTAAAAGACATTTTAATTTACATTCTAATATCTCTAAATCCCCCTTGCCCCGTAATCCTGTGTCTGCCTTAAACGACCCGAATTGGAAAATTAGTATGACTGATGAATATAATGCTCTTATTGATAATAAGACGTGGGAGTTGGTGCCCCGTCCATCTGGTATTAATGTTATCAGGTCTATGTGGATTTTTGCTCATAAGGAGAATTTCGATGGGTCATTTGCTCGACATAAGACGCGGCTTGTGGGTGATGGTAAGACTCAGCAGGTTGGGATAGATTGTGGGGAGACGTTTAGTCAGGTGGTCAAGCCGGCTACCATTCGCATTGTGTTTAGCCTGGCTCTTTCAAAGGCATGGCCTATTCATCAGTTGGATGTCAAGAATGCTTTCCTGCATGGTGATCTCAAAGGAACAGTCTATATGCATCAGCCGTTGGGATTCAGGGATCCCAACCGTCATTATCATGTCTGTTTATTGAAGAAGTCCTTATATGGGCTTAAGCAGTCTCCACGGGCCTGGTATACGAGGTTTGCTGACTATGTTTCGACCATTGGGTTCACTCACAGCAGGTCGGATAATTCCTTGTTCATCTACCGTCGTGGTTCGTCCTTGGCCTACATTCTGTTGTATATGGATGATATCATTTTGACGGCCTCTTCCGATGCCTTACGCCAATCTATTATGACCATGCTCAGCTCTGAGTTTGCTATGAAAGACTTAGGGCCATTAAGTTACTTTTTGGGGATTGCCATCAAGCGTCATTCAGATGGTTTGTTTTTGTCTCAAAGAAAGTATGCGGCTGAGATCATCGAGAGGGTTGGGATGTCATCCTGTAAGTCCACTTCCACTCCAGTTGATACTAAGCCCAAACTTGGTGCCACGACCGGCGTCCCTTACGAGGATCCGACCCGCTATCGCAATCTTGCAAGGGCTCTTCAGTATCTTACCTTTACCAGACCGAATATTACGTATGCTGTTCAGCAGGTGTGTTTATTCATGCATGATCCCAGAGTTGAGCACATGAATGCAATCAAACGTATCATTCGGTATATTCAGGGTACACTGGACTATGGTTTGCATTTGTTTCCTTCATCGACATCCACACTTGTCTCATACACTGATGCAGATTGGGGTGGTTGTTCAGACACCAGACGGTCTACGTCTGGCTACCGTATGTTCCTTGGAAACAACTTGGTCTCCTGGTCTGCGAAGCGTCAGACGACTCTATCCTGTTCAAGTGTCAAGGTTGAATATCGAGGGGTAGTCAATGTGGTCTCAAAATCATGTTGGTTACGTAATTTGCTTTTAGAGCTTCATTGTCCGATTCAAAAGGCAACCTTGGTTTATTGCGATAATATTAGTGCCATCTACCTTTCAGGAAATCCGGTTCAGCACCAACGCACTAAACATATCGAAATGGACATTCACTTTGTCCGTGAAAAGGTTGCTCGGGGTCATGTTCACGTATGCCATGTCCCGTCAAGATATCAGATTGCAGACATCTTTACAAAGGGTCTTCCCTCGGTCCTTTTTGAAAATTTTAGGGACAGTCTCAACGTTCGAAGACCGCCCACTATGACTGCGTGGGTGTGTTAAATATATACACAATATACATGTGTATATTATGTATAATAAGTCTCGGATTTGGTCCCAAAAATAGCTCTCGGATTTGGTTGTTTATGTAAAGTAATTTATGATAAATATTTAGTATCCTAGTTTAGGTAATGTTGTAATATAATTAGTAGTGTATTACCATAATTAGTGTATTACTATAAATGTATAGAATAAGGTTTTAGGAATAGAATAGGAATAGGAATAGGATTCTCTCCTATTATGTAACTTGTATATATAGCCTTTCAAGGAAAATAATCAAGGGGATTATTTCTTTCAGTTAACTGCGCTAATGACAGATTTACCCTTGGTCGTATATCTCTTCATGTTTCTATATAGTAGATAGTAGAAGTAGAAATATAGCTAGTTTCACTAAAATTATATATAAAAAAAAATTAGATGTGGTATTTCGAAAACTTGACCTCACCGTAGCCAATCAATACAATTAAACAATGAACAATAACTAGTCCTTGTGAGAAAATAATGTGATGCCGCGCAGGCCACGATAATATGAATGTATTTTGGTGGAACTATATGAAGTAAAAAAAGAAAAACAAGCTGAAATTAATGTGTGCATGTTGGAATTCTTGCAAAGGGCATGGTTTGTATATGTTGGGTCCGAGGCTACGGATAAGCAAGAATATGTAAGAACAAAATCGTAACAGCTAGAACAATTAAAACAGTTTCTGGATATTGCCTTCAATGTTGTGTCAACATTGTGATAAAACAGTTATAAACCTTTATAGAGTAAATGCAGCGGAAAAGTAAAGAGACACAAGGTTTATATTTTCAAGGGTATATATTAATATATCCCTTGATGGTCAATGACCAAAGAATTGTATAAATTATATACAATTAAAAATGAATTTCTTTTTACAAGATTTAACAATAAATGCGAAAAAAAAATTACAAACAAAAGTGAAGTCGCAGATGACTTCAGCCTAAAGTTAAAAGATCTAAAAAGACAAATACAACATCTTCATTACAATTGCTTGAAATATAAGCTTGATCTAGAATCTGGGCAGCAATAGTAATGTGGGATTCAGCCTAAAGTTAAAAGATCTAAAAAGACAAATACAATATCTTCATTACAATTGCTTGAAATATAAGCTTGATCTAGAATCTGGGCAGCAATAGTAATGTGGGACTAGATGTTGTTATACTACTTTAGGCTAAGTGTGTTGATCCAGTTTCTAAGGTGAATATCCGAGAGCTCTCTTCGTAATTCTTCTCGTTCAATTCTGGACATCGATACTCTGAAGCTCCCCTCTATTTATAGTGTGGAACTTCCCTTGAAATCCTCACTGGTTGGTTGCGGAGGCTGAGTAAAAGAAGGCTTCAGCTTGGACCGGTTCTTGCTCCTTAAAAAGCTCAACGTTCTGGACTTGGTCTTCACGATGCTTCCTCTCCAAACTTTGACTGTTTCTTTTACCACATTTTAAACACAACATTATTTTAAGCTTACCTAGGTCATTTTTTACTCACAGTAACACAACCTGTTTTGGCTGGAAGAATAGGAAAAATCGTTACAGAGATGTTGTCAGGAATGTTGTCACAACATTGCCGGCAACATTCTTATTTTCATAAGATGTTGTCCTGAGCATTTACAGATGTTGTCACAACATCCATCCAACATCAACAATCTCCCCCTTTTTGCCTTTCTTCACAAAACTCCATACGAAGCAAAAATGACTAGGATACTGATTCCCGGTGTAGTCCTTACATTCCAAGAATCAGTAGGATCAGTGCTATGCTCCCCCTTAACCTGCAGTATTAAATTCCAAACTGTGTTGTATCGATGATTTGATTAGGTAGGAGTTATGTTCTGTTAGTCGTGACTTACTTACAACAACTATGTAATCAGTCTACAGTAACCATTCATAACAATCCACATCATGCAAACATATATAAACAGCTTTAGAAAACAGTCATAATGTTTGCAAGAACAGACCAAATATCCCAAAGTAAAATATTACAAACCAAAAAAAATACTCTAAATGTCAGTATATCCATTATTCAAATAAACAGAGATTATCAGCACTTCGTCCATCAGCATGATCATCCTTGACTAGAGTAATCCAGTCACAGTAGCTTCCAGCCGCTTTCTGTGATCGATCACTCTGTGCAGCACCATCTTCATCTCCATAGCATCAGAAGTAGTCAGCAATCATCATCTCAACTCCTTTCCCCCTGCATCATTGGCCTGCATCCTCAGTAGTAGCAGCTCCCCCTGTCTATCTGCTTCCAGTAGCAACATCATCAGCAGCTCCCCCTATCTGTCTGCTTCCAGCAGCAACATCCTCTCCCCCTTTTTGTGAAGAAAGTAAGCCCACATAATAGTTCATGGCTCACACTATGTCTTGAATTTACCTGTCAAGTTTAGCAATGTGTTGTCGAAACCAGTCTTTGGCCATTGGGACCTTTCCTTGACCAATGTTGTCAGGAATGTCGGTAACATCCTTTGATATGTCAGTGTCTCATTCATCTTTCTTCCAGGACAGGTCAATAACCTTGTCCCTGTTGTTTACAACTGCTCGTTGTACTGAGTAGACCTCTAAGGCTCGACTTAGCTTTTCTCCTTTAGGAGTCTTAAAACCTTGGTTGAGCAGGATTTGAAAAATCAATGAGGGGTATGGAAGGGCAGAGTTGCTTTGTCTTTCTGCCAAGTTGGCAACATGGTTGAATATGAGGGTTCCTAAGTCAACTTTCTGATTCCTTCCAATCTTGAAAAGCAGTGATGCTTGATCAAGGGTCACTACTGTCTCGTTGAGGTAGGGTAGCCAGTTGTATAAAGCAAGTTTGTGCAAAGTGGCAAACAAGGCAGTGAATTTTGACACAGGACTGCGAGAAGCCCAAACAATGATCAAATTCCCCGTAAGATACTTGATCATCGAATTGAGTTCCTCCACGGTGGGGTTTGGTTGAGGTTCTCTTTCACTAATCCCAAGAGTGGAGTTGATGATATTAGGTGTAAAATTGTATACCTTGTTGTATAGGTACACTCTCCCAAATTTCTTTGAGGTTGTGTCCCTAATAACAAGCGTCAGATTAGCATAGAACACCCTAATCACCTTCTCACAATAAGGATTCTTACCAGATACAAAGCTTAAGATCTTTCGACTACTTAAGAAATCAATTAAACCATTTTTGGAGAATGAAGTTAGGTCAATCACCTTCTCCCCTCTAACTCCTCTATTTTTAAACCAATTCCAGTTACTGGAGCATGATTTCGTTTGAAACATGAAAGAGTAGGGAATTACCTCAGAATCTGTTTCAGATTCTGTGTTTTCTTGTTCGGATGAGGTGGCTGCAGGTGTTGCCTCAGATGTTGGGGCAACATAGTCTGGGTCTATTTTCTCGTCTGATGCCTTTGATGTTGAGGCAACATTTTTATCAAAATTCCAGTATGTTCTGCGGAACCCTTTAGGAATGAAGTTCCGTAGAGGTATGTCATCTGACATCTCCTCTTCTTCTTTTTCCTTCTCAGTTTCTGCTTGTGGAGTGGAAGTTGATGGAGCTCTAGAAGAACTGGGCACACTGAAATCGATGTCAGTTCCGCTGCTAGTAGTAGTATCAACAGGGAAAGTCGACTCTTTCCTGGATCTTTTGGCAGACTTGTTGTCACCGAATTGGTTTTCGAAAACCCTTTTTGACATTTGCATCGGAAATGTCGATTTTGACTGTCTTGAGGCAAGGTTTGAGAAATAAAATGTTGCATCAACATCGATTGGGTTTTCATTATCGCCTGGGTAGCTCACCTGTAATGGCTTATCTGAACCAAGCAGGATCATAGCCTGTGTGCAGTCCTCATCGACCGGTTTCAAGTCATTGATGAAAGTATAATGCTTGTAAACCTTGTTGCTATTTGCTGGACTAGTCGACATTAGGAAATAATCTTTGGTGTTTGTGAATTTTAGGGAAATGGACATAGGAGAGGGTTTTGAAGGATTGGGCGTGTTTGAGAAGCTTTGAGTTTTGAAAAATGACGGTGGTGTTTGGGCTGCCATGATTTGATAAATTGGCTGATGTGACGATTCCAAGGCAAAAATGGGAGGCTTCATTATGGCAAAAATATACTCACACTCAAACTCTTTTTCCTTAAATTTAGATTGTATAGAAGAATAAGAACTCTTTACACACCTAAAATAAAGGATTTTCACAGCACACAACATCATTTAAAATTTAAATAAAAACGGTCCTCCAGAATTTTTGGTTTTTCCGTTAAAGACTAAATACCAAAAACAAGAATAAAATAAGATAAACCAGATTGATCAATGTACTGGAACACGATGTTGTTAACGATGTTGGCAACATTTCAAGGTTAAACAAGCATTATGAGACTCCAAGGATTTTCTGATTTGGCAGATGACATTTCCGTATATGTTCCCTATGAGACTGATCGCTGGACTAATGTAACATTTTACCATTGTCCTTAATCAACTTAGTTGAACATATACATATTAAAAATATTGAGGAATTTTCAACCTTTTTGAAGCACGTGGTACTCCTATAGAATAGGAACGATACCAATCTTAGAGCTTTGCTCTTTTTGTATACATCTAAATCTTTAAGCAGAGGTTTCGCCTTCTTATGATACTTTTAGAGTCATGCTTGAATCTTTTGAAAAAATAGTGCAACATCACTACAACACTTATCATGTATATTGACTCAATCAGTAAATGTTACCCAGAATGTTAGGACAACATTTCGGACAACATCTACATAGTCTGTCTTATTTTCAAAGAAAACAGAGACCAAAAGATTTTTTCAAGCTAGAAAATCTCTCATGATCTAAAGGTTTAGTAAAAATGTCAGCCAGTTGAAAAAGAGTATTAACATGTTCGATTTGAACTAGCTGTTTTTCCACTAAGTCTCTTAAAATGATGTCTTATGTCTATGTGCTTTGTACGTGAATGCTGAACAGGATTTTTGAAAATATTAATAGCACTCAGATTATCACAGTACAAAATCATGGAGTTATTAGATATGCCATAGTCATCTAGCATATGTCGTAACCAGATCAGTTGAGCACAACAACTTCCGGCTGCCACATATTCAGATTCGGCAGTCGAGAGTGATACACAATTTTGTTTATGACTGTACCATGAGACTAGATTATTGCCAAGATAGAAACAACCACCACTAGCGCTTTTCCTATCGTCTACATCACTGGCCCAATCCGAGTCACTATACCCTATTAGATTAGGATTAGTGTCTTTGGAGTACCAAATTCCTAAGTCACTTGTACCGGCAACATATCGAATGATACGTTTAACAGCATTAAAATGAGATACCTTGGGACTAGCTTGGAACCTAGCGCAAACACATACGCTAAATATGATATCGGGGCGAATGTCAGTAAGGTATAAAAGGCTACCTATTATAGATCGGTGCAATGTTGGGTCAACATCTTGTCCAACATCGTCTTTACATACCTGTTGCGTAGAGCCCATTGGAGTCTTCATGTGTTTAGCATTTTCCAGATCAAATCTCCTAACAAGATTCTTGGCGTACTTACTTTGAGATACAAAGATCCCATCTTCATTCTGTTTAATCTGCAAGCCTAAGAAAAATGTTAGTTCTCCAATCATACTCATCTCAAATGTTGTCGACATTGCTTCGACAAACGACTTCAAGAAAGATTCTGTAGTCGAACCAAAAACAATATCATCAACATAGATTTGAGCTATTATTACATCTACACCGTGTCTTTTAATGAATAATGTTATGTCAGCTTCTCCACGGGTAAAACCAAACTCAACAAGGAAGTTAGTTAGACGACCATACCATGCACATGGTGCTTGTTTTAGTCCATACAAAGCTTTCTTGAGCTTGTACACATGATGTGGATGGTGAGGATCCTCAAATCCCTTTGGTTGTTCAACATATACTTCTTTGTCCAAGTATCCATTGAGGAAGGCACCTTTAACGTCCATTTGGTACAAGGTAATCTTTAGGTAGCAAGCAATAGCAAGAAGCAATCTTATTGACTCAATTCTAGCCACAGGAGCGAATGTCTCGTCATAGTCGATACCTTCTACTTGTGTATATCCTTGAGCAACAAGTCAAGCTTTATTCCTAACAATCTTCCCTACTTCATCTGATTTGTTTTTGAATATCCACTTTGTCCCAATAACATTTGTGTTGTTGGGTCGTGGTACCAAGTCCCAAACCTCATTTCGGGCAAATTGTTCAAGCTCCTCTTGCATGGCTTGAATCCAAAAATTATCTTTTAATGCTTCCCCAATATTTTTAGATTCAAAAGTAGATGTAAGACAAGAAAAACTTATCTGTTGATATATAATGGACATGCTCACATACCTTACCATTTCTTGGTAATTCATTGGCTCTTTCTATCTTGTAAGACTTTTATAAAAAAACTCCCCCTATCACCTGGTCGGATGGATGGTTCCTTTTAGTCATCGATGGAGAGTCTCTTCTCACTTGATCATTCAGTTCAGGAGCAGACTCCTCATCGACTTCGTCCCTTGTGTTCTCTCTTTGAGGTTCAGATGTTTCTTCTGATGTCGGGACAACATTTAAGACTACATCTATTTCTTCAGTGGGTTGCTCCTCTTCAACTGCAACCACAATGTTGTTTTCTGAAGATCTACCAGATATATCCAGCGGGTCATCAAAAATGACATTGACTGATTCTTGTATGGTCTTTGAACGAAGATTGTATATTCGGTAAGCATGGCTATTCTGAGAGTAGCCAACGAATATTCCCTTGTCACCCTTAGAGTCAAATTTAGCCAGTTGATCCCTGTCATTAATAATATAGCACACACACCCAAAGACATAAAAGTACCGCAATGTAGGTTTCTTTCCATTTAACAGTTCATAGGGTGTCATTTTGATCCCTGACCTTAAATAGATTCTATTAGTTATGTGACATGCCGTGTTCAAGGCTTCTGCCCAAAACCTCTTTGACAATTGCTTAGAACTTAACATAACTCTAGCCATTTCTTGTAAAGTTATGTTCTTTCTCTTGGCAACCCCATTTTGTTGTGGTGTTTTTGGTGCCAAAAATTCATGGAATATGCCTTTTTTTCACAAAATTTTGCAAAGGTTTGATTTTCAAACTCCTTTCCATGATCAGATCTAATTCTGAAAATCGAAGAACAAAACTGATTCTTAATCTTAGAGTAAAGTGTTCTAAACATCTCAAAGGTTTGTGATTATTCCTTTAAAAAATAGATCCAAGTAAATCTGGAAAAATCATCTACTATCACATAAGAATATCTCATCCCTCCTAGGCTATCTACCTCGATTGGACCCATAAGATCCATATGCAATAATTGGAAACAATGAGACGTACCTGAATGTTGTCTGTCATGTTGGACAACATTATGAGAGACTCGGGTCTGCTTTCCTTTCAAACAATCTTCGCACAGTGTTTTATCTTTTGGATCCAGTCGGGGAATGCCTCTGATAGCTTCAAATGAGATCACCTTCTCCAAGGTGCCGTAGTTGACATATCCCAACTTTTGATGCCAAAGTGTCAAGTCACCTACCTTTGCGGAGTTGCAAAACTCTTGTCTACCGACTAGATAGCAATTATCTCCAGTTCGGGTTCCTGACATGACATATTTATCTGCAGAATCTGTAACCTTGCATCCAAGCTTGTTGAATTTCACCTCGAGATCATCATCACATAGTTGGCTTATGCTAAGAAGATTAGCAACCAAACCTTTTACATGAAGAACATTTTTCAAGGCTGGTACATCTGGAACATTAAGAGTTCATTTACCAATTATCTTACTCTTACTTCCTCCTCCAAAGGTCACGTATCCTCCACTGAATGATCCATACTCCTTCAATAGACTTTTGGTACCTGTCATATGACGTGAGCAGCCACTATCGAAGTACCAAGAAACTGTAATGTTAGTACGCAAAGCAGTTATGCACACATTACATTTCAGATTCAGTTTGGGTACCTATTCTTTTTTCTTCCTTCTGCTTTCAGGCTGGTTGCTTTGAATGTTGTCAGTGATGTTGGGCAACATTGCTGATGACATTTTAGGCAATATTCTGAGTGCAGAGTTTTGAATTTTGTAGCAGTAGGGCATAAGATGTCCTGACTTTTTAGAGAATCTACATACAAACTTCGATCCAATCTTAGTGATATGAGAATTACTCGGATTTTCTTTGACAAATTTTATCCTCTCAGTTTGATTATGGATTCTGGAAGTGTTTGTTTTGCTAGGAGATTGGTACCCAAGCCCAGCCCTTGTAGGTTTATTGAAGTTCAATAATTCATTCAGTTTGGAGGTTCCCATGTTGAGCCTTTGAAAGATGGTCTCATCTACATTCATACGTGCACGAATCTTACCAAGCTCTAGGTCCTTCTTGGTAAGTGCCACCTCTAATCGGTTGATTGTGCCTTTCAGATTGCTATTCTCAAGAGTCAATAGTTTTGCTTTTGAGTCTAGTTGCTCAGATACAATGATTAAGGCTTTACAAAGATTTTGTAATTCCTTTATCACGTCATCTTTGGAGTCAACTAGATCCAAATTTACAGCCTCAGATGAAGAATTAAATCCACTAAAACAATTTACATCAGAATAGTCAAAGTATACATACCTCTCTGATGTTGAAGACATTTCAGATGTTGAGTCTGATGTTGTTCCTGATGTTGTCGCAACATTGTCAACAACATCTTTATCGTCAGACAGTAAGTGTTCGAACATGGCTGCCAGCATTGCTTGTGATTCTTCTTCTTGATCTCCTTCCTCCTCTTCATTCTCATCATCACTGAGAGTTACCCACATAACCTTACCAATTTTTCTAAGGGTGTTTGCACACTCATTAGCGTAGTGTCCTCAACCCAAGCATGCATGACACTACACTCCCTTGAGTTGTTTGGGATTGAAATTGGTACTGTCGGAGTTAGATTTCCTCAGTGGATTGTGATTTCTTTGCTCAGAAGGTGGCCTATTCGGCTGTTTATTGAAGAGTGGGTTTTGATGTTGTTTGTATTTGGATTTATTGTGATCATTGTTGATCTTTCTCACCATTGAATTGAATCGACGAGTAAGTAAGGCAACAGTTGCACCATTTCCCAGTTTCTCCAAGTTTTCTTCCTCGTTTTCCAATTCAGTTTCCGAGGTTTGTCCTTGGAGTGCCAAAGTCTTGTCTTTATACAGATCTCTTTGGCTCTTCATGTTCATCTCATATGTTTGAAAGATGCTCATCAAGGCATGTAGATCCATAGTAGCAAGATTATGGGCCTCTTCAATAGCATAAATCTTAGTATTAAATCTTTCAAGAAGAGATCTGAGAGCTTTATCCACAAGTTGTGTGTTGGTTAAAGGAGAACCAAGCACTTGACACTGATTAGCAATGTCAATTAACTTTTCAAAATAGGATTTTATATCTTCAGATACTTCCATCCTTAAGCGTTCGTATTGACTCAAAATCATGCGAAGCTTTGTACGTCGTACACTCGAGGTACCTTCACAATAAGTTTGTAAGGTCTCCCAAGCGTCCTTGGCCGTAGTACAATTCTGGATGAGTTTAAACATATAGAGATCTACCCATTCAAATATCGCATTTAGGGCCTTTTCATTGAAGCTCGCACTATTAATCTCTTCCGCGGTCCATTCAGATTCGGGTTTGGTAAGTATATCACCATTCTCGTCTGCTGGGTACTTGGGAATCACATAGCCTTCAGAAACTGATCTCCAAGCTCTAACATCAATGGATTTGATGTGCGAACGTAGTTGAATTTTTCAATAGGCATAGTTAGTTCCGTTAAGAATTGGAAGTCTACCAACGTTTTGTATAGCTGAGTCCATAGCCGTAGTATTCAGAATCAAACACTTATTGTATCAAGTGTTGGCTCTGATACCACTTGTTGGGTCCGGGGATACGGATAAGCAAGAATATGTAAGAACAACACCGTAACTGCTAGAACAATTAAAACAGTTTCTGGATGTTGCCTTCAATGTTGTGTCAACATCTGTGGCAACATTGTGATAAAATAGTTATAAACCTTTATAGAGTAAATGCAGCGGAAAAGTAAAGAGACACAAGGTTTATATTTTCAAGAGTATATATTAATATATCCCTTGATGGTCAATGACCAAAGAATTGTATAAATTATATACAATTAAAAATGAATTTCTTTTTACAAGATTTAACAATAAATGCAAAAAAGAAATTATAAACAAAAGTGAAGTCGCAGATGACTTCAGCCTAAAGTTAAAAGATCTAAAAAGACAAATACAACATCTTCATTACAATTGCTTGAAATATAAGTTTGATCTAGAATCTGGGCATCAATAGTAATGTGGGACTAGATGTTGTTATACTACTTTAGGCTAAGTGTGTTGATCCAGTTTCTAAGGTGAATATCCGAGAGCTCTCTTGGTAATTCTTCTCGTTCAATTCTGGATATCGATACTCTGAAGCTCCCCTCTATTTATAGAGTGGACTTCCCTTGAAATCCTCACTGGTTGGTTGTGGAGGCTGAGTAAAAGAAGGCTTCAGCTTGGACCTGTTCTTGCTCCTTAAAAAGCTCAACATTCTGGACTTGGTCTTCACGCTGCTTCCTCTCCAAGCTTTGACTGTTTCTTTTATCACGTTTTAAACACAACATCATTGTAAGCTTGCCTAGGTCATTTTTTACTCACAATAACACAACCTGTTTTGGCTGGAAGAATAGGCAAAATCGTTACAGAGATATTGTCAGGAATGTTGTCACAACATCGCATGCAACATTCTTATTTTCATAAGATGTTGTCCTGAGCATTTACAGATGTTGTCACAACATCCATCCAACATCAACAGTAAATATACCTCTTGAGACAGAATACTTGAATTGGTATTTTGAGGCACGATACTTGAGTTGGATCATGACATAAAAATGGCATATGTGATGGACTAAAGCCTCCCTTTGCCGGTCATTCAAGGGTATTCACACTTATTAAATAGTTAAAAACATGAAATATAATGCTGAGATGTATGTTTGTTGAGAAAATAATAGAAATGGTCACTTATGTTTGGGTAGGTTCAAAGTAATCCTTAAAATGCATTTTGAGTAGTTTTAACTTTTAAATTTGTTAAAAGTGAACACTCTTGATCTCCATCAAATATTGAACAAATTCTAACTGTTATATTTGGCTGAAATTGTGAAAAGAAGTTAGTGAGAACTGGGGGTTGTATCAGGTGGGTATGAACCCCTCTTCGATGAAAAATTACATTGTATATACAAGGTTTACATATTATTTATGTATATTTAGTAGACATTAATTCTCTTGACTTCTACATGCGTTTACCTTTTTATATTTAAAACCTCCTTAGTGAAAATCATGACTCCGCACTGGTGAGAACTCATATTTTGAGGTGTAATTTTATTAATTTATGTTATTCTTTGTCTATTTCTAGAGTAAGTACAACTTTTGTTATTTTTATACTATTTTGATCTTGGAGACCGGACATCATCTTTATCTATAATAGACTCTTTATGTTCCTCAAGTTCTATGAATTTTATTTCTCTTCCAAGACTTGATGTTTCTGAATTTTATTTAAGTTTGGATATGGATATTTCGATTTATATAAGAATGTTGTTTTATATCATTCTTGAAAGACTATATGTGTATACGTGTATATTTTGTATATTCGTATTGGAATTCTTGTACATGTGTAATTATGGTAGTAGTCTTGTATTAGGAAAAATTAGTACTCTTGTATTAGGAAAAAATAGATTTAATTTCCATAACTAAATATT
This sequence comes from Anisodus tanguticus, assembly GCA_034509755.1. Taxonomy (NCBI): domain Eukaryota; kingdom Viridiplantae; phylum Streptophyta; class Magnoliopsida; order Solanales; family Solanaceae; genus Anisodus; species Anisodus tanguticus. Next base: position 45,183,102 of record CM067549.1, on the reverse strand, counting down.
GTATATCATGTATATATACCTTTTACATTAATAAAAATAATCAAGGGATTATTTTCTTTCGGTTCTGATGTTCTTACTATGGTAATAAATTGAAACTCGATAATGTTTTTTTAATCATTTTTTTCTATTCATTAAAATGTTGGAATTAAACGTAGTTAATTGGATGAAAGTCCTGCTTACTTGTGGCACAAACATTTGAGTTATTTCTGCATCCAAATTTTACTGGTCTTGATATATATTTGGATTGCATCAAGGGAAAGCAAAGCATAGTTTGAAAAGTGCCACAAGAAGCACTCAGCTTCTTGAAATTATACACACTGATATTTGTGAACCCTTTGATATTCCATCTTTTGGTGGAGAAAAATATTTAATCACTTTTATCGATAATTTTACACGTTATGGATAAATCTATTTGCTTAAATGAAAAATCTCAAGCAATGACACTCTCAAAGTGTGCATCGGTGAGATTGAAAGGCAATTAGATAGAAAAGTGAAAATCATTAAGTCAGATAAAGGTGGTGAATATTATAAAAGTATAATGAATCCGGACAATGTCCAGATTCATTCGCAAAATTTCTCGAAGAACATGACATATGTGCACATTATACTATGTCAGGAATGTCTCAACAAAATGGTGTTGCAAAAAGGCATACTCAAATACTTATGGATATGTTTAGGAGTATGATGAGTAATTCCTTATTATCCAAGTGTGGATGTATGCTCTTAAAATCGTGTATATCTATTTAACAGGATTCCTAGTAAGGCAGTTTCAAAAGACCCATTTTAAAATTGTAGACCGAAAGGAAACCTAATTTAAGGAACTTGCAGTTTTAGGGTTGCCCAACGAAAGTTAGAATTTATATTCCACATGGAAAAAAAATTCTCGAACAGTAAGTGCTTACCTTATTGATTACCCAAGGAAATCTAAAGGGTATAGGTTTTACTGTCCAAATCATAGTTCGAGAAATGTTGAAGTCAGTAATGCAAGAACCATTGAGAATGATAAAGTTAGTGGTAGTGTTGAACGATAAAGTGTGAAAATAAATTAAGGGTAAATATTTCATTACCCATGAATGTGCTTACTTCTACATCAATAACAAATATTATTCATGTTGTCGAAGACTTTGACAATACTGAACAACATTCGGATGAAACACTTTAGGAAGGAACTAACTCACGAACATCTAACACAAATGAACCACAAAGAATTCTATTAACAAAACTCACAGAGAAAGAAGATTTGCTATTTCAGATGATTATGTAGTTTATTTACAAGAGTCAGATCTTTGACATTGTACTTAAATAAACATTTGATTTCATTTTCACAAGTCATAAAAAGTATTGGGTCTAATAAATGGATTGATGCCATAAAAGAAGAGTTAAAAGCCATAAAATACAATAAAGTCTGGGATCTCATTGAATTGCCGTAAATTTTTAGAAGAATTTGGTGTAGAAGGATCTTTAAGACCAAACACGATTCAAATGACAATGTTGATAGATATAAAGCAAGACTTGTTGTCAAGAGTTGTACTAAAAATGAGGCATTGATTATAAAGAGACATTTTTATCGATCTCGAAGAAAGGCTCGATAAGAATTATTATAGCGTTGGTGGCTCATTATGATTTAGATTTACACCAAATGAACATAAAAATTGCCTTTCTTAATGAGGACCTCCAGGAGTAAATTCATATGGACCAACCAGAGGGTTCCGAAATTAAAGAAAAAGATCAAATGGTGTGTAAGCTAAAGAAATCAATAAATGGACCCAAACAAGTCTTACGATAATGGTATATAAAGTTTAAAGATACCATAACATCTTTTGGAGTTAAGGAGAACATTGTTGATCGGTATATTTACCAAAAGATCAGTGGGAGCAAGCTTATATTCTCAGCCATATACTTTAATGATATTTTACTTGTTGCTAATACTTGGGCATATTGCATGAGACAAAAGATTTTCTCTCTAAGAATTTTAAAATGAAAGATATGTGTGAGCCTATATGATAGAGGTATAAATATTTCGTGATAGATAACAAGGATTATTGAGAATGTCTCGAAAAGGCTATATCTTTACATGAACAATTGTTCTGCGGGAATTGTTTCAATTCAAATTTAGTCTCATGTAATGTCCGAAAAATGATGTAGAATGAAACGAAATGGAGTCAATTCCTTACTTTTCTATTGGAATGCTAATAAGATATCATAGTAACCCTGAAATTAAGCACTGAAAAGTTGCAAAGAAAGTCTTGAGATACTTGAAAGAAACGAAGGATTACATGCTCATATTAGGAGATCCAACTGTTTGGAAGTTATTCGATACTAAGATTCAGACTTTGGTGATTGTGTTGACACTAGAAAATTCACGTTTAGATATTTGTTCCTATTAACTGAGAGAGCAGTACCGCAGAAGAGTTCTAAGTAATCTGTCAAAGCTACATCCATGATAGAAGCAGAATTTGTGGCATTTTTGAAGCCACAATTCATGCATTATGGCTGCAAAACTTTATTTCTGGACTTGGGGTTGTCACACCATTACCAAGCCGTTGAAAATTTGTTGTAATAATACTGCAATAGTATTCTTCTCCAAGAACGATAAGTACTCCAAAGGTGCCAATCATATGGAACTAAATTATTTTATCATTGAGGATGAAATTCATAAATAAATAGTGTCAGTTGAGCATATTAGGACTCATCTCATGATCACCAAAGACATTTAAAGAACATGTACATAAAATGGATATTGGTTGCACATATGATTAATATATTTATGATTTTTGACACTTTGAGCTCAATTGTATGTTTATGATATACATTGCACACGTTATTGTTTTGACATATTGTAGGATAAGAATCAATGAAACATAGTTATGGACCATAATGTTAATTTTTTTTATAGCTTATGAATCTGGTATGATAAGTTTCTAATGTTATAGTATATGAAAGGGAGTATGTAGCACAAAATTATATATAATTGTCATAACTCGTACTAGTGATTTACCATATTATAGTATGTATGACAGATATTATAGAAAAAATTTATTTTATGAGCAACTAATGTTTGTGTTATTAAATATTAGTGGTGTGTGTTCATTGAGCCAAACAGGAGAATGTTAGACTTTTATTATTTGTGGCCCAATTAATGTAAAGTCCATAACTAATGTTTAATGAAAGATAAATCTCGTCCATTAGATTGGTTATTTGATGAACGTACCAAATTAAGTAAATCTCATCCGTTAGATTGGTTATTTGATGAACGTACCAAATTAAGTCACAACTTTATAAATTGGTCCTCCCTCCACTCATTAGGGTTACCATATATTAACTACACAATTTCATTGTCGATGGTTGTGGTAACGTAAGGCTAGGGCAAGGAGGTAGAAATCGATTTTCGACTAACGCTTTCGCTCCTCTTTATGATGATGTGTTCTACATCAAGCATATTTTTTATAATGTCTCTCTGTAAGCTTATTGTGTTCAAGATCCTAGTGTGCATTTAAATTAAATTTACAGGTTAGGCATACTATTTAGAGTGGATTTAATGAGGGTAGAACATCCTGCCGTAGTTAGGAAATTAGATCTCATACACGCTAATTTTGAAAGAGTCAAGAATGAATTAGAAGTCATTTTGGCGAAGTCTTGTGGCTGATAAAGAAAAACCTAAATAATTTCCAAAAGACTTTCCTTCTCGGATATTAAAAGACGAGGAGACATAGTTTTTATGAGCATGAGTGGAATATTTAGGCCTCATTTATTTTCATTAATATTAAAACGCCTGAATCTGAATTATTAAGATGTTGTCTCTAAATCTGAACACTGAATGATTAAGACATTTGTTTGTCAACATCTGAATGTGCATAATGTATTTATTTAAATAAAATAAATATATAATTCAAATAATAGATAATTAAATATTAGAAAATAAATATAAATCTAATAAAATAAAATTATTATTTGATAAGAAAATGAAAATTTATGTTCACTAGTGATAGTGGAGATGCTTTGTAGTGGGGATAATTGTGATGGTGAAGGTGGTTAGTGTTATAGTGACTGACGCGATAGTGACGATTGGTAGTGGTGGTAGTGGTGGAGTTGGTTGATGTTAGTAATTGACAGTGTTGGTGGCGGTGACTAAAGAATATGTGGTAGTTGACGATGGTGTTGACGGTAGTTGGTGGTGGTGCTAATTATGATGGTAGAGGTGGTTGTTAGTAAAGATCGATCGCAGTGATGGTAGTGGCTGATAGTTGTGGTGGCAACGACGGAGACTACGACGACTTCGGCGGTTGGTTATTGAGAATTGTACTAGTAGTTGACAATAGTGATGGTTGTAATGGCAGAGATGATGAAGGGGTAGTAGTATGGGTAGGTAGGTAAGTGGGTGGGTGGGATAAATGGGAGTGGTGATGGTAGTGGTGGTAGTTGTCAGGTGTGGTTAGTGGTGTGGGGTAGAGGGATGAGGGTTGGGAGGGTAGTGGTGGTTGTGGGTGATTATAATTTTAGAGGTGATTAGTAGTGGTGGGGGAGGGTAGGGTTACACACACACACATATATATATATATATATATACATATATATATGATATATATGTGTGTGTGAGTGTATTATATACGCACACCACCTGCAGCTGGTACAGACTATCACAAAAGAGCCCGAAGAGGCCAATATGATGTGATGATGTGATGCCCTGTGTGACGATATAACCCGATGCCCACATAGGCGGTTATGGGAGAATTCATGTGTGGACATTAGTATACCGCATTTGCATTATGCATACATTCATTAATCATTATATGGTATTATGCCCACAGAGGCTGTTATGGTAAGGAAGATGTCTGATGAGGCTGATGTATATGGAAACTGCATTGTGCATAACATTTAGGCATACGTATTAGGGCCCTCATAGGCATTTACTGATATTCAGTTGTTTCTGTTTCAGACTATGATATATCTCTGCTATGTTATTTCTTATGCCTGACATACTCAGTACATCAGTCGTACTGACGTCCCTTTTATTGGGGATGCTGCGTTTTATGCCCGCAGGTTCATATTGAGAGAGTGACAGTTCGCGCTAGTAGGTTGCTAGTTCAGCTGGTATTTGGAGCACTCTATTCGTTTCGGAGTTGCGGTCTGGTCGTGGTATATTTTACTCTTTAGAGGCTTGTAGATAGGTGTCATGTGGTTAGTTGTCATGTAAGGCCTTGTCCTTGGTATATAAATGGATAAGTTGGGGCTTCTGCGTTGAAACTTTATATAATCTATCACGGCCCCGTCCGTGTTTAAATATGTTAAAGGGTGGAGTATACATGTGGTGCCCGCGCGGGTAGGGTCCGGGTGTCCGTCGTGGCCCTCCGGTTTGTGTCGTGACAGTTGTCATACAATTATTGATCATCTAAATGTCTTTGCGCACCTTTCGTGTCGAAAAACCAATTTCAATAAATCTGAAGTCTTCGACTCTAAGGCCTCATTTATTTGCACTTAATGAAGGTCCGAATCTGAATGACTCATACCATCGGCTATTAACTGCATTAATTTAAATTAAGACGTAAGCATGTATTTGGTCTGAATAGGCACTAATTAATAAGATCTTGAACAAATTCTTAATATCATTAAGAGGTATTTTTGTATGAATAATTTTTACTACTATTTTGTCCACAACAACCAGCTACACCCCACCTCCCAACCCCACCTCACCCTTTCAAACCTACCCTTCCCCATCACTACTAATCACCTCTAAAATTATAATCACCCACAACCACCACCAACACCCTCCCAACCCTCATCCCTCTACCCCACACCACTAACCACACCTGACAACTACCACCACTACCATCACCACTCCCACTTATCCCACCCACCCACTTACCTACCTACCCATACCACTACCCCTTCACCATCACTAATCATCTCTGCCATTACAACCATCACTATTGTCAACTACTAGTACAATTCTCAATCACCAACCGCCGAAGTCGTCGTAGTCACCGTCGTTGCCACCACAATTATCAGCCACTACCATCACTACGATCGATCTTTACTAACAACCACCTCTACCATCATAATTAGCACCACCACCAACTACCGTCAACACCATCGTCAACCACCACATATTCTTTAGTCACCACCACCAACACTGTCAATTACTAACATCAACCAACTCCACCACCACCACCACTACCAATCGTTACCATCGCGTCAGTCACTATAACACTAACCACCTTCACCATCACAATTATCACCACTACAAAGAATCTCCACTATCACTAGATGTTGTCATATATATATATATATATATATATATATATGTTGAAAATAAGCATAGATCCGGAGATTCTCGAATAGGGCAACCTTTCGAACTGCTGCTGAATCCATGGGCAAGCAAGAGACAACCTGGCGAATTGAAACATCTTAGTAGCCAGAGGAAAAAAAAGAAAAGCGATTCCCGTAGTAGCGGCGAGCGAAATGGGAGCAGCCTAAACCATGAAAACGGGGTTGTGTTTTATGGATTCAGTCAGCTAAACTCCATCAAACTCCTCAATCAATATCAACAAGATGTCGTGACCGCTTAGGCTTGGTTTACTTTGGTTTGAATGTAAACTAAAATAAGCGGCATTTTATATATATATATATATATATATATATATATATATATATATAATATTTACCATATAGTAATGTGCATAACACAAGTGGTCCAGGGTAACATATGAATGCAATGCAAATGAAATGCATGAATAATAATAAAACACTCGAAGTGACATAATATTCTTTACACCTTTGGTTAACATTGGGAACATCAACATCTTTTTCGATGTGCCTTATTAAGGTCTTAGAAACATACTTGGATATTCTTTCAACATAGGAGTCGATGACTTGATCACCCCTAACTACTAAGAGTAAAGTAATTTATGTAGTAACACGATGGTTATGTTTCACACATAGAATTATGTCAAAAGAAGGAAAGAGCCTTGCATACCTTGTTGTCGAAATTAACTAAGTTCCGCGGATCCTTGTAAGATCTATGAACGATTATCTACACCATATGAATGATTTACATCATAATCGGATCAATATACTAGAAATCGCTTCATTGAGACATTCTAGCTAATACTTTGTACGCGTAGAACCTATACTCTTTCTATGTCGAACCCTATGCATATAACCACACAATCCGCCCTTCTTAATCCTTCTTCTTACTGCTATAATATCCAAAACAGTACAACCATTTCACATGCAACCCTAATACCCTACAATTACGGCAGTCCCGACAACATCCAACCCAACCTTAGCATTTTCGATAATCATTTTAGAGCTAATGACAAGAATCTTGTTCTGAACTTGTATAAACTTTAGGAAAAAGAAAGATTACCTCTTTTAAGCGCAGTGACGAGCGTCGTCGGAAAAAATTTCCTCCCAAACAGCTTCCGATAAACAGAAACAGAACCCCCAAAATTGACTTGAGCTAGAGTTTCTCGAACTCAAGGCATGTGCTTGATTTTCTGAGTGTTCAAGCTTGTTTGAAGGGTTTAATTTTTGCTAGATCAAGGCCCAAAACACCATGAATGTTTCCCCCTTTGGTGAGCAGAAGCTTGCGAAAAGTCCCCAAATTCGACCGAGAATTTTTAGAACTCACCAACTGAGATTTCCTCTTTCTGATAGAAGTGTGACAATCTCTCCTCCACGGAATGATTTCTACAGAAGCTTTGAAGAAGGTGAAGGTTGTTTATCAATGGAAAAGAGATGAATGTTTGGAGTTGTTGTGAACCTCCCTAAGCTGCCACCGATGCTTATAAGGCTTAGTCAGTGCGATGATATGTTTCAGTGCTACACGTAGTATCCCACTAGATGTTGTCCCCCTAATTATAATTAATTAATTTCACAATTAATTAATTATACACACACTTAAATTCCCGATCTCAATTCACTTAAATCCTGACGACTTATAAAACTTCCTCATACTCAATGTCATAATTCTTGCAATATGACACTAGTCCATAACCTCTTTGGGGATATACAATTATTATTATTAATCCCCGTTGTCGCACTTGTTAAATCCAAAATTGTTTCGGGATCACGTCCTTTCATATACTAATTTTCTTATTAGCACATATAAATATTCTTAAACTTTCCGGGAACCGGGTCTACATGCCTACGTTTACGCATTCAAACTGTTTCCCGAAAGGACGGGTGTTACAACAACTATGGAGAGTAATGTGAGAGGCAAGTATAATAAAGAAATTGTGATATGGGCGGACCATATTTATTAAGGATAATAAAGTGTCAGTTATGATAATCCACCACTAAATAAATTTGACGCGAGAGTATTTTCATACTCAATATAAAAATATAGAGAGATAGGGATATGAGCTTAATGAGAGAAGATACATTTTTTTCCATCAAAACTAACCACTTTGTATTACTGCATCAATGACTTACATAGTTTAAATATAACCTTAGCATCATATATAATCCACTTGGGAAAACTTCTCCCAAGAGAGATCTCCTCCAACAAAGAAATAGAAAAACTAAGAGCTAATGTTTTCAAACCACTAGGAATATATATAAAACTGATATGATCAAACAAGCTTGAGAGCTTCCAGATGTCTTCACACATCACTTCTATCTCATGAGGGATACATAAAAATGTTATATCCATTTCACGAGGGAAGATACATAAAATGGTATAACTTCAAATTTATAAGATACAACACATTACAATTAAAAAGGATTATAAATTTATTCCAAATGAAAATTTATAACCTTACATTGCCTTTAAATTTTGTTTATGTTGTAGTTATTTCGTGTATTTTTAGTTGCCTTAAATGGAGATAAGAATGAATGAACATAATTAACGTATTCAAGATCCATACTACTATTTCTTATATAATTTTTTTTTATATAATCAATATCGAATATTTTAGCCCAATTACATTGAATTCGCCCGTATAGAGCCCTTACTGTTAAATAGGGCATTAAGTGCTCCTAGGAGTTTTTTTGCGATTGTTCGAGCACTCTACTTCTAACTAACTAAGAACCCAACACGACCACGAAAAGCAATGCCTTCAAATAAGGAAAGAGGGTAAAAAATTACTCTTAAATTATTTAAAATAGATTATCATTTGTTTTGTTGTTGGCTCGTAAGTGCCCTCGTCGTTTGTCAAGTAGATAACAATGCAATCCTCACTAAACATTACTCCAACTCATAGAGACCATTTTATAATTTTTTGCTGAGATAACTCCACGGATAAAAATCCTCCCCCACTTTTAATTAAACCAATATAACTTTTTTTTAAATAACAATTAAAAAGAAAGATTCCTACACAAATCAATAACATTATTCCACCCAATACAAAACCCAAATCTTGATTGAACCAAAACTCTAAAATAAGACTTGACATAGTCTTTTTGTTTTGATTTACTAAATCCACAAAAAAAGTTCATTAAATCCAACAAAACCCAACAAAAAGACAAGCAATCCATTTTTCTTGATAAAGAACAACAAAGTATACCCAATATAATTCTATAAATAGAGTCCGAAAAAAATAGTGTGTACACAAATCTTACTTTTACGTTGTGATTTCACTGAAATTCAATAACATCATTTCACCAAATTCAAAATCTAGCTCCTAATCGAACTGAAATTTCACTAAAAAGATACGAGAATGTTTTTTTTTGTTGCTGCTTCAATTCGCTAAATCCATAAAAAGGATTGAAAAGTTATATTTTCAAGAAATTAAGCATAATATGCATCAATTGGATATTTTTATTTAATGAAGGACAATATCGATATAAAAGATTAGTGGAGGTTTTTATCTTTGGGAAAAAGCTAAATATATGATATCGAACTATCGGTAATGACTCATTTATGTCATTCGGCGTTACCAAAATAGCTCATCCATGTCATTTTTCATTAATGCCGACGTTAATGAAAAATGGCATGGATGAGTATTTTGGTAACAACAATAACATGGATGCGTCATTTTGGTAACGACAATGATATAAATGAGTCAAACTATTAACGAGTGTCATAAATGAGTCATTTTCGATAATTTGATGATGTATTTAAACTTTTTTCACTTTATCATTACACGAAGCTCTATTTCAGCAAAATTTTAATTTTGTAAAGATAGTATTCGCGAAGTTACAATAATTCTAATGAGAATGATATTTTTGAGCTATTAAATAAAAAACGAAAAAGATAAAGATAAATTTCTCATTTTGAATAATTCAGGGACTATATTGACCCTTTTCCTATTATAAAAGTACTAGAAGGAATTTTGTTCATAATTAAGTATTTTGATATTGATAATAAATACGTACATTCACATGATATATATATATATATATATATATATATATATATATATCCGGATATGCGCTATCTATATATTTCAAAAAGTGCTTCTAATCTAACGGCTGTAAAATACACAAAAGGCCCACTACCTTAATATGCACCGTTAAAACCAAATAAAAAATCAAAAGAAAGCAGAAAAAGAATTTAATTCGAAAAAAAAGAAAAAAAAAATCTCCATTCTCAAATCCAAAACCTCTCCTCAATTGTCATGGAGGCGAATGAAAGTAGTGGACTGAGTTCTTACTTCCACCACCACCACCAACACCACCACCAACCACCGCAAAACCCTAACCCTACCACCAATGATTCGCCGAGCAATGGAATTGTTCCGAACAACCCTACCACCGCCGCTGTGTACACTGGTTCGCTGCCGTCGGCGGTGTCTCCGGCGATGGAGAGTGTGAAGAGAAAGCGAGGGAGACCTAGAAAGTATAGCACGCCGGAGCAAGCTGCGGCTGCTAAACGTCTATCGTCGGCTTCGGCGCCGCCTAAAAAGAGAGATCATCGATTGAGCGGTGTTGTTGGAGCTGACGGCGGTGGTAGTTCGTCGATGAAATCTCAATTGGCTGCGCTGGGTCAGTCTCTATCCCTGATTCGATCACGCGCGCGCACGCGCCACTGCGGGAACTTTGTTTTGTTGAACTAAGAATTTCAAGAATCTGTTCTTTGCCTATTATATTCATCTGTTAGAACGTGTTTGAAAAAAATATCGTGCTACATTATACGCACATGCTCTGTATATAAAAGCAATTGAATCCGTATCTCTTTTTTATTTTTATTTTATTTTAAGCCTTTGTTTATTGGATACTTTATTCTTGTGTTGGACCTCCTTAACCCCTCCACCTTTATTTTTTTCCTTAAACTATAAAGTTTTAAAAATGTGATCTTGTTGGTTTTTATACAGTAGAAAATATGTTACCTTCTCCATGTTATTATCAATGCCGAGGGTCTATCGGAAGGTAAGGGTAAGGTCTGCATACATCCACTCCACTTGTGGGATCACACTAGTTTTGTTGTTGTTGTCCATGTTATTATCAATGGCATTGCTGGATAATTGAGGAAAATTTTACTCAGCAAACTAAGAGGCAATCTAAGAGAGATATGCATGACACCATAAATTGCCTCTAAAATTTACTTCTTCCACCATTATTGTGCTTTGCTTTTGAATTAGATGTCTAAGCATAAACAAGTTCGGTGTCTCTTGCTTTATCCTTGGCCCTGCTGGAAAGGCTGGGGGTTATGGGGTGTGCAATTGGAAGAGCTTAAATTATTTTTTTTCGTGTATATTTACATAGTGATTATGTTTAGACCTGTATGTTGTTGTTGTTGTTGTTGTATATTTTCATAGTGATTATGTTTAGACTTTGAGCTAGTTTACTCTGTTGCCGATGTTACTCAATTTTATCCTATTGGTTTCTGCAGGTAATGCTGGTCAAAGTTTTACACCTCATATCATCAGCGTGTCTACTGGAGAAGTATGTTCAGAAATTTTCTTCCAAATTCTCTAATAATTCCTCTCATTATATAAAGTTCACCGTTTGAGGAGAGCCTTGGAGTAACTGGTAAAGTTTCCTCCATGTGACCTGGAGGTCACGGATTCAAGCCGTGGAAATAACCTCTTGCAGAAATGCAAGGTAAGGCTGCGTACAATAGACCCTTGTGGTCCGGCCCTTCCCCGGACCCCGCGCATAGCGGGAGCTTGGTGCACCGGGCTTCCCTTTTTTTTATATAAAGTTCACCGTGATTGAATCGATGATAAATGATTCCCTCGCATCTACTTTTATCTGTTTCTGATAGATAGTTTCACTTAGGTATCTAATTAATTCTCAAAAATGTTCTTGAAGGAAGATACTTTTTTTTGAGCAGATAAATTGGATAAGGGATCAAATAAATTGGAATTGTTAAAAAAGAAAGTTTATCTTTTTTTGTTAAAAATAGTTGTATACCAAGCTTATACTTGTGGAGTAAGGAAACTAGGATAGAAGATATGAAGCAACTTGTTGAGTTCCTAGACAGTATGAAGTTAATGCTGAGTTAAGAGCATTTAGATTTGTTGCTGTATTGGCACTTTGGCAGTACCTCCTTGATACTTGCCTTGAAAAATTATCCTATTTTATAAAATAAAAAAAGAATGGATAAAGAGGTCGGTAAGTTTATAAATTGTACTGGGGGAAGTTATAGGTGTTGCGACTTTCGGATATCTGGAACTTTGGAGCTATTAGTTGAATATCCAACTGACGATACTTCCAGTGGTGGATATATATTAGCGGATGTGGGGCACGTGAACCCATCCTACTTCGCGTTACTATAGATTTCCTGTGTAATTTCTGACATATTTGCTATATAGTGCAGTTGGCACCCATGGTCTATAAGTGCCGTGTGGTGCCTAGGCTCAAGACTACATGGGCATATATATGATATTTTGTTTTTTAGCTCTTCTTTTCATCTCCTGTTTCCATTCTACTTTTTTTATCTCTCGTTTCCGTTTTTTTCTCCTTTTCTTTCTCTCCTTGATTGCATCACCAACGCGATTAATTCTCCTAGACTTTATGGTAAACAACAAAAGATTTGAAGATTAGCTATTGATTACTTTAAATTGAGATTTGTTTATTTTGAACCACTGTAGATTTATCTCACTATAAATAATTTACATGACTATAAGATCTAAGTTCTGCGACGAGACTTGCTTAAATTTCGTTTCAATCAAATTATTGTTTAATCATATTTTTATTCCAATCAAGTTGTTGAAGTTTTGTCTATAATTTAATATTACAAAATCTAGTTTGTTGTAAGCAATTTACATAGAAAGAATTAATCATATGCTCTATGGCTTTTTGGTATTTTCGTACTTCTTTTTGCACTAGATTTTGCACAAAATTTAGTTTCTGCCAGCATTATATTGTCATTAGCATTCCACTTTCGTCTTTGTTTTAAATTTTGATGGTAAGAACTCAATGGTCTGAGAACATAATTTATCTCTTTGGAAATGTTCAATATTAATGATAAGTCATAATAAGTTTTCCAATGTTATTCTTTCAGTTCCACTGGAATGCTTTTGGTTTGTGTTCCTTCTGACCTCAGTAGCTAGATGTGATAGGAAATCTTTGCCTACCATTTTCCTATCCGGGTATACGAATTGATCTTAAGTCAAATTGGTGTTCCGTAGTACCGTTACAATTGTGACATGGCATCTCACTATCCATGTAAAAGTACTGCATATTGTTAATTTCTTGTTGCACTAACCTAAATGTGCCTTTAATATATTCTTTTTCTGTTCCTAGCCCATGTAGGGCTGAGCATGTCAAACTAATTTCTGTTGTTTTGTGATCAAACTCGTGATGCTGATATTAGTTGTCATAAATATATTCAGGGTTTTAGTCCTTTTACTCATTCATTCATTGTTCATCAGAATATAATATTAGTGTTTCCTTAACATGCATGGTAGCTCAATGGTACATCACAGTTCTTAAGCAACTGCATTGGAGATGTACTTTTTCAAGTTTTCTCAATATAAATTACTTAATTTACACCAATAAAAAAATTACTTAATTTATAGACCCTTGTGGTCCGGCCCTTCCCCGGACCCCGCGCATAGCGGGAGCTTAGTGCACCGGGCTGCCCTTTTGCCCTTTTAAGTGCCAAAAAAAAATAATCGGAAACAACCTCTCTACCCGTCAAAAGGTAGGGGTAAGGTCTGCGTACACTCTACCCACACAGACCCCACCTGGTGGGGATTATACTGGGTATGTTGTTGTTGCCTTCTGACTACGCACTGTATTTATCTCTCATTTTATGCTTATGCAATTTCTGTAATTCACTTAACAGGATGTCGGTCAGAAAATCATGATGTTCATGCAACAAAGCAAACACGAACTATGCGTATTGTCAGCATCTGGCTCAATCTCCAATGCCTCTTTGCGTCAACCAGCAACATCTGGAGGAAGTATTACATATGAGGTAGAAAATTTCTTACTGATGCTGTTGAATGGGAAGCGCTGATTCTGCAGACAAACATAGGTCAAAAGCATAATAAGGAAATGCAAGATTTAATTATATAAAGAAGGAAATTATGGTTTGTTTTGTGTCGTTGTTGATTGGATCTATCCAAAAAATTTACTCCTGTTGATTAGAATCAGGATAACTTGCAAAAACATACTGTTAATAGGAAACATCAATTCAAACTTGGAATTGTTAGATTACCCCGTATTGTCTCTGAAATTTGGTAAATTCCCATGGGGTTCTTAATTGATTGTCACACGTGTTTCACAGACAGTGTAAATTTTCTATAATGTTACTGGAACCTAAGCCACAATGAATCTTTCCTTTTAAGGTGTGTTTGGTATGGAGGAATTTCCCATGTTTGGTTAGTCAAAATTTTTGGATAATAGAAAAAAAATTGGATAATATTTACAAGTGGAATTCCACAGTAATTGACTCCTCTCAACTTCCAACCAGTGTTGTCAAAGGTGCGCTTAAGCCCTGAAGCGAGGCTCAAACCATGTTGAGTGCTTTGCCTCGCTTTATGTGCGCTTCAGTATCATCATCAAGGCCCTAAGACATACTTTTCCTTGCCAATGAGCCTCTCTTGAAGAGGTGACACTAGATAATTAGTATTTCATTTTATCGTAATGTTTTTACAATTTCTTTGTCCATATATTTGTTATTTATGCTTATTATTAATAATCTTGGACTAAACATACATATATTTGTATATTTGCACCATTGCGCCTTTTTTCATTAAAGCCCATGCTTTATTTGCGCTATGCGCTTAAAGCCCCAATTGACCTTAGAGCTTTTTTGCGCTTTTCGATTTTGATAACACTGCTTCCAACACACACTACCCCCACCCACAGCCCCCATCCCCCCACCCCCCGACCCAATGAGATAAGGCCTGCCATGGATAACCCCCCATACCCCACACCCCCGGGCCCCATCTCTATAGTGTTTGTCTATATTATATACAAATGCTTTTGAGACAATATGTTCTTCTTATGTACCAGACAGAAGAAAATAAATAAGGAAACCACTTATTGTTCCAGAACATCTCTATGTAACTCTTTTGCCTTAATTTTTTTCTGTGATGTGAAACCTCTTTTGCCTTATTTTAATTTTGTTCCTTTTTTAATTGATGAAGTAAGACTTTACTTCAACCCCTTTGTTCCTATGTACTCACATTTCCTATGTTGTGGTTCAAGCACAATTATGTATTTTTATGGGACCAGTGATAACTCGACCAATTACCAAATACTCCCTCCGTTTCACAATAAGTGGTTGTTTAGGCCTTTCAATTTTTTCCAAAATAAGTGGTTCTTTAGAATTTCAAGAATACTTTGGGCACGTTCTTCCAAAATTGCCCTTGTTTAAATAATCAACATTTATTAACTACATTTTCTTTTTCTAGGCATTGATTAGGGGTAAATTAGTAAAAGCACTCCTAATTTGCTAGGAGTGAGCACTTTCCTAAGGGTGTGCGCAAGCTAAAAGAACCACTTATTATGGAATGGAGGGAGTACTTAATACTTGTACTGAGATGCAACATTGAAAAATATATCAAGTACAGTAAATATTCCTCAGAACATAGAGCTAGCATTTTGTGGTCATTTTTCTGTTTTAGAGATAGTGGTGGAACTTATTTCTAGGACTATAATATCTTCATGATTCTATAAATAAGAGGAAGAAGATTTAATATTTCATACATTTAATGTAAATCAGAGATATGTCAACTAACACTTGATCACATCTACTATCGCCCAAATGGCCAAGAAAGACCATCTTAATTTTGGTCTTAACACTTGATCACATAGCGGGAGCTTAGTGCACCAGGCTGCCCTTTTTTTTTTTTGCATGTAAACGACACATTTGAGATGCCTAAATTGTATCCATGCTGTATTACTAGGATTTAGGACAAGCTTATCAGGGTTTCCCTTTTTCCTTTTTGGTGATGGTAAGCTGTCATTAGCATCATTATTCTATGCCAGGGGATCATCACTTCCTGCCTGTCATAAGAGAAACATATTCAAAGGTCTTTTGTTGCATTTTTCCTGAAATGAGGTATACATCACAGGTATCATAACTGTGTTACTTCATGCCAGGGGCGATTTGACATTCTCACTCTATCTGGATCTTATGTACGCACTGAGATTGGAGGCAGAACCGGTGGGCTGAGTGTGTGTCTGGCAAGTACTGACGGTCAAATTATTGGAGGTGGAGTTGGTGGTCCCTTGATAGCTGGAGGCCCAATTCAGGTGGTCTATTTTCTAGAATATTTCAAGTGTTTAGTATGATCTTAGCCATCAACAGAATTAATTAAGATAGTGATCTTAAGATTAGCTTATTTGAGATTAGTTTAAAAATATGTGAAAAGCACCAAGCAGCTGAATAGTTGTCATACTTTCTCACTGATAACTGGATACCTAACCTGAGACTCATTATGTTTCTCATTTTTATATTATTTTATAAATTTCCTTCTGCTTTATCCACCAATGAAGTGGTTGGTGAAGTATCTCTCCATGTGTAAGGTTGAAGTTTTCTCATGGTAATACAAATTACTACTAATATGTACAACTCTTAAATAATACAAAGACCCTTAGAAAACAAGAAGTGGTGATGCTTATCAAATAAGGACAAGAAGCAGTGATCTATTTAATTTGCTTCCTAATTTCTGACGGCTTGTTATTGACTATGTTGGTAGGTGATTGTTGGCTCATTTTCAGTTGACTTGAAAACTGGGGGAGTAAAGCACGATACGTCCCCGCAATTTGGTGGGTCGCCAATATCAAGTGTAGGCTTTCGTTCGGTGGTTGATTCTTCTAATCAAAATATGGGTGAAGGTCAGTTTATGATGCAATCTCGTGGTATGCAACCAGCGCCATTACATTCAACTGATTGGAGGGTTAGCGCCGGTCAGGGCATGCACCAGTCTCCAGAAAATGGGGACTATGGCCACCTTCAAGATTAGGAAAAACATGTCGTATTAGGAGTAGTGTGATTAAACTTTCCTAAGTTATAGGTTCTTTTTGGAAGAGAACATACAAACTCTTTAAATTTGTACAGGTTAGCAACACTTCCCTGCAGTGTCTTTTTTGCAGATGAAAACTGCTCCCAAATTCACTGATGTGTGGACCTCAGAATTTCTTGCTCTGAATTACCTTGCTGTCTTTGTGCTTTAGAGTTGTTCTCTCTTTTTGTTGGTTGGGTATGTTTAGGATTCATTATATTCTGACTTGTGTATATTGGTGAAATAAGAGGTTAATTAGGTCTGTGTTTACTTGGTGTATTAAAAATATATCATACCAAGTCTGTACTTTGCCTTGACGCCACTTCAACTAGCTATTTGGGCCAGTTTGCGTGCATACTATTCAACTAGCTATTTGCTACTTCTCATTAACACAGGTACCGAGTAACTCTGCCAGAGAAGAATTCACCTAACGTTTTTGTCCCAATGGTGTTGAACCCTTATTCGTAAGGTTTTCAACCACTTCACTAGGTCATACCCTTGGCTACTGGACGACTTGCTTTTCTCCAGGATTCAATAGCAGTTGGGTTTCACGGAGTGTTCATTTTTATTTTTTGGATAATGGTGATGTTTGGGACAGTTTGCGCGAAGCAGACTATCCCATCGGTATCTGATATACTTGTGACTACCACCAAAACTTGTTACATCACACTAGCACAGGTAGCTGTAAACTTAGTATACCTTATAAAATCAACATATAGCTGTAAATTTGATACTCTATCCATTTTATAATAAGTGTCACTTTAGTAAAAAATACAGATTAAGAAATTAATAATGCATTGTAAAGTTTACCAAACTATCTCTATTTAATAAAAATAAATTATTTTTTCCTCTTGATTAAAGCATGCATTAGTAATTATTTATTTTGAACTAGCCAAATGTTTCTTGAATAGAGTACTTGCTAATATTTGTTTAAGGATATAATTGAAAAAAATAGTCAATTTATATTTTGAATTTTCAAGGTGAGACTTATTTTGGAATAATTTTTTTTTGGTAGGACACTGATTATGGGACGTAGGGAGTACTAATAAAATCCAAGGATAGCAGAGGATGCTTAGATTTCGGATGAGCATTGTTGTATGACAGTAGAGGCCGTTGATCATTATGTGGCAACTGGCAAGCAAAGTCATATTAAACGTACCTATTTGCTCAAGTTTTAAATATTATCTCAATTTGCCTTCATATTTTTGTTGTGTATGTTAAAAGTTCTTTGAAACTTCTCACAAGACTAATTCCTACTATGCCCCCTAGTTTATATTGTTTAAATATAAAAAAGACTCAATATGTTTTAGAAAGTGTACTATATTTAACTTTTTTACATTTCAATATTATCCTTGTACTTACTGTAAATCACTACTAATGTGTAAAGCTCATTTTTGTCACTTCAGCTGGAAAATATCGATTATTTATTAAAAAGTCCCAGTTGGTAATATATTCCTTTTGAGTATTGATTTAGTAAGTGATTAGTATTCCCTTCAAGTAAGGAATTAAAGAATATTTAGGAAATATGAACAAAGAGAAAGAAGCAATAGGGCCATAAAGTTTTTGCAAAAAAATAAATAAATCTCATTGACTGTGTAAATTCTATATATTAGTCCTATGTAAAATCTAACTATAGGTAGCTGTTTACAAATAAGGTGTGGTTCAATATATTTGTGATTTTTAACTTTTTGGCTCTAGGGTTGAGAGCACAATGTGTGATACTTGTGTTAAATAGACGTCATCGAGTTTCTTACCGTTAATGTTGGGTTTGGTGTTGTAACATTTTGCCCAACATATCATTTTTAGTACTAAGTTAAAATTCAGAAATATTGGAATAAATGTCACGACATTCGGACCAACATTCTGTCAAACAATTTTGCCTTACTTCACGGACTGAAGCATTTCTCGTGGTAATTTCACCACGTTGGAAAAGTGACTTGGCAAGGTGTTTAGGAGCTGATGAAACACGTGGGAAGAACAAGTCAAAGATGTTGCTAAGTTTGGAGAACAAGTCCAAGAAGTTGAGGATTTTGCTCCATGATCTTCTCCAACAAATCCTACCGGGTGCCCATTTTTCTCTCAACCTCTACAACCAATCGATGAGCTTTTCAAGGGAGGCTCTCTACTATAAATAGAGAGGCAATAAGAGTGAATTGATATCCAAAATCAGATTGCAAAAATAGAGCTCTCGAAAATTCATCTCAGAAAACTGGATCGCTAGTGTTGCTTGAACGTGTCGACGACATTCTGTCCAACATTATTATTGTTGCTTAAATTCTAGATTCGTTCTTTATAGTAGTAATTATAATGAGATGTTGTCTATGTCTATTTAGATAGATTTTTCAGGCAGAAGTCATCTGCGACTTCAAACTTTTAATTCCTTTGTATTATCTTGTAATATTGCAAAAGAAGGAATTTATTCAATTGTATATATATATATATATACACAATACTTTCGGTCACTGACCGTCATAGGTTATATAATCAATATAACCTATGTAAATATTAAACATTTGTGTTCTTTATTATTTTCGCTGCTATTTACTCTTCAAAGTTTTTTTCTGTTTTATCGAAGTGTTGTCACTTGTTTCAGACAACATTATTGCCGACATTTACAAACTGCATTGACATTCGATTTATTTTTACTTCCAGTTTATTTTTATTGTTCCATGCCATACCCCCAGGACCCAGCAAGTGGTATCAGAGCCTACACTTAACACAATAAGTGCTTGGTCCTGTTATTTAAAGCTATGGATCCGGCAAATCCAAATATTGGTAGACTTCCCATTTTAGATGGTACAAACCATGCCTATTGGAAGATTCGCCTACGTTCTCACATCAAATCAATTGAAGTTAGAGCATGGAGATCCATTACCAATGGGTATGTTGTTCTAATGTTGCCGCCGGATGAGGAAGGTGACATTCTTGTTAAACCTGAATCCGAATGGATGGTGGAAGAAACCAATAATGCTAGCTTTAACGAAAAGGCCCTAAATGCCATTTTTGGATGGGTTGATCTTTACATGTTCAAACTCATTCAAAACTGCCCTACGGCCAACGATACATGGGATACTTTACAAATTCATTGTGAAGGTAGCTCAAGTGTTCGTCGAACAAAGCTACACATGCTCATGAGCAAATATGAACGTTTAAGGATGGAAGAAGCGGATGACATTAAATCATATTTTAAAAAGTTGATTGACATATCAAATGAATGTCAAGTGTTTGGTGAACCATTAACCAACACTCAACTAGTGGAAAAGGCTCTCTGCTCTCTTCCTGAGAAATTCAACTTAAAGATATGTGTCATTGAAGAAGCTCACAATCTTGCTACTATGAACCTTCATACATTAATGAGCATTCTCAAAACCTATGAGATGGACATTGAGAATCAAAGTCACTGTGACTCGCCTTGCTTCTCCCATAGTCTAAAGTTCTACAACTGAGAACCGCTTCTCTCTGGTCCCTCTCCTTGCTTCTAAGGTAGGACCATCCGGTTTGATTCACTTTCCAGACCAGGGGCCCTTTCTTCGAGCTGTCACTCATAGATTATGACTTTGATCTTTAGGCGAAATCAAACTCCTTTTGTCCAGAAGGACTTTTATGATATGACACGGGGCGAAAGACCGTGGATTTCGTAGAGCATAGAGCGGAGGAAGCGCAATACCGGCAATTAGAAAATAAAATGTAGTAGACTCATAGTGGGCTAATTCATGAATTGAATCAAATGGGGCCTTTTCATTTCACAAATTTGAACAACATTAAACTAAAGAGTCACGCTGGAAACTATATAAGAGCAAGAATGTGACACTTCAAGTTCAATCCTCGGAGAATCAAATAAATGAAGAGGATGAAGATTTTGAAGAAATTGGTGAAGGTGCTAATGTTACCTTACTCACTCAAATATACAATTCAATGGTGAGGAAGTTCAACAATAAAAGGATCCAATCCAAATCTGAACATCATCAAAGCCAAGGCTTCAATCAATAGCCCACCAAGTTCCTTCCTAGTACTAAACAATGAAGTCTACTAAGAATAACCAATTCAGATCGTACCAAATTTGATCCCAAACAACTAGAGTCTGTGCAATGTCATGCATGCTCGGGTTTGGGTCATTATGCTAATGAATGTGCGAACACTCTAAGGAAATTTGGTAAGAAAATGTGGGTCTCGCTCAGTGACGATGAAGGAGAAGATGAAGGAGATCAAGAAGTTGAGTCACAAGAAATGCTGGCCACTGTTTACAAATAGTCTCTGTCAGATAATGAAGATGTCGTCTGTAATGTTGCCTCAGATGTCACGACATTTCAGGCAACATCAGCGACAACATCTGCATTCCCAGCAACATCCGAGAGGTACACTTTCTTTAACTACCTTGATGTAAATTGCTTTAGTAGTTTTACTTCTAGTGGTGAGGCTGAGTGTTTGAATCAGGTTGAATGCAACGATAAGATGATTAAGGAACTACAAAATATTTTTCAAGCCTTAATCATTGAATCAAAGGCTAAATCTTTATCTCGTGAGAATGTAGATCTAAAAGGCACAATAACCCGATTAGAGGTTGCACTTACCAAAAACGATATAGAATTTGGTAAGATTCGTGCAAAACTGGATGTAGCCGAAGCAACCTTCCGTAAGCTCAACTCAGAGACTTATAAATTGGATGAAATACTCAGCTTTAGTAAACCGTCACATAAAGGTATTGGGTACCAAAACTCTTTTGAAACTATAGGCTCTAGTGTATTTGACAAAAATGAGAAAATATATTTTGTAAAAGAAAAAGGAATAAAAGATAAGTTCTCATATGTGTCAAAGAAGTTTGTGTGTCATCATTGTAACTCCCCTGGACACCTAAAACCATATTGTTTCAAACTACAGATTTTTGTGAGCGAAATGTTGCCTAAAAGGTTGTCTAACATCTCGGACAACATTCAAAGAAACATTTCAGAATCGAAAGGTAAAAAATGTTTTAAAAGAGTTTGGGTTCCCAAAATGGATATATAACTTGTAATGTTGCAATAACTGCTTTAAGAACTAACATTTCAGGTTCTTGGTACTTTGATAGTAGATGTTCTTGCCACATGACAGGTACAAAGGAGTTTCTAAAGAACTATGAGTCATTCAATGGAGGTAACGTAACTTATGGAGGTGGCAGTAAAAGCAAAATAATTGGAAAAGGAATCTTGGATGTTCTTGGATTTCCATCTTTAAGAAATGTCTTACACGTTGAGGGTTTAATGGCTAATTTGATTAGTATTAGTCAACTGTGTGATGACAATCTTGAGGTAAAATTCAATAAGAATGCCTATAAAGTTACAAATAAAGCTAATAAATGTGTTATATCAGGTACTAGAACATGTGATAATTGTTATCTTGTTGCGAGACAAGAAACTTGCAATAATGTCAAGCTCGACGACACAACACTATGGCACCAAAAGTTGGGATATGTCAACTACCGCAATCTGGAAAAATTGATCTCATATGAAGCGGTTAGAGGCTTACCCAGTCTTAGCCATAAAGGTAAAACAGTCTGTGAAGACTGTCTAAAAGGTAAGCAGACTCATGTCTCCCATAATGTTATCCAAAATGACAGACAACATTCAGGTATGTCTCGCTATTTTCAATTATTGCACATGGATCTTATGGGTCCAATTGAGGTGGACAGTTTAGGAAGCATAAGATATTCCTATATGATAGTAGATAATTTTTCTAGATATTCATGAATATATTTTTTGAAAGAAAAATCACAAATTTTTAACATGTTTAACATTTTGCACTTTAGAATTAGGAACTTGTTCTATTCTCCTATTTTTCAGATTAGATCCGACCATGGAAAAGAATTTGAAAATAGCTCATTCACAAAATTTTGTGAGAAAAAAATGAATTTTCCATGAGTTTTCAGCTCCCAAAACTCCTCAAAAGAATGGGGTAGCAGAAAGGAAGAATAGAACATTGCAAAAAACTGCTAGAGTTATGCTTAGTTCTAAAAAATTGTCAAAACGTTTTTGGGCTGAAGCCTTAATTACTGCTTGTCACATCACTAATAGAGTCTATCTAAGGCCTAGAACAAAGATGACACCCTATGACCTAACTAATGGAAAGAAACCTAACTTGCGTTGCTTTCATATTTTTGGGTGTATTTGTTACATTTTAAATGATAGAGATCATTTGGCAAAGTTTGACTCTAAAAGTGACAAAGGAATATTTGTTGGCTATTCCCAAAATAATCATGCTTATCGAGTGTACAATCTGAGGACCAAAACTATACAAGAGTCTGTAAATGTTATTTTTGATATTTTTCTGATCTTACAGGAAATACAACTGAAAATAACATTATAGTTTCAGTGGAAAATGTGCAAACTGCTGAAGAACCAGATGTTGCCCCAAATGTTACAACATCTGAAGCAACATCTGAACCTGAAACAGAGATCATAGAAGGTATGGATGAAGAGTCAAATGCTGAATTAACAGATCAAGTTATAAGGGACCCCTCATCAAGGATTAGGAAGAATCATCCAACATGTCAGGTGATAGGGGGAGTTTTTGAGGGAATTAGAACAAGAGGGAAAGAACCACTCAATTACAGAGACATGGTTAGGTATGTGTGTATGTCTACCATATACCAAAAGGTTAGTCTTTCTTGTTTCATATCTACTTTAGAACCAAAAAGTGTTTTAGAAGCACTTAACGATGATTTTTAGATTCAAGCAATGCAAGAAAAGCTTGAATAATTTTCTCAAAATGAAGTCTGGGATTTGGTTCCTCGTCCAAATAATACAAATGTTATTGGAACTAAATGGATTTTCAATAATAAAACAGATGAATCGGGAACTGTTGTTAGAGACAAAGCTCGTCTAGTTGCACAAGGCTATACTCAGGTTGAAGGAATCGATTATGACGAAACCTTTGCACCTGTGGCTAGAATTGAATCAATTAGACTGCTTCTTGCCATTGTCTGCTTTCTAAAAATTACTTTACACCAAATGATGTAAAAAGTACATTCTTAAATGGTTATCTAGATAAGGAAGTCTATGTTGAACAACCAAAATGATTTGAAGATCCTCACCATCCACACTATGTGTACAAGCTCAAAAAGGCTTTGTATGGATTGAAACAAGCACCTCGTGCGTGGTATGGTCGTCTAACTAACTTCATTCTTGAATTTGGTTTTCAGCGTGGTGAAGCTGATCGTACTTTATTCATTAAACATCACGGTGTAGATATTATTATTGCTCAAATCTATGTAGATGACATAGTTTTTGGTTCGACCACACAATCCTACCTAAAGACATTTGTTGAAGCAATGTCATCGACATTTGAGATGAGCATGATTGGGGAACTAATGTTTTTCTTAGGCTTGTAGATTAAGCAAAGTGAAGATGGAATCATCATCTTCCAAAGCAAATATGCCAAGAATCTAGTTAAGAGATTTGGATTGGAGAATGCTAAACAGATGAAAACTCCAATGGGATCATCGCAGAAGATATGTAAGGATAATGTTGGTGAAAATATCGACCCAACATTATATTGATCCATGATAGGTAGCCTTCTATATCTCACTGCTAGTCGTCATGATATAATGTTTAGTATTTGTGTTTGTGCTCGATTCCAAGCATGTCCGAAAGTTTCCCACTTAAATGCCGTAAAATGTGTCATTAGATATGTTGCCGGCATATGTGAGTTGGCAATTTGGTATTCCAAAGACACTAATCCTAATTTAATAGGGTATAGTGACTCAGATTGAGCTGGTGATATGGATGATAAAAAGAGTACAAGTGGAGTATGTTTTTATCTTGGCAATAATCTTGTTTCTTGGTATAGTAGTAAACAAAATTGTATCTCATTTTCAACTGTTGAATCTGAATATGTAGCAGCTGGAAGTTGTTGCTCTTAATTAATATGGCTAAGGCACATGTTTGACGACTGCGGTTTTTAAAGTAACAACTTAGTTTTGTACTATGATAATTTGAGTGCTATAAATATTTTCAAAAATCTAGTTCAGCACTCACGTACAAAACATATTGATATTAGACATCATTTTTAAGAGATTTGGTTGAAAATCAACTAATTCAAATTGAATATGTGAACACTCTTCATCAACTAAATGATATTTTTACAAAAGATTTGGATCATAAGAGATTTTCTAGTTTGAAGAAATTTCTTGGTCTTTGTAATCTCTATAAAGGCATTTTTGGTGAAATCAGCTGAAATGTCTCTAACATTTCGGATGACATTTACCTATGTAATATCATAAACTGATTATTGTTATTGTATAGAGCATTACTTTTGGTCACACGAGCATGATCCTTAAATAAGAACATGATTTCAAAGTGATACCGTTCTCTGCGATGATATTAGATATGATAAAAGGGGAGTATCAATATAAGGCAAAACATTTACAAATATTTGGCAATTGTGAAAAATGGGCAAAGCCCTTGAAATGATAGCGTTCATATTCTATATGAGTATCAAGTGCTTCAAAAGAATTTTGAGAATATTAAATAAGTATTCTTAATTTTTTACACGAAAATCTTTTATATGTGTTTTATGATTAGATCAAGGACACAATGGAAAAATGTTACATTAGTCCACTCCAGTGGTTAAACTCATTAAAATACACATAAAACGTGTCTTGATTTGTTGCCAAACGAAAAGTTCTTGCGCGATTATAATGCAGGTGTTGTCCAAAATGTTGCCAACATTGCTGTTGACATTTCCAGATAATGATATTTGTTGGGATGTTGATCGTAACTGACTCCAGAAAATCAATTTTTTTCTTTCCTATTTTTATGCCATGTTTTTAATTGGAATTCAAACTTTAAAAGGATAATATTAGATTCCAAATAAGATGTCTATCTTTTTATCCCAAAATCTTAGGTGCAAGTTATTGAATAAATATCAAACACCTAAAATTAAGGAATTTTAAAGCTTACCAAAGAGTATAAATATCCATTTCATATGTTTTCTTTTTACCATTCTTATCTTTTCCTAAAAAATAAAAAATAAAAAAAGGTAAATCACATCACCTCGGTAAATACCCTACCAACCGATGGATTCATCACTTTCATCTTCATCCAAAAACCCCGAAAACCCTAAACTCTCTCCTCCAAACTCTCCAGTGGAAACATCACCTATGTCAACCCCAATGTCAGCTAACACCACCAATAACACACCCACGAGTACCAGTCCACCACAATGTACAACCATTGTTCTTAGTGTAGATCAAGTACCCTTAGAAATCAGCTATCCAGGGGATGATAATAACCTTATTGATGTAGATGCTACTAGAGACTACTCCACACTCGGCAAAAGAGCAAGTTTATCCTCCTTTCCTACTCGAAGATCGAGTAGAGTATTTGAGAGGATTGTTCAACAGGAACCTGTCACCAAGAAATCAAGATTTAAGACTGAGGTTCCTGCTTGCTCAAACAGTGCCACAGAGGACATGGATTGTGAGCTGTCTTATAAAGAAATCGAAGGAGAACCTGAAGAATCTGTTGCTGCTGAACATCAAAATATGCCTCTGGAAACTGCTTCTGAACATCAAGATGTGTCCCCGGAAAGGGAAATCCCAGACGAGACTCAATTGAAACAATTTCTTCCAAAAGGAGTTCCCATATTTACAAGGTCAAATGTTGTCCCAAATGTTGCCATGGATGCCACAACATCTCATGCAACATTTTAGCCAACATCTGAAGAGGCACACTCTCCTACTTCCTCCAACAGTACAGAATCCCTCAACCCAAACTTGTCTGATTCAAACAATAAGGTAACTAACTGCCTTCTCTGATAGATTTTACTCTAAAGCTAAACATGATAAATGGGATTATTATAGAAATAGAGTAATTAGGTCTGAAAGAGAATTAGATATTGTCTCTTGTTCTGAGTATGGTCTGGTAGATTTTTTGGAAAATATACAACTTCTTGGCACTGTTACCAATAAAGAACCTTATGTTGATGAGATTGTAAGGTTGTTCTATGCAAATCTAAACTTTGCTATAGAGGATACCTCCTCAAAGAAATTTGGGAAGGTATATCTCTACAACAAAGTTTATAAATTTACACCTTCAATCATCAATCAAAGTATGGGGATTAATGAAGAGCAAGTGAGAGAAACAGAAAGAGTAACAACAAATAGGGACACAATGATAGAATATCTCACTGGAGGTATACTAAAGAAATTGATCCCTAGATGCCCAACATCAAAACTCACTGCCCTGTTTTCCATTCTCCACAAAATAACAATCCACAATTGGCTACCCTCTCTAAATGAATCAGTTGTTACAACTGAACAACCCTCTCTACTCTTCAAAATTGGGAAAAGATATAAAGTTGATATAGGGAAATTAATCTTCTATCAAATTGCCAACCTGGCAGAGAAAGAATCAACTTCCATCCTTCATTTTCCCTCTATGATTTTCAAAGTACTAACTATCCAAGGCCTTGAGCCTTTGAGAGGAGATATTTTGGGGAAAGCTCCTGAAATGTAAACTGTCAATAAAGCTATTCTAAAGAGCAAAGATAGAGTCATTGATCTACCATGGACAAAAGAAGAAGATATAGAAAATGTTGTCAGGAATGTTCCCAACATTCAGGTTAACACTGGTCCAAGATAGTCTACATTGTCTACAAATTGGCTTGTGGAACAAATTGCTAAAATCAACCAGCAACTTTCTGGGATTGATACTGCCAGAGATGCACTGGTTCAAGCCAGAGATCATTTCCTACTTCTTCTTTCTTCACAAAAATGGGGAGATGACTCTACACAGGGGGAGCAGATACAGGGAGAGCAAAGAGAGGCTGGTAAAGACATTAGTGGAGAAGCTGTTTCCGCAGAAGAAGCTGTTGGAAGATGAAAACAGAAGTTGTAGTAGAGGAAGGAGAAGGTTGAAATTATACAGAAGTAGAAAGCGGTTGGAAGCTACTACTGCTGCATAATATGCAAGGCAAATTATTGCTGATGATTGGCTACTAGTTGATGAATGTTTGTGCTGATGGATTGATTTATTTTGACAATGATATGACAGTGTTTCTATCTTTTTTGGATGATGTATTTATATGCTAATATTCTTTCTTCTAATCCTATAAGTTTTGTGTATATCCATGTTTGTGCTAATATTGTATCTTATATAATGGTATACACTGGTATACATATGTTGTGTTTGTATGCCATTACAGGTTAATGGGGAGCATCATTGTAATCATAGATGTTGGGACAACATCTATGACATTGCCGTAAGTCACTTGCACTGATTAGATTAGGTTTTGTAAAGAAAGGCAAAAAGGGGAAGAATGTTAATGTTGGGTTTGGTGTTGTGATATTTTTCCCAACATATCATTTTTAGTACTAAAATTCAGAAATATTGAAACAAATGTCACGACATTCGGACCAACATTCTGTCAAACAGTTTTGCCTTACTTCACGAACTGAAGCATTTCTCGTGGTAATTTCACCACGTTGAAAAAGTGACTTGGCAAGGTGTTTAGGAGCTGATGAAACACGTGAGAAGAACAAGTCAAAGTTGTTGCTAAGCTTGGGGAACAAGTCCAAGAAGTTTAGGATTTTGCTCCATGATCTTCTCCAACAAATCCTATCGGCTGCCCATCTTTTCCTCAACCTCTACAACCAATCGATGAGCTTTTCAAGGAAGACTATCTACTATAAATAGAGATACAAGAAGAGTGAATCGATATCCAGAATCAGATTGCAAAAATATCAAGAGAGCTCTCGAGAATTCATCTCAGAAACTGAATCGCTAGTGTTGCCTGAGCGTGTCGACGACATTCCGTCCAACATTATTATTGCTGCTTAGATTCTAGATTTGTTCTTTATTGAAGCAATTATAATGAGATGTTGTCTATGTCTATTTAGATAAATTTTTCAGGCAGAAGTCATCTGCAACTTCAAACTTTTAATTCCTTTGTATTATCTTGTAATATTGTAAAAGAAGGAATTTGAATCATATGAGGGGTATTTTGATCTAACCTAAAGGGGATTTTCTTTAGAGCTCTCACTACTCTCTAGAATCTGAAATGTAAGAGAAATGTGAAAGAAAAAGCTTATCTAACTAAGGGAGAGGGAGTCTCATTTTATAGGAGTTTTACATGGCATTTTGGTAATTAAAAATGAATCTAACTATTCATCCGAGTGGAGAATGACTATTCATCTGAGTGGAAAATGACGTCATCCGTGACATCATTGACTTCGGCATTTTCTTGAATTATTGCTGATCTTTTTGCTTTTACTGTTTTCTTTTTAAAAGTAACTTTTTCCAGCACTTTCTTTTGTCGGGATTTTGTCTGAACTCTACTCCGGGTATTTTGAATTCTTTTTGCAATTTTCTTCAGAATCCACTGTTGCAAAAAACCAGTCTGTGTTCAATATCAATTTTTGGTTCTTCTTCTTCTGATGAAGAGCCTTGTTTTGATGAAGGCGGTGCAAACTTTAGAATTATGGTTTGTATTTCTTCTAGATTTTTTGTCGCCGCAAGCATTGAGGCCATCTGCCACCTCAGAATCTGCGCAGAAAACACCAGCAACTCCCGCACATGAAATAACTGCTGAGAATCTTCGGCAACTACTTACGAAATCCCCGGAACTACAGCAGGCATTGATACAACTTCAAAATCCCAAACAAGAAGTTGCTCAGAGTTCAGGAGAGGAAAAAACCTCTCAAATTTTTATAAAAATTGAGAAAGGAGAATCTTCAAAAACCATTTCTCAGAAATAATTTTCAAAAACTCAACTTGAGAAAGAAGAATCTTCAAAAACCCTTTTTCGAAAACAATTTTCAAAAAATCAACTTGCGGTAGCACAAGTCCCCAAAAAATCTGCTCCTGAATTTTTCATAAATCCTTTTTTCCAAAATATTGTGACTCTTGAAAAATGATTTTTTAATGAAGACCCTTTTTTAGCATTGCAAAATTATTTTGGACTAGGATAGTTTTACAAATCATGGGATATTTTAAAACCCCTATATTTTTACCAGGCTATCCTTGAAATATCAGGATCATCAACAATTAAAAATAATTATTATAAAAATAACCCAGATCCCTCTTATTCTATTTGCAAAATGCTTAACGTAATTGCTCCAAGCGATTGGGGAAATGATCTGTCTCAACTCCTAAATTTCCCAAATACCTATAAAAATGAACCATTTTTTGATATTCCATTCAATTACTGGGATTGCCAACAAGCTTGGTTCAATTCCTTTTTTATTCAATATACCAACCAACGCCACACTTGGCTTTTCCATTTTGATACCTTATGTAATCCATCACAATTTCCAACATGGTGAAATTCATGGTGGGAACAATTCGGATCCTCCCTTGAAATACAAAAACCTCAAGTCACTAAATTTTTTAGCCTCTTTAAATCCCAATATAAACCTTCTGAGGAAGAAAAAGGATTTGAGCCACTGCACCTTTTTCACACCAAATTTCACTTACCATGAGTATTCACATGGTTTGTAGATTATTCAGAAAATAAAATTCCAACGATCCGAAGGAGGTTTAAAGTCATATGGTGGGACAACTTTAAAATATCAGTAAGTCTCCAGGAATGGTTAAATGCTCAAAAATTCATTCAGGTACAGGTGCCTCTACAAACACCACCGACACCACTACAAACACCGGAGCTCACCCAGTTCCTTTCACAGAAATCCCAGATGGCCTCAATGCTTGCGGCGGCCAAAAATCTAGAAGAAATACAAACCATAATTCTAAAGTTTGCACCGTCTTCATCAAAACAAGGCTCTTCATCATAAGAAGAAGAACCAGAAATTGATATTGAACACAGTCCGTTTTTTGCAACAGTGGATTCTGAAGAAAATTGCCAAAAGAATTCAAAATACCTAGAGTAGAGTTCAGACAAAATCCCGACAAAAGAAAGTGTTGGAAAAAGTTACTTTTAAAAAGAAAACAGTAAAAGCAAAAAGATCAGCAATAATTCAAGAAAATGCTGAAGTCAATGATGTCATGGATGGCGTCATTCTCCACTCAGACGAATAGTCATTATCCACTCGGATGAATAGTTAAATTCCTTTTTAATTATCAAAATGTCATGTAAAACTCCTATAAAAGGAGACTCCTTCTCCCTTAGTTAGATAAGTTTTTTCTTTCACATTTCTCTTACATTTCATATTCTAGAGAAAAGTGAGAGCTCTAAAGAAAATCCCCTTTAGGTTAGATCAAAATACCCCTCAAAATACCCACATGATTCAGTTCATATGATTCATATCATATGACTCATATCATATGATCCAAAATTTCCAAAATACCTTAGAAATTTCCAAGGTATATCTCCTTGATAAAAATCTCTGTAAATTTTAATATTTTAAATGAATATGATTATGGACGGTATTACCTCCTAATCTTTTAAATACTTCATCCTTTTAAATTTTTTAAATTCCTGCATTAAATACTTGACCGGTTCTACTGCCTATTTGATTTAAATTCCCGTAGAACCTTTGGTTTATGATTTCCTTAACTGGAACCTTAAATTGTAAGTTAATCTTTATTTACTTTCTGCATATTTCAATTATATTTTTTCGGTCACTGACCGTCATAGGTTATATAATCAATATAACATATGTAAATATTAAACCTTTGTGTTCTTTATTATTTCCGCTGCTATTTACTCTTCAAAGGTTTTTTCTGTTTTATCGAAGTGTTGTCACTTGTGTCAGACAACATTATTGCCGACATTTACAAACTTCATTGACATTCGATTTGTTTTTATTTTCAGTTTGTTTTTATTGTTCCATAGCATACCTCGGCACCCAACACTTACCTTCATCTACTAACCCTCTAAATTTTTTATTATGAAAAACACAAATGAGGTGACATGAGAAAAATGATAAATAACTGTCTGGAGCTGGTCAACTACCGATAAGATCACTTGCACCACCTCGTGCTTGCTTCTAGCAAACAGGTGCAGAGCTATATCCTATATGTATTGGATGGAGATTCAATTAATATTTTTAAAAAAAAATTATATAGTAAAAATAACGTACACACACATATATGAATCCTTGAAGATTATGATGTTCATTGAGAATTGAAGATGGGAGACCAAGTAGAGACATAAAACGATCAATTTTAATTTTTTGTTATTGTGGAATTTGTCAAAGGCAGACAGTTCCCAAGGGGGTGACTAGTTCTTGTAAGAGAGACGAATACATATAAGGTCCTTTTCTATGAGTGACCCATTTTGATTTTAATTATACCCACTAGTAAGCACAATAAATGCTCCTTCATACAGAATACAAAGAGAGGCGAGTTACGGGTATTCATCATAAGAAAAATAATTATGTATAGAAAGAGTCAGTGTTTTAAAAGATAGTTTTGGGACTCATTTCGGGACACTGGAAAAATGTCTCGAGACACACGTGTGGGGCTTAGTTTTGTGAGGCTTACGTCCTAAGCGCCCAAATATACGTCGTAAACATGCCTAGCGCCCAACGCTCGGGGTTCACCTAATAGTTCTTACACAATTATGTGTCAAGTTCCTTACTTAAATTATGTGCAGAGCTATATCCAATATTTATAAGTTTTGTGTTATTATACTATTTTACTACATTATGAACTAAAAATTTAAAGATTTATGGGGTTTACCGCCTTTTAAAATACTGAAAAGAGTATAACAATGACTCTAACTATACATAAAGTTAATTTGTAGCTTGATTAAGGGTTCAGACCGGTAAATACTTGCTCATACTAGATGTTTATACCAAATTAATTCAAGTTATCATAATTAAATAATTTAATAAAATAAAAATATACATTAATGACTTATGGTTAAGTAATGATGGTGTATATCTAAATAAGTGTCATGAATCTATAATAAACATCCGAATAAGTATTTAGTGGCTCTGGCACTTGCACCCAAAGGTATTTCTTGGATATAGGTGTTGAAAAAGTCTAAGTCCACCAAAATTGTTCACAAGGGGGCAGGAGTGTGGAATTAATAGGTGAGAAGATAATAATGGACACCACCAAAGAATGTGGTGTAGCGGATGAGGCTTCTTCTTCCTTAATCAGAGGTCTCAGATTCGAGCTTTGAGTATGGAAAATTTTAGTAGGGAGAGCTTCTCCCGAATGAGACTCTACGCGGTGCGAATCCAAATATAATAGGGCCCCAATATGGGTATGAGACATCGAGTGAGAAATTAAAAAAGAGAGATAATAATGGACCAAAAATTGACAAATGAAATGTTATGAAATAAATGGTGTATGTCACTGTCGAAGTTTCTATTCTTTGCTTTCTTTTTCCTCTATAACTTCACGTGCTCCCATTTGATTTATGCAATACAAAAAAGATAGAGAAAACACGTGAGATACTTTTTAATTTGGTGGAAAAGGGACAATATTGATTATTGTAGCTCAACCAGCATGGAAACAGCATTTTTCATAAATTGGTATAATCATATGTTTCTTCCATCTTCGTCTACAATTACGTGTTTCTCCCTCATATTTCGTAAGTCAAATAAAGTAAATATTTCGGATTCAAGCACTAAAAACCGGAAAAAAATTAATATTATATGTTCTTTTTTAATGGATCTTATGTGACATGAATCATAAATAATCGATGCTCCAAAGATAAAACCAAATACAAATGACATCTTTTACGTAACAGATAATAATTTGAATCACGTCACATTAGTTGAATTTCACAATCAATATTAAAGTGTGTAGTGTTTTAACCATGCAAAAAACACTTAATAAAGAAAGTTCACATAAGTTTTCTATTTTGAAAAAAGGGCAAAGGTTGTTAATTGTAAATTATACCCCCTAATTGATAATAAAGAAAAAATAATAATAGAAGTCGAATTATTTACCTCATTCTACATCAACAATAACAACAAAAAACAAAGTTTAATTTCATAAGTGGTAGACCTTACTCCTATCATTAGAGCGGATAGAGAAGTTATTTTCGATAGATTCTTGATTCAAAGAAAATCAAATAAAAGCAGTTAAAAAAAATAGAATAAAAAAATCATGACAAAATAATATATAAAGCAAGGCAAAGGAGTATGAAAAAAAGTAACAATAACATTACTTACCTCATATTCTAACCTAACAAAGTGCATTAGGTGAATAATTTGTAAAACATTGACTATAAGGTGAACTGACTTTGTTTAAAATAGTCAAATAAGCGAATGATGTCCTTTTTGACTTTGAAGCTTATTTTTTTTTATTCACATTGAAATCTGATTATATTTTAATTCGCACCGCATATGATTCCATTCGGGGAGAGCGCTCCCTACCAAGAATTTTTTCATATCCAGAGCTCAAACCTGAAATATCTTATTAAGGGAAGAACGGTCTCGTCCGCCGCACCACATCCTTTAATGGTTGATTGTTAAAACTACTTCTACTATTCTACATAATGGGAGTGAAGTGCAGGGATGGTTTTGGTTGTACTGGACTAATTAATTTCAACATAAATTATTATAAAAAATAATAGCAGCGTAATAGTATAATATTTATCTGAAAATATTAAATAGTATTTGTATTAAGTTAAGTAAAAATATATGTATTAATCTATGTGAGATTAAAAATATTGTGTATTAATAATGCCGAGATTAAAAATATTGTGTATTAATAATGCCTTGATTAAATTATTTAAAGGCAATGCCATTTTAAAATAATTAATTTATGTATGATAATGCCTTTATTATAATAAAAACTTATTCATATCGTGTGCTTACACGAAATTAATGAGTGCATCCAGGGGCGAAGCTACCCTTGCCCGAGGGGTGTCAAGCCATACCTCTTTGACGAAAAATTACATTGTATAGATTGGTGAGATTTTGGTTTTATAGATATGTATAGTAGTGTTGACATCCTTTGACATAAGCGGATGGTTTGTATAGTGGTTAAGGGGTTGGAAAACTTCGTTAATGGTGTGAGTTCGAACATAGGTTGCAGTAAAATCACTTGATTATGATTAATAAATGTACATTCATTATATTAATAACTTAACAATAGTACGTTATCTCTTCATTATCCGCATAAACAATTTTTGCATCAATCATCCCCTCCTCACATAATTAATGCAAAACACAATAACTATGTCGGTAATTAAGTTTCTCTAACTTAATTAAGGCTTGTCTACTTCTTTTAATGAATATTGTTTATCGTCCTTCAGGGGTTAACACTCTGTAGATCAAATTGTAAACTTTTTCAGACCTTAATTCATTTGGTTGGGCCAAAAGAGCAACTTGCTATATGGTGTTGTCACACAAAATAAGTGTAGGGATTTTGTTGGGTTGTTGTACGCAGCGAATATTGAAAACTTGTTTCAAACCCAACAAACGTAGAACTGTTTGACTATAGGATAATTTAAAACCGTAACCATAAGACTTGAATGGTACTTACATGTTTACAATATTTGTAATCTTTATCAACTGTAGGTGCGCACGCGAATGCCCTTTCGATTGCAAGCTCCAATCTTCAATGTATTCTTCCTTTGAAAAGCTAAGAAATCCGGCAGAGGTTTGAGAGAGTGTTTTGATTCTGAGTCTCTAAGACTTAGAATAATGATACGAAAATCAAGTGTAATGAATAATGAAGTGTAGGTCTATATTTATAGGTGAAAAATTAGGTCAAACCAGATTAGGGTTTGACCTTGGGCCTGGCCCAAAAAATTTTAACACATTCTTAATTAAATCCAAAATCCAATTTTGACTTAATTAAAACAATCATCATTCATTTAAATATCTCGATTCTAAATCGAATTTTAATACTCTCTCAATACATCCTTAGATAGAAAGGACAATCGACATAGTGTGACCCTACATGCCTTCTCATATCGACATAGTGTGACCCTACTTGTCTTCTCATATCGACACTAATCAAATTAAGGTCTACGCAGAACTCCTAGACGGCGCCGCAAGACGAACTCAATATGTGAAGTACGTTTACATAAATCCAGTAAACTTAACCTCTATGTGGTAAGATAAAATCATTTCATTCATGATACACTCGATCAAGCTTATGATTTGCCAAGTATATATCCAAATGGCTTGATCATTATATCTCATCTATATTGGTTGACAACAAGACCATATTCTAGATATGTCTATTGCGTTGGCCAACGACTTAGTCAACCCAATATCAATGAGAAGCTGAGTGTTCTCTCGAATATACATTCGAGGAATGAATCCTAATCTTGGCTCAACTACCACATTTAATCCACATTGTAATATACCCAATACAAGTTGTATCTCAACTTATAAGGCATTTGAGCTTAGGACATGATCAAAGTATATTACTATGTAGACAATGTATGTATTAACCTCAAGTCTAAGGACTTCTATATTCCACACGCTGATCATACTTTAGACATGTATAACAAACAGTATATCAGCAGGGTATACCAATATTTTCAAAGTATCCATGTGCCCATCACGAGTAGTCATTACTCGTAGCAGATGAGACATACTACATCCTCTACAGAAGTGATGCAGACCACATGTCGACTTATCACATATCATCGATATCCCATTCTTGATGATCATTAGTCGAGGCTATTTTAAGAGTTATGTTATAATATTAATAACTCACATTATTAATAACAACGTAACCTCTAGGGATACATATTATAGAATATTATAAACAATCAACTAATAAATCAATAATTGCAAATGTCAAATTATTAATCTCCATTATAATAATACGAATGTGTATAAGGTACATTTGTCCTAATACAGATTGTTTCTAGGACATAAATGTTGTTTATCCTTTTGATCACTGTGACAACAACAAGTTGTCAATATCTTGATCTTAGATTGAAACTTCAAATATGGATCTTGTATTCCGAAATACAAGAACATGAGTTGCTACACTTGTGGCTTGTAGATCCGCTGAGAATACGAACGGTTAGAATCCTTCGTCTGTTAAGTTGACACCTGAAATACTTAGCAACCAATTGGATAAACCACAACACCACCGACTGAGTCGAGAGATGGCTCTCTGTCTTTAAGACAAGATTGTCCCCGTATATAGGCTTTACGAAAGTGTGGACAATAGTCTCCCAAGATGAAACAACAAACTATCAAGTGTGCAAAGCCTACACAAATGATCTCACCGAAGAACACGAATAATGAAGATTGCTATCAGGAAAAAATTATCTCTTTGTGGTGTTGTGAACTTGTTTTTCTATTCATATGTTCATATATGTTCATTTATAGAATCGAGCCAAGGCCTCAATTTATAGGTGTGCAAGATGGTCTTTCAAATGCCCCATAATGGCAATCAATTGCCATGTAATGGATGACATTTAACCCCCAAGTAATGCAGCAACATAATGGTCCAAGTAATGACCATTATTGGGTGGATTCAATGTCATTGAAACCCCCTCAACAGGCAAAAATTTTGGGATTCCATCGAGCAGTCACTGCCAATGAAGCGCCGCGGCGCTGCAAGAGGGGCGCCGCGACCCAGTCCGGGAGGCGACTCGACCCTTCTCTGCTCCGCGACCCTTTTCCGACCCGTACCATCTTACACTTCGCACAATCCTTCTTTCGTTTACCAACGTGGAACACTTGTCATTTAGCAAATAACCGTCCATCACTCTATATGTCAAACATTTCACTTATGTACTAATATCTCTTTTATTTATGAAATTTACAATACTTGGCACTAAGATTTCACATGTGTGAAAATGACATTTCCGACGTGCGGGGCCCCAATTGTTTGAGTCATAAATAATGGGATAAACTTAATTCCACATTAGTAAATTTCCAACAATCCCTCTTGAAAGAGATTTTGGCGCACACACAAGGTGCATATTTTCAGCAATCTTTCAGCGAAAAGATATTGTATCATGAGAGGTAGCTTCTACTTTGAACCTTCCCTAGTTGAATACCATCGGACTTACTTACTGCGCGGTGAACGTGATGTGTTGAACCGTCAGTGTTTAATGTAAGCCAAGACAACGGTACCAACACAATAACTCCCCTTTATTCATTTCTTCTTTTGTTCTGTCCGTTGTGGCCGTAGACACACTTGGATTCTTAAGTGCGTTCATTTGAGGCGACCTGTCCTCGCACTTAAATAGGTGATCTCCTACAAGGTATCCTGCTATACCTCACTTCACAAGTGTTAGGAATCATTAAAAGTTTCCCCAACCTTTACCTCAATCGTTTGAATATTGTTAAAGGTTTGGAAGCTTAACATTTACCCACCATGAAGGTAGCACTTTAATGTCTATCGCGGGAACGGCTTTGGATTCATGTTTCTTAACAGAAATCATAATCCAAAGTGTTTTTTCTTCCACCGAAGTGCTCAACTGAACCTTTTGCATCTTAGTTTTCCCATTGAACCATATTCTTGGGATCTCTAAACAGTATGGTTGGGTTACCACTGCAAATGTTTATATTGGTTGGGTTTATAAGCCCATTCCCCTAGACATGCAGAACTCTTGATCTTCGGGTAGTCCCTTAGTTAAAGGGTCCGCTATATCCTTTGATTAGTAATCAAGGAAGTGACACCCGTGATGATCAACTGCCATATGGTCTTTATATCTCCGACAGATCTGACAGATATGTCCAGACGCCGTCATCCGTGCCCTTCCTGAAGCCGACCAGCTAGCCACAGTGTATCACTGCTGAAGGCACGAGTTTCTCCCAATAAGGGACGTCCTTTAAGGAGTTGTGAAGTTACTCAACTTCCTTCATGCTTTGTTTAAAGCGATAAACTCTGATTCCATCATGAATCGGCCGATGCAAGTTTGCTTAGAGGATTTTCCAAGACCCACCATACACATTTACTTGTGGCTTTGGTGTTCTTCATATCTAATGCCCAGTTTGCATCACTGTGTTCTTCCAGAACCGCTGGACATCCAGAATACCATAATTCATAGATAAGCGAATATTTCAGATATCGTCATATCTAACATAACGCCTTCTATCGATCATTTCTAGTATCATGAGTGAACCTTAGTTCAACTGATCTGCTTTGTAGGCTGATACTAGGTCGGTTGTAGTGTGTATAATACATTAAACTACATGTGACCTGCACATATCGCTCCTCGTAAATGGGTGCACCATGATTCCAATCAGTTTTATGATTCATATCCATTGGTGGCTTCAACGAGACTGTCAACTATCTCACAACTAAGTTTAGAGTTAGACTAGTCCGTTAGATGTCTTAGAAATCCCAATTCCTAAGATGTCATATGTGATACCCATATCTTTCATATCGAGACTTTTGTTTGAATATGACTTCCACTTTCAGACTGTTGGTTTTTCTAACTGTTGGCTTTCTAACTTTAGAGCCAATGTTTCTGTTTTAACTAAAACTTCCAGGACCAAAATGTAAACATTTCAGGGACCAAAATGTAAACATTTCAGGGACCAAAATGTAAACATTTCAGAGACCAAAATGAAAGTTTAGGAAGAAGCCCAACAGTCCAACAAATCAACTCTGATCCTCCTCTTCCAACTCTCCGGTTAGGAAGGTTGTTTCAACATCCATGTCACGCAAGACTGCAATGGCCCTGGATGTTAAGCTATTCATTGGGGAGCACATGTACAACTAGCCGAGGCCTTATACTCGTTAGTAAATCCATCTACTTGGTACTCAATTTTGAGTATTCACTTTTACAACCCAAAGGTTCTTTTCCCGGAGGAAGATCAACCATTACACAAGTATGGTTCTATATGATGGAATTTATTTATCTCTTTGTAGCTTCTTTCCAAAGCTGCACTTCTGGAGATAACAATTCTCTGTTAATTGTCCATGGTTCATTCTCAACCATACTAGCTAGAAGGCCTGGAACAAGTCTTTGTCCCCTCTTTGCTCCGTCTCAGTTCAACATCTAGAATCCTTGAGTTCTGTAGATCTGAAACATTAAGTTCCGGATAATCAGCAACTTTCGAGTCCTATAGATATGGAATGTCTAGTTCCGAACAGTCAGACCCTCGCGGGTTCTTTGATAACCTCGAGCAATTACTTCTTTTTTTCCTTCTCAAGGAAAGTTATCTTCAAAAAATTCAGCATTCTTTGACTCCAAGAGACGATAAGTATTACTGTTATTTGCAGGTCCAGTGGATATGCAATTTACAGCCTTAGGTCCAACTGACCTGTTTTGGTATTCCAACCTCTACTAAGCCACCCCACATCACAACATTTGTATGTGAGATCCTTTCCATGTTTTACACGGAGAGTTATTTTTATCCTTATGTGTAGTTCTATTGAGAATCGCATTAGCGGTAAGGATCGCCTTGCCCCATATATTTTGGGCGTACGGCTTTGTGCTTGGCTAACACCGTTAGATTGAGGTGAGTAATGAGCAATCGTTTAATGAACGATGCTTCACATTCTCCCCCTCTATCACTACGAATTCCTCAATCCGTAGGCTTAGTTAATTTTCAACTTCTACTTTGTAGCGCTTATCCGCTTCAACAACTTCATCTTTGCTTTTCTACAAACAAAGGATGCAATACGTTGTACCATCATCAACGAAGGTCACAAATTACTTGTCTCCCCACTCTATTTTGTATAAACTTCAAATCACCTATGTAGGTGTGACTAAGTTCTAGAGGAGCGATGCTTCTTTCGCTATTCCTTTGACGGAATGGAAAGGTGATTTTGCCTCTTCGCCTACCTCACATTCATTTTGAGGGTTTATGTTCACAGAAGGCAACAATTTTAACTTCGTTAGCTTTTTAATATTTTTCTATTTAACGTATCTTAATCTATGATGGAATAGATGCACGGATTACAAATATATAATTCATTTAGCTACAGACATACTGTACCATTCTTAGTTATTACAGAAATATTGGACTAGTCTCAAACCAGCTTGACCAACAGCGTCTCTTAAACCAAGTTTGGGACATGTATCACCTCATTTTAGAGTGATCACATTCCCTGAAGTCCTATTGAGGACAACCTCTCCAACCCCTTCTACTTTAGTGGTGGCGTTGCTTCACATGAACAACCTCTTGCCCCGTGGTTAGGGCGTAACCGGATCATATATGATCTGGATACTCTGGCCCACTCCAGTTGCTTTGGCAGACTGAGTGTCCAATTACTTTTCTGCTTTCTTTCCTTCAGATCATTTAAGACTTGGAAAACTCTGGACCACCTCACAAGGTGTCCATTAATTTTCTGTCAACTGAATTCTAGCTCACTCCAGTCGCTCATAGACTTTGTAC
The DNA here is from genome assembly GCA_034509755.1 of Anisodus tanguticus. Lineage (NCBI taxonomy): Eukaryota > Viridiplantae > Streptophyta > Magnoliopsida > Solanales > Solanaceae > Anisodus > Anisodus tanguticus. The sequence continues at coordinate 45,141,588 of CM067549.1, read as the reverse complement.
GACTGAGTGTCCAATATCATCTTATCAAATGTATTCTGGCCTACTCCAGTTGCCCGTAGACTTTGTACGACTAAGTGTCCAATATCATCCTATCAAATGAATGATCTTCTGTCAGATAGTGTGACAGGTTCAACGTCTTAAGATAAGCCATTATCTTTTAGTCTTCTTCCCTTGTGATTGGTGCCTAGGGAAATTCCTGGCACTTACTTAAGAGTGGTAACAGTTTTTGCACAGTCAGTGGATCTCTCTCCTTCGTATGTGCGAACATACTTTACACATTTTTAATAATTACACCCAAAAGAACGGATCTTTTAAGTTTTGTTTACAATAGTCCAATCTTTAACATGGAAGAAATGAGATTCAATATCTGATTTTAGAGTGTAGGGAATATAAGTTTTTTTAATGAAAACACTTTCATATTTCCAGCCTTGCTTTACACACTTTTATTCAGTTATTAACTAAACATTTTATTGATAAGGAATGATTAACTTTGAGCTTTTGGATTCTGACCCACTTTAGTTAGACTGAGTGTCCAAATCCTCCTTACCATAATTCGGATCCTCTATCTGGGATAGATATAGGACTTTTGCTATATGATAGAATATCATCTTCAACCTTCTCCTCTTGTCCCAGTTGATATCCTCAGCCTCTAGTGGGCGCTTGTTTCCACCACCATCGGGAGTGGTTACACCAACTCGTCCTTGATCTTTAGCCGTACTAGCATGACTATCAGCAGTATCTTGAAGCTCAGCATCAGATTCAGAGATCTCTCCTTTGACGGAAACATATTTGTAACTGTCGTCAAAGAGAGAACCATAACTAGGCCCAATCTTGAAAGCACGGTTATGGTTTGAACTGTTAGCAAAAATCTCAACAGAATTGTCTTCAAGAAGAAAACCACATCCAGATTTGGTCAGACACTTGTCGACCAATATCTTTCGAATCACTAATACAATCTTGTCTTAAAATTGTTGGAATATGTAAAGCAACAATGGGAATAGTAAATAACTATTACAGTGATCGAAAGGATAAACAACAAAGAGGACAACAACAAGTTGTCAATATCTTGATCTTAGATTGAAACTTCAAATATGGATCTTGTATTCGGAAATACAAGAACATGAGCTGCTACACTTGTGGCTTGTAGATCCGCTAAAAATATGAACGGTTAGAGTCCTTCGTCTGTTAAGATGACACCTGAAACACTTAACAACCAATTAGATAAACCACAACACCACCGGCTGAGTCGAGAGATGGCTCTCTGTCTTTAAGAAAAGATTTTCCCCTATATAGGCTTTATGAAAGTGTGGACAATAGTCTCCCAAGATGAAACATCAAACTATCAAGTGTGCAAAGCCTACATAAATGATCTCATCGAAGAACACGAATAATGAAGATTGCTAAGAGAAGGATTACTATAAGAAAAATCTGATCTCTTTGTGGTGTTGTGAACTTGTTTTTCTGTTCATATGTTCATCTATAGAACTGAGCCAAGGCCTCAATTTATAGGTGTGCAAGATGGCCTTTCAAATGCCCCATAATGGCAATCAATTTCCATGTAATTGATGACATTTAACCCCCCAAGTAATGCAGCAGCATAATGGTCCAAGTAATGACCATTATTGGGTGGATTCAATGCCATTGAAACCTCATCACAGCTAAAACTTTTGGGATTCCGTCGAGCAATCACTGCCAATGAAGCGCCGCGGCGCTAATTCAACACAGATTTCACTGCCACTCTGGCTCCGCGGCGCTGCAAGGGGGCGCCGCGACACTCCGGCGCCGCGACCCAGTCCGGGAGGCACCGCGACCCTTCTCGGCTCCGCGGCCCTTTTCCGACCCGTACCATCTTGCACTTCGCACAATCCTTCCTTCGTTTACCAATGTGAAACACTTGTCATTTAGCAAATAACCGTCTATCATTCTATGTGTCAAACATTTCACTTACGTACCAATATCTCTTTTATTTACGAAATTTACGATACTTGGCACTAAGATTTCACGTGTGTGGAAACAATATTTCCGACGTGCGGGACCCCAATTGTTCGAGTCATAAATAATGGGATAAACTTAATTCCACATTAGTAAATTTCCAACAATAAATATACTTTCAATAAGCACGTCGCTCATCTACTAATCGGGCAAATCAAAGTTATCTTCTGGTCAACTATCCACCCAATCAAGTACAAAAACTATTCCAATAGAAGCAGCCAATTTTCAATAGACATAATTTTGTGTTAACTTTCATACCAAATTGTATAATACTATGCTAGATGGATTTCGTGACACAAGAATACTCTTTGAGCTAAATCTAGTCAACTCAACAAATTAGCTCATGAATTAAATCACCAAGGAACCAAGTGTGATAGTAAAGTTCTTCGACAATACCTAGATTTTGAGAAATATAATCTTCTAACTCAAAGTACTTTAATTCTTTAGGTGATTTTTGACACAAACCGAATTAATTAATCAGCTCCGTATATTTTAAACTAGCAAAAGCGACTCAACTGAACAAGTTTAGCTAACTGATTAACCTCCACAACACTTTACTTTAATGATCAAGATTGCGACGTCATGGCATACGACTTCTTAGACAATTTTCCATGCAAACATTTAAATTTTGGCCGTCTCATTAACTCCATTACTGGGTCCCACAAGTCTACTTTGCTTTGAGATTTTGATTTAGGGAAACACCATAAAATATTCCTAAAATGTAAAATATTAACCCGCCCACACCACTTTTTGAATTAATTTATCCTTTTATTCAATTGACCGAAAATATTTACCTGAATACATTCTCTCGATAGTATATTTCTATATTACCGTGGTATTATGAAGACTAAAAAAATAATTGAGTAATCCTTTATAATACCATTTTAGTATATTTATATATTACAATAATATTGTGATAGACTGAGAAGTGTCGCATTGAAGGACTGAAATAGTACTCTATGATATCATCACATTATATGTATATAAGATGATGATATTATAGATGTTGTTTTTAGAAAAGTGTTATCTTTTAAATAAAAAATATAATCCTCTATAATATCATCTTAGTATAATAATATATTATTTTTACTACCCCATTCGGATAAAAAAGAGTATCCATTTAGCTTTTTTGAGTTAAAAAGAGTATTCAGTTATCAAATCAAGAAAGAATTAATTTTATTTTATCAGATTTGTCCTTATTAAGTACTATGTGATCAAATTTCAATACATATTTAATTAGGAACAATTTCGTTAAATTATTTATTTTTATTTAGGAGTTAGTATTTTCTAAAGGGGTGTACAAATGACTAAATGGACACTCTTTTTGATGCGGAGGGAGTACTATATTAGTATCATAATTTTGAGATCATTTTAGATAAATAATTTTAATATTTATGAAAACAACAACAACAACAACAACAACATACCCGGTGAAGTCCCACAACGTAGGGTTTGGAGAGGGTAGAATGTATGCAGACCTTACCTCTACCTTGATAAATAGAGATATTGTTTCCGAAAAACCCTCGACTCAAGATAAGCAAAATCACAAGTAAAGCAAGAGAAACGGTCGGACCCGAATAAAAAATTTAAAATAGTATAAAAATAACAAAAATAAATAAACCATAAAATATTATGAAAAAAGAAACAGTAACTAATGCAGCTAAATAAAATAGATAAAGTACTCTAAAGAACGTACAATTGATAAATAATTTGCCCCCAAGAGACATTCGTGATCTTTTCTTTTTAATTTATCTGTACACCCGAGTAGCAGGAGATAATTTCAGAAGAAAAAAAAACTTTACACTATAAAAAATGTTGCAAAAAGCACTTTAGAGTTACTAGTAGTACTATTTTAGAGCCTAGTTGTGATTGACAGAAAGTGACATGGATTGAGAACGTCTAGGTTCTCTTCATGTATGTTTAATGGGACCCATAAAACGATTTTAAATTAATATAAAGATTAAAATAGAAAAGAAATTTATTGGAGTTTTCCTCTTTTCTTGATATCTTGATCGTCCTTTTTCTTTCAAAACGAGTAAACTAATTTCCCCCTCAATGTAAAGGTGCAAATTAGAGGTGGTGTCTTTCTTTATTCTTCAACACATTGAGTCAAAGAATAATAATGGGGTTTTAGTGTTACCTCTGTTTACTCACTAAAAAATAGTATTAATTGGGTCAATTTTTTTTTGTGTTTTCTTGATTTTTTTTGTGTGTTTTGTAATAACTTGAGGTTTGACAAGTGTTTTTGGGGTCTCCCATTTGAAGAGGTGGGATTTTGGCAAGAGGGGTTGTGTCTTTTTTTTTTTTTTTTGGTTTTGTTGGTATTATTTTGACATAAAGTTACCTACCTTACACCTTCCTACTTCATATCTCTTTGCAATTTAAGGTTTTTTTTTAAGATTCATTTTTGGGTCTTCTTATATTGAGGAAAATTTGAAGATTCTTGAAAAAAAACAGTAACTTTTTGTGATATCAAGAATTTCCTGTGGAGATTAAATCTCCACAGGAAGGTGTTTGTCTCTCCAAGATCATCCTGATTTGTTTAAGGTCACCCTTTTTTCTAAAGATAAGAACTTTGATGTTCTTTTACTAGTTTTTCTGTTGTATTTTTTGGTTTTATTTTGCTTAGTGTACAGAAGAAAATCTAGGGAAGCCCTTATTGGGGGAAGAATAGTTTGATGAATTTAGTTTAATTGAAAATTTGGGGACTTGGGTCAAAGGGTATGTTAGATCTTTAGGCATGTATGTAGGTTAGATCTAGACATGTGACAGATCATTTTTATTATTTTTTTATTGTTGGCTTATGTTATCTGAGAATACATAGTAGTAGAGGCAGCTTAGAGCCAATGAGATCTCATTCTTGATATTTCCAGATATTCAAGTTTTGTCTAGTGGGTGGACTGAAAGGGGGAATAAAATGTTGGCCATGTTAAGGTTGTTGTTTTTGGGACTATTGATGTCTTTGGTTATTATATCTGTTTCAGCTAATGATAGTGAATTCTTCAATTGCTGTGATGAAGATGGTTATTGGAGTATAAATACCATTTTAGAGTGCCAAAAAGTGAGTGACTTCTTTATTGCTGTTGCTTACTTTTCTATCCCTCTTGAGTTGCTTTACTTCATTAGTTGCTCCAATCTTCCTTTCAAATGGGTTCTGGTTCAGTTCATTGCTTTTATAGTGCTTTGTGGATTGACACATCTGCTCAATGGATGGACTTACAATCCTCATCCTTCTTTCCAATTGATATTGTCCTTAACGGTTGCGAAAATCCTTACTGCTCTTGTCTCTTGTGCAACTGCAATCACCCTTTTGACTTTGATCCCTCTTCTCCTAAAGATAAAGGTCAGAGAACTTTTCTTGGCACAAAATGTTTTGGAGTTAGATCAAGAGGTTGGTATGATGAAGAAACAAACGGAGGCGAGCATGCACGTCCGTATGTTGACGCAAGAAATTAGGAAGTCACTTGATAAACACACGATATTATACACTACTCTAGTTGAACTTTCAAAAACCTTGAAGCTGCAGAATTGTGCAGTTTGGATGCCGAATGAAAGTAGGTCACAGATGCACTTAACACATGAGTTAAGTCCCAGTTCTGCAGCGGAATCTCGTCGTTTGCTCCCGATTAATGATCCGGATGTGTTAGAGATAACGAAGAACAAGGGGGTAAGGATTTTGAGGCAAGATTCGGTTCTTGCAGCTTCGAGCAGTGGAGGAGGATCTGGTGAACCATGTGCTGTTGCTGCAATTCGGATGCCATTGCTTCGTGTCTCGGACTTCAAAGGTGGGACTCCGGAGTTGGTCGACACTCGTTATGCTGTTTTAGTTTTGGTTCTTTCGAGTGCTGATGATAGAGTCTGGAGCTATAATGAGATGGAGATAGTAGAAGTAGTTGCTGATCAGGTGGCTGTGGCTTTATCCCATGCTACTGTTCTTGAAGAGTCTCAGACAATGAGAGAGAAACTAGAAATGAGAAATCGTGTGCTGCAGCAGGCTAAGGAGAATGCTATGAAGGCAAGCCAAGCAAGGACTTCGTTTCAGAAGGTAATGAATAATGGAATGAGGCGGCCTATGCACTCAATTTTGGGTTTGCTATCCATATTTCAAGATGAGAAAGCAAGCTCTGACCAGAAGATTATTGTTGACACAATGGTGAAAACAAGTACTGTACTATCAACGTTAATAAATGATGCGATGGAGATATCTGCTAAAGACGATGGAAGGTTTCCAGTAGAAATGAGGCCCTTTCAGTTGCATTTGCTGGTCAGGGAGGCTTCTTGTCTTGTTAAGTGTTTGTGTGTCTATAAGGGCTTCGGATTTTCTACAGATGTTCCTACTTCTTTGCCTAATCAGGTGATGGGTGACGAAAAGAGAACATTTCAGGTTTTGTTACATATGGTAGGGCATTTATTAAATGTCAGCATTGGGAAGGGCTCTGTTATATTTAGAGTGGTTCTAGAGACTGGAGCTGATGGTGGGAATGAAAAAGTTTGGGGAACAAGAAGACCAAGCACGACAGACGAATATGTGAGCATAAAATTTGAAATTGAGGTTAGTCTTGAAGGCTCTCAATCAGATAGCTCAATCTCCACCATTCACTTTGGTGGAAGAAGGCATAATAGCAAGGAAGTAACGGAGGGCTTGAGTTTCAGCATGTGCAAAAAGCTTGTCCAGGTTAGAATGCGTAATGTTATTTTCCTGATTGGTTTTGTCATTAAGTTGTCATTCAAATTGGTTTATCTTGCTAACACATATCTATAGATGATTAAAGCTCTTGATCATGTATACGAAGTAATGTTCATGGCTTGTAGTGATATTCATACATGCTGGTTTGTAGGTCTGCCTGTAGGTATTGACTATGATATGACTTTACTTGGAGATTTAGGGTTAAGTCTGAGTTGTGTGCTATATTTTTAGTGGCAAAGGAAAATAGTAAAGTGAGTTCGTGTGGAAGTAGTCTGACGTGGAGAATACACATCATAGTCTAATCTTAGACTGTTTAAGAAATTTGAGACTTGTAAATGGTGCATAAGTTGTGAAGATTCATAGAAGTGTGCCAAATTTGAAACTTCCTAAAATGGAAAATCATAACCTAAAATGGCCAGAGGAGTTGCATGTTTTTGGACAAAACTCATCCCAAGGACGGCAACAAATGGCACATAGTGTCAAAAGAATTTGGGTTGAATGTGAAGGATTGGTCTTACTCTTCCCTTGAGGTTTCCCTTGAGGTTCGGGTTACTGGTAAACTATGTTGCTCGGGCTATTCAAAAATGCCAACGGGTATGTTTGAATCCTCCAAAGTACTGCATTTTTGGAGGACCCAATACAGGTGGGACAATGCTTTTGGAGAGTCCCAGCAACATAGCTGGTAAGATTACCAACCCAGTAATATCCCGCTCCACCTCCCAAAAAGAAAGAAAAAAGAAGAGCAACTCGACTTAATGAAATATATGGATGGAATACAAGGGGCTTCCAACTGTAAATTTTTCTGCTAAACTATTCGACAGAATGAATTTAATGACAAGGTAACTTCCCTTTTTCCTTATTGACCACTGCTTAGCTGAAATATCTCAGAGAATAAGATGCAGCTTGTTGACTTCTTTTCTTGTGTAGAAGATGGTTCTTTAATCACTGTTCATCTGTAAAACATTAGGTAAAGAAGTTTCTAGATGAGATATGCTGGAGTGATGTCTGTCCGATTTCCTCAAATGTACATATTAACTGCCAAATCTTCCATATGTTCATATTATGCTGGCATTCGACCTCTTTGTGCTTATGTTCCAGTGGAAGCGTTTTGGAGTATGAAAGTGTATGCAATTGGAAGCCTCATGACTTGAGTGTCTGAAATTCTTTGAAGTTTCTTTAGTACTCTGTTTTACCTCTGAATAAAATTGAAGCAGGGAGAGATCTGAAATCTGTGAAGAGACTGATTACTAAAAATAGATCATGTAAGTTAGCTGAGACTGAGTTTTCTTGAATGGATAACGTGTTAGATAGCTTCACTTTAGTTCCTAATGTAAAACTATACACAAGAATCTTCATTCGAAGAATCACCTGGATAGATATGTAACTGCTAACATCTGCATGCACTGGATGTGTGTGTGAGAGGGAGGGGAAGAAAGGGGTGGGGTGTGGCTATATATGAGAATAAAAGATATGTTCGTAAGGATGCAGATAAAGATGTTGGTTTCAATTTATTTGAGCTCAAGGGGGTTAAGTCTTTGCTGGTTTGTGGCCGTGACCTCGTATCTCTTAAACTAAGTCCAAAGTGAGCAGGAAAAGTTCAGGATTTCTTCTTTTGAAAATAATATTGGCAGAACTTATAAGAACTCCAGCATATGCCTTGAGCAAATGGTGTACCTGTTTAGAGCCTTAATGGGTGAGATAGTGTGGAAACCTGTACTTGTATGTATATGCTAAATCAGCTAAATAGGAAAGTTGAAGAAGAAAATTCGCTGGTAGAGCTTCTGAGCACTCAATTTTTCTATGTCTAGGTTTAATGTGAGAAAATAGTAGCCTTTGATAATGAATTGGTGTGATGCTACTTCTAGATACTCACATGATACATTACTCATGTGTTTCATGTATATACCTTCACTGCCTCTGTATCATAGAACTTCCAATGCAATTGGTACTCCTTTCAGCTTGGGCTTTTGCAGATAGCATGGTTACATGCTGTCCTTTACCTTCTTATTCTTATCCAATTACTGTTTGGGATTTAAGTTGTATTCACCTTCACTGAATGAACCTTCATAAGAAGTGTGTAAAATCAAGGAAGTTCTTTCAGTATAACTTCATGCTCTGTCAAGGCAAGAACTTGTAAACAAATTGGAATCAGTCGATTGTTCCAAGATGTTTTTTTCTGCCGGTTTGACTACACATCATGTGATTTTGAAATTATAACATCCATGTTTTTCAATGTAAAATTGTGAATGTCATTGTAATGTGTGCTTTTGTTTATTTAACTACCCCTTACCGTGGCTGAAACTAGTGTGAACATGGCCCCCGTCATTTTCTCCTTTAGCATGAATCTCTTGATTGTTTTTTTGCATAAAGCTTTTAGATGATGCTTAATAGATAATCCAAACTAGGAGTTATTTTCTTCTGTAGTTTCCTTACCTCTGCCATTTGAAGTGGTAAGTTGCTTCCCGGTTACCATATTGCTTACTCTGACCTGTAATTTCTTTTTTTGCATAAATCTTCAGATGATACAGGGAAATATATGGATGTCCTCGAATGCCCAGGGCCATGCGCAAGGGATGACACTCATCCTGAGATTTCAAAAGCAGTCATCTTTTAGGAAACGTATGTTTGAATACAGGAATCCTTTGGAGCAACCGATTTCCAGAACAATGTTCAGAGGCCTTCATGTACTTGTCGCTGATGATGATGATGTAAATAGACTGGTAACCAGAAAGCTGCTTGAAAAACTAGGTTGCCAAGTAACTGCTGTTTCAACCGGTTTTCAATGCCTGAGTGCTCTAGGCCCTTCGTTAACAACCTTTCAAGTTGTCATCTTGGATCTTCAAATGCCAGAAATGGATGGATTTGAAGTTGCATTGAGGGTACGGAAGTTTCACAGCTGTAGTTGGCCATTGATCATAGCCTTGACTGCTAGTTCAGAGGAAGTATGGGAGAGATGCCTACAGGTGGGAATGAATGGTCTAATAAGAAAACCTGTTCTCCTACAAGGCTTGGCTGTTGAACTTCAAAGACTCCTTCAAAGGGGCGGTGGCGGTGGTGGTGAGGGGGCTTGTGAGGTGTAGTACTAATATTCGAAATCATACCCTATAGAGATAATAGCATTACGTCTTTGTTAGATTAAATCAGCTTCTTCCTAACCATGTAGCTACTGCCAGTTTCCATTATGTAACTATATAGGTCTGCTTGCAATTCAGTTCTCTTGGCTTATGTTGAAGTGAGAAATATGTCAAGATACTGGTATGGGTTCCATCATTTTTTCCCCAAGAAACAGGAAGGATGTTGCTGATTTGAAGAGGACTTCTAATCCTTGCAGGCTGATAGTTCTTGGTTACAATCATAAACTTTTACTAATGCTTTTTCCGTAACGATGGTGTTCGGGCCAGCGTGTGCTTATTGTGTAACTTAGTCCACGGAGTGCCTATTACCTCCTCCATCAAACACGTATATTGTGTAACTTTGCCTATCAAGAGCTAGACAAACGGAAAGAACTCACTTCTTTGGCTCAATAGGCCACATGCTTGGATGCTAACTTTTTCTTTGTATTTAGATATAGATATATTTTTTCCAAGAAACAAGAAGGAAAAATGTTACTGATTTGAAGAGGGACTTGTAACCCTTGCAAGCTGTTACTTGCTACCCAGATGATCTCTTGTGGTCTCATTTAATCCATGTGGCAGTGTTATGCTTGAGTGTTTTCTCCTGGTAGTTTGTTTATTTTAGGTTTCAAACTTAATTACCTTTTTACTAATGCTTTTAGAAGTTCTGATTGATAATGACCAATACATAATATAGAATTACATATAAAAAGTACAGACAATTAGCTAGTATAGCAGGTTGCTGATCGTGTCATAGTGAAACTGATTGCATAAGTCCATGTTGCTTATGTAATCCTTGGTATATTGTTCTTTAGTTGGATTTAGAAGTATAGATATCGAAAAAGGAGGTAGTCAGAATAAAGAAAAATAGAAGACTACAGTTTCACTATGAAAATTATCCACTTTTTTCCGGAATAATTTTTTATGTGTCCCCTTTTATAAAAAAAATGGGGCCTCATTAGTAAGCTTTTCTCTCACGTCTTTTTTTGTCCATGGTTTAATATTTGGATGTTTTAGGAGTAGAGGAACTACGCCAATCCATCAACTGCATCTAGTAGAGCTGACTGAAGACCAAAGCAATCTGCTATTGAATCAGCTGCTGTTGCCGGGCGAGATTCTATATTTTCCTTGTAGTCCACGAGATTTGACTATGGGGAAGCTCATTCCTTGGATGGATCATAACTTATACAAAGGACTTGAGATCCGATGTGAACAATCAGTCGAAGGAGCGGAGCTTAGAGCCTTTACTTTATGTAAAGCGCACTCACTCTAACAACGTACCTTTTGCTTGATGGGTCAGCGAGGAAATGGGAACAACGGCTTACGATGGTTAAACTCTACTATTGCAGTGGTGATGACACTGTAGGAAGGTCCTGCAGAAAATAACTCGAAGTCATGATGATTATAAAAAGCTTAACACCTCTTATTTTATTACTTTTTTAATATGAAAGTGAAAAATTAAAAGAAAACATCAAAATGTCTTTTGATTTAAAATTTCAATTGTGACGTCCCTTTTCTCCACTTCAAATTTGGAATAGTGCTCCAAATTTATTTTTCAACTTCATCTTTATAAATTTCATATAAAATATTGTATTTTCTCTTTTACGAAAAATATAATCAAACACATCTCTACTTTTACTCCAACATCATAAATTTTAAATAAATAAATATAAAAAAGTAAACTATTAGTACAATTTACAAGTGAATTGATTGCAAATTTACAATATTGGATCCTCATCAGCAAAGGATGTGATGCAGATTTTAATTAAAAATCTTAGATTCGAGTTTTAAATATAAAAAATCATTGATAAAGAACGTTTTCTCAAAAAATGAGCTATATGTGACACGAATCGGATATAATCCCGCTCCAACGAGAATATCAACACAGGCTGAAAAAAAAAATCCTCATAATCTGCAAACAACACGTGAACTTTATGTCCATTTCACAAATACACACTCCTTCACTCTCACTCCCCATTTCCGTCCTAAAACCCTAAAAATGGAGCATCCTTTCTTCATCAACAACCCACCAACAACCCGACCCGAAGCATTACGTTGGCTCTCAATCGCCGAAAAACTCTTAACAAATCGTGACCTAATCGGATCCAAATCATTCGCAACCCGTGCTCGTGAATCCGACCCAACATTATCACCCGCTACCGATCAAATCCTCGGCATTGTCGATACTTTAATCGCCGGCGATAAACGTATTAACAATCACCATTATGATTACTATTCTATCCTTCAAATCCCTAATAATCAAACCCTAAATTCCGATTTGATTGCCGAACAATATCGCCGATTTAATCTTTTATTAAATCCTCAAAATAATCATTTTCTCTTTGCTGATCAGGCGTTTCGTTTAATAGTTGATGCGTTTTCAGTGCTTTCAAATCCTTTGAGGAAAAGTATGTATGATAAGGAATTAGGGTTTTTTCTTAACCTTTCACCAGTGAATTTTGTGCAACATAATGTTTATCCTAGTTCGAATGCACACCAAGTGTTTGTGAATATGCCTAGTCAAGGTCAAGGTGAGCATTTTGTGTACGAGCTTTATTTAAAGCATCTTAAATAAACACTAGAAAACTGGGGGTGTGTTCGGCATGGAGGAGATTTTTTCCCATGAAAAATGTTTTCCGGGAAAATGTGTTTTTATCCTTAGAAATAACTAATAAGTGACTATGCTTGTTGGTTAGTGGAAAACATTTTTCGGAAATACCCACCCAACCCCACTTCCCACCCCCATCCGGTGGGTGTAAGATAAATTTCCCACTTTTTATAATATCTTTGTAAAAGTAAAATTAAATATACTCCTATGAAAAAGAAAATTCAGAGGTGGGGTGAATATTAGGTGCGCTCCAGGTGGTAGTTGGGGTGGGTGGGGGTAAGTTCGACAGTGGGGAGGACATATGGAATGCCATTCATGAGACTTGTTTTCCCTACTCCCACTAGGGAAGTCATTTTTCCAAAGAAAATGTTTTTCAAAAATTTTGACCAACCGAATATGAGAAAATTGGAAAACATTTTCTGGATATATATTCACTATAGATCTGTGAATTGTACTATTGTTCTTGTGCTCTTTTATTACATTAATCTGGAATAGGCAGACATTATTTTCCTCTATAATAAATTTGAGAATAAAATTTACAAATAACCACTTTTCAGTTCATGCAATTGAGAGATAGCCATTGTCATGGCGTTTTAAATTCCACAAGTGAAATTCTAGGACATGTGGAATTTGAAACGCGCACGACAATGATTATTTTTCAAAGATAAGATTAAAAAGTGGTCAGTGGATGCTATTTTACTTAATTTGCTCACCTCTATTGGTAGGGGATAATCAAGGGTCACATACTGCTGGAGTAAGCTTTAGTAGAGACCCACAAGCTGGAATTTCTATGCCAGGGGCATTTCTGACTCGTGAACAAGAAACTGTGACCTCTGTAGCAAGCTCGGACATTGAGCAGCAACCACAACCGCAACAACAACCTGCAACATTTATGAGACAACAACAGACACAACAACCTGTGACTACTTCTATTTCATTTTCGAACACAGATGAACAACCTGCGACATTCTTGAGTTTGAACCAACCACAGCCGGTAACCTCTGTAAGAAGCTTATATAGAGAAAACCCAAACCCACCATTTGGTATCGGGTTGAGCTCAACACAAGGGCGAGAACCACCGGTGGTTGTTTCTGCAGAGCAGCATGGGAATCAACACCCCCCCGAGACGGAGAGAAATGCGAATAATGTGGTGGAGAACAATGCAAATAAGTCTGCAAGTACTAGTGATAATGTGAAGGAGAAAGAAGGGAATGTAGATGCATCAGATAAGAGGATACCCAGTTTCTGGACAGCATGTCCTTATTGTTATATTATGTATGAGTACTCTTTGGATTATACTGATTGTACTTTGAGGTGTCAAAATTGTAAGAAAGCTTTTCAAGCTGTAAAAATTGCGTCGCCGCCTCCAATTATTGATGGAAAAGAAATTAATTTTTGTTGTTGGGGATTTATGCCTTTTGGATTGTCTTTGGAGGATTTTGACAGAAATATAGGTAACGATTCGAGCTGGTCTCCATTTTCGCCCATGTTTACTTGTCCGCGATTTGGTGGGGATGGAGGGAGTAATGTAAACAGTCATGCTGTTGGAGGACAGAGTAATGCGAATAATCTTGGCAGTTCGCATAATGCTGGTGGTTCGATAAGTGGGGGTGGACGAAAGCATTTTGCTCCAAGAATATATGTTGATGATGATGTGTTTGTTGAGGTATCAGACTCAGGTGAGGATTGGAGTCGTAATAAGGAGAGGAGGAAAGCAAAGAATGGGAAGCGAAAGAGTGCAAGGACTGGAACCCCAAGTAAAAATGCCAAGAAACAGCAAGCTGATAAGGCAAAAACTGTTGAAGGGAATAATGATGTCAATTTGCAAGATGGTTTAGCAACTCAAGGTGGTGTAGAAATCTCCCATGTTGAATCAAGTAACAGAGGTGTCACAAGTAAGAATAGAAGGCAACCTGGGAGAGTTGCAAAACACTTTGGGAATTTGGATTTGAATGTGGAGTTCAGTAATGAGGTTGAAGAGCCTATAATTCAGATGGGCCGAGAAAATGAAGCAGGAGAGGGAGAGGATGATACTGTTGAAGTAATTGGGTTTTTTGAAGGTCTTGATGAATTCCTTAGCAGTCTTCCTATACTCAATGCTGTGGATGGTGATAAGGTAGAGGCTTCCTAGCGAAGTAAGGCACTTCTTTTGTTGTAGTTGTAGCTATAATTTTTCTCTTCTGTATGCTGTAGTCAAGAATGGTGTAGAGACTCGGGCACTTGCATTGATGTTTCTATTCTAATGCTAATTTATTACTATTTTCTTCCGAAGTAGCTGCAGTAATCAGTTTACTGCTTCTATCTCCATGCTCCTTAAGTAATCTTATTATTAGTAATCATAGTTTTCTTTATATTGCTTAGTTCTTCCATTCATCTTTAAGAGATGAAATGGGTGCTGTTACGGACTCATTGGCCCACTATCTGATCATTGCAACACAAAGTTGAATTGCAACTTGAACTCCTGTCTATGTCAAAAGGTAAGTATTAATCTATTTCGGCAGGCAATTGATAGTGCTTAAGCGCTATTCTTCCTTTCACTTATCTGGAGTTACAACTTACAAGTTGAGGATCTTATTGATTAACAATATTTACTGCACACTAATAAATACTTGTAACCAATAAGATCCTCAACTTGTCGCTTCAGATTAAAAAAAAGTAGTCATTGCATGGTGATAACAAAATATCTTGCTCACTTTAGTTCTGGCCCTTGTTACAACATGTCACATCAATATTTTCAACATCTGTAGAACGAATCTTTAGTCGGGATCGCTTTGAAATGCTAAGCTCCAATTTAGCAAAATACTCTCATTTGAGTTACACTTTAGATATTCATGTTTGTTTTATATGTGATTGGTCACTGTGATTTTGAATCTCCGAAGTATTTTGCGATGATGTGTCCATGTTTGACAATATTGTTTTTATATTTCTTTTTCATATTCTTAAATGATAACCTTATTTAGCTGATACGTATGTGCTGCTCATTGTTCATCCATAATCTCATGCAAAATGCACATACTAATTTTTCATGAATATTATTAGCTTTTTTTTCTGAAAAAATTTCACTCTATTTCAAAATTAGTGTTGGTTTTAAAGTTTCCAAATCCAACTTGGAGTTGGATTGCAAATATGGAAAAGTTCTCCAAACCTGTTTTCCAACTCCATCTTCATAAATTCCAAATAAAGTGCTCTCCTCACCTTTGCAAAAGGTATAACTAAACACAACTTCATCTTCAACTCCAATTCCATAAATTCCAAATAAAGTGAATTTTTTTGGGAATCTATGGCCAAACGCCTGCTAAATTACAATTCAAAATTAATACATGAATCATAGTCATAGAAATAAAGATTTCAATCACATCATCACGGGTTTGAGCCTTATACCAAGCAAATTAAGCCTAGTATTTAAGTGGAGAAAGATAAAGCGGTGGATCTATCATCCATCCCTAAGTTTCGAAAATCACAATTAGGATTAGTTCTTTCAAGTGCTGATGATAAGTCTGGAGCTATGATGAGATGGAGATAGCAGAAGTAGTTACTGATTAGGTGGCTGTGGCTGTCCCATGCCACTGATCTTGAAGAGTCTCTGACAATGAGGGAGAAACTAGATATGAGAAATTGTGTACTGCAGCAGGCTAAAGAGAATGCTATGAAGGCAAGCCAGGCAAGGGCTTCGTTTCAGATGGTGATGAACAATGGAATGAGGCGGCCGATGCACTATATTTTGTGTTTGCTCTCCATATTTCAAGATGAGAAAGCAAGCTCTGACCAGAAGATTATTGTTGACACAATGGTGAAAACAAGCACTATTATCTCCAAATTAATAAATGATGCGATGGAGATATATGCCAAAGATGATGGAAGGTTTCTAGTAGAAATGAGGCCCTTTCAATTGCATTTACTAGTCAGGGAGGCTTCTTGCCTTGTTAATTGCTTGTGCATCTAGAAGGGCTTCAGATTTTCTACAGATGTTCCTACTTGTTTGCCTAATCAGGTGATGGGCGACGAAAAGAGAACATTTCAGGATTTGTTACATATGGTAAGACATTTATTAAATATGTCAGCATTGGAAAGGGCTTTGTTATATTCAGAGTGGTTCTAGAGACTGGAGTTGAGGGTGGGAATGACAAAGTTCGGGGACCAAGAAGACCAAGCACAACAGACGAAAATGTGACCATAAAATTTGAAATTGAGGTTAGTCTTGAAGGCTCCCAATCAGATAGCTCAAACTCCACCATTCACTTTGGTGGAAGAAGGCATAACAACAAGGAAGTAACGGAGGGATTGAGTTTCATCATGTGCAAAAAGCTTGTCCAGGTTATTATACATGATGTTATTTTCCTAATTGTTCATGTCATTATGTTGTCATTCAAATTGGTTTGTCTATTTAACAAGTATCTGTAGATGATTAGAGCTCTTGATCATGTATAAGTAATGCTCACGGCTTGTGTGATATTCATACATGCATGCTGGCATGTAGGTCTGTGTGTAGTTATTGACTATGACTTCACTTGCGGTCTGTTTGGAAAGCCACCTGGTAATTGGAATTTGTGTAATTACTAGTAATTACGATGATCTGTTTATTTGTCATAACGTAATTACACTAGCGTACTGTTTGGTTGCACGAGTGTAATTACACAGTTTGATTAAATTTTAAAAATAAAAATTAATTTATCAAAAATTGAAAGTTACTATTTGACAAATATGTGTCTTTATAAATGATGTCAAATTAGATATTTAAGATACACATTATTTCTTGAAATATATTAATTAATAATCAAATTTATGTAACTAATATAGTAAAAAATAATTGATATATATTTTTTATAGTAATAATATTTTAGTTAAAAGCATATATTTTGTAAGAATATCATGGATGCATGTTTGTAAAAGGTTAGTATTTATAACCATAATGTCATAACACTATTCAAATATTTGACCAAAAATATTCTATCAATTCTAATTGAGAAATGAACGACATGCAATGTGAAATAACAAGTCAATACTATTAAAACAAATAAATTGGAACTTAAAGTATAAAGTAAGTTCAAAGTCCAATTTTTTCTTACATAATACTCTTATGTAGCCTTCAAGCCCATTCCCTGAGACAGGACCAAATTCCAATATAACAGAAAATAAGTTCCAACATAACTCAAGTATAAAAGAAACGGAAAACATAAGTCTGTAACTTCATTCAACAACGAAATTATACTTTAATGACATCACTTGTTATATGTCAAGTTTGTTAACGTCTCATTTTTTCTAATATTAGAAGGTGTAGTTTCAAAACTATAATAACACAGTTATGCTAAATGAAGAAAATAATAAGAATTTAAAAAATCCGAGCAATTACATGGAATCACAAGAAGTAACGGTTGAAAAATGAGAATAAAGAAAAAGAAAGATAAATAATGTAAGAAATATATTTTAAAACTAAATACAATTTTAAAAAGTAAAAACAAAAAAGAAATTACCATAATAGAAATAAAAAATAAATTTAAAAGAAAATAAATTAAAAATAGAAATAAAAGAAAAGAAGTTAAACTAAAAACAAAAAAAGAAAGAAATTAAAAAGTTGTCATGTAATAACAAGGTGTAATTACACCCAATTCTCAACCCTCGCTTGAGAATTGGAGTGTAATTACACCCTCCCAATTACACCAAATTTCCCCTGACTTGGTAATTACCTGGTCAAACAAACATGCCAAACTGTGTAACTACACCCAATTACACTCGATTCAAATTCCATTGTGGTTTTCCAAATAGGCTCTTGTAGATTTAGGGGTAAGTCTGAGCTGTGTGCTATATTTGTAGTGGTAGAAGAAAATAGTAAATTGAGCTCGTTTAACCTTACATGATAAAAAAAAAGAAGGTAAAGTGTTTTTTTTGTGGAAGTAGTCTGATGTGGAGTATACACATCATAAGAAATTTGAGACGTTTAAATGGTGCATAATATGTGATGATTCGTAGAAGTGAGCCAAACATTTGAAACATCCTAAAATGGAAAATGCATAACCTAAAATGATCATTTTGGATAAATGTTGTCTTGAGGTTCCCAAGAAATGCCATACAATAGCAAAAAGAGTTGAATGTGAAGGATCGGTATATTACCTTGGGTTCAGGTTACTGGTAAGGTCACCTACTCGAAACCCCCCCCCCCCCCCCTAATAAAAAAGGAAAATAAGAAGAAGGGGAACTCAACTAAAGGAAATGTAACTCCCCTATTTTCTTATTGACCACTACTTAGCAGAAAGGTCTCAGAGAATAAGATGCAGCTTGAGGACTTCTTTTCTTGTGTAGAAGATGGTGCTTTAATTACCATTCATCTGTGAATCTTTAGGGAAAAAGTTTTCTAGGATGCAATATGCTGGAATGATGTCTGTCCCTTTTCCTCGGTGAATCTTTAGGTAAAGAGGTTTCTAGGATGCAATATGCTGGAATGATGTCTGTCCAATTTCCTCAAGTGTACTTATTAACTGCCAAGTCTTCCATATGTTCATATTATGCTGGCATTCAACCTCTTTGTGCTTATGTTCTACAGGTGGGAATGAATGGTGTTATGAGGAAACTTGTTCTCGCCGGTGAATTTCAAAGGCTCCTTCAAAGCGGTGGTGGTGGTGATGGCTTGTGAGGTGTAGTACTAATGGTGAAACAAGAGCTTCAAAAGGTTGCAGAAGAACATGAGGAGACCTTATATATCATATACCCATATAGAGATAGCTTTACATCTTTGTTAGATGAGACCAGTTTCTTCCTAACCATGTAGCTACTGCCAGTTACCTTTATGTAACTATATAGGTCTGTTTGCAATTCAGTTCTCTTGGTTTATGTTGAAGTGAGAAATATGTCAAGATACTGGTATGGGTTCCATCATTATTATGTAACTTTGCATGCCAAGAGCTAGACAGATGGAAAGAAATCTCACTTCATTGACTTGGTAGACACACTTGGATGCTAACTTTTACTTATGTATTTAGATATTGATATTCATGTTTTCCAAGAAACAAGTAGGAAGAATGTTACTGACATGAAGCGGACTTGTAACCCTTGCAAGCCGATTTCTTGTGGTCTCACTTAATCTATGCTTGAATTTTCTCCACGCACTTTGTTTACTTTATGTTTCAAACTTCATTTCTTAAAATAAAGTCACTGTTCCTCTCTCCTTCTCTCTCTAAGAACGTTAACGGTAACCTACGTCACTTGATTCCGGCCGGCGAGACCCTCTCCGGCGATTAGGTAAGGGCCCCACAGTCTCTCTCCATCTCTCCTCCTTTCTTCCTTTCTTCCTTTCTTCCACTCTTTCTTTCTCTCTCGATCTCTGTTTCTGTTGTATTTTACGGCGGCTTTTTTTCCAGCAAAGTACATGGCTTCATCTGGCTGAACTATTTTTGGCGAAGGCAAGGCTTCAGATCGGAAACCTACTGGACTGTGATATCTACTCTCGCCAGCAGCAACCACAACGGCTGCCACTGCATCGCCGACAACTTATTTTGGTGGTACTTAGGTGACCCTTCTCCCTATATCTCTTCCCTTTTCCCTTTTTGTTTTCCTTTGCCTTGATTTTGCAGGTGTCAATAGATATATATCCAAAGCATCAACTGCCGGCGGTGAACAATAGTTTCTGACTTCCAGCGGTGAACAGTAGTCTCTGACGGTGAAGTTCTTCAGGGAACAGGTTCTATTCACCTAGAGTTGGTACCTTCGGTTGCCCTTACTGATTTTTTGTTGTTCATCTTTATTGTTAAATTTGTCTGTTACGCCTTGTTGAATCTTGTTACATTCTTGTTCTTTGTTTTATCATTCTAGTTTGTAGAAGCCTGACTTACCTCTAGATTCTTGCTAACTTGTGCTTTAGTATTGGTTCCCGTGTGTTAACATTAACATTTGACTAGTTTTGCTCTAGTGGCTTTGGTGAATGATGGTAGACTAGGGTTATGTTCTCGGTCGGAGACATGGGCGAGGGTTAGGGGGTTAGTGGGGTAAGGGAGATGCTAGGCTGAGAATAGGGTCTTGAAACATTGAGACTTTAACGGGAAAGTCCATAGAGCTAGTTAACATTCTTAAGAAGAGGAGGATTAATATAGCCTGTGTCCAGGAGACCAAATGGATAAGACCTAAGGCTAAGGATGTGGACGGGTATAAGTTATGGTTCTCGAG
The DNA here is from genome assembly GCA_034509755.1 of Anisodus tanguticus. NCBI lineage: Eukaryota > Viridiplantae > Streptophyta > Magnoliopsida > Solanales > Solanaceae > Anisodus > Anisodus tanguticus. The sequence goes on along the minus strand of CM067549.1, from coordinate 45,121,034 downwards.
TAGATCGAGGTATAGGAAAGGGGTAGGCATTTTGGTACACAACGAGCTAAGGGATCAGGTGGTAGAGGTTAGGAGGGTTAATGACAGGATGATGTCGATTAAGTTGGTTGATGGAGGGTTCGCTATGAACATTATTAGTGCTTAGCGCCGCATGCGGGCTTGGACGAGGAGGATACGAGGCATTTTTGGGAGGATTTGGACGAGGTGGTGGGAGGTATACCACCCACTGAGAAGTTATTTATAGGAGATTTCAATGGACATATCGGGTCACTTTCGGTGGTTATGATGACGTGCATGGAGGCTTTGGCCTCGGGGACAGGAACGGGGGAGGCGTCTCACTTTTGGAGTTTGCTAAAGCTTTTGGGATGGTGATAGCAAATTCGAGGTTCCTGAAGAAGGAAGAGCACTTGGTGACTTTCCGTAGTTCGGTGGCTAAGACTCGGATTGACTTTTTGCTCCTTAGGAAGGTTGATAACAGTCTTTGTAAAGACTGCAAGGTTATTTCGAGTATCTAACAATCCGATATAAGCTTTTGGTGATGGATTTAGAGATCAAAATGGAGAAGAAGAGGAGGGGGGTGGATGACATGTTAATAATCAAATGGGGGAGTTTGACCATGACTAGCGTAAAGGAGATGAGGGAGAGGTTAATGGGCAGGGGGGCTTGGGGGAGTAGTGGGGATGCGACCAATATGTGGGACAGGACGGCCAGCTGCATTCGAGAGGTAGCTAGAGAAGTGCTAGGGGTCTCGCGGGGTAGCCGTGGTGGGCATCGAGGGACGGGTGGTGGAATGGTGAAGTTCAGGAGAAGGTGGAAGCAAAGAAAGTGGTGTATGCGAAATTGGTAGAAAGCAAGGATGAGGTAGAGAAGTGGACGAATAGGGAATTATATAAGATGGCGGCGAAGGAGGCAAAACTAGCGGTTACGACGGCGAAAACATCGGCTTTTGAATGCCTGTACGTGTAATTAGAGGAAAAAAGCGGGGATAAGTTGTACAGACTAACCAAGGCGAGGGAAAGGAGGGCCCGTGACTTGGATCACGTGAGGTGCATCAAGAACGAGGATGACAAAGTACTGGTAGAGGGCGCGCATATTATATGGTGGTGACAGTCTTACTTTCATAAACTCTTGAACGAAGAATGAGATAAAGACATTGTGCTGGGAGATCTGGAGTAATCCGGAAAGTATTGGGATTTTGGATATTGTAGAAGTATTAAGGTTGAAGAGGTTAAGGGTGTTGTTTGCAGGATGCGCACGGGACGAGCGACCGGGCCTAATGAGATCCCAGTTGAATTTTGAAAGAGCGCTGGCAAGGCAGGTTTGGAGTGGCTGATTGAATTGTTTCATATCATTTTTAAGACGACAAGAATGCCCGAAGAATGGAGGTGTACAATGATTTCTTTGTACAAGGACAAAAGTGACATCCAGAGTTGCAACAACTATAGGGGTATCAAGCTGTTAAGCTACACTATGAAAATTTGTGACATGGTCATGGAAATGAGGGTGAGAAGAGGCGTGTCTATTTTCGAGAACCAGTTTGGATTCATGGCGGGGCTTTCGACTACAGAAGACATTCATTTTATTAGGAGGTTGGTGGAGCAGTATAGGGAGAGGAAGATAGACTTACATATGGTTTTCATCGACCTCGAGAAGGCATACGAGTAAGTTCCTAGAGAGGTTCTATGGAGATGTTTGGAGGTTAGAGATGTACCTGTGGTGTACATAAGGGCGATCAAGGATATGTATGATGGAGTCAAGATCAGGGTACATACATTAGGTGGAGACTCGGAGCACTTTCCAGTGATGATGAGGCTGCACCAGGGATCAGCTCTTAGCCCATTCTTATTTGCCTTGGTGATGGATGGACTGACGCGACAAATTCAAGGGGAGGTGCCATGGTGTATGTTATTCACAGATGACATAGTCCTAATTGATGACACTCGCAGTAGAGTGAACGCTAAATTGGATATTTGGAGATAGACTCTGGAGTTTAAAGAGTTCAGGCTGAGTAGGATCAAGACGGAATACTTGGAGTGCAAGTTCAGTAACGGGAGCGACCATGAGACAAGCGTGAAGGTGAGACTTGGTACTCGGGTCATTCCAAAGAAAGGAAGCTTCAAGTATCTCGGGTCTATTATCCAAGGGAATATAGAGATTGATGACGATGTCACACTTCGTATTGGTGCATGATGGATGAAATGGAGGCTCGCATCTGGAGTTTTGTGCGATAAAAAAGTGCCACCAAAATTTAAAGACAAGTTTTATAGGGTGGTGGTTAGATCGACTATGTTGTATGGGGCGGAGTGTTGGCCAGTCAAAACTTCGCACATCCAAAAGATGAAAGTTGCGCAGATGAAAATGTTGAGATGGATGTATTGGCATAAAAGGAGGGATATGATTAGAAATGATGATATCCGGGACAGAGTGGGAGTGGCCTCGGTGGAGGATAAGATGCGTGAGGGGAGGTTGAGATGGTTCGGGAATGTGCAAAGGACCCCAGTGCGGAGGTGTGAGAGGCTGGCTACGGACGGGTTCAAGAGGGGTAGAGGTAGGCCGAAGAAGTATTGGGGAGATGTGATTAGACGGGAAATGACGCAGGTGCAACTTACTGAGGATATGACCTTATATAAGGGAGTTGTGGAGGATACTGATTATGGTAGAAGAGTAGTAGGTAGTTGAACGTAGTCCTACTTAATCTTACATACGTGTAGTTGTAGTGTTATTATTGTAGCTCTGCTTAGCCTATAATACTAGTAGGCGCAGTATTGTTTTATTGTCTCATGTCCTTTGATTTCTGCTGTTGTATGTTCTTTCGTGTACTTTGTTTATCTTATTTACCTGCGTTAGTTACTGTTTTTTTTTCCAGAATACTTTATAATGGCTTATTCGCTTTTGTCACTCTCATTTCATACTGCTTTAAATTTTTAATCCGGGTGTGACCATTTCTCTTGCTTTGCTTGTGCTTATGTTTTGTCTTGAGCTGATGGTCTGTCGAAAACAACCTCTCTACTTATCAAGGTAGATGTAAGGTCTGTGTACCCCTGTACCTTCCCCAGACCCCACGTTGTGGAACTTCACTGGTTATGTTGTTGTTGTAATGCTTTTAGAATTCTGATCAATAAAAGAAGAATTTTTTTCAACCAATACTTTTAGGAATGACCATACATAACATAGAAATTACATTTAAAAAAAGGAAAAATGTCAAAAATACTAGGGGTGAGCGGGTCCGGGTACCCTAATTTTTTTGAACTACCCGGACCCTACCCAATAAAAGATCGGTTCCTAAATTTACTATCCAAAATCTACCCGTAACAATCATTACCCGGAACCTACCTGGACCCTGCGGTTCCGGGTAGGTTCCTGGGTACCCGAAATCGGTGTTTCTTTGTGCAAAATAATGCCTTCGAATAACAGCTTTGGTTTAGGAATAAACTCGTTGCTTATCCTCTGAAAGCCAGTGCCACAAAACCCATAAAGAATCCTTTCGGAGCAGATATCCCAAGAATGTTTCAAAGATTTGCTTTGGTTTTCGTTTCAACTTTCTTTTTCAATAATTTAAAGGAGTACATAGTTTTAAAAATTCAGTTTTTCAGTTTTCTACCGCTTTTGGCTTTTTCTTTGCTTATGATTGTCACTTAGTATTGTTTGATTTATGTCTTGATGGTGAAAGTGACTATTCTGCATTTGGTTTTTCCCCCTTAAATGGTGTACTTTAGTATGACCTTTTTATTTTTATTTTATTAACTAAAAAATAATGGAATTAAAAAAGTAAAAACATTTAATATTTCATAGGTTTCGGGTATCGGTTTCGGGTTCCCTGTCTCTATTTGTCGGACCCGGACCCGACATTGATCGGTTCCTAATTTTACTACTCGGAACCTACCTGTTATTATAATATATCTATTCGGAACCTACCCGTTAGTGTCGGTTCCGATCGGGTATCTGAGTACTCTGTACCCGTGTTCACCCCTAAAAAATACCACTCTACTTTATTTTATTAGCTAACTTTACCATCCGTTAACAATTGTGAACAAAAAAACCTCTATCGTCTTCAAACTTTACACTTATACCCCTATTTGAATAGAAACCCCCAAATCCATCCAAATAACTCGATTTCAATTGAAATTACCCGTTCCCCTCTTTTAATTCGACCCGCGACCCATTAAACTAAACCAAATTAAACCCCAGCCTATTTCTAAAAACTAAATCCTCCGCCACCCTTTTCCTTTTGTCTTCTCCCATTGAAGATTCAGAAGCATGGAACAAGTTCCACACTCGCCATTCCAGTGGCAAATTCTTCAAGGTAACTCATAGTAATGCTTATCATTTACTCAAGTACTAATAACTCCCTGTTGCTGTTGTTGATAGTGTCCTCAGTTTCTCTTACCTTGGTTAAATTGGTAAACTTTATTAAAACTGTAGAGCTTCTCATGAGAAAACACGTGCACATTAAAGAGCAGAGTACTGCATTTTATGGAGAAATTTGTTCAATCTAATTTCTGAAATGTGATACTCCTTCTGTCCCAATTTATGCGGATTCAAACTTGTAAATTTTGACCGTGCATTCGTACATAGAAGCTTTAAAATTTATATAGTTGAAAACTAGGTAAAAAATACTATAAATCACAATAATTAATAACTTAAAATATTTAGAAGACATATAAAAGAATTTTGATCAAAGAAAAACTTGGTTGAATCTCGAAACTGAAAGGTGCCACATAAATTGGGACGGGAGGGAGTAATAACTATCCAAGCATAGCTCATTGGCCAAGATATGCACTATCAAACATTAGTTTCGTGCTCATAGTATGAGTGGCTACCTTTAGTATTCTTACTACCATAATCTTGTGCCTGAAGACTTGATGATTCGAACCTTGCTCCTAAAGGCGCTTGAGATTGGATCCATAGACGTCTGGCTTAGCCACTAGGACTTGCTACCTTGTGTCTTGTACTTTGAACCTATGACTATAAAAGACACTTGGAGTGGCCGTGGGAGATAGACTTTGATGTGTAACTCAAATAATATTATATACCACCTTGAGTTCTTGACAGAGAGCTTGCTTCAGAGCAACTATGGAGAGACTGAGTTATAGTAGAAATGTTCTTCTAGAGATAGATAACACCCTATCCTAGGATGATGCTCGTAGTATGCTATGTGATTTAAGTCTAATCAAGTCTAATCAACCCAAAAGTTAGGTGAGTTGGCTTACGATTTTGAGCCCACAAGTGAACCAAACATACTTAGCCATAAACTCCGCTACTAACTGATGCTCCCACTTTCATATGTAGAGAAGTTTCTAAATATGGAAGAGTTTAGAAGTTGATCGTTGAAACACAATGGCTAAGGTCGACCACGGAGCTCGAAGCTCCATAGTTTTCATTTTCTCATGACTATGCACCCACCACCTATACCAACCTTTTACAACCATCTTTCTTCGTTCCTTTCTCTCTTGGGTGTGCATTCCATGGCAGAGCTCATCTCCAGAGTTTTGAGCTCCATTTTTCTTCTATGTCAAACAGATTCATCCCCTACGAGTCTCATCCCAATAGTTGAACCTCAAAGCTCATTGAAAGCACTTATACTATTAATATTGAGATCCTTGAAAATTCTAGTTGTCTTCTACCATGTCTAACTTTATTCATCACATAAACTACAACAAATAGGTATTGGTATGAGAAACTATGACTTGAAAGGTATGATAGAAGGAGCTATGATATTAGAGGAATGTTATGAGGAGCTATGACATGAAAGGAATGATATGAGGAGCTATAGAAAAATAGGAACTGTGTAACACTAATGATAAGAGGTACAAAACAATAGGAAGCTAGGAGTAAAAGATATAATATGGAAACAAACAAAAAAAAGGGCAGCCCGGTGCACTAAGCTCCCACTATGCGCGGGGTCCGAGGAAGGGCCGGACCACTAGGGTCTATTGTACGCAGCCTTACCTTGCATATGAAAGTTGCATGCTAGACTAAGAAAGTGAAACACTACAAGGGAAAGTGTCATACTTCAAAGCCCAAAGGAAGACCTAAGAGCTCATCCCCATGACCTCTAGGGGCTGTGTGAATGACCAAACTATGCCCTTTTTCTCACTCTTATATGAGCTGGTCTTGGCGTTATGGAATAGTTTCGCATAATACAGCTATGCTTTGGCTTTTCAAGTAAAGGTCCAAGGAAGTATTCATACCAACTTATCGTATTGGTTCCACATTTAGAGGTTTCTTCACATTTTGATGTTGGGGAATTTCGTCAGTACTAGATTTGAGGTTGGACTATGGAGCTCCATGGGTTTAAGATTGTGGGCCAACTTAACTCAATAATTCAAATCTTAAGTATTGGACCGTTTAGAAGACCTAGTCCAGAAAACAAAATATGTGTACAAATCTAGGGTGTAACATTTCCTATCTTAGCCAACAAGCTACACTGGAATGGTCGGCATTGTATCGCTTGTAGAATATTTCTCTCCTAGAAAAATCTCTTCACGACAGATATCAAATAAAAGCATGCTCTCTGCTCACAATGTTATGCAATATTCAAATTTCTTCTCTTAGGAAGCTCTATATTCCCTCCCTTCCTCTTACCAAGTCCTCCTTTGACTTGGGTAATGAATCTTAATCCATGAGGGTCCTTGGGTGCCTTACGAGTTTCACACATTATAAGTATGCATTTGAGGTCTAAGTTCCAAGGTCTACAAGATTGAAAGAAAGCTTTGCAGCTGAACTACCAGGGGTTCAATCTCAACTCCAAAGGTGCGAATGACAAGGCATCATTTTGAGGTTCCAATTTCGAGTTTCATGCTCTTTTTAGGATTACTAGTGTTGATGTATCAAATAATTGGCAAAGAATTGTACTTGGTAGATATTTTGTGGAACCCTTTCTTATACAGTGGTGAAAAACTAGATGGTGACCAAGGGGAAAATGACCTTGCTCATTCCGATCATCAAAATAGAAAACAATAGTGAGGTTTTAGGGTTGGTCTGTCACGACTTCCACTTAAAACTACTAGAATGTGGTACAACAATGATCCCTATGTTTTTGTACCATACGAACTTATAGCAAGTTTAAGCAGATAATTTCTTGTTCAAAAAGAAAAGGAAGTGCAAAGTTTATTTTTTTCATATGTCAACTAGAATGAGAGCCGAGGCATTTGCTCATCGCTATTGCTTTGACTCTTCTTCTCTACTTTTAAGATCATCTATTTTCTCTTCAAATGACATCATCATGTTATTGTCTTTCAGGATTAGTGGTCATCATCTGCTTGTTTTGGTATTTATTTTTGGTAGCATATATCAGTACTGCTTTAAGTTTCTTGTTTCTTGTCCGGGTCTGACCGTTTCTCTTGCTTTGCTTGTGCTTATGCTTTGTCTTGAGCCGAGTGTCTTTCGGAAACAACTGCTCTACCTACCAAGGTAGAGGTAAGGTCTGCGTACACTCTACCCTCCCCAGACCCCATGTTGTTGTTGTGGGATTTCACTGGGTATGATGATGATGATATCAATACTCTTATGTTGACCTGATCGGCAGTTGCAGCAAGAAGAGAAAATCTGTCTGTGAACTGCTTGAAAAACCTGTATTCCACTTTATGTTCTTTTTTAACATAAGTTCTTCCATGTAGGAGTGGCGGTACTTGCTTAAGGAATTTCCAGAGCTAGCCTCTTGCGGGGAATGCTCGACAGTTTTGGAGGTCGGATGTGGAAATGGTAGTACAGCTCTGCCAATATTACGGTGAGGAAGAACTTCTCTTGCTTTCTGTGACTTAATTATTTAAACACTTACAAGCTTAGCAAGTTTACTACCAAAATTCTTTTTCTTTAAGGTGCATAATCATAAGCCTCTAGTCCTATGAGAGTTTCTTGTTCATTTATATTTTGATATCTCATAATTAATTATATAGAGTGGAGCTATTTTTTAGTTGGTCATCTTATTCTTTTGTTTAACTAGGAAGTAGCCACAAATTTCAGGTCCAAACATTTTTTCTTGGTCCAAACATTGATATGAGGCTTCTGTGCTCAAATGGATGAGTAGTGTAGAATCTCTACTTTCTAAATCTCACTTAGAAACAGCACTGCTGATAGACTAGAAATAAGAAATAAAATAAAATCAGAGCTGTATTGGTTTGGTAGTGATGTAGCTACTTGACCTTATTTGAGAGCAATGCTGAAGAGTCTTCGTTCTTTCTCTAAATTATCTGGTTTCATCTCTTCGTTACAGCAAGGATAACATACTTGTTCACTTGCTGATTGCGAATTTCAATGTTCTATGTGAAAATTCAGAACCGTATTATTCTGATCTCATTGCTGAAACTTTGCTTATCTCTTTAGTGGGAACAAGAGCATCTCTCTCTATGCCTGTGACTGCAGTGAAGAGGCTCTTGAGAGGGCTAAAGAGAATATTGAAGCTGCTAACGTAAACTTGGCTAAAGAACGTTTTTACCCATTCCAATGTGATTTCTCTGCAAGTGGATTTCCAAACTGGTTAGTCTGCACTTCTTGCCGTGAAAGTTTCTTCCAGAAGCAGAATATGTGCTCCTCAGGTCGGTAAATGTATCAATTCTTCTGCATTTCATTGTCTATGCAAAGAGGTTTTTTTATTAATCAAGTGGTTTGCTCATGCAGATGCAAGAAGCTGCAGTAAGGAAGATTTCCCCGATGCAGCGATATCTGCCACGAACAATAGCTGCATTGGGGAGTAGATTTTGTTACCTTAGTATGTACATTCTTAATTATGTCCATAATCATGGCTCCTTTTTATTCACAACTGTACTGTATTCGTCTGCCAGATATTTACGCTATCAGCAGTGCCACTTCACAGGATGTCGAGAGCAATCACAGAATGCTTCTCTGTTCTAAAGCCCGGAGGGCTGTTGTTATTTGACCTAAGCTCGTATCTTTTGAATGATGGGATCTGTTTAGTTTTTCTCCTAATAACTGAATTTGAGGAGTGTGAAAATCAGGTCTTTATGGTATGACCATGCTTCGGTTCGAGCCAGAGCAAAGAGTAGGATACAGGGAGTACATGCGTTCTGACGGAACAAGGTCTTACTTCTTTTTCTTGGATAGTGTAAGAGATCTCTTCTGTGGCACAGGATTCACTGAGGTATTACTTCCCATGGGCTACTTTGTGGAACTACAGATAGGAATTTTGGTTCCATTACCAATAAACGTTAACATATTTATGAACCTTTTTGCAGCTTGAGCTTGAATATTGTTGTGTCCAGTCAGTAAATCGACGAAATGGGAAGATCATGCGAAGAGTATGGATTCATGGGAAGTTCCAGAAGCCACATCTCCATGTAGGTTCATAACCCTGTGGTTTTGATGGGAGAAAGCGAGCTTGCAAGAAGCTAAATTAATGTTCCTTGAGCTTAAGAAACTGAAAAAAGAAGATAAACATGTGCTATTTTTTACCCTTAAATCGTCCTCCTACAGAGCTAAATCAATGATGCGTAGAAGTAGAATACTTGAGCATAATGTCAGTGCCGGATATTCCCTTGAATGAAAGATCCAGTCGTTTTCTTGCTATGCATGTAGAGAGGCACTTTGTCTCGTGAAACATATGAAGCAGTGCTGTGATTGTATGATGAGATTAAAAGGATGAGCAAAAAATTGACAAGATGGTCATATTCTTTGTGTTGACTCCGGCAGTTCGTTATCTTAAGCTTGGGGCTGTTTTAAGGTCAGTTTACACTATGATGGTGCAGTTTGGTTTGAGAAGCTTCTCAAGGGTGAATTATTATTGTTCCTCTGGAAGAGAATTTAATTGTGAAAAGTAAGTCAACTTGAAGGCTGGAAGTAAAAGATGTGTGTTGTCAATTAAACTTTTTTTTACCTCGTCATTATCAGACATTCAAACTTGGAATATAGAGGATATTGTCATGCTACATTTATGGTATGAATGTATCTGCTAAGCAGTTTTCTTTCCGCAATAATGCATGCCATCATACAGCTGGGGAATAAATTTTGAGGATTCATATAACTGGCCATCATACAGCTGGGGAATAAATTTTGAGGATTCATATAACTGACCCGACTAGTTTAAGGCTTAGTAATTGTTGTATGTCATATCATTATTCACTTCACAACAATCATTTTAGAACTAATACATCACTTTCTAAATTCTGGCTTTGCAGAACCAAAGTTGGTAAGTGCGAATGTGATAGCAAGCTCTTGTGGGCCATCTCATTTTTTCTGAAGAATCTTGTTCTTCATGTCTTGTATGAATTGGTTGAGATTCTTCTCTGAAGATCCCTCATCAGAAAGGGCATTCTGAAGGATCATCTTTGTTTTCTCTATGTTTTTCCTCAATTCATCTGATTTACTCATTATCCTTCCAATATTATCCGCTACTACTTCCCTCCTGATTAATCTTCCAGTGCAAAGATTCACTCCGATCCTCCAATCATCAACCACTAATTTCCTGTTAGTGAATTGATCCGTCAAAATAGGAAAGCACACCATTGGAACTTTACACCATATGCTCTCCAAGATTGAATTCCACCCACAATGAGTCAAAAAACCTCCAACTGCTGGATGTGATAGTACTGCTAGTTGAGAGCACCACGGCACGACCAATCCTCTATCTATAGTTTCATCCTTAAATCCAAGAGGCGAAATGTTTCTTTCTTCAGAACCTAAGATATTATGACGTAGCACCCAAATGAAATTCACCTTACTTATCAGAATGCCTTGTGCTATTTCCATAATATCCTGTTTACTCAAATTAGCAAGACTACCAAATGAGATGTATAACACTGTACCATCTTGTTTGCTATTGAGCCAGTCTGTGTAATCTGATGCCGGTAGCAGGCTCATTGAAATTGTTCTCTTTGTAAAGCTTGTGGGGAAGACTGGCCCAATTGCATAGAATGGCTGCCGCTCTTGTAAGACCGAGATGGTTGAAGACTCTAGCTCTTGCACTGTATTACCGATGACAAAGTCTGCTTTCTGTGCATCTTCAATACACTTGAACACAAAACGGGGCATCACAGTGCTTGTATCAGCATCTTGACAATATGAAGGCAAATCTGATGGTTCAATAGCTTGGATTCCAGGTATGTATCTAATGGTGTCTTCACATTTGTCTGGACAAAAAATATTACTCATTAGTGAATTGATTATGTAATATAGTCAGTGATTATACGGTAATAGCTTCAAGATATGGGCTTCATACCATGACAACCGAAGTGTCCATTACTCTTGAGCAGGTCCATGTGATAGTAGACTGTAAGCACTGTTGCTGGTTCAGTCCAAAATGAAACATTGACAAGATTATATTTCTTGGCAATCGTTGATGCCCATACATGGAAACTGTCAGCTATTATACAAGAAATTGGTGGGTTTGGTTTCGAGAGGACTAGATTTTCAACGAAGTCATCGACATGAGCTTGGAAAACATGAATGAGACCTTCCACGTACTGGCCTGCGTTGGCTGTTCTGTCAAAACTCAGTGGAAAACCATCACTAATTTTGGCATAACGAATGTCAAGACCAGATTCCTGTGCGTGGGAGAAAGGGTTGTCATCTTTAAGGGACTGAGCTGTAGCTATTTTCTGGTGAGTTGACTCTGTGTTGACAAAGGTGATGGTAAAACCTTTTGAGGCAAGTTTCATGGCAAGATGTGTGAATGGAGTTATATGGCCTTGAAGAGGAAGTGGTATCAGTACTGCATGTGGCTGTAGGTGTTCTTTTAGCTCCATTTTAGTCCTAAATATCGGAGATTTTTGCCCTTTTTGAGAAGGCAAGTGTAGTATTATTAATATAACACAAAGGAGGTGCAGGCAAAAAGTATGTAGGAGATGGCTGCCTTGTGTGTTTATGTAAGAGCTTGGAAGCAGATGGTAGCTTTATGTTCTTTGATGCAGAAGTGTTGAATACTAATAGTCTAAGTTGGTGTCTGGATGTACTTATAGCTGCATTTATGTGAATTTGCAGCCTCTCCTAGGCCATCCCTTAGGAATTTAAGGAGATGAGATGGACTATTATGCCACAACAAAAAGGTTCTTAGATATGTTTATATGCAAGACACGTCTTACATTCGTTTATTTGGTGTGACTACCGGCTTGTGGATGCATTTGTTTGTCTGTAAACACCGGCTTGTGTCTGGTATTCGCTTGTTTGATGTAAATACTGGTTGCGGATAAGTTTTTTCCTTTAATCTGTTGTTTTTGGAAGCTACTAAATGGTGTGTGGCCAGCATTTAGTGGGAGCTTGGTCGTCATAGAGCAGCGTGCCTTTTCAATAATTGCTTTACATAGTTGATTGATTGTCTGTGTGTGGTCCCTTGCTTTCAAGATCAAACTTTTGTTCTTCCTTTTCTTTGTTGGCCTTGGAATAGTATGTGTTAATAGTATGTATTGAAAAAAGAAATTTAAAAAGAAATGATTCGCCTGTACCCGTTTACAAAATTCAGCCTTCAAAAATCATCACAACACAATTTTGTAAGTTGTATACCTACGGAGTATATGATTCATATAATTGTATATCCCAAAGGTATACAATAATAAGAATAGTTGAATCACACCGTACATAACATGTGAATTGTATATCATGAAGATATATAACGTGCACATATATCGAGTATTTTTAAAATATATTTTTCTAAATAGGTAGAGTAATATTTTTTAAAATGGGTATTTTTGGGTAATTTCTTTGTGAATGAGCGTCTACGTTAATTTCCCTTGAATTTTTGGGATGAGTTTGGGCTTAAAATTAATGTCGATCCAGTAGATTATTTATTTTTTTCTGAACTGCTTATTGTCTTTTACTTTCTCTCTCAAAAAAAGAAGATGAAATTTTGATGAACTTTAAAAGAAGGGAAATCTAAAATATTTGTTGGTAATAATAAGGACTACCTTGATATCTCCTTTTTTTCTTTAATAAATAAAAATCTTGGTAAAATGTCAGGGAAAGGAGAGATAGTGACTGATTTGTTTTCGAAAACAAAAATGGATGCAAAGGATTACCAAATACAACACCAATAAGGGGTGCACAAAAATGATTTAAATATTTAAGGAAAAGAAGACATAAATAAACACATTGATGTGGACATTTACAAAATTCCACACAACAAAACGCTGCTACAGACACGCTCCGTCACGATTTTGCTTTGCTATCCCAATTCCCATCAAATGATGTTGGACTACTAAGTACTAACACCCCCCTTGCATGCTTAAATATGACAATTAGAGCATAAACAAGATAATATGGGAACTCAATATTGGGTGAATTCATATCGACATTAATGCACTAGAACCATCAAAAGTTCAAAGTTAAAGCATGTTGTTAAGACCTACATCGGTAGGATAGATATTACGTGCCTGCTTATATGGTGTTGGACAATTTTACTTTTTGAGTTGGCTTTTTAAAGTTGAATTAAGTTTAAAGTCTAATTTTTATCATCTAGCTCATAAAAAAAAAAACAAGCCTACACATGAGTGGACGTGTTAAAATCATAATTAAATAAATAAAAATGTGTTCTATCTAGTCTACCAACTTAAAATTTTAGATGATATAATCAACAATAGTTAAACCAATTTATGGTAATACTTCCACATTTAAAAGTTTCTTCACATTTTGATGTTAGGGCCATTTTATTAGTACTATATTTGAGGTTGTATCAAGGCTAGCTCAATTGGTTTATGATTTTGGTCCAACTTAATGATTCAAATCTCAAGTTTTGGACTGTTTAGAAAACCTAGTCCAGATGCAAAGTATATGTAAAAATCTAGGATTTGATATTTCCTATCTTTAGCCAACAAAATAACTTGAAAAATCAGTATTTTATCTCTTCTAGAACATTCCTCTCACATACAAATTTCCCTCAGCAGATCTCAAGTAAAAGCATACTTTCTACTCCAATGGTATATATTATAAAAGGCCGATTTAGGATTTAATAATTGCAGGTGTCATTGTGTTTAATGCAAAGCTACAACAATTGAGAAAATTGAATTAGGTTGTACATTTGGTCACTTCACTCTGTCTTGAATTAATTTGATTTACAAGATTTTTCGTGTATAAATAAATATGTGATCACCAAATTAAAAATATTTGGTCAAATTTGATATAAAGTAAAAAAATAACATAGATGAAAAAATGATTAAAATCATATTCGGAAATTAAATATTTTTTGTGGAAAAATTAATAATGTTTAAGAACCCAACACGAAACTGAAATTCTTAAATATGTGGCAAATAAGTAAAAAGTAAATGAAGAAATTTGAAGGAGTTATTATGTTCACTTAATAAAAAAATTTAATCTTGCTGAAAAAAAGTAGTAGTAATTGTTATCATGAGAAGAAAAAATAACAATTTTTTCTGTTGAACTAAATGTATACATATGATCACAATTACGTAGACAAAAACAAACTGAAAAGAAAATACTTATTAGTCCTCCGTTTGAGCAAAGAGAAATATTTGGGAAAATATTGTTAGGATAATATTATCATTAAACACTTGTATATATATTTCAAGATTGAAATGAAATAACTCATAGAATTGATTTCCTTCATGATATCAAGAGCCACAATCTTTTTGCCCTAAACCTTCCCCCCTCGTCGGCCTCACTCTTAAGCCGATAACCCTCTCTTTTTCGGCCCCCAACCAAAACAATACCTAGGGTTTTCTACAAACCCTAAACCTAAAATTAAAACCATAACCCTAATCCACTATCCACCCCATCCGTCGTCTACCCTAAAACCACCCCTCTTTTGGGTTTTGTTTTTTCTTCTTTTCCCAACCCTAGCCGACACCATTAGGGTTACTCCACCAAATTCCACCAATCACAAAATATTTTCCCCCTTCTCTTATTCTTATTTTGTTTTTCGTGGAAAACTATGGCCGACAAACAAAAATTCCATCCAACTCTTGCCGTAAACAACGTCAAGAACTTTATTGGAAAAAAGGCAATACTCCTCTTGGGCGGAGTTATTCAAAATCCATTGTCGCGCATACAAAGTAATAGACCATATCATCCCTTCCGAATCTTCATCGGACACCACTGGTGTTGACAAAAAGTTATGATCTCATTTAGATGATATAGTCTTTCAATGGATTTATGGCACCATCTCTAACGACCTTTTGCATACATATTGAAACCGGACTCTATGGCTCAACAAGTGTGGGAACGTTTGCAAAATATTTTTCAAGATAATAAACTTTCTAGGGCGGTATATCTTGAAAACCAATTCACCAACGTCAAATTGGATGACTTCTCAAACGTTTCCACTTACTGTCAAGAGTTGAAGATGCTTGCCGACCAACTATCCAATGTTGGTACGCCAGTGACAAATCAAAAGTTGGTTCTTCAATTGATTGTAGGGTGGAATGAACATTATGATAGGGTTGCTACATTCATTCAGCAGAGTAATCTGTTGCCTCCATTTTATGAGGCTCGTTTGAGATTGATTCTCGAAGAAACCCGCAAGGCAAAGCAGACAGCCTCCGGGGAAGCCACCGCCTGAACAACCCTTGTCTCCACCAATTCATATTCCGCGGATTTTGCGACGCCAAATTCCAGTTCGGGAGGAACCGAAAATCGCAACAACAATGGTAAAAAACAGGGGTCAAATTGCAACAACAACAAAGGAAAACATAATGACAAAAAGGGACGTGGTAAGGGTGGTGGCCAACCCGCTGGCGGCAGCATGGGCAGTGGCGGCCCAGCCAGTGGCAATCGCAAGCCCAGTCTGGCGGGGGCCAGTGGGTGCAATACCCACCGTGGGCTTGGGCACCACAATAGGATGCCCCTCCATGCCCAATACCTCACCTCATCGTGGGCCAGTCCATCATCTTCAAACCGACATCCTAGACTTCTAGGTTCTCGTCCGCAATAAGATTTTACAGCCTATGCACTATCTTCCGCAAGTTATGCTCCAACCGATATCGAACAAGCTATGAACAACATGAATCTGAATGTTTCAGATGATTCGTGGTACATGGACACAGGGGCTACGTCACACATGACGGCATCTCAAGATAATCTCTCGTCTTATTTTAATATGAGCAGTAATAAAAATATTATTGTCGGCAGTGGGCAGGAAATTCCAATTCGTTGTATTGGTCAAGTAAAACTTCCCCCACCCACCGTTATATTTTAAAAACGTCTTACATGCACCAAAACTGATTAAAACTTGATATTTGTACGACGTTTTACAACTGACAACAATATTTAACAAAAGAGGCCCGGCTGGGTACTGACCAAAATTTCTGTAAATTTTGATCAGTTTTGGGTTTTCTGTGAATGATTTTCAGACGGGGATGCCACTAATGAGATGTAATAGCACGGGGGACTTGTATTCCATCACTACCACTTCCAGCAACCACGTGACCAAACCATCGACCTTTGCAGCTATTTCCCCTATCGTATAGCATAATCGGTTGGAACACCCGGGAACACCGGTGTTCAATACTCTTAGAAAAAATAATTTTGTTGCTTGTAACAAATTTTTGGACTCTTCTGTTTGCCAAACTTGTGTGTTTGGGAAGCATGTTAAACTTTCTTTTTCTACACTTATGCCATTTGATCTTATGCATTGTGATTTGTGGACATCACCGGTTTTAAGTTCTGCAGGTCATAAATATTATATGCTTATTTTGGATGATTATTCGAATTTTCTGTGGACATTTCCCTTAGGGCAGAAATCGCAAGTCTTCACCGTTTTAAAACAATTTAATGTTTTTATCAAAACCCAATTTGACAAATCCATCAAATGTTTTCAATGTGAGGAAATTCATAAATGCCCAATTTAATGATTTTGTCACCAAAATGAGATGTCTTTGCGTCTTTCATGTCCTCATACATCACCTCAAAATGGAAAAACCAAAAGAAAAATTTAAACAATTAACAATATAATTCGCACACTTCTTGTGCAGTAGTCCACACCACTGATTTTTTGGCATCATGCACTCCAAATGACCACATATCTTTTAAATATTCTCCCTAGCAAACTACTATCTAACATGTCCCCTACACAAATGTTGTACCATCATCTCCCATCTTTTACACATTTGAGGGTTTTTGGGTGTTTATGTTATCTCTTGTTTCCGTCCACAACCATTAACAAACTTCAGGTCCGTTCCACTCCTTGTGTGTTTTTAGGATATCCACAAAATCATAGGGGATATAAATGTTATGATATGACGAACGGGAAAATTATTATCTCTCATCACGTAGTTTTTGATGAGTCTACATTCCCGTTTGCTAATTCTCATGTGGCATCCCCACCTTCATATAATTTTTTGGTCAACAGAATACATCCAATTTTATATCACCATTTTCAATACCCAAAATCAGATGGGACCGACCCAAGATAATCCCCACACCGTACCAGCCCAACCACAAAATGGGACTGGGCCAGTCTGAGGTGTGGAGGTCACTGCCTCTTTACCGTCAGCCTCGGCCTAGTCCACTTCTCGTGGCTGGCAGGCCCAAATGAAGGAGCTCACTGCTTCCTCACCCGTGTCCCTAACTAGACATTCAGGCCCATATTTTCATGCACACAATCCCGAGCCCTCTCGGCTCAATAACCTGGCAGAAAACTAAAATAACTAACCGTCTGCCTTGGCCTAAAATCTAACCTCCCCTCGGCCCAATACCATACCCGATAGCCCTACTCTCCATATGTTAGTTTTAGCCCAACCTAGGACCATTGAAACTCGTGCCATGCACGAGATTTTTTGGCCCAAATATCATTTTAACCTAACATCTTCGGTGTCCAACCATCACCTCTTCCCAAAAATCCCGAAGTATCCCTATCAGACCAGAATTGGAAAGCTGCCATGTTAGACGAAATTGATGCTCTTATTAAGAATAAGACGTGGGAGTTAGTGCCCCATCCATCTAATATGAACATAATCAGGTCTATGTGGGTTTTCTATCATAAAAAGAATTATGATGGCTCCTTTGCAAGATACAAAACTCGTCTTGTTGGTGATGGCAGGTCTCAGCAGGTTGGCATGGATTGTGGTGAAACATCCAGTCCGGTGGTTAAGCCAACAACTATCAGGATTGTTCTTAGCCTGACACTATCAAAATCATCGTCCATTCATCAGTTGGATGTCAAAAATACATTCTTACATGACCATTTACATGAGACAGTTTACATGTACCAGTCTTTGGGTTTCCGAGATCCTACACATTCGGATTATGTTTTCCCGTTGAAAAATCTCTATATGGTTTGAAACAGGCTCCTTAGGCATGGTATAATAGGTTTTCATAGTTTCTATCCACACTGAGTTTCTCACACAGCAAGTTTGATCAGTACTTATTTATTTATAAGAAGGGAAATGACATGTCATATATCCTTCTATATGTAGATGACATCATTCTCACGGTATCATCTGCATCACTTCGCTAGTCTATTAAGTCCCTCATTGCAACAAAATTTGCAATGAAGGATTTGGGTCTTTTAAATTATTTCTTAGGCATTGCTGTAACCGAATATGCAGGTGGTATGTTTCTTAGTCAAAAGAAATACGCCGAGGAGATTATTGACAAAGCCGGTATGTCTTCCTGCAAACCATCACATACACCGATTGACATAAAAGCCAAATTTAGTAACTCTACAGGTACTCCATACAATGATCCAACACATTACCGCAGCCTAGCAGGGGCCTTGAAGTATCTTATTGTCACGAGACCTGATATCTCCTATTCGATTCAGCAAGTATGCTTACATATGTATGATCTGAAAGAAGAGCATATGAGGGCTCTCAAGTGAATTCTGCGGTATGTTAAGAGTATTCTTCATTTTGGATTGCATCTGTATAAGTCCTCCATTTTGAGTTTCTCATCTTATACATATGCGGATTGAGGTGGCTGCCCGGACACATGACGTTCCACCTCTGGTTATTATGTGTTTTTTGGAGACAACCTCATTTCATGGTCGTCAAAACGACAGCCGACGATGTCTCGATTGAGCGCTGAAGCAGAAAACCGAGGGGTAGCCAATGTGGTTGTTGAATCATATTGGCTCCGTAATCTTCTTCTAGAGCTCCATTGTCCGATTGAAAAAGCAACCGTGGTTTATTGTGATAATGTGAGTGCGATATACTTATTCGGTAATCCTGTCCAGCATCAACGCACAAAACACATAGAAATGTATATATTATTTGTCCGAGAAAACGTTGCACGTGGACAAGTCCGTGTTCTCTATGTACTGTCCCGTTATCAGATTGCCGACATTTTCACCAAAGGTCTTTCGCGCGTACTATTTGATGATTTCAGGGACAGTCTCATCATACGAGAATCTCCCGCTAAGACTGCGGGGGACTGTTAGGATAATTATGGGGTCACCCATAATTATCTCAAATCACCATCAATCATATAAATTGTAATCACATAATTTAGGATGATTAGGATATGATTATAAATTAGTATCATATAATTTAGGATAATTAGATAGGTCTTCCTTAATATTAGCATTATACACTTGTATATATATTTCAAGTTGGAATGAAATAACTCATGGAATTGATTTCCTTCAAATATTTTCTATCGTTTTGGTGTGTATTTTTTTAAAATTTGTTTTTACATATTCCTTTTTTCCCTTTATTTTCTTCTTTTTTGTTATGATCTCTCGCCGTTTTGGAAAATAGAAGTTAAATAAAATATTGATTAAAAAAAGTAAATTTCATTGTTTTAAGAGGCAAATTTGAACAAGTTATTTAATACTAGCATATTTGAAAACAAATTCAAAAACACGGTAAATTTATTTTATTTCCCATAGCTAAGGCTAGAGGGGTAAAGTTAAGCACAATGATAAGGACATATTTAGGGGCATTATTAACTCTTTCCCCTTAATTATATAACTTGATTGTATGGACTACCAAGAGCTCTATATTCCTCCATTTCTCTTACTAAGTCCTCCGACAATGAAGCTTAATCCATGAGGTTGTCCTATGAGTTTTACACATTAATATAAGTATGCATTTGAGTTCTGAGTTCCAAGGTCCATAGGATTGGAAACAAGCTTTGGCCAGAAGGATTCAGTTCTTATCCCTAAGATGACATCTGCGATACCCATATCCTTCATGTCGAAGCATTGTTTCAACATGTTCTTAGTCTCTAAGATTACCCTAGGACTGCTTCCTGTGATCAACATGTCATCTACATACAGACATATCATGACGAACAAGTCAGAGTTACCTTTCGTGTAGACACATTTGTCACATTCGTTAATGGAGAAACCCTTTGATAGTAGAGTACTATCAAACTTTTTGTGCCATTGCTTCGGGGCTTGTTTCAGCCCGTACAGAGATTTGACAAGCCGACAGACTTTCTTCTCTTGCCCTGAAGCCACATGCCCTTCGGGTTGGTCTATATAAATTTCTTTTTACAAATCACCATTTAGGAAGGTTGTCTTGACATCCATTTGATGTATCTCAAGGTCACGCAAAGCTGCGAACGCAATGAATACCCGTATGGACGTCATCCGAGATACCGGGGAGTACGTGTCAAAGTAGGCAAGACTTTCTTTCTACCGATAGCCCTTGACTACCAACCCGGCCTTGTACTTATCTATAGACCCATCTGCTTTATATTTCCGTTTGAGTATCCACTTACAATCCAACGGTTTATTTCTCGGAGGAAGATCAACTAACTCCCAAGTATGGTTATGCAGAATGAAGCCTATTTCACTCTCAATAGCTTCTTTCCAGAGCGGTGCCTCTGGAGTTGAAAATGCTTCAGCAATTGTCCTTGGTTCATCATCAACCAAATAAGCTACAAAGTCAGGACCGAAAGATTTATCCTTCCTGACCCTTTTACTTCGCCTAGTTCCATCTCTGGAGTCTCCAAGTTCTGAGAATCTGGAACACTAGATTCCAGATATTCAGCCACCTCGAGATCCACTCGATCTGAACCATCCAGATCCGGACCATCAACGACTCCCGGTTCTTGAGATTTTTGTTCATAACTTCGTTTGCGAGAGGTTATGTCTTTTTCCTTTCTATGAAAGATACCTTCAAAGAATTGAGCATTCCTTGATTCCATGATTGTACCCCCGTAGATATCTGGAATATCTGACTTATGTACTAAGAAGCGATAAGCACTACTGGTATTTGCATATCCGATGAATATGCAATCTACAGTCTTAGGCCCAATCTTGACCTGCTTTGGCTTGGGTATTTCAACCTTTGCCAGACGACCCCATACCTTTAAATATTTATAGGTGGGTTTCTTTCCCTTCCATGATTCATATGGAGTTTTATCCTTACCCTTATGTGGGACTCTGTTAAGAATCGTATTAGCGGTAAGGACGACTTCTCCCCACATATTTTGGGGAAGATCGGAATTTATGAGCAAGGCATTTATCGTTTCCTTCAATGTGCGGTTCTTACGTTCCGCCACACCGTTCGATTGAGGTGAGTATGGAGCCGTCGTTTGATGAACAATGTCATATTGGGCACAATATTCCTCGAATGACGCTACATATTCTCCCCCTCTATCGCTACAAATGGATTTAATTCGCATGCTTAGTTGGTTCTCAACTTCTGCTTTGTAACGTTGGAACACTTCAAAGGCTTCATCCTTACTTTTCAACAAGTAAAGGTAACAATACCTTGTGCTATCATCAATGAATGTCACAAAGTACTTGTAACCCCCTCTAGTTTATGCAAACTTCAAATCATATATATTTGTGTGAATAAGTTCTAGAGGAGCGGTATTCCTTTCGATGGATCGAAAAGGAAGCTTTGTGAGTTTTGCCTCTACGCACACCTCACACTTATGTTGAGGGTTTACATCGATAGATGGCAACAACTCCAACTTTACCAACCTTTGGATGGACTTGTAGTTAACATGTCATAATCTATGATGCCATAAATTAGAAGACTCAAGCAAATAAGAAGAAGTTTCAACTTTATTACTTGGACGCATTACATACATAACGTGAACTTTGAAGAGGCCTTCACAGACGAAGCCTCTCCCCACAAAAGTGTCATTCTTAGTGAGTACAAATTTATTGGATTCAAACACTAGCC
This sequence comes from Anisodus tanguticus, assembly GCA_034509755.1. Taxonomy (NCBI): domain Eukaryota; kingdom Viridiplantae; phylum Streptophyta; class Magnoliopsida; order Solanales; family Solanaceae; genus Anisodus; species Anisodus tanguticus. Next base: position 45,099,054 of record CM067549.1, on the reverse strand, counting down.
TAAACCCAGCATTAACCAATAAAGGTCCTGAAATTAAATTTCTCCTAATCTCAAGGACATGCATCACTTCCTTCAGAGTGAGCTCCTTTCCAGAAGTCATCTTCAGGACCACCTTTCCTACCTCCAACACGTTAGACGAAGCGTTGTTGCCCATGAACAACTTCTTGTCGGTGATCGGTGTATATGTGGATAAGGCATTTCTGTTGGAACAGATGTGTCTGGTAGCACCTGTGTCCATCCACCACTGCATGGAATTCTCAACCAGTTTTGCTTCAAGCACCACTGCTGAGAACTCCTCAATCATGTCGTCTAGGAGCGTGTCCTTGACGACGTTAGCATGCACCTTGCCTTTAGCCTTGGCTTTCTCTAATTGCTCAGTCTTGAGCTTGCGGCATTCTTGATCATATGACCAGGTTTCCGACAGTGGTGACAGTTACGTCTGAACTTCTCCGCTGCTTGGGTCTTGCCGTATTTCTGGAACTTCCGCTTCTTGTTTGAGTTCCCTTTGGCCTCAGCCAGATTTGACTTTGCCTCAGCAGGTTGTTTACCCCTAGGCAAGGCCTTCTTATTATCTTCCTGAATTTAGAGTTTGATAATAAGCTCTTCAAAGGTCATCTCCTTTGTCTTGAGCTTTAAGTAGCTCATAAACTCATTCCACGAAGGAGGTAACTTTTCAATCAGCGATGCAACCAAAAATTGCTCATTTTGTTTCATTCCTTCCAAATCCAGGTGATGTAGAATCATTTGGAATTCCTGGACTTGGAACATCACTGTCTTACTATCCAGCATTTGAAATTTCAGAAATTTTCCAATGATGAATTTCTTAGTACCTGCATATTGTGCGTTGTACTTCTTTTGAAGTTTTTTCCAAAGCTCTTTGGCAGTGCCAACGGTGCAATACACCGTGTAGAGAGGGTCTGTCAAGCAGTTCAATATGTAATTCTTACACATGAAATCACTATGATTCCATGCATCAAAAACCATCTTCATGCCATTAATGACATGGATACCTACGCCTCCTTCACCTGTTTCAGTAGGCGAACAGTCCATTCCATCTCCAGATTGTGGAGGATCTTCTGATAGGAACCTCGCCATTCCCATAACCGTCAAGTAGAACAACATCTTTTGTTGTCATCTCTTAAAGTTTGAGCCCATGAATTTTTCAGGGCGTTCATGGTAGAATGCGGAGGGTGGAGCATCAAAGGCACTGGACGTGCCTTGGGCAGCAGTGGGGAATGCGGAGGAGTTGCCTTGAACAGTAGCGGCAACATGAGGGATGACAGAATTATTGCCTTGAGTGGCAGCAACAACAGCAGTGGAATCAAAAGTGTTTCCAGTCATGTTACTAAGCAGTTACAACAAGCCAATATTATTTTAAAATTGTTGTTTACAATGGTGCAGGAAACGGAAATAAGTAACTGCTAAGTATTACAACAAAATGAAATTACAATAATTGAAATTTCAGTATGCTTGAACAAGAAACTGGAACAGGAAACTGTAACAATTTGATATGCTAGGTCGAGTGATGACACTCTGTCTTTAAGACAAGATTGCCCCGTATATATACTTTCTACGTTTTGGACAATAGTCTCCCAAGATAAAACAGTAACTCAACAATTGAGCAAAGGAAACTCAAGTGTTACTTTGAAGAACTTTGAGTAATGAAATGTTACTGGAAAGTTGTAGGAAGAATCTGATTTCGTTTGTGTGTTCTGTGTAGTCTCAACAATTGAGCAAATGCTTCATTATATAGTTGTAAGGAGAGGACTTACCAACAACAAAAGATAATATCAGAAGAAGCCCACAGCCCACGAACCGAGACTCACGACCCATGACCCGAGCCCGGACCGAATCGGACCCAAACCAATTTTGAGACTTATAAACTAAACAAATCTTTCTTTCCCCACCGATGATGGAGGATTGGTCTTTTACCATATTTTCATGCTTCAAACACCTCACTTCGTGGACCAATATCTCTTTCATTTCTCAACGAAATTTGATGATCCTTGGCCCTACGGTCATCGACTTACTTAGTAGATTATGCCCGTGTGAAGAATCAAAGTCTCCAACATGCGGAACCCAAGTGTTTAAGTCATTAAAGATGGTTGGACGCAACTCCCGCCAAAGGCATATTTCCAACAAAATATGTACTACTTATATGGACTTGTACAATCTTCACCCTACAAGTTAGCTTTTGGGGTTAAGTTAGGCCGAAGATCCATTATTAACAAGGTATCAGAGCCTGACCAATTACAATTTTTTGTTCTTCAATGTTGGACCCTCAAATTATATTGTCCACGCTCCAGTTAACGAGGTCTGGGCGTGCGGGGGAGTGTTAAGAGTCCACATCGGAAATTGAATGGGAACATGGACTCCTTATATGGACTTGAACAATCTTTACCCAACAAATTAGTTTTTGGGGTTGAGTTACACCCAAAATCAATTCTTTATCTTTAAAAGCTCATTGTAGTATTTTTTTAAAGTTTCAATAAAATATATTACCAAACAATAGCTTAGTCTCAAGTCCAAAGGTGCAAGTACAAGCTGTCAATTTTGAGGTTCGAATTTCGAGTTTCGTGCAATTTTAGAACTACTACTAATGTTGATATATTAGATACATTAGTAATTAGCAAAGAGTTGTACTTGGTTGATATTTTGTGGAAATAATCCTTTCTTCTATCGTGGTGGAAACTAGATGGAAGCTCTTTAATTTTGATCATCAAAACTGAAAACAAGATTGAGGTTTTAATAATAAAATGGTTTCTTCTGTCACCATTTCCACGTTACAACTATTTGAATGTGGTACAACAATAATGATCCCTATGCTTTTGTACCATAAAAACTTATAGCAAGTTTAAACTGTTAATTAATATCTTGTCCAAAAAGAAAAAGAAAAAGAAGGGCAAATAACTCTCTCCGGAATAGTCTGAAGTAAGCCGGGAAGTTAGATATCAAAAAAAAAAAAAGAAGTGCAAAGGACTATTTTTCTCATATGCCAACTAAAATGAGAGCAAAGGCATTTGATCATTGCTATTGCAGAGGCATTGGTTGACCCTTGAGCAGGAATTCTCCCACATAAATATGGATGATTTTCCGAATGCCTCAGCCTATTGCCAAAGGCTCAAGGAGTTGTCAAATCAACTCAAGAACGTTGACACGTCCGTCACTAATGATCGTCTTGTTCTTTAGATGGTTGCAGGCCTCTCCGAGGCTTATAATGGCGTTGGAAATATTCTTCATCAAAGCAATTCTCTCCCGCCATTCTACCAAGCATGCTCACCTTAGAAGAAGATGGGTTGACTGAAAAGGCGGCAACTGGAGCTAATTCTGCCATGATGGTAGCCACGTCACGCGACACCGATGACCCTCACTCGTTCTCGGAAAATTCTAGCCAAAATCGAAACAATGGTGGCGGCAGAAAGTGTCAAAATTGAAAAAATGGTAGCAAAAATCGCGGCAGTGGCCAGTAGACTGGACATCAGCACCACTGGCCGCAACCTTGGGCCAGTGCACAATGGTTGTGGGGCTGGTCCAGTGGGCGGTGGCCCAATCCACAGTTTTCGCCTGGTCCAACACTATATTGGGCCAGGCCCAACGGATTATAGTAGACAAGGGCTTCCCAAAATGGGCCTTGACAGTAGGCTGGCCTCCTTGGGCCTCGGCCACAACAGGCCTTCGCTGTTGCGGGTCCAGCACAGGCCCCGACTCCCACATATATCTAGACAGCGATGCACACACTTGGATGAAATCCTCCGGATGCAAATTGATACATGAACACCAGTGCCACTTCTCATATGACGTCTGCGTCAAGTAATCTCTCGTCTTATTTCAATTTGAGCAAAACTCGTGGCATCATTGTTGGTAAGGTAATTCAATTCCAATTTGTGGTTATGGTCACATAAATTTATCTCCCCCGAACCCACCTTTAGCCTTAAAAAATGTTCTTCATGCTCCTCAACTAATAAAAAAATTTGGTATTTGTGTGTAAATTTACAATTGATAACTGAGTTTCTGTTGACTTTGACCCTTTTGGATTTTCTGTGAAGGATTTCACGATGGAAATACCTCTAATGAGATGTAATAGTCGGGGCGAGCTATATCCCGTCACCACCACCACCATCATCACTAATCTAGCCACACCGTCTACGTTTGCCGCTTTAGCACATTCCTTATGACATGCACGTTTGCGTCATCCGGGAGCATCTGTTCTTCCCTCTCTTAAAAATATTAATTTTATTGAGTGTAATAGTACGCGTAGTAATAATGTTTGTCCTTCTTATCCTCTTGGGAAACATGTTAAATTATCGTTTTTTCCTCCAATTCTAGTACTTTGTTGCCATTTGATATTACTCATAGTGATTTGTGGACATCTCCCGTTTTGAGATCTTTGGGCCACCGTTATTATGTGTTATTTTTGTATGACTATTCTAATTTTTTGTGAACTTTTACGTTATCTAAAAAGTCTCAAGTTTATTTCACATTTCTATTGTTTAGGACATTCATCTGTATCCAATTTGAACGGAAAATTAAAAATATTCTATGTGATAATGGAAGGGAATTTGACAATGGGTCATTTAGAGAATTTTGTAACATTAATGGTATATATTTTCGGTTTTCTTGTCCACATACATCCTCACAAAATGAGAAAGCCGAGCGAAAAATACGCTCCATTAATAATATTGTTCGAACATTACTAGCCCATGCTTCATTACCACCTTCATTTTGGCATCATGCACTACAAATGACCACTTACCTTCTTAACATACTCCCTAGCAAGGGATTAGAATACCAATTTCCACTCAAAATTCTTTATCACAAAGATCCATACTATTCTCATCTTAGGGTGTTTGGGTGTTCATGATATCCTCTCTTTCCCTCCACTATAATAAATAAACTACAAGCCCGCTCTACCGCCTGTGTGTTTTTCGGTTATCCATCTAATCATCGTCGTTATAAATGTTATGATTTATCCTCTAACAAAATCATCATTAGTCACCATATAAGTTTTTATGAAACTCAATTTCCATTTTCTAAGTTGCATAATTTCGTGTCTAATTCCTATAATTTTTTGAATGATGGGCTCTCACCGTATGTGGTCCACCATTTGACCCGGCCCCCATCTCGGGATCTGGACCAGCAGACACCGGCTGGCCAGACAATTCTTACCATGCTCAATTCCAGCCAGCAGGCCCATTGCCTGCTATACCCAATTCATGTCCGTTACCCGAGTCTGCCAGCAGCCCACTACCTGCTGGCCCAAATTTCACCCTCCCGGATCTAAGTCTGCTAATAGGCCTACCGCTTGCTGGCCCACCTCCCAACCCAAGCATGCGCCTCCCAAACCGAGCCAGTTCCGACCTCACCATACTGACCCAGGTCCGACCCACTTCTATTCTGAGTCAAGGGCCCGTTACTCGTAGTCAACAGGGTATTTTTAAACCAAAGTAAAATTTTAATCTCAATTCTAATGTTACTAAATCACTCCCACCACGTAATCCCGTGTCTGCCATTCATGACCCGAATTGAAAAATGGCCATGGATGATGAATATAATGCTCTTATTGAAAATAAGACTTGGGAGTTGGTGCCCCGTCCGCCTGGTGTTAATGTGATTCGTTCTATGTGAATTTTTACTCATAAGAAAAAATTTGATGGTTGTTTTGTGAGGCATAAGGTCTGTATTGTAGGTGATGGCAAAACTCAACAGGTTGGCGTGGATTGTGGAGAGACATTTAGTCCAGTGGTCAAACCGATAACTATTCGCATTGTTCTCAGTCTGGCTCTCTCCAAAGCTTGGCCCATTCATCAGCTGAACGTGAAAAATGTGTTCTTACATGGTGATCTCAAAGAAATGGTATACATGCATCATCCCATGGGTTTCAGGGACCCTAATCATCCTAACCATGTCTGTTTGCTGAAGAAGTCCTGGTATAGGCTAAAACATGCTACTCGGCCCTGATACAAAAGGTTTGCATATTATGTGTCTACTATTGGGTATTCTCACATCAGGTCTGATCATTCTCTGTTCATCTATCATCGTGGTACTTCTCTGGCATACATTTTGTTATATGTGGATGATATTATATTGACTGCCTCTTCTGATAAACTGCACAAGTCTATCATGTCTCTTCTCAGCTCTGAATTTTCTATGAAATACATGGGGCCTTTGAGTTATTTTTTTGGTATAGCTGTAACTCGTCATGCAGGTGGTCTATTTCTATCGTAGAGAAAGTATGCATCTGAGATTATTGAACGGGCTGGCATGTCATCCTGTAAGTCATCTCCTACTCCGGTTGACACCAAACCGAAGCTGAGTGCTAATTCTAGCACACCTTACGAGGATCCCTCCTACTATCGCAGTTTTGCTGGGGCTCTTCAGTATCTTACATTCACGAGACCCAATATTACTTATGCAGTGCAATAGGTGTATTTATTTATGCATGGTCTGAGGGACGAACACATGCACGCTCTCAAGCGCATTGTGTGTTACATTCAGGGCACTCTTGATTATGGTTTGCACTTATATCCATCCTCCATATCTATTCTCATGTCTTATACATATGCTGATTTGGGTGGATGTCCAGATACCAGACGTTCAACATCTGGTTATTGTATGTTTCTTGGTGATAACTTGGTCTCTTGATCGGCTAAACGCCATGCTACTTTATCACTCTCCAATGCGTAGGCCGAGTATCGAGGAGTAGCCGATGTGGTGTCTGAGTCCTGTTGGCTGCATAATCTCCTATTAGAGCTTCACTTTCCTATTCAGAAAGCTATCTTGGTCTACTGCGATAATGTTAGTGCCGTCAATCTCTCTGGGAATCCGGTCCAACATCAGCGCACTAAACATATCGAGATGGATATTCACTTTGTTCTCGAAAAGGTAGCTTCTGGCAAGTACGTGTCTTGCATGTCCATTCACGGTATCAAATTGCTGACATCTTTACTAAGGGTCTTTCCTTAGTTCTGTTTGAAGATTTTAGGGACAGTCTCAGCGTACGACAACCGTCCGCTATGATTGCGGGGGTGTGAAAGAATATACACGTATATATTGTGTATATTCCATATATATTTTGTATAGTCCTATTAGAATTCTTGTACAAATGTAATTATGGTAGTAGTCTTGTATTAGAAAAATGTAGTAGTCTTGTAGTAGGAAAAGGTAGATTTAATATTCATAATTAAATATTGTATATCATGTATATATACCTTTTACATTAATGAAAATAATCAAGGGATTATTCTATCATTGGTACGTTGTTCTTCTCTATTTTTTAAAATCACTTAGGTGTCGTTGGTAGGGTGTATAAGAATAACGCTGAATATGGTGTATTTGTAGTGCTGACATTAGTTATGAAGAAAATATTTGTTATTCACTGTTTGGTTTGGTGTATTATAAATAACATGTATTACATATTTTTTTTTTAAAATTGGTTGTTTACAAAAATACCATCCATATGATATTATGCGAGGGACTTCGACGGCAATTGTATCTTTAATCATACTTATGCATATGTTAAAACCTCCTGCATTGCTAATATCATGGTTTGCTATGCATTAGTTATGCATATGATAATACCAAATAGGGTATAGAAATACATAGGTTGAAAACGTATACCAACAAAGTACTCCCTCCATCCCAATTTGTTTGAAAATTGACCAGTTTTGGAGTCAAACCGTTTTTTTCTTTGACTGCGATTTTCTCCAACTCTTTTCATATAGTGTGAATTATTAATTATACAGACTTATAGTATTTTTTATGTAGCTTTCAAATATGTAAGTTTTATTATAAAATACTCGAAAAATCTATGTTTAAAATTAAGTCAAAGAAAAAGTTGTTTGATCCCAAACTGGTCAACCTTCAAACAAATTGGGACGAAGGAAGTATTAATAATACACAAAGCTAATGCATGCATTATTTTATCTAATGCATGCATCCTGCCAAACAATCTCTTAATTTCTCTTCAAGACTAACAGTAATCATCTGCTTGTTTTGCTATTTATTCTTAGTTGCATATTTCAGTATTCTTATGTTGACCTGATTATGGTAGTTGCAGCAAAAACAAATCTTTCCTATATTCCGCTTCTTGGGGGAAATGCTTGATAATTTTGGAGATCGGATGTGGAAATGGTAGTCTAAGTTGCGCGTACTCTCCGTTTTGGGTGCGGTTCCCTACCAAATACGGGGATACGGGTGCGGGATATGTCCCGGATACGGCCAACCAACTTCGGATACATTGACCTGAGTACATAAAAAATTTGGGGGGAAAATTGAGATTTGATTTCTCAAAATTAAAGATAAGACGGATTTAATAGAAGGGAAATGACATACCTTTAATATTATAGTATTTTTCATTTTTGTTGCTTCGTGTTTCAAAAAAACCAAGAATTCAAGGTCGTGTTCTGAGTTTGGATGGCAGACAGTAGCAACAATATATCTTTATATCTCTATTTTTTTTTATAATTTTGAATTTTATTCGAATCCCCGCACCCGAATCCAGACTTGGATACGCACCCCCGAATCTTAAAATTTAAATTTTGTCGAATCCGACACTCGGATACATACCCGTATCGGATACCCGCACCCGAGTCCGAGCCACTTAGATAATAGTACAGCTCTGCCAGTATTATAGTGAGGAATAACTTCACTTGATTTGGTGACTTACAACAACAACTAAATACAAGTGTAATCCCACAAGTGAAATTTGAAGATAGTAAAGTGTACGCAGACATTACCCCTACCTTGAGGAGGTAAAAAGGTTGTTTTTGATAGACCCTCTACTCAAATAAAAGTAGCATATAATAACAGAAATGAAAGGATTGGTGACTTATAATTATTTTAAATTTACTTTTGTGGCTGAGGAAGTTTACTACCAAAACTGTCTTTATTTTAGGTACATAGTCATAAGCCGCTAATCCTATGATAGTTTCTTGTTCATTGATATTTTGATATTCCCACGATTAATTTTCTCGAATTGTGCTATTTCCAAGTTAGCCCATCTTGTTTTTTTTTTTGTTAAACTTGTAAATAGCTACAAATTTTAGGTCCAAACACGATATATGGGGCATCGATCCTCAAATGGATAAGTAGAGTAGATATTTATTAGTTTGGTGATGATTAATTACTTTACCTTAGTTAAGCTTGTTAAACAAGATATATACCCGTGATATACACTTGGTATACATACTGTATATCACGGGTCCTTTAGGAATGTCACGGGCAGACCAACCCATCTCGGGATTGGCCCATCAACCCATCACGGGCAGGGCAGTATCTTATGTGTGTATATTGATGTAATATTGTAGTGTAAATGTTACCTTAATTAAACTTGTACACTTATCATAATTGTATATATTAAGTATCCAAGTAGAATAAGGTTTTAGAAGTAGAATAGGAATAGGATTCTCCTATTATGGAAATATGTAACTTGTATATATAACCTTTCAATTAATGAAAATAATAAAGGGGATTATTTCTTTCATGGTATCAAGAGACTAGGTCTTGCTTCCGCCTTTGCTCTCGGTTTTTTGTGCCTTTCTCGGCCACAACCGTCTCCATTTTCCGTCCCCCTTCACCGGAATTCGCAATATTATTTACCTCCACTCTTCCCAAATTTCCCTTCCTCTCCCTTTGTTCTTTCGTTATGTCTAAGAACAATCTTCATCCTGCTCTCGTGGTTTCTAACATCAAGAACAACATCCCTATTGTTCTTGAGATGGAAAACGTCCAATATGCGACGTGGGCAGAAATATTTAAAATTCACGCTATCTCCCATCAAGTCATCCATCACATAATTCCTCCCGCTGCTCCTATTCCCACGGAGGATCCTCAGTTATGAATTACTCTTGATGCTACCGTTCTCCAGTGGATTTATTCCACTATTTTGGTTGACCTATTACAGACGATCATTGAGCCGGACACTACGGCTATGGCTACCTGGAATAGATTGCGTGACATATTCCAAGATAACCAACATTCACGTGTTGTCACACTCGAGCATGAATTCTCTCAAGTTCGCATGGAAGAATTTCCAAACGTGTCTGCATATTGCAAGAAACTCAAGGAGTTGACGGACCAACTTCTTAATGTTGGTGCACCTGTGACAAATAATCGTCTGGTTCTACAATTGGTTGCCGGCCTTTCTGAGGCCTATAATGGCGTTGGGACTCTCATTCGTCAAAGCAATCCACTTTCCGCTTTTTATCAAGCCCACTCCATGCTTACTTTGGAAGAAACCGGTTTGGCTAAGAAGACGGCTGCCGGAGCAAGCCCCGTAGTCATGATGACGTCCTCCACAAATTCTTCGGGTTTTGTTGATAATTCGGGCCAAAACAGTGCTCATGGTGGCGGCAAAAATAATCGTAAGAATAATAGCAAAAACCGCGGGGGCAAACGCGGCGGTTCCGGTGGTGGTTCCAGTGGTCAATAGTTCGACAGTGGGCCCCGTCCAGTCAACATTGGGCCTCCTCCCTACTGGTCCCAGCCGTGGGGCCCGTGGCAGTGGGGCTGGGTCAATGGGCCGTGGCCCAACAACCCCTATTTTCCAAGGCCTTCCAACGCGCAGTGGGCTGGACAGCCCCAATTCAGGCCCAACAATCAGCCTTCATCTTCTCGGTTCAGCACTGGGTTGGCGCAGCAGAGTGGACTGCTTGGGCCTCGGCCCACACAAGCATTCTCGGCAGTGGGCCCCATACCTACTCACACCGACATTGAGGCCGCAATACACACGCTTGGGTTGACGCAACCAGATCCGAATTGGTACACGGACACCGGCGCGACGACATACATGACTTCCGATCAAGGTACTCTCTTGTCTTATTCCAATTTGAGCAACCCTCGTGGTATAATTATCGGTAATGGTAACTCTATTCCAGTTCAGGGTTATGGTCATAAAACTTTATCTCCCCCCAATCCACCCCTTATCTTGAAAAATACTGTACATGCCCCCAAATTGATTAAAAACTTAGTGTCTGTCTGAAAGTTCACAACTAACAATTGCATTTCTGTTGAATTTGATCCTTTTGGTTTCTCTGTGAAGGATTTCAAGACGGGGAGTCCTCTCATGAGGTTCGATAGTAGGGGAGATCTTTATCCTATCACACCCGGTTTCAGTCCATCGAGTCAAGCCTTGCCATCAGCGTTTACAGCCCTTGCTCCTTCCTTGTGGCATGCTCGTCTTAGTCATCCGGGATCTTCTATTTTATCGTCATTACATAAAAATAATTTATTTCATGTAAGGGTACGAATAGTACTCCAAATTGTCAGTCTTGTTCTTTAGGAAAAATTGTTAGGTTGCCATTTGTAGACTCAAATTATCATACTTTAATGTCATTTGATATTATTCATAGCGACTTATGGAGTTCTTTGGGTCATCAGTATTATGTTCTCTTTTTGGATGATTATTCTAAGTTTTTATGGTCGTTTTCGATTGCGAATAAATCTCAAGTTTTTTCCGTCTTCTTAAAATTTAGAGCATTCATTAGAACCAATTCGAACGAGAAATAAAAAATATTCAGTGTGATAATGGCAAAGAATATGACAATGGGGTGTTTTGGAAATTTTGTGCTAATAATGGGATCAATTTTCATTTTTCTTGTCCTCATACGTCTTCACAAAATGGGAAAGTTGAATGCAAAATTCGTTCCATAAATAACATTGTCCGCACTCTCTTAATTCATGCTTCTGTACCCCTATATTTTTGGCATCATGCTCTTCAAATGACTATATATCTCCTTAACATAATTTCTTCCAAAGGTCTGACATATTCTTCCCCCTTCAAATTTTATATAATAAGACTCCTTCTTATTCTCATCTTCGGATTTTTGGGTGCTTGTGTTATCCGTTATTCCCGTCCACCATAATTAGCAAACTTCAGGCCCAGTCTACTCCGTGTGTATTTTTGGGTTTTCCGTTTAATCATTGTGGTTACAAATGCTTTGATTTATCCTCCAAGAAAATCATCATTAATCACTATGTAATTTTAGATGAAACTCAATTTTCATTTACTAAAGTTCATACTCCCGAGCCTAGTTCATATAATTTTTGGATGATGGTATATCCCCGTATATTACTCACCATTTTTCGGACATGTCCCGCACCCAAAATTCTCCAGCGGGCCCACTGCCCGCTGGCCCCACTGGTCCATCACACACTATCGTCACTGGATCATTTCCAGCGATTGGGCCGATCCCCCATTCGGAACCGGGTCCGGTTCCGGCGCTGATTACCGTCTTGGGCCAGCAGGCCCACTGCCTGCTGGCCAGTCCATCCCGAGCCCATAAAATTCCCAAAATCCGCCCACTTCTTCCTCAAGTCATAGACCGGTCACTCGTAGTCAACGGGGTATTTTTAAACCAAAGAAACATTTTAATTTAAATTTTAAAGTTCTTAAATCACCCTTACCCCGTACTCCTGTGTCTGCGTTAAATGACCAAAATTGGAAAATTGCTATAACCGATGAATATAATGCTTTTATTGATAATAAGATGTGGGAGTTGGTGCCCTGTCCTTCTGGTATTAATATTATTAGGTCTATATGGATTTTTGCTCACAAGGAAAATTCAGATGGTTCATTTGCACGACATAAGGCGCGGCTTGTGGGTGATGGTAAGACTCAGCAGGTTGAGATGGATTGTGGTGAGACATTTAGTTCGGTGGTCAAGCCGGCTACCATTCACACTGTACTCAGCTTGGCTCTTTCGAAAGCATGGCCTATTCATCAGTTAGATGTAAAGATTGCTTTCTTACATGGTGATCTCAAAGAAATAATTTATATGCATCAGCCGTTGGGATTCAGGGATCCCAAACATCCTCATCATGTCTGTTTGTTGAAGAAGTCCTTATATGGGCTTAATCAGTCTCCACGGGCCTGGTATACAAGGTTTGCTGACTATGTTTCGACTATTGAGTTCACTCACAGCAGGTCAGATAATTCCTTGTTCATCTACCGTCGTGGTTCGTCCTTGGCCTACATTCTGTTATATGTGGATGATATCATTTTGACTGCCTCTACAGATGCCTTACGCCAGTCTATCATGACCATGCTCAGCTTTGAGTTTGCTATGAAAGACTTAGGGCCCTTGAGTTACTTTTTGGGGATTGTCGTCACTCGTCATTCCGATGGATTGTTCTTGTCTCAATGGAAGTATGCAACTGAGATCATCAAGAGGGCTGGGATGTCATGTTGTAAGTCCACTTCCACTCCAGTTGATACAAAGCCCAAGCTTAGTGCCGCGGCCGGCGTACCCTATGAGGATCCGACCCGCTATCGCAGTCTTGTAGGGGCCCTTCAATATCTTACCTTTACGAGACCAGATATTACATATGATGTCCATCAAATGTGTTTGTTCATGCATGATCCCAGAATTGAGCACATGAATGCACTCAAACGCATCATTCGATATATTCAAGGTACACTTGACTATGGTTTGCATTTATATCCTTCCTCGACGTCCACACTTGTCTCGTATACATATGCTAATTAGGATGGTTGTCCCAACACCAGACGGTATACGTCAAGCTATTGTATGTTTCGTGGCAATAACTTGGTCTCCTGGTCTGCAAAGCGTCAGTCGACTCTATCCCGCTCAAGTGCCGAGGCTGAATATCGAGGGATAGCTAATGTGGTCTCGGAATCATGTTGGTTACGTAATTTGCTTTTAGAGCTTCATTGTCCCATTCAGAAGGCAACCTTGGTTTATTGCGATAATATTAGTGCCATCTACCTTTTTGGTAATCCGGTTCAGCACCAACGCACTAAGCATATCGAAATGGACATTCACTTTGGCCGTGAAAAGATTGCTCATGGTCAAGTTCGCGTATGCCATGTCCCGTCGAGATATCAAATTGCAGACATCTTTACAAAGGGTCTTCCCGCGGTCCTTTATGAAGATTTTAGGGACAGTCTCAACGTTCGAAGACCGCCCGCTATGACTGCGGGGATGTGTTAAACAAGGTATATACCCGTGATATACATAGTGTACATCACGGGTCCTTTAGGAATGTCACGGGCAAACGAGCCCATCTCGGGATTGGCCCATCACCCCATCACGGGCAGGGCAGTATCTTATGTGTGTATATTGATGTAATATTGTAGTGTAAATGTTATCTTAATTAGACTTGTACACTTACCATAATTGTATATATTTAGTATCCAAGTAGAATAAGGTTTTAGGAGTAGAATATGAATAAGATTCTCCTATTATAGAAATATGTAACTTGTATATATAACATTTCAATTAATGAAAATAATCTAGGAGATTATTTCTTTCAAAGCTTTCCAGAAACTAGAATTAGGTTCATCCTGTCTCATCTCTTTGTTACAGCAATGCTAACCTACTTGTTCACTTGCTGATTGATAATTTCAATGTTATATGCGATTCAGAATCATATTAAGTTTTTTGAGATTCAGAACCATATTATTCTTATCTCATTGCTGAAACTATGCTTAATCTTGCAGCGGAAACAATCTCTATGTGCCTGTGGCTGCAGCTAAGAGGCTCTTGAGAGGGATAAAGAGAATACTGAAGCTGCCAAAATGATCTTGGCTAAAGAATGTTTTTACCCATCCAATGTGATTTCTCTGCAAGCGGATTTCCAAACTGGTTAGTCTGCACTTCTTGCCGTGAAAGATTCTTGCAGAAGCAGAATGAGTGCTCCGCAGGTCGGTATCAAATGTACAATTCTTCTGCATTTCATTGGATATGATCTATCATTCTCTGCTGTAGTGCAAGGAGGTGGTTGTTTTAGTCAATATTTTGCTCATGAGATGCAAGAAGCAGCAGTAAGCAAGATTTCCTCGCCTCTTTCCGTTTTTGGAAACTCTTTTAATCCAACTTTATACATGGCATGTTAAAGACCACAAGATTAAAGAACCTTTTGATACATTTTACATATCTTTAGTTAACAATCACATGACTCAAAAGTCTTCTTTACTTTGTTAAACTCTGTGCCAAGTCAAAATGAGACAAACATTTTGAAACGGAGGGAGTAAGTAAATTCTTAATCATGTCTATAAACAAGGCTCCTTTTCATTCACATTGGTTTCGACAAAAGTCAAATGTCTAAGTATATGGCTATTTTATTTGTAATCTACCAGATATTTAAGCTATCAGCAATGCCATTTCACAGGATGTCGAGAGAAATCACAGAATGCTTCTCTGTTCTAAATCCCGGAGGCCTGTTGTTATTGAGGGATTATGGTAATAACCTGACCTTAGGTTTAGACATTACTTGCTGAACATCGGCAATGAATCTTTTCGTAATTTGTGAAATTTGCATCTTTTGAATGATGGGATCTGTTTAGTTTTTCTCCTAGTATCTGAATTTGAGGAGTATGAAACTCAGGTATTTATGATATGACCATTCTTCGTCAAAAAGAATAATCTCTTGATCATTTTTATTAATGTAAATGATTTATATATATGATATACAATAGTAAACCTAGCTTATAATTATGGAAATTAAATATACATTTTTTTAATACAAGACTACTCCCATAATTACACATGTACAAGATCTCTAATAATATCAGAAGAATATACTTTGTATATTCTATCACACCCCCGCAGTCATAGCGGGCGATTGTCGTACGCTGAGACTGTCCCTAAAATATTCAAATAGAACTAAGGAAAGACCCTTAGTAAAGATGTCAGCAATTTGGTACCGTGAAGGGACATGCAAGACACATACTTGTCCACGAGCTACCTTTTCGCGAACAAAGTGAATATCCATCTCGATATGTTTTTCAGAGAGATATATCGCACTAACATTATCACAGTAGACCAAGGTAACTTTCTGAATAGGAAAGTGAAGTTCTAAGAGGAGGTTACGCAACCAACAGGACTCAGACACCACATTGGCTACCCCTCGATATTTGGCCTCCGCGTTGGAACGCGATAAAGTAGCCTGGCGTTTAGCCGACCAAGAGACCAAGTTATCACCAAGAAACATACAATAACCAGATGTTGAGCGTCTGATATCTGGACATCCATCCCAATCAACATCTGTATAAGACATGAGAGTAGATACCGATGATGAATATAAGTGTAAACCATAATCAAGAGTGCCCTGGATGTACCGCACAATACGTTTGAGAGCGTGCATATGTTCTTCCCTCGGATCATGCATAAATAAACACACCTGCTGCACTGCATAAGTAATATCGGGCCTCGTGAACATAAGTTATTGAAGAGCCCCCGCAAGACTACAATAGTGGGAGGGATTCTCATAAGGTGTGCTAGAATTAGCACGCAGCTTCGGTTTAGTGTCAACCAGAGTAGGAGATGACTTACAGGATGACATGCCAGCCTGTTCAATAGTCTCTGCTGCATACTTCATATGAGACAAAAATAGACCACCTACATGACGAGTTACAACGATACCCAAAAAATAACTCAAAGGCCTCATGAGTTACGTGGTAGGGGTGATTTAGTGACATTAGAGTTGAGATTAAAATGTTGTTTTGGTTTAAATATACCTCGTTGGCTACGAGTAACATGCCCTTGTCTCGGAATAGAAGTGGGCCGGACCTGTGTCGGTGTAGTGACGTCGAAACTGACTGGACTGAGAGGGAGATCACGGGTAGGGGCCAGTAAACAGTGGGCCTGCTGGCTGAGGGACTGGACTGAGGGAGGGGATGGATGGGCCGAGGGACTAGACCGAGGCAGTGGGCCTACTGGACAGAGGGAGGGGCTGGAATATTTGGGACGGAAGGTAGTGGGCCTGCCGATGGCTGCTGGTCCAAAAGTCGAGACGTGGGCTGGGCCAAATGGTGGACCACATACGGGAGAGCCCATCATCCAAAAAATTATAATGATTGGAGACGGGATTATGCAACTTGGCAAACAGAAATTGGGTGTCATAAAAAATGACATGGAGACTAAGGATAATTTTATTAGAGGAGGATAAATCATAACATTTGTAACCACGATGATTAGATGGTAACCCAAAAAACACACACGGTAGAGCGCGCTTGAAGTTTGTTGATGGTAGGAGAGGGGAAAGAGGATAACATAAACACCCAAACACCCTAAGATGAGAATACGAAGGGTATTTTTGATAAATAATTTTGAGTTGTGATTGGTATGCTAATCCTTTGATAGGAAGTATGTTAAGAAGGTAAGTAGCCATTTGTAATGCATGATGCCAAAATGAAGGCGGTAATGACGCATGGGCTAGTAAAGTCCGAATAATATTATTAATTGAGTGAATTTTTCTTTCAGTTTTCCCATTTTGTGAGGACGTATGTGGACAAGAAAACTGAAAAGAAATACCATTAAACTTACAAAATTCCCGAAACGACCCATTATCAGATTCCATTCTATTATCACATTGAATGTTCTTAATTTCCCGTTCAAATTGGGTACGGATGAATGCTCTAAATAATAGGAATATGGAATAAACTTGAGACTTTTTAGAGAGCGGAAAGGTCCACAAAAAATTAGAATAATCATCCAAAAATAACACATAATAATGGTGGCCCAGAGAGCTCAAAACGGGAGACATCCACAAATCACTATGAATAATATCAAATGGCAACAAAGTACTAGAATTGGAGGAAACAAATGATAATTTAACATATTTTTCAAGCGGACAAAAATGACAAATATTAGTACTACGCGTACTATTACACTCAATAAAATTATTGCTTTTAAGAGAGAAAATATACGCTCCCGGATGACCCAAACGTGCATGCCATAAGGAAGGTGCTAAAGTGGCAAATGTTGACGGTGTGACTTGTTTAGTGGTGGTGGTGGTAGTGATGGGATAGAGATCGCCCCGACTATCACATCTCATTAGAAGTATCCCAGTCGTGAAATCCTTCACAGAAAATCCAAAAGGGTCAAAGTCAATAGAAACCCAGTTATCAATTGTAAATTTTCGAACAGACACCAAATTTTTAATTAATTGAGGAGCATGAAGGACATTTTTCAAGGCTAAAGGTGGGTTTAGGGGAGATAAATTGGTGTGACCATAACCGCGAATTGGAATTAAATTACCATTACCAACAATTATGCCATAATTTTCTCTCAAATTAAAATAAGATGAGAGATTACATAGTGCAGACGTCATATGAGAAGTGGCACCGGTGTACATGTACCAATTTATATATGGAGGATTTAATCCAAGTATGTGCATCACTGCCTCAATATCTGTAGGAGTCGAGGTTGTTGCTTGGCTCGCAGAGGCCCAAGAAGGCCAGTCTGCTGCCAGGCCCTATTCTGTCGAGCCCCAGTCTGCTGAAGGCCATTGGGCCTGGCCCAATAGTTCCTTGGAAAGGCCTGATAAGGTGGAGTGGTCCACTGCCCACTGGCCCAGTCCCACGACTATTGTCCACTGGCCCAAGGCTGCGGCCCAGGCCCCTGCTGGCCACTGCCATCACCGCCGCCACTGCGGCCGCCGCGGGTTTTGCCACCATTTTTACGATTTTGCTCCTTTTTGCCGCCACCATTATTTTGGTTTTGGCTAGAATTTTCTGAGAAGAAGTGAGGGTCATCGGTGTTGCGTGACGTGTCCACCATCATGGCGGAATTGGCTCAGGTTGCCGCCTTTTAAGCCAACCCTGCTTCTTCTAAAGTGAGCATGAAACGTGCTTGGTAGAACATCGGGAGAGGATTGCTTTGTCGAAGAAGAGTGCCAACTCTATTATACGGCTCGGAGAGGCCTGTAACCATCTGAAGAACGAGACGATCATTTGTGACGGACGCGCTGACGTTCTTGAGTTGATCCGACAACTCCTTAAGCCTTTGACAATAGGTTGAGGCATTCAGAAAATTGTCTATATTTATGTGAGAGAATTCTTGCTCAACGGTTACGACACAAGAATTTTTGTTATCTTGGAATATGACACTCAACTTATTCCATGCTTCAATTGCCGTGGCGTCGGGTTTGATAATTATCTGTAAGAGGTCCGTAGAGATGGTGGAATAGATCCATTGGAGGACCGTAGCATTAAGAGTTGCCCACAACTCGATTTCATCATCTGTGGAAGGCACCTTCTTCTTGCCTTTTTCCGGTTTGACGATGTGATGAAGGACTCTATTAGACCATGCGTGAATTTTTAATAGTTCTGCCCACGTTGCGTATTGGACGTTTTCCATCTCAATAACGATAGGGATGTTGTTCTTGATATTGGAGACTGCAAGGGCAGGATGAAATGTATTTTTTGTGGTAGACATGATGGAAGAACAAGAGGAGAATTAGGGATTCAATTTTCAATTTTTTTTTAAGGGATGTTGGGGTACGGCCGACGGCCGAGAATTAGGTTTTAGAGTAGGGCGGCGGAAGGAGTATTATTTTTGAAGAACCGAAAGTTTTCCCTAGACTGCTAATACCACGAAAAAGAATAATCCCTTGGTCATTTTCATTAATGTAAAGAGTTTATATATATGATATACAATAGTAAATCTAGCCTATAAATACGGATATCAAATATACATTTTCCTAATACAAGACTGTTGGAAATTTGCCTTTGGCGGGAGTTGCGACCGACCAACTTTAACGGCTTAAACACTAGTGTTACGTATGTTGGAGAATTCGGTTCTTCACACATGCATGATCTACTAAGTACGTAGATAACCGTAGGGCCAAGAATCGTCAAATTTCATTGAGAAATGAAAGAGATATTGGTCCACGATGTGAGGTGTTAGAAGCATGGAAAGTGTGGTGTTGTGTTCAATTCTCCCTCATCAGTAGAGGAAGAAAGAATTGTTGTGTATATAAGACTCGAAATTGGTTTGGGGTTTGGGACCCCAAGGGTTATCCCATGTGTTTAAAGGAGGGAGGACCTAGATGTGCTTCGGTTCGAGGAAAGACCACACGCGCGCCACCGCCCCCCGTCCGGTCCGGTTCCGGGTTCACGGGTTCACGGGTCCACGGGTCCACGGGTCCACGGGTCCACGGGTCCACGGGTCCACGGGTCCACGGGTCCACGGGTCCACGGGTCCACGGGCTGTGGGCCTTCTGATATTATCTTTTTGGGCCAGAGAACTTTTCCAGAAGTACAGTTTGATCCCAGAAGTTTCAGATGTACGTTTGGACCGAATTCTTTCGGATGTACAGTTTGGTCCCTGAAGTTTCCAGAAATTCAGAATTTCGGCAGACACGAACAGAAACGTCCAGCACTCAATTCAGCCATTTATTTTGGCTGAATTACACCTCCTATAATGGCATCCGTTGGTATTTCTCTCCTTTAATTTGGTGGCTTTACTACCTCCATAATGGTCATTATTTGGCCAATAATGGCTGTTATGGAGGCAGTCAAACATTCCCTTCCTCACCTATATAAACACCCCTTACACCATTGTTGAGACACACTTGATATACACGAAAATATACAACCAGAAAATCAGTTCTTCCTATAACTTCCAAGCATCATTTCATTATTCAATATTCTTCACGGTAGCTCTTGAGTTTCCTTTGCTCAATTGTTCCATTGCTGTTTTATCTTGGGAGACGAATTGTCCGGGACGTATAAAGGATACATACGGGGCAATATTGTCTTAAGGACAGAGTGCCACACTTGACTCAGCAAAAATCAAAGCAGTTTCCGATCTTCTTGTTCAACAAATATTGTAATTTCAGTTTTGTTGTTATATTGTAATTTTCAGTTTTCTAGTTGAATTGTAATTTCAATTCTTACATAAGCAGTTACTTGTAATTTCCGTTTCTTGCAAATCCTTGTAACGCCAACAAAGACTACTCTCATAATTACACATGTACAAAATCTCTAATAATATCAAAAGAATATACTGTGTATATTCTATCACTTCGGTTCAGCCAAAGCAAAGAGTAGGATATAGGGAGTATATGCTTTCTGATGGAACAAGGTCTTTACTTCTTTTGGTTGGATAGTGCAAGAGATCTCTTCTGTGGAGCAAAGCAGGCTCCTGTATCTATGTGACCAATTCTTTGGAGGTGTTTGTTCCTTAGTTGTAAATGTAGATTAAGCTAACTTTTGTAATTGAGCAAACACCTTTATCTCTCTCTTTTGTAACTTTGCTGCATCTTCTTGATGTCTTTTAATGAAGACTTCGTACTTCATAAAAAGGAAAAGAGATCTCTTCTGCGGCACAGGATTCACTGAGGTATTACTTCCCATGGGCTATTTACTGGAAACATTGACAGGCGTTTTGGTTCCATTACCAATATTTTTTTTTATTTCTGAACACTTTTGCATCTTGAGCTTGATATTGTTGTGTCGAGTCAGTGAATCGACTGAATGGGAAGATCATGCGCAGAGTGTGGATTCACGGAAAGTTCCAGAAAACCACATTTCCTTGTAAGTTCATGATCCTGTGGTTATAATATATAGGAGAAAGTGGACTTCAAGCAGCCACATTAATGTTCCATGAGCTTAAGAACTTGAAAAGGAGATGAACATTAGTTATTTTTTACCCTGAAATTTTCCTCCAACTGAGCTAAATCAGTGATGCATGGAAGTGGTATAATAGAGCGTAGAATGTCAGTCCCTGAGATTCCTTTGAAATTGAAAGGTTCGGTCCTTTTCTATTTATGCATGCAGAGAGGCACTTTGTCTCGTGAAATATATGAAATGCTGTTGTGATTGTATAATGAGATGTAGACAAGGACGAGCAAAATTCATAAGATGGTGATATTCTTTGTCCTGACTCTGGTTGTTATATTAAGCTTGGGGCTGTCTACGCCCTATGAGGGTGCAGTTTGGTTTGAGAAGCTTCCAAGGGTGAAATATTGTTTTTCCTAGGGCTGGCCAGTGGGCCGGGACGGCCCGACCCCGACCCGACACCGTCCCGAGCCCGCCCCGGTCCCGCCCCGGTCCCGCCATGACCCCGATAAAAAAAAAAAAAATAACGGGGGCGGGACTCGAACTCGGGACGGGACGATGTCTCGTCCCGCCAGACCCGAGCCCGCCCCAGGCCCGCTTGACCCGACCCCGTCCCGAGCCCGAGCCCAACCCCGCCCTTTTCCCCCCTTTGCAAAAATGACCGTTGCACCAACGACCATTTTAGATTATGGCCGTTGGCCAACGGCCATTTTAGGCCCCCCTCCCCCAACCCCCCTACCCCAACCCCCCTACCCCTTAATATTTATTTTTAACCCATAAGTTATTATATTTACACTTTAACCCAATTTTTCAACTATAAATAACTCATTTTCTCTTCATCTTTCTCACAAATCTTCCTACAATCTCTCTAATTTCTCAATATATCTCTCTACAAGTCTACATTGTTTGCTAAATATTCAATTTTATTTATTCATTTGGGAATTGGGAGTTAAGTTGGCAACTAGCTTGAGGATCTTCCATCGAGCAAAGTTTCAATTTTCAACCTCTCGATTACACGTCGACATTACGTCGGCGTTTGGTACATTCGTTCCTTCATTAAATTATTATTGTCTGTTTATTTTATTTAGTGCACTTAATTTTATTGTCTTTAATTATTTATTATCATAATTAAAATGGAAGGATTAAAAGGTATGTTTAAGGGTAAGGGTAAGGGTGCTTCTTCTAGTAGGGGCAACCAGGGCAAGGGTACTTCTTCTAGTCATCTTATTCCTACACGGGATGATTTTGTTGATACTCAACATTTTCCTACAATACCATTAGATTTAGACCAGGAGCTATTTTCTGGAACTCAAGAAGACTTTAATTTAGAATAATGATCTAGATGATATACCCACTAATGTTGATGACAACACACCCACTAGTGCACCTTCAACTGAAATACCTCCTATTCCCCCTAGTATGAGACGAGGTCCAGCAAAACGACCATTAAAATCAGATGTATGGACATTTTTTGATAAGGACGTAGAGAATCAAGTAGCCATATGTAAAATTTGTAAAAATGTTTTAAAATTTAAAACGGAAAAGGTCACGGTGGGACGGGGTTTAATTAGACACGTAGTAAGTGCTCATCCGCCTAGGTATGTCCAATACCTAAAGCTTCAAAACCGGGTGCGCAAACACCCGCTCCATCGGGACAAGGTTCACATACCGATCTTGTCCCGGACCAAGCTGGGGTCAAATTAACCCTATGACGGGGAGAATTGTACGCTCTAAATACAATAAACATAGAGATAGGGAAGCAATATCAAAATTAGTTGCTGTGGAGGGTTTGTCTTTTTCATTTCCTTCATCTCCCGGTTTTATTCATTACATTAGAGATATATATAATCCTGCTTTTAATGGTTTTCCTAGATCAACTGTTAAGAGAGATGTATTTAAATTCGCGCATGAATATCAACAATATTTACGTTTTTCATTATATCATTTTAATGGCAAAGTATCTATCACATCTGATATAGGTCGTAGTACTAACGGCCATGATTATTTAACTGTAACTTGTCATTGGATAGATTATAAATGGTCTATGCAAAAACCTATTTTAGCGTATAGATATATAGATGATAGGCACACTGGTACTTTTATTGCAGAAAATATTTATCAAGTGTGCGATTATTACGGAATTACCGATAAAATTATGACTATTACATTAGATAACGCTTCTAATAACAATTACGCAATTACAATTTTAAAAAATAGTTTAACTCCATCTTTTCCAGACCATTTTCATATAAAATGCGCGTGCCATATATATAACTTAATTGTAAAGGATGGTCTATCACTTTTTGAAGACATTCTTAGTAAAATACAATTTGCTATAAACTTTATTTTTAAAAGTAATAAAGTACAACGTAGAAAAGAATATAAAAAAATTTGTCACGATTGTGGACTACCTTATAGAAAAATTCCACAAGAAGTATCCACTAGGTGGAATTCTTTATACGAGCAACTACTTGCTGCGGTACAATTGTATTTGTATTACAAAAAAATCATAAGTCTATTAAATAATATAAGAGGCACAAAAACAGCCTTGGGATGTTTTATTACACTATCTTGTTTTGTTTATTGAGGTTTTTTTTATACATATGTTATTTTTAAAAAAAAAAAACCGCCGTACCCCGCCCCGAGCCCGACCCCGCCCCGACCCCGACCCCGCCCTGACCCGATACCAACGGGATCGGGATCGGGGCGGGACTTGAGCAAGTCCCGCCAGACCCGACCCCGCCAGACCCCGCCGACCCCGACCCCTTCTCCCGCCCCGCCCCGACCCCGACCCCGCCAGACCCGGCCCGCCAGACCCGAGCCCGGCCCACTGGCCACTCTTAGTTTTTCCTGTCATGGAAGAGAATTTAATTATGAAAAGTAAGTCAACATGAAGGCTGGAAGTAAAGGATGTGTGTTGTCAAATAAACTATTTTCACCTTGTCATTATCAGACATTCTGGTCAGTGAGGAGGATTCATATCGCTGATCCCAGTTTGTTTTGGACTGAGACGTAGTTGTTGTTGTCATTATAAGACTTTTGAACTTGGAATATAGAGGATATTGGAATGCTATATTTCTGGTGTGAATGTATCTGCTGATCTGCTCTTTTTGCAATTATTCCATGCCATTATTCAACTGGTTCAAATGGAGCTGGATAAAGAACGAGGATTCATATAGCTGAACCGACTAGTTTAAGGATTAATAGTTATTGTATGTTATGCCACTATTCACTCAAAAACAGTTTTAGAACTAATACCTCACTCGCTAAGTTGCTTCATAAAAAAAATTAAAAATGCATCACTTGCTATGTTCTGACTTTGCAGAACCGTAATTGGTAAGTGAAAATGTGATAGCAAGCTCTTGTTGGCCATCTCAATTTTTCCGTAGAATCTTGTTCTTCATGTCTTCTATGAATTGGTTGAGATTCTTCTCTGAAGATCCCTTATCAGAAAGAGAATTCTGAAGGATCATCTTTGTTTTCTCTATGTTTTTCCTCGATTCATCTGATTTACTCATTATCTTTCCAATATTCTCCGCTACTACCTCCCTCCTGATTAATCTTCCAGTAAAAAGATTCACACCAATCCTCCAATCATCAACCACTAATTTCCTGTTAGTATGTTCATCCGCTAAAACAGGAAAGCGCACCATTGGTATTTTACACCACATGCTCTCTAAGATTGAATTCCACCCACAATGAGTCAAAAACACCTCCAACTGCTGGATGTGATAGTACTGCTAATTGAGAGCACCATGGCACGATCAATCCTCTATCTGCAGTTTCTTCCTCAAATACAAGAGGCAAGATGTTTCTTTCTCCAGAAACTAAGATATTGTGATGTAGCACCCAAATGAAACTCACCTTGCTTATCATAATGCCTTTTGCTATTTCCATAATATCCTGTTTACTCAAATTAGCAAGAATACCAAATGAGATGTATAAAACTGTACCATCTTGTTTGCTATTGAGCCAGTTGGTGTAATCTGATGCCGGTAGTAGGCTAGTTGAAATTGTTTTCTTGGTGAAGCTTGTGGGAAAGACTGGCCCAATTGCATAGAAGGGCTGCTGCTTTTGTAAGGATGAGATGGCTGAAGACTCTAGCTCTTGCACTGTATTACCTGTTGAGTTGTGGAGCCTAATTCATCGCCGACACTATGAAGACCTACACAGAGTGTGGAACGTTGATCGTATTATGGAAATTTCGGGACCCTGTTGAGTTGTGGAGCCTAGTGGAGGGTATTTTGGGAATTTCGGTCTTGTATTATGGTCGCCCTAGTGTTCGCTATATATACTCTGGGGCGGTGGTTTTTTGGTAGAGAGAAAAGAGAGAATTGTAAACACAAACTCCCTATTCTGATTATAGTGAAATCTGCTGCGGCAAAGTGGACGTAGCTCTCGCATTGATGTTGAACTACTATAAATCTGTGTGTGTTATTTGTTCTTCGCTTATTTACTGTTTTCTGATTAGGTCGAATTTGAGACTCAAATCCTAACAACTGGTATCAAGAGCGACATGTTGTAATGCGATTCAGAAAATGATGGGAGCCGAAGATGGTTCGGCGCACGGCATCAGGAAATTCGATGGTATGGATTTTGCGTTTTGGAGAATGCAGATTGAAGATTATTTGTAAGGCAGAAAGCTTCATCAACTGCTGAGTCTGATGCCAGAGGAGATGAATGATGCATATTGGAATCTCCTTGACAAATAGGTTCTGGGAGTTATTCGATTGACGCTGTCGAAGAGCGTTTCTCACAACGTGGCGAAAGAGAAGACCACCGCTGGCATGATGAAGGTTCCTTACGACATGTATGAGAAACCTTCAGCAAATAATAAGGTATTTCTCATAAAGAAACTATTTCATCTAACTATGGAGGAAGATGCTCCTGTTGCAATGCACGTGAATGAATTCAACACGATTGTCATCTGTTGCAATAGAATTTGACGATGAAGCGCAAGCCCTAATTTTGCTGGCGTCTCTACCGAATAGCTGGGAGCAGTGGTTAGTAATTTTGTTGGCAGTGCTAAACTGAAATTCAACGATGTTAGAGATCGTATTCTTTCTGAGGAGGTTCGTATGATAGATTCTGGTGAGGCATCAACGAGTTCTGCTTTGAATGTTGAGAACAGAGGCAGAAATTAAGACATAAACTACAACCGAAATAAGGGCAAGTCGAAGTCAAGGAATGGCAGGAGTCAATCCAGATCCAGGAAAACACTTGGAACTGTGGGAAACCGGGTCACATCAAGAATAATTGCAGGACACTGAAGAAGGAGGACAACACGGGGTGGAGTCAATGCTGCTACCGAAGACATTGGTGATGCGCTGTTATTTTCTATTGACAACCCGATCGACTCTTGGGTGCTTTACTCAAGAGCGTCTTTCCACAACACCCCACATCGTGATATAATGATGAATTACGTTGTTGGGAATCGCAGGAAAGTCTATTTGGCAGATGGTAAGCCTTTAGACGTTGTTGGTATTGGAGACATTAATTTGAAGATGTCAAATGGAAATGTGTGAAAGATCACAAAAGTTAGACATGTACCGCAGCTGATGCGTAATCTGATCTCAGTAAGTCAGCTTGATGATGAGGGACATGATCTTAACTTTAGTAATGGGTCCTGGAAGGTAACGAAGGGTGCTATGGTGGTTGGTCGAGGTAAGAAAATTGGTACTCTTTATATGACGACGAGCTGTCGTGATACAATTGCTGTTGTTGACATCACTAAGAAGACAGAGTTGTGGCATTGCAGGCTGAGGTATATGAGCAAGAAAGGGATGAAGCTTCTGGTGACTAACAACATAATTCCGGAGCTGAAGTCGATGGATCATCATATGTGTGAGAGCTGCATTCTCGAAAAATAGAGGCGAGTAAGTTTTTCAAATGCAGGTAGAGAATTGAAAGCTGAGAAGCTTGAATTGGTGCACACTGACGTATGGGGACCTGCTACTATCCTCTCACTCGGAGGATCACATTACTACGTGACCTTCATTGATGATTCAACCAGGAAGCTATGGGTCTATTTTATTGAAAATAAATCCGACGTGTTCACTATTTTCAAAAGGTGGAAAGCTATGGTCGAGAATGAGACAAACCTCAAGTTGAGGAGTCTGAGGTCCGACAATGGTGGAGAATACATTGATGGTGACTTCAAACAGTATTGTGCTGATAATGAGATCAAGATGGTGAAGACTACTTCTGGAACGCTCCAACAAAATGGAATAGCGGAAAAGATGAATCGAACATTGAACGAGTGTGCACGGAGCATGAGAATACACACTGAACTGCCCAAGACGTTCTGGGCAGATACAATCAATACCGCAACCTTCTTGATTAATAGAGGACCATATGTTCCTTTGGGTTTCAGAATTCCAGAAGAGGCTTGGAGTGAAAAAAAGGTAAATCTTTCTTTTCTGAAAGTGTTTGGTTGTTTATCTTATGTTCATATTGATGCTACTGCTAGAAGTAAACTTGATCCGAAATATAAGAAGTGTTATTTTATTGGCTATGGTGACACCGAGTTTGGTTATTGATTCTAGGATGACCAAAATTGGAAGATCATCCGAAGCAGGGACGTCGTCTTCAATGAACATGTGTTGTACAAGGACACATTGCGGGAGAGTTCAGAAAGCAAAGTCTCTAAGAACAAAGAATCAGAAATTAGTTGATTTGAGAGACTTCTCGGCACCCGAGCTACAACAATGTACTATTGTGGCAGAGGAACAAGCCAGTTATGGCGAGGTTGATGAAAATGCTGATTCTAAAACAAATCAGCTGACTCCGATCACTGAATTACGCAGATCATCCAGGACTAGTAAGCCGGTTCACGTTACGAAGAAGTGACGCAAGTTGATGAATCGATCAAGTGAGAGCTGGCAATGAAAGATGAGATTGACTCACTGTTGTCAAATCATACATGGGATTTAGCTAAGTTATCAGAGGAGAAGAAGGCATTGTATAACAAATGGGTCTACAAGATAAAGAAAGAACACGATGAAAGTAAGCGCTCTAAAGCAAGACTGGTTGTGAAGGGATTTTAACAGAAAGAAGGCATTGACTACACAGAAATCTTCTCTCCTGTAGTCAAGTTGGTAACAATCAGAACTGTTCTTAGGCTGGTAACAAAGGAAGATCTGCATCTTCAACAGATGGACGTGAAAACTTCTTTTCTTCACGGTGATTTAGAGGAGGAAATCTACATGAAACAACCTGAGGGATTTGAGGTCAAAGGGAAAGAGAAGCTGACGTGCAAGCTTCAAAAGAGTCTGTACGGACTGAAACAGGTTCCAAGACAGTGGTATAAGAAGTTTGACAGCTTTATGAAGAAAGCCAAATTCTTAAAGTGCGAAGAAGATCACTGTTGTTACTTCAAGAGATTTGAAGACTCCTATATGATACTGCTCATTTATGTTGATGACATGCTGATCGTAGGAGCAAACCTGCATGAGATTGATAGGCTGAAGAAGAAACTGTCAGAAGAATTTGTAATAAATGATCTGGGAGCCGCAAAACAAATCCTCGGGATAAGAATCATCAGAAGTAAGGAGGGCCTCAAGCTTTCACAAGAAGAATATGTGAAGAAGGTTCTCAAAAGGTTCAACATGGACGCTGCCAAGCCAGTTAGTACTCCCTTGGCTGGACACTTTCATTTGTCAAAAGATCAGTCGCCTGTGACCGAGGACGAGATGGAGCATATGGACAAGGTACCTTATGCCTCTATTGTTGGCAGTCTTATGTACGCGATGGTATGTACGAGGCCAGACATTGCACATGCAGTGGGAGTTGTTAACAGGTTTATGAGCAATCTGGGAAAGCAACACTAGGAGGCTGTGAAGTGAATTTTTAGGTATCTGAAGGGCAGCTCAAGTTCAACATTGTGTTTTCGGAAGTCAGAGACAGGATTGCAAGGATATGTTGATGCTGACAATGGTGGTGATGTTGATAGCAGAAAGAGCACATCCGGATATGTTTACACCTTACGAGATATTGCGATTTGCTGGGTTTTAAAGTTACAGAAGATAGTAGCTCTCTCTAGCTGTGAGGCTGAGTACGTTGCCGTGACGGAGGCCACGAAGGAGATGATGTGGCTACAATCTTTTCTGCGGGAACTGGATCAAGACCACGAGGGGAGTGTGCTATATTGTGATAGCCAGTGTGCCATTCATTTGGCAAAGAACCCGGTCTATCATGCTCGAACAAAGCACATACAACTTCGGTACCATTTCAACAGATCAACTTTGGAAGATGGAGTATTAATGCTTGAAAAGATCCCAGGGAGTCAGAATCCAGCACACATGCTGACGAAGGCCGTGCCGAATGATAAACTGAAGTTGTGTGCAACTTCAGTTGGACTTCTTGGATGAGGATCGAAGTCGCCGCTGCAGATGTAGACAGATGATTGAAATTAGTCTCCAAGTGGGAGAATGTTGAGTTGTGGAGCCTAATTCATCGCCGACACTATGAAGACCCTACGCAGAGTGTGGAACGCTGATCGACCTAGGAATTTTGAGAATTTCGGGTTTGTATTATGGTCGCCCTAATTTTCGCTATATATACTCTGGGGCGCCGTTTTTTTTTTGGTAGAGAGAAAAGAGAGAATTGTAAACACAAACTTCCTTTTCTGATTATAGTGAAATCTACAGCGGCAAAGTGGACGTAGCTCTCGCATTGAGGGTGAACCACTGTAAATCTCTGTGTGTTATTTGTTCTTCGCTTATTTACTATTTTCTGATTAGTCGGATTTGGGACTCAAATCCTAACATTACCGATGACAAAGTCGGCTTTCTGTGCATCTTCAATACACTTGAACAGATAACGGGCACTTGGATCAGCGTCTTGACAATATGAAGGTAAATCTTCTGGTTTAATGGCTTGGACTCCTGGTATGTATCTAATGGTGTCTTCTTACTTATCTGGACTAAATGATAACTCATTAGCTAATTGATTATGTAATGTAGTCAGAAACTAGACAGTTAATAGCTTCAAGATATACCATGACACTCAAAGTGGCACTACTCTTGAGCAGGTCCGAGTGATAGAAGACTGTAAGCACTGTTGCTGGTTCAGTCCACAATGAGACATTGACAAGATTATGTTTCTTGGCGACCGTTGATCCCCATACGTGGAAACTGTCAGTTATTAAACAAGATATTGGTGGATTTGGTTTTGAGAGGACTAGATTCCCAATGAAGTCATCCACATGAGCTTGGAAAACATGAGTGAGACCTTCCATGAACTGGCTCGCGTTGGCCTTCCTGTCAAAACTCAATGGAAAACCATCGCTAATTTTGGCATAACCAATGTCAAGACGAGATTTCTGTTCTTGGGAGAAAGGGTTGTTGTTTTAAGCGACTGAGCTGTAGCTATCTGCTTGTGAGTTGATTCTGTGCCGACAAAGGTGATGGTAAAACCTTTTGAGGCAAGCTTCATGGCAAGATGTGTGAATGGATTTATATGGCCTTGAGGAAGAAGTGGTATCAGTACTTCATGTGACTGTACGTGTTTTTTTAGCTCCATTTTAGTCCTAAAATATAGGAGATGGTTGCCTCTTTTGAGAAAGGTAAGTATATGATTAATGTAGCACTAGGTACTGCAGGCAAAAAGTATATAGGAGATGGTTGCTTTATATATGTTCTTTGATGCAGAAATGTTGAATATTAAGTGTCTAAGTTGGTGTCCTGCTGTACTTATAGCTGCATTTATGTGAATTTTGGAGCCTCTCCTAGGCAACCTCTTAGGAATTTAAAGATTTGAGATGGGCCATTATGCCACAACCAAAAGGTACTCGACACATGTCTTACATTCGATTGTTTGGTGTAAACACCGGCATGTGTCCTACATTCATCTTGTATTCGTTTGTTTGGTGTAAGCATCGACTTGTGTTCTGCATTCGTTAATTTATTTGGTGTAAACATTGATTGCAGGTACGTTTTTTCCTGTAGATCTGTTATCTTTTTAGGAAACAATTCAACACATGTTGTGCAAGAATCTAGATTAGTTGGACTTGTTAGTGGCGGCTAGATTCAATAATTACCTTGTGGGTTAATTGACTGCATTTTGCTGTCCCTTTCTCTCAAAATCAATTTTTGTTCTTTTTCCTTTCCTTTATATTGGACTGGGAATAATATGTTAAACAGTATGGTTTTGCTTGTAATTTCATTTAATTTTTGTGATGAGTTTGAACTCCAAATCACAATCATGTTACTCCCTCTATTTCCTAATAAGTGACCTTTCATAACTTTTTTAAAAAATTGCTCACTCCTAGAAAATTATGAGTATTTTTATTAACTTACCCTAATTAATACCTAGAAAAGAAAAGCTACTTAATAATTTTTGATTATGTAAATAAGGGTAATTTTAGAAGAACAAGGTCAATTTGTTCTAGAAATTCTAAAACACAACTAATTTTTAAAAAATAAAAAGCCTAAAACACCATTTATTATGAAACGAATGGAGTATTGTCTTTTACTCTCTCAAGAAAAAAAGTATGAAACTCTCAAGTGGAATTTTGATACTAGAAATTTTAGAAGGGAAATAAATACCAAAATTATTTGTTATCAACACTACCTTGATATCTCCTTTTTCTTTAATAAATACTACTCCCTTCGTCTCAATTTATATGATGTAGTTTAACTCGACACGAAGTTTAAAAAATAAAGAAAGACTTTTGAATCTTGTGATATAAAATAAACTAAATAAAGATCTAGATTTCTTGGATTGTCATTGAGGTTCAATTAATCAACTAAGCTTCAATCTCAAACTAATTCGTTGCGATTTTATGAATTATATGTTATTAATTCACATATTAGGTCGTGTTTCATTCCGATACTAAATAATTCACATTTTAAGGTTATTGTTCTCCAAAATTGAAAGTTCTTTTAAACATACTTATCCGCACACTGACATGTGAATATTTAGCCAAACTAAAACTCTTCATCATGAGTAATACATACCTAAACCTTAATTCTAACCGGTTGGTATTACTAATATTTGTTTTGTTATGTTCTTATCTAATCGACATATTTTGGTGAGATTATAGGTCTTCTGAGACAATATCCTCTATGTAATTTTAAATTTATCTCCATTCACTTTTAGCACCTCCAATCATCATAGTGTTGTACGTGTGGGCATATGCATTTGGAATTTACGTACTACATGATCAAACTAAGTCAGACAACCTTCTTTAATTTGATCCTATACGTGTGCTTCTTGCACTCTATGTTTGACATGATTGTTTCTAATTTTACTCAAACATACATAATTACACATTTGTCTTACCCAACACATTAATTTCTCGATATTTTACGTATAACTATTTCTTAAGAGTATTTCTTTGTAGTTTCGACTTTTGGTTAACTCTCTTGTGAGTTTATCAATTAACACGATGTCATTTAGAAATATATGCTTCATAGAACTACATTCAATACATTATTGGTTAGCTTATCCATACATAGGATAAATATGCAAGTGTTTTGGTTAGCTTATAGACCTAGGGTAAATAGGCACAATTGAACTTATTACATGCATGGTTAGTTAAATTTATTATCAGAGCTTTTTTAAAATATAAATAAAATAAATTATCAGAGCTTCTGATTCAGTTAACATGTATGTCGTTTGAGAACTTAAATGCTTATATATTCTTATTTTGTCGGAGAGAGTTGAATATATTAAATTAATTTAAATTGGTCAATGGCTTCACTAAAGCTTTGAAAATCAAGCATGTTAACTGATTGAATTTCAAATACAAGCTCATGTATTCGAGAGGTGTATTTCGTAGGAAAATTAATGTGTAGCCATGTAAAAAAAATTTATGACTGCATAAATGTATTGATTCTCTTTGACTTTTTTGTGGATTTACTCATTTATATTTTGATACTCTTAGTAAAAATTATGACTCCGCAATTTCACACAGCATGTCGAGAGAAGACATCTTGATGATCTGTGCTAGTAGATAAAATCGATATTCTCATAAAAAATCGATAATTAGGCTCTTACGTTATACCTAGACTCTATTTATAATTGGAACTGTATCAGTATGTAATCTCTTGCTCTTTTCTTATTTAAGAGAATTATCTTTCATTATTCCACATGGTATATTTTATTAACATCACTTAAAGTTGCTCTCAAACCCATTCATGTTCAACAAAAGTCTTTCTGTTGACCATGATAATAAAACAAAAGGTATGCTCCAAGGTACCCATTTAAAAAATCACTGCCCTCATTGATATTTGATAGCGTTTTAATTATATGCTCCCACCGAATCTAAATATTCGTCGCCTTGACAAATTAAATTAATTTTTTGTAATACTTAAATTTACTTACCTTACTAATTTTATTAGCGAATATTCTCATAATATTCACCGTATATTATGGAATTATGATTGTTGTATATTTATGATAAATTAAGATCCTTACTGTATTAGAGTTTCACCTTTGTATAACTATTTATATTGTGAATTAATGAGAAGACTCCAAGGGAGATTTCTTACAAATTCAATTAATAAAAGTTAATTTCATGAATGGTCATCTAAGTTATATAAATAATTCAGCAGAATCAATTTTGTTTATTTTATACCAATAAAATCATTCATGTTTTACCTATTATTTCACAAAATAACTCTTACATGCATGAAAAACATTAGAAAATTACATTAATGGTTCCTTGAGTTGGAGAGTAGGTATAAAGTTGTCAAATAAATATACTTTTGTGCATGTTAAATCCTTTAAATTTATCAGAACTGAGCCTTTCAGTTTTTGGTAACATCTTCTATTACTACCGGTAGTAAAAATTTGCGGACAATCACCTGAGAAAGTTATTTTTGTAAGGTTTTTGTTGGGTTGTTGTACACAGCGGATATTAAAAACTTGTTTCAAACCCAACAAACGTAGAACTGTTTGACTATAGGGTAATTTAAAACCGTAAACATAAGACTTGAATGGTACTAACATGTTTACAATATCTGAAATCTTTATCAACTGTGGGTGCGCACGCCAATGCCTTTTCGATTGCAAGCTCCAAGCTTCAATGTATTCCTCCTTTGGAAAGCTAGGAAATCCGGTAGAGGTTCGAGAGAGTGTTTTGATTCTGAGTCTCTAAGACTTGGAATAATGATATGAAAATCAAGTGTAATGAATAATGAAGTGTAGGTCTGTATTTATAGGTGGAAAATCAGGTCAAATCAGATTAGGGTTTGACCTTGAGCCTGACCCAAAAAATTTAAGCACATTCTTAATTAAATCCAAAATCCAATTTTGACTTAATTAAAACAATCATCATTCATTTAAATATCTCAATTCTAAATCGAATATTTAATACTCTCTCAATACATCCTTAGATCGAAAGGACAATCGACATAGTGTGACCCTACATGCCTTCTCATATCGACACTAATCAAATTAAGTCTACGCGGAACTCCTAGACGGCGCCGTAAGACGAACTCAATATGTGAAGTACGTTTACATGAATCCAGTAAAATTAACCTCTATGTGGTAAGATAAAATCCTTTCATTCACGATACACTCGATCAAGCTTAGGATTTTCCAAGTGTCTATCCAAATGGCTTGATCATTATATCTCATCTATATTGGTTGACAACAAGACCATATTCTAGATATGTCTATTGCGTTGGCTAACGACTTAGTCAACCAATATCAATGAGAAGCTGGGTGTTCTCTCGAATATACATTCGAGGAATGAATCATAATCTTGGCTCAACTACCACCTTTAATCCACATCGTAATGTACCCAATATAAGCCGTATCTCAACCTATAAGGCATTTGAGCCTAGGACAAGATCAAAGTATATTACTATGTAGACAAGGTGTGTATTGACCTCAAGTCTAAGGACTTCTATCTTTCACACGTTGATCATACTTTAGACATGTATAACAAACAGTATATCAACAGGGTATACAAATACTTCCAAAGTATCCATGTGTCCATCACGAGTAGCCATTACTCATAGCATGTGAGACATACTACGTCCTCTAAGGAAGTGATGCAGACCACATGTCGAC
This sequence comes from Anisodus tanguticus, assembly GCA_034509755.1. Classification (NCBI taxonomy): domain Eukaryota; kingdom Viridiplantae; phylum Streptophyta; class Magnoliopsida; order Solanales; family Solanaceae; genus Anisodus; species Anisodus tanguticus. The sequence continues at coordinate 45,063,728 of CM067549.1, read as the reverse complement.
TTATCACATATCATCGATATCCTTGATGATCATTAGTCGGGGCTATTTTAAGAGTTACGTTATAATATTAATATCTCACATTATTAATAACAACGTAACCTCTAGGGATGCATATTATAGATTATTATAAACAATCAACTAATAATTGCAAATGCCAAAATATTAATCTCCATTAATAATAATACGAATGTGTATAAAGTACATTTGTCCTAATACAGATTGTGTAGGACATAAATATACTTTCAGTTTTGTGCAGATTCCAATCGAGCTACGAACCGGGAATTAAAGAAGAATCTAGCTAAGAACTAAGGAAAAAGAAAGTAAGATCTTAAGGCTTTCATTCATAATCTCCAAATGAGAGCTTCTTCGACTACATATGCAAAAATACATTGGACTAAAAGTTTCCAATGGGGAAATGATAATGGGGCTAATGTGATATTATCATAACTGATACTTAAAATATAAAAGGGTATAATTATAATATCTAGAGGACTAAACTAGATAACTAACCCATCATAACAACCATGTACACCTCCGAAAGCCTGATCACGAGCAATGTGTTCCCATTGTATAAGTACCTGAGCAACTTCCTTAATCCCTTTCTGAACCAACCTCCTATCTAGGATCTGCTAAGGCTTTGGACAATAGGGGCTAGAAATGTCCACCACTTGTGGATGTGTAATAACATATCAAGGTTTCAATAAGGAAACATCAAATGTTGGATGAATCAACATTCCACGTGGTAAAGAGAGTCTATAAGCAACCGAACCATAGTATTTACAAGATAGTTTGCTAAACTGCTGGCTGGACATAGTGATTTTCCCGTGAGGTTGCTAAACGAAGACGGTAAGGTTTATCAGATGAGAGAAAATTCTAGGGTTATGGTTTTCGACAATTCAGTTAGTCGTCTGACAATTTTACTCATCTTATTTTCTGGGTTACTAGTTGATGAGTTAATTTTAACTTTATGATATTCTTCCAAACTACTCACAAGCCGGTAGATGCTACTATATTTTAAATCCATCCAAAATAGAATTTTTAAAAAATAGGATTTGTTAATTTTCTATTTAAATATGTTATATATATAATGTCATTTTTTCCCTTCCTATATTTCTATGGTCGCCAAAGGTAACAAGAACACATTTATATCTCCATAACCAACTAAGTATGGCTAAATGGTATATTTCTATCCTCAGTAGCGAAACATATAAGTACGAACAAACTCTATTTATTCTTATTACGTACGTACTTCCCTTTTTCAAGTTCAACTCATGCACCACAGATAGTGCTCAACTATTTCGTCAAATAATCAAACAATTAGGCTCAAGAATAAATAAGCAACCCAAAAGATGGAAATTCAGTAGATAATAATTGTCATCAAACCAACATTCATGAAATAACCTAGGGTTTATGGATAGAAAATAAAAAAACTCAAGGAAAAATAATAAGATGGCTTACAAGTCTCAAAACTATCCCCGCCTTGGGTTTATGGTCAAATGCCAAACGGATTGGGAAAACTGGGCCGTCATGCGCCTTGCTTGCGCGTCGCACGTCCAAAGCCTAAACGATCTTGTGCTTTGCTTGGGCGATGATTGCCCATCGCTCAAATAACAATTTCAGAAATTCTTGACCAGAGAGTAGGTTCACGCGCGTTGATTGCGCGATGTATGCCCAAAGCATGATATCTTGCAGTTCTTCATTTTTCTTTCTAAGTGTTGGACTCGTTTCTCATCAAGTTGCGCAAGTGAAATATGCCTCAAAAATCATCCAAACTTGCTCGGTTTTCATTCATTTGTTATGGTCGTACCTAAACACACAAAAGTACCAACATAATCCCGAATACAATGATTTCACCATAGATAAAGCGATTAAAGTACTAAGAACTAGAGGCAAAATGACACGAAATAACGATATTTGTGCCAAATATCACCACCCCCACTTAGAAGACAAACCTATAATAGTTTCAACCATACAACTCAAACAAGTCTACTCAGTCTTCGGCTAATATAGCGATTTCAAAATATTTCAATAATCATGCAATGAGCCAATACTTATGAAAGTCATGCCAAAGTTCAAAATTCCAATTTTCATTACCAACAACCAACCATCTCAAAAACACTTTAATTTTAGAAACATATGACTCAACGACACCACTTAAAACAATGCAATCATGCTACTTAACCAATAATCTAACATTTCACCACTCTATTACCAACTATGTGCCCTAACTGAAAGAGAGTCGTCCATATCTCACAAGAATCAAATAGAATATATATCAATGGACATAAATTCAACAAATACGCTCACTCTCACAATACATCACATGACAAATACGATGAACTATAAGCTTGCCTGTAGTGTAACCGCTTCACTAATACAAGTATGTTGAACCTATAATCAAGTAAGCCTTAGGGGGTTGTAATGTAGGCTAAGGGACGGGTGTGATATATTTGGATAATAGTGACTAAACTCCCTAAGGACTTTAATACACACAACACTTAGCATTTTTCATACTTTCTTTACCAACCACTAACAACACCAACCAACAAAATATTTCCCAAATCACACCCCTTAGTTTCTTTTTTATTTAAACACCACCTTATTGACAACACACGTTCGAAGGGAACTTTTTCTTGATGAATAACTATAAAATATTTTTGATTTTCTTCTTCTTTTCTTTCTCTGTTTTCTTCAGATTTTCAGATTTTAAACTTTTTTTTTTCAATTCCCAACTAATCAAGTGTACTTTTTTTTTTATTCGGTGCTCCAATAGACTTCACTAGATCTCAACCAACAACCAATTCCCTTTTTTTTTCTCTTCACATCCCAACTCCCATCACATAATTAATTAAAGTGCTCACGGAGTACATGGGTAAAAAATCAAGCTAATTAGAACGAAAAGATATGGCTCATCGACTTCTATCAAAGAAAAGGATAAAGGCTCAACGGGTTTAACTAGGATAATATTTACATATTGGTAGGATAAAATAATTTAGACTTTTTAGGCTAACAAAGAAATGCCTCTATCACTTTCTAAGTCACAACAAACTATATTTCGCTTCACGAACGCGCAAGGCAAGTTCTAGAAATCAATACAAGGAATGAATTAAACAACATATATCCTTACACACACATGACACATAATCAACGCAAGAGAGATCCATATCATCCCACGAATCAAGAAGCACATATATCAACAATGCCAAGTGGGTCATAAATGAGTCAAACAAAATCAAGCTTTAAGTGTTTCAAGAAAGGTTATGTTATTTTTTCAGGGCATGCTTTCACAAAATCAAGAATCGCTCATATGTCAATATTTCACCTAACCCGAGCACCTAACATTTGAATGGTCTTAACCTATGGATTCAAAAAGAAAATCTAACTATACCCAGTTCAAAGGACCCCTCGAAAATGAATTGAGGCCATAAAAAAACCAAATGGGACGGATGATGTATGTCACTAATGAGGGACTTAAGAAGTTACTAAAAAAATAAAAATCTTTTGAAAATTTTCAATTTTTCAATTTTTTCATTTTTCCGACTCTAAGACTTAAACCTACTTAAAAAAATCCTACGACATATTTCATCATCATCCTCAACCTCATGCAATGCCCTCAATGCATATAGATGAAAATTTTAAAAATAAGCAAAGCAAGAAATACTCCCTGAGCCCACTATGGTCTAGCTAGCAGCATAATCCTCAACTTCAACTTTGGGTACTCAGACTTCCCCTAATCTGCAAAATAAAATAAAATATAATACAAGCTGGGTTGCCTCCCAACAAGCGCTTGATTTAACGTCGCGACACGACGCAAATCAACTTTTCCTTCCACTTTGATGATATGAATTGTGCCCCCAACAGGGCAACCAGTCTGTGACTACGCTCCTGTGATCGAGCTATGTCACGCCCCAAACCCGACCCTGAAAGTAACAATCATCTGATGTTATGAACAACACTGAAAGCACCTTATAAAACATTTAATAATAAGTTTAATTTGTTTATCTATTTATAACCTGTCGTATATAAATAGATAAACAAATTAAACTTATTATTAAATGTTTTATAATGTGTGAGAGGTTGGCTATAGACGGGTACAAGAGGGGTAGAGGTAGACCGAAGAAGTATTGGGGAGAGGTGATTAGACGGGATATGGCGCAGGTGTAACTCACTGAGGACATGACCTTAGATAGGGGGTTATGGACGACACATATTAGGGTAGAAGGGTAGCAGGTAGTCCAGCGTAGTCCTATCTACGCTTACAAACTGGTAGTTGTAGTGTTATTATTGTAGGCTCGCTTAGCCTATCATACTAGTAGGCACAGTATTGCTTTATAGTCCACTGTCATTTGATTTATGTTGTTATGTGTATTTTTTTGTCTTATTTACCTGCATTAGTTATTGTTTCTTTTTCAAAAGTCGCTATCATGGCTTAGTCACTTTATTTGTCTTACTTTGCTTGTTCTTGTACTTTGTCTTGAGCCGAGGGTCTCTCGGAAATAGCCAATCTACCTACCAAGGTAGAGGTAAGGTCTACGTACACTATACCCTCCCCAGACCTCACATTGTGGGATTTCACTAGGTATGATGTTGTTGTTATTGCCTGTCGTATAACATTAAACCTGAACGTGCTCAACTTAATAAAATCAGCGGAAGTATGATATAGATATTAAATCATAAAACATTCAAAGCCTCAACAAGTCATACGAGACTTTAAAACATCTACCCCAAATATGACAACTATCTATGGAGCTTTTAAGATAAACAATGAGTGTTTAACTTCGAGACGCAGCCCAGAACTGAAATAAATAGACAATAAAGATAGGAAGGTGCCCCACTAAAAAGCATGTGGGCACACCCAAATAATTCAGAAAGCAACAAGTTCTCCTATCCGGTATACATATCACGAACCTGCTCTTCTACGTTACCTGACACATCATAAAAAATAATAATAGTATTCCTGAGTATTGGGTACTCAGTGAGTGTCTAAGGGACAATAGTTAACAATATCAAAATAAGATAGAAAAATTAGTAAAACAGTATTAATGAAAACCATTTAAAATCCAAAGTTAGAGAATGACATCAAGCTTAGTAAAATTCAAGAAAAACAACCAATAACGAGGAATACATCAAGTTAAACTCATTTAGCATTTACCATATTAAGTCTTTCACTTACGAATACGAAATCATCAACAAACCAACTCATGGACAACCAAAGAATTAATAAATGTCAACTCATGGGCGAACAACCATTCGATACATCGGGGCTTTATCCCACAGAGGCTAATCATCCTTTGGAATAGCACAACAATAGATGCACCGGGCTACATGCCTCGGAGGTCAATCTTCCTCTAGACTGATACATAAATACTCATAAGTGATATATTATGATCCATAACGGCTAATCGTCCTCTGGACTAGCACAACTTGCTTATACAGTCCCAACACAAACAAGTACAAGTCATGACATATTAGCCGAATTCACTTCTCAATTCATCTTCTCAATAATAGAGGTATTTGAAGTATTAGATTAATTTAGAAGTCTTGTTCAAAGAACTTATTCAATTTCATATTCAAGAAAACTCATTCAACCGGTGAATCTTGTTTTAAACCTTTAACATTTAGAAAATACATTCAATCATCCCAAGATAGGGCAAAACAAGTTCTATCAAAGTAGTATGTTACTTAAACGTACTTGACCCTACACACGCATAACCTTGTCTAAGAATTTTCTTCAAATCAAAAATAAGTTTAACGAAGAACAACCACCAAATAAGGGTTTCACATATTCAAATAATCAAAGAAGATTTTTGAAATCTAGACATACTTTAAAAGAGAGTTTAAAACCTAGACATACCTCAATTCCCACTTAAACGTATTCCTCCAAGTTCAACAATCACACTACAATGGTTTTAGATGGGAAAAATTAAAAATTCATTCGTTTCTTTAAGTTTTCTTGAAATTTCGGAAAATAGAGTTTTTTCTAACCCTTAAATCTTATTCTTGAATCTTATGAGAATGATGGGTGGATTCTACCCTTTTGGATTACTCTATACTAGTCCAAAATTCAATAACAATTTCATAGAATCAGAAGTCTTACCTTTTGATGAAATCCCACAAGGCCCATCTCTTCTTCTTTCATTTAATTCTCAAGAATCAAGGGTTTGGGAAGATGAACTAGTGTTACAGAGTAATTATTTTGATGTTAGATTGATATAGTATTAATGATAATTGATTAATAACTTACCTTAGGTGTTTTGGAAAAGCTTTAGGGTTGTTTTATCTCAAAAATCCATCCAAACTAAAGTGGGATGAGAGACTTAAGAAAAAATCACGTTCTCGAGTTTTATAGGTGGGGCTGTTTCGCCATAGGGTTTGCGTCGCATATCCCTATATGCTAGAACATTTCTCATCGCATATCCAAATAGAGTGCATGAAAATTTTGAGTCAAAACGCGTCCAGAAATGCGCCGCATACGCGGTCATATATGCCATATGTGAGGCATATTGGTCCAGCGGACTTCTTTGCGTCCTTTCAGTAAATCAGTCATAACTCTTTATTCACATCTCCGTTTGAACTCCACCTTATATAGTTGGAAAGGTATTTCAAAGGGATACAACTTTCATACTTTAAAGGTTCTCTAATTCTCAAAGAATTTACACGTAAATAGGCTGGAAGTCATACCTATCATAAACTTAGTCGATTCTATCGAATCTTAAACACTTCACTATTTGCCTTGGTCTTAACTTAACTATTTCCACCCAAACACATCTTATTAATACCTTATTTACCTAAAAGGTCATGTTAATACACATTTAACACATTCACACCTAACCGGGATTTACAGAGTGTTACATTATCCCCCTCTCAGGATCATTCGTTCTCGAATGAGAGTTATGGCCCAAGATTTTCACTAAACTTCAAGTTTTCAGATTTTTTGCTATAGTCTTGTTGTACTGCAAGTTATTACATAATAACACTCTGTTAGAACCCTAATAATAACCATATGTTCCCCCTGATACTTCTACGACTACACCAAACAAGGCTAAGTATGAATTGAGGGATTTACATCTTTAGTCTGAGCTATCACAAACATCCAACAATCAGAAGATTTAACACATACTTGGAACAAGGAATGAGTGATGGTATTACGGCTTGAGTATCATTAATGACAACTATATTGTAACTTCACCTAATCGAGACCATCTTACGACCTTAAGATAAGAAATAAATCTACCCCGAGACTTAGTTATATCACCCTTCCATTTGATAACAGGTTCATCAAGAAATTCAAGCCTAACTATTTTGGATCGGCAAGCCAGAGTTGCATAACATTTGGAAAGCCAGTCTATGCTCATAATCATACCCAAAGCTCACCATTCTAATTCAATCAAATCAGAAATAGTCTCGTGACCCTTAACTATAACTACACAACCTTTATAGATTCTAGAAGCAATAACGAGGACAATAGCATGGGTATTCATAGAAAAGGGTTCTAAAAATGATTTAGGTTCCACACTAAAATCAAGGGCAAAGTACGAAGTTACTTAAGAAAGAGTCGAACCCGGAGCGATAATCGAATACACTTCAAGAGATCAAATAGTTAGCATACATGTGACCACAGCGTCAGAGGCTTCAGCTGCCTCCCTAGGAGTCAAACCATAAAGTCAAGCTTGTCTCTCATTAATGGTGTTAGTAACCGCTTTACCAACCCCATTACCTTGAGAATTAGGGGTGTTGTTAGTCATTTTACGTAGCTAAATCGTACAATCTTTCTTGATATGACCCATTATACTACAATGATGACAAACACGATCCTCTCATCCAGATGAATATCAATTTCCACCCTGAGAATACATGTTTTGACTATCGCTCTTCCAACCATGTCCACCTGATGGGACACCAATATTAGACTGAGCAATAGACTGATCAGGTGCATTATACCCTCTCTTTTGTGCCCCATTATGTGAACCATTGAAACCACCTACAGACGGGCCTTTTTACTTTATTCCTTTTCTAACCTCTCTTCACATTTCCAGTTCTCTTATTGTTTAGTGAACCCAACCAAGGATGAAAACGTATAAGTAGGAGACATACTAGCAGCAGCACATTGAGACTTAATACGTGGCATCAGACCATGCACAAACCTGGTTAACTTATGTTTCTCAGTCGGAATCATGTATATAGCGTATCTTGCCAGACGGGTAAACTTTAAATTATACTCACGAATAGATATAGTGCCCTGCTCAATTTTCTCAAACTTAGTAGCTAAAGAAAATCGCTCCCCATTAGAAAAAAACCTCTCCATAAATTCCCCCTCGAATTCAGTCCAAGTAGGAGCCAGATCATTGATACCACGCTCGGCCTTCCACATTTCAAACCAAGCATGATCAACATCCTTCAATTGATATGCTGCGAATTCCACAGCTTCAGAATCAAGGGCATTCATTTCCCTTAAGGACTTGAAAGTCTCATCCATAAAGCATTAGGGATCATCTTCTTTTGTCTAACCAAAGAATTTAGGCGGATTCAGCCTCCAAAAGTGCTTAAGTCTTTCTCCTCCACTAAGTGTTGGATCCGCACCCCCATGTAGTTGTTGGAACGCCACCAGAGTGGTGAGCATCTGGATCATAACCTCCATTGTTCTGATATAAGTTACACCTTCAACAGGGGCTACATGGGCAAGTGGACCAGGAGGTGGCACTTGATTTCCATTGTCATGATCAGCCTTAACATTGACCTCAGTAGCAGCGACGTTAGGGACCCTAGCGGGTCGTCCTCCAGATGATGAACCTAAAGCAACATTGATTCCTAGATTAGCACCTCCCGCAAGAGTCAATATTTCTGCGAGGCATGAGTTAACGAACGCGTCAGAATGAACCTAAAGAAAGTTCAAGCTTTATAGCATAATCTAGAATTAAGAAGAATGAAAAACACCTATAAATGTCCTGGTAGTCTTTCAATCATGTAGGTGATCAGGCTGCACGAGGAAGACTCCACTAGACACAACTCTAAAGACACAGACAAATCCTAAGACACATCTAAACCTAGGGTCTGATACATAGCTTGTGACATCCGAATCCCAACCCTGGACGTAACAAGCATCTGATGCTACGAACAACACCGTAAGTACCTTATAAATATTTAATAATAAGTCTAAGTTATTTATCTGTTTATAACATGTCGTATAACATTAAACCTGAACGTTCTCAACTTAATAAAATCAGCGGAAGTCTGATATAGATATTAAATCATAAAATATAGCAAAGCCTTAGCAAGTCATATGAGACTTTAAAATATCTACCCCAAATCTGATAACAATCTATGGAGCTTCTAAGATAAATAATGAGTGTCTAACTTTGAGACGCATCCCAAAACTAAAATAAATAGACAGTAAAGATAGGAAGGTGCCCCACGAACAAGCATGTGGGCTCACCCAAATAATTCAGGAAGCAACAAGTTCTCATATCCGGTATGCATATCACGAACTCTTCTACTCTACCTGATACACCATAAAAAATAATAATGGTATGCATGAGTATTGGGTACTCAGTGAGTGTCTAAGGGGAAATAGTTAACAATATCAAAATAAGATAGAAAAATCAGTAAAACAGTATTAATGAAAACCATTCGAAATCCAAAGTTAGAGCATGACATCAAGCTTCGTAAAATTCAACAAAAACAACCAATAACGAAGAATACACCAAGTTAAACTCATTTAACGTTTAGCATATTAAGTCTTTCACTTACGAACTTGAAATCATCAACAAACCAACTCATGGGAAACCAAAGAATTATCAAATGCAAACTCATAGCAATAGATGCACCGAGCTATACGCTTCGGAGGTCAATCGTCCTCTGGACTGACACAACAATACTCACAAGTGATACGTTAGGATCCATAACGACTAATCTTCCTCTGGATTAGCACAGCTTGCCCATACATGCCCAAACACAAATAAGTACAAGTATAACTATTTAACACATTCACGCCTAACTCGGATTTACGGAGTGTTACAAGGTAAAAATATAATTAGAACAAGTAACCAATTTTGCATTATGCATTTCTTGGCCTTTATATGAAGTATGTAATTCTTTGGTTCTATGACAATATATTCAAGAATATAGGCACATTGTTCCTCACCCTTTGACTCTTCCATAGGCTCATATGGCTCGATTACCATCTTATTATCTAAACACAATATGAAAAAATGATTGAAATGAGGTCTAATGCGCCCTAACTTATGAATTGTACTACAATTTGCATCATATACAAACTAGAGTCATAAAAAAAAATCTACTTCCCCACTCGACTCTAGTACATTTTTCTCAACAATGGCATCATCAATAAAAGTATGGTCTAATGATTGGTATTCTCATTTTAGTTCCTCAATTTGGCCTAGAAGATCTATTTCATTTTCACGCAACTCATCACTAAATTGTTGGACGTTAAACACATCAATCTTTGCACTCAAATCTTCATCCAAGTTGCGCATAGCCAAGCCATACCTGTTAATTGCTTGTGCAAGATCAACTCTCTTCTTAGACCAATCATTCACTAACATTGTTAGTAAACAACGTCATTCCGCATATTCGCTCAATCGATAATATTCGTCACAATACCAACCATTACTTCAATATTCATATTCAGACTTCCAAGATGCTAGGTTATGACAAGACCAAAAATACGGGCATAAGAATCTTCCGTCAACCAAGCGTTTTTCATTAACGAACTTACCTTTGTATTGTTCATCCCCACATGTCATGCTAAGAGAACTAGAAACATACTATGAGAAAAAAAATCAAATAATCACAAAAATAAAAATAAAAATATTTACAAAAAAAAAAACTTGGATAGAGCTAATGAAATTCAAACTTGAAAAACAGTAGATTTTTCTAAGTCCCCAGCAACGACGTCAAAAATTTATTGCTCCCAAACGCACATGCAAGTATACGCGGTCGACATGTAATATAGAATTTTGAAGTCCAGATATCATACCCACATGGACTTGTACTTTTCTACTGTTTATCTAATTCAAATTCTGTAACTATTCAAAAGAGTGAAAATCAATGGGTTTGGTTGTTCTAAACTACTAATTGAAAGAAAATAATCAAAAAAATAGTATTTGTGATTGAGACAAGTATAACGAAGACGGTAAGGTTTATCAGATGAGAGAAAATTTCAGGGTTATGGTTTTCGACAATCCAGTTAGTCGTCTGACAATTTTACCTATCTTATTTCCTGGGTTACTAGTTGACGGGTTGATTTTAACTTTATGATATTCTTTCAAACTACTCACAAGCCTGTAGATGCTACTATAACACCTATTTTTCTATGGTCGCGAGAGGTAACAAGAATGCATTTATATCTCTGTAACCAACTAAGTAGGATTAAAGGGTTTCTATCCTCAGTAGCGAAACATATAAATACGAACAAACTCTATTTATTATTATTACGTACGTGAATTCCCTCTTTCAAGTCCAACACACGCACCACATATAGTGCTCAACTATTTCGTCAATAGTCCCTTAAGTTTATGAATAGGAACCTGTTTGGATGGGCTTATAACTTATGGCTTATTCAGTCAAAATTCATAAGTTAGGAACTTATTTTTGTTATCTTTGACTTAAAAATAAGTGTTTAAATTTTTTTTTTTTAATTTTATCCATACACTACAAAAATGCTTAAAAGTTATTTTAACTTAAAAGTACCTAAAATAAGTCAACTCAAACAGGCTCTAGGTCTCGTCGTATAAATAAACTTTTATACATATTAAATCCTTTAAATTTATCAGAAATGCTTCTCCTGTTAACGCGGGTACAATTATTAAAATTAACAGATTATCACCTAATGCAGATTCCTAAATTAGTAGTTTGAGGGGAAACAAAAATGGATAGAAGCAAGTCCCAAAGTATATAGGCATCTACAAACATAGAACAATAGCAAGTGAGAGATTTCACGCTCCCTAATTTGGCATATTTGGACATGAAATTCATTCTATTAACATACTCTATTAGGTGCAAACGAACTAATTCTTGATTTTTAATTTCGTATACTGTTTTTCATAATCTGTTTTAAAATAAATTATACATACTTTAACTACGTAAAACATAGTATAAATTTAAACTTAAGCCTAGTATAATTAATTAAAAAGAGTTGTTCAATTTAGTATTAGTAATAATAGTGTGATATAGCATTGAGCGAAATTAATCATCAACAAAAGAAAATCTGCATAAACAATCGACTTGAAATTAATCATGCGAGAAGCTACTGTCATAAATAGGATAACAAAGATATATCTATAGCATATACAGTAGCCCAGTTCAAACCACATGGCTGAGATACTGAAGCTAAAACACACTAGTACTATTAAGGAACATTCTTACTTCTGCATATATAAATTATAAACCTACAACTACCCTATCCATTCACTTACCTAAACCAAACCCCACTAATTGGGTTGATAATACTAGGAGAATGAGGTTGAGTCCGGCTGAACTCAATGAGAAAAGGGCCAAGGATTTTGTTTCCTTTGTGATGAAAAATACCAACAGGGACATGTGTGTAAAAACAAATCACAATTGTTCTTGTTAGAGCTGGAGGAAGAGGTGGAGTTAGAAGAGGTGTTGACTGTAGAACCTGTAGAGGAAGCACAAACATATGAGATATTCATTCATGATTTACATGGGATGAAGGGTACCAGAATCTTGAGACTTACTGGATATTGTCACCAAAGATCCTTCAATACTCTAATTGATATGGGGTCTACCATAACTTCCTTAATCAAGAGTGGGCAATCAGGATTAGGTGGAAAGTGGATCCTTGTGCCTATCTCAGGAATGTGTACAGTGGTTATTAAAGAGCACAATCTTCAAAGCTGATTTTCTACTCATGCCTTTAGGAACATGTGATATGGTTCTTGGCTGTCAGTGGTTGAGTTAACTGGGAGACATTGTACTCAACTTTAAGAAGCTGACTATAAACTTTGAATATTATTGCACTTCAAGGGAATGAGCAGAACTTGAAGTTGGTGGAAGCTGAATCTCTGTCTAAGTTGAGACAAGAAGTTGCACAAATCTTCATGATTAAGGTGGTACCTAGGGAAGATATGGTTGCAGGTCAGATAAGACAGCTAGACGAGCAGGAGATTCAAGAAATTCAGGCTATGCTAGAGGAGCATAAGAATCTGTTTGAGGAACCAAAAGAGTTACCTCATTATAGAGGTTCTTTTGATCACCGTATTCCATTAATGGAGGGTCATAAGGCTGTAAACAACAGACCTTACAGATATTCTCCCAAACAGAAGGATATTATTGAAGAAATGGATCAGAAATCGCTGGATCAAGGCTTAATTCAACAGAGTTCCAGCCCTTTTGCTTCACCGGTGGTATTGGTAGGCAAGAAGGATGGTTCCTGGAGAATGTGTGTTGACTATAGAGCTTTGAATCAGATTACCATCTAGGACAAATTTTCCATTCTAGTGATTGAGGATCTTTAGGGGAACTGGGAGGGTAAAAAATGTATTCCAAAATTGACATTAGGTCTGGTTATCACCAGATCAGGGTGTCCCCTTAGGATGTAGACAAAACAACATTTAGAACTCATTCTGGCCACCTTGAGTATCTAGTAATGCCTTTTGGATTAACAAATATCCCATCTAGTTTCCAGGGACTGATGAACCATGTCTTCCAGAGTCATTTGAGGATATTTATCATGGTATTTTTTGATGATATTCTAGTTTTCAGTAAGTCTATGGAGGAGCACATTAAGCATTTGAAGATTAACTTCTCATTACTCAAACAACACCACTTGTATGCTAAAAGAGTGTGTTTGTAGCTGAGAGGGTAGAGTACTTGGGGCACTTGATATCAACCTGGAGAGTGGAAATAGACCCTCAAAAGGTTCAAGCAGTAAGGGATTGGCCAAATCCTACTACTCTTAGACAGCTTAAAGGGTTCTTAAGGTTGGCTGGCCATACAAAAGATTTATCAAGGGATATGGGAAGATCAGTAAACCTTTAACTGATCTACTAAAAAAGTAAGGTTTCAAATGGTCAGAGAAATCTATTGAGGCTTTCTAAAAGTTGAAGGATGTATTAACTACAACCCCAGTTCTAGCATTACCAGATTTCTCCCAACCTTTCATCATTGAAACGGATGCATGTGACTTGGGAATTGGTGTTGTTCTTATGCAGCAACACATGCCTATAACTTACTTCAGTGAAGGTTTATTTGGAAAACATTTAGCTTTTTCAGTCTATGACAAGGAGCTCCTTGCTTTGGTCATGATTGTATCTAAATGGGGACAGTACATAATGGGAAATCACTTCATAGTGAGAACTGATAAAAAAGCTCTCAAGTTTTTGTTTGAACAAAAGTTGCATACTGGTTCTCGGCTTAAGTGAATCACTAGGCTCATGCAGTATGACTTTGATATAGAATATAAGCAAGGAAAGGAAAACAAGGCAGCAGATGCCCTGTCTAGAATTCCTGCAGTGGAACTGTCAGCACTCACTCTTTCTACTGTGAGGACTGATTTATTGCGAACTGATATTTGACACAAATATCGTTATTTTGTGTCACTTTGCCCCTAGTTCTTAGTACTTTAATCGCTTTATCTATGGTGAAATTTTTGTATTCAAGATTATGTTGGTACTTTTGTGTGTTTAGGTACGACAATAATAAATATATGAAAACCGAGCAAGTTTGGATGATTTTCGAGGCATATTTCACCTGGGTAACTTGTCGAGAAACGAGTCCAACACTTGGGAAGAAAAATGAAGAACTCCAAGATATCATGCTTTGGGCATGCATCACGCAGCCAACGCGGGTGAACCTGCTCTCTGGTCAAGAAATTTTGAAACTGTTATTTGAGCGATGGGCAGGCATCGCCCAAGCAGAACACAAGCCCCTTTAGGCTTTGGACATGCGACACGCAGGCAAGGCGCATGATGGCCCAGCTTTCCCAATCCGTTCGGGATATGGCCAACTTATTCTAGTTTTTTTCCTATACTATAAATAGACATCTTTAATCATTGTAAAGGTGTGCGGGAATATTTTTGAGACTTGTAAGCCACCTTATTGCTTTTCCTTGATTTTTCTTATTTTCTATCCATAAACCCTAGGTTATTTCATGAATTCTAGTTCTTCTTCTCAAATATTAAGTAGCTAATGTAACTGTTAAATAAGGCAATATACACACAATATACATATGTATATTGTGTGTATACCAATCTCGGATTCTGCCCAATTATGGTCCTCTTGGTTTTGGTAATATTAGATTAGACAATGTAAGAATATTGTATATTAGGAAAATATATGTGTAGTATATTGTAATGTATGTGTTACCTAAATTAGGAGTATACACTACCATAATTGTAGAGTTAGAATTATGGTAGAATAAGATTTTAGGAATAGAATAGGAATATGATTCTCCTATTTTGTAACTTGTATATATACCTATTCAATTAATGAAAATAATCAAGGGGATTATTTCTTTCATGGTATCAAGAGACTAGGTTTTACAAAAAATTTCTCTCCCAAATTTTTGACCCTTCTCGGCCGAGACCCCCCCCCCCCTCGGGTTTCTCTCCCAAATTTCATCTTCTGCTCTCAAAAACCTTTCTTAAATTTCCCTTCCTTCTTTGTTCTTTCAATATGTCTAAGAACAATTATCATCCTGCTCTCATGGTTTTCAACGTCAAGAACAGTATCCCGATTGTGCTTGAGATGGAAAACGTCCAATATGCGACGTGGGTGGAGTTGTTTAAAACTCACGTTGTATCCCATCAAGTTATCCATCACATAATTCCTTCCGCTACACCTCTTCCCGCGGAGGATCCTCAGCTATGGATTACCCTTGATGCTACCGTTCTCCAGTGGATCTATTCCACTATTTTGGTTGACCTTCTACAAATGATTATTGAGCCGGATACCACGGATATGGCCACTTGGAATAGATTGTGTGACATATTCCAAGATAACCAACACTCACGTGCCGTCACACTTGAGCAGGAATTCTCCCTCGTTCGCATGGACGAATTTCCTAACGTATCTGCCTATTGCAAGAAACTTAAAGAGTTGGCAGATCAACTCCGTAATGTGGGCGCACTTGTCACAAATAATCATCTGGTTCTACAATTGGTTGCCGGCCTTTCGGAGGCCTATAATGGCGTTGGAACTCTCCTACGTCAAAGCAACTTTCTTCCCGCCTTTTATCAAGCCCGCTCCATGCTCACTTTGGAAGAGGCCAGTTTGGCTAAAAAGGCGGCTACCAGAGCAAGCCCCGTCGTCATGATGGCGTCCTCCCCAAGTTCTTCGGGTTTTGTTGAGAATTCAGGCCAAAACCGTACCCATGGTGGCGGCAAAAATAATCGCAAGAATAATAACAAAAATCGCGGGGGCAAACGCGGCGGTTCCGGTGGTCAGCAAGCAGGCAGTGGGCCCCATCCAGTGAACAGTGGCCCACCGCCCCCTGGTCCCAGCAGTGGGGCTCATGGCAGTGGGGATGGGGCAGTGAGCCGTGGGCCAGCAGCCCCCCTGCGCCGGCCGAATTCCGGCGGCCGGTGGGCTGGCCGGCCTTTCGGGCCCAACACCCAAGCGGTGGCGGCCCGGCGGCCGGTGGCCCAGCAGCGCCAGTTCCAGCAGCTACGGCCCAGTTCAGTCCCGTCCTGGAATACTTGGGCCCCGACCTTCGCAAGCCCATTATGCAGCTCAGACCGATATCGAGGCCGCGATGCACACATTGGGTTTGACTCAACCGGACCCAAATTGGTATATGAACACCGGTGCCACTACTCATATGACTTCCGACTCAGGTACTCTCTCATCTTATTCCAATTTGAGCACCCCTCGGGGTATAATTGTTGGTAATGGCAATTCGATTCTAATTCAAGGTTATGGTCAGAAAATATTGTCTCCCCCCAATCCACCACTTATCTTGAAAAATACTTTACATGCCCCCAAAATTGATTAAAAATTTAGTGTATGTCCGAAAGTTCACCACTGACAATTCCGTTTCTGTTGAATTTGATCCTTTTGGTTTCTCTGTGAAGGATTTCAAGACGGGGAGTCATCTCATGAGGTGTGATAGTAGGGAGGATCTTTATTCTATCATGCCCGGTTTCAATCCATCGAGTCAAGCCTGGCCGTCAGCTTTTGCAGCCATTTCTCCTTCCGTATGGCATGCTCGCATTGGTCATCCGAGATCTTCTATTTTATCAGTTTTAGATAAAAATAGCTTCATTTCTTATAAGGGTATGAGTCGTACTCAAATTTGTCAATCTTGTTCGTTAGGAAAAAGTGTTAAGTTGCCATTTGTGGACTCAAATTCTCATACTTCACAACCTTTTGATATTAACCATAGCGACTTATGGACGTCTCCTGTCCTATGTTCGTTAGGTCATCGATATTTTGTTCTGTTTTTGGATGATTATTCTAAATTTTTGTGGACGTTTCCAATTGCCAATAAATCTCAAGTGTTTTCTGTCTTCATAAAATTTAGAGCATTCATTAGAACACAATTCAAAAGAGAAATAAAAAATATTCAGTGTGATAATGGGAAAGAGTATGACAATAGGGTGTTTCGGGAGTTTTGTGATAATAATGGGATAAATTTTCGGTTTTCGTGCCCTCATACATCTTCTCAAAATGGGAAACCGTAATGCAAAATTTGTTCTATAAATAACATTGTCCGCACTCTCTTACTTCATGCTTCTGTACCCCCGTATTTTTGGCATCATGTTCTGCAAATGGCAACATATCTCCTTAACATAATTCCGTCCAAAGGTCTGACATATTCTTCCCCCCTCCAAATCCTATATAATAAGAACCCTTCTTATTCTCATCTTAGGATTTTTGGGTGTTTGTGTTATCCGTTATTCCCATCCACCACAATTAACAAACTTTAGGCTCGGTCTACACCGTGTGTATTTTTGGGTTATCCGTCTAACCATCGTGGTTATAAATGTTTTGATTTATCTTCCCAGAAAATCATAATTAATCGCCATGTCATTTTTTATGAAACCCAATTTCCTTTTACGAAAGATCATACTCCCAAGCCTAGGTCGTATAATTTTTTGGATGATAGTATATCTCCGTATATTACTCATCATTTTTCAGACATGTCCCGCACCCAAAATCCTCCAGCGTGCCCACTGCCCGCTGGACCCACTGTTCGGTCACTGCTTCCAATAGCTGGAACAGTTCCAGCGAATGGGCCAGTCCAGCCCAATTCTGGAACTGTTCCAGTTTCGGCCCCAGATCCTCATTTTGGGCCAGCAGGCCCACTACCTGCTGGCCAGTCCATCCCGAGCCCAGCAATTTCACTAAATTCTTCCTCGAGTCATAGACCGGTCACTCGTAGTCAGCGGGGTATTTTTACACCTAAAAGACATTTTAATTTACATTCTAATGTCTCTAAATCCCCCTTGCCCCGTAATCCTGTGTCCGCCTTAAACGACCCGAATTGAAAAATTGTTATGACCGATGAATATAATGCTCTTATTGATAATAAGACGTGGGAGTTGGTGCCCCGTCCATCTGGTATTAATGTTATCAGGCCTATGTGGGTTTTTGCTCATAAGGAGAATTCAGATGGGTCATTTGCTCGACATAAGGCGCGACTTGTGGGTGATGGTAAGACTCAGCAGGTTGGGATAGATTGTGGTGAGACATTTAGTCCGGTGGTCAAACCGGCTACCATTCGCATTGTGCTTAGCTTGGCTCTTTCAAAGACTTGGCATATTCATCAATTGGATGTCAATAATGCTTTCCTACATGGGGATCTCAAAGAAACAGTCTATATGCATCAGCCATTGGGTTTCAGGGATCCTAACCGTCCTCATCATATCTGTTTGTTGAAGAAGTCCTTATATGGGTTTAAGCGGTCTCCACGGGCCTGGTATATGAGATTTGCTGACTTTGTTTCGACCATTGGGTTCACTCACATCAGGTCAGATAATTCCTTGTTCATCTACCGTTGTGGTTCGTCCTTGGCCTACATTCTGTTGTATGTGGATGATATCATTCTGATTGCCTCTTTCGATGCCTTGCGTCAGTCTATCATGGCCATGCTCAGTTCTGAGTTTGCTATGAAAGACTTAGGGCCCTTGAGTTACTTTTTGGGGATTGCCGTCAAGCGTCATTCCGGTGGTTTGTTTTTGTCTCAACGAAAGTATGCTGCTGAGATCATAGAGAGGGCTGGGATGTCATCCTGTAAGTCCACTTCCACTCTAGTGATGCAAAACCCAAGCTTAGTGTCGCGGCAGGAGAACCATACGAGGATCCGACCCGCTATCGCAGTCTTGTAGGGGCCCTCCAGTATCTTACATTTACCAGACCAGATATTACGTAGGATGTTCAGCAGATGTGTTTGTTCATTCATAATCCCAGAGTTGAGCACATGAATGCAATCAAACGCATCATTCGGTATATTCAGGGGACACTGGATTATGGTTTGCACTTATATCCTTCATCTACATCCACACTTGTCTCATACACAGATGCTGATTGGGGTGGTTGTCCTAACACCAGACGGTCGACGTCTGGCTACTGTATGTTCCTTGGCAACAACTTGGTCTCCTGGTCAGCGAAGCGTCAGGCAACTCTATCACGCTCAAGTGCAGAGGCCGAATATCGAGGGGTAGCAAATGTGGTCTCCGAATCATGTTGGCTACGTAATTTGCTTTTGGAGCTTCATTGTCCCATTCAGAAGGCAACCTTGGTATATTGCGATAACATTAGTGACATCTACCTTTCAGGTAACCCGGTTCAGCACCAACGCACTAAGCATATCGAAATGGACATTCACTTTGTCCGTGAAAAGGTGGCTAGGGGTCACGTTCGAGTATGCCATGTCCCATCTCGTTATCAAGTTGCAGACATCTTTACAAAGGGTCTACCAGCGGTCCTTTTTGAAGATTTTAGGGACAGTCTCAGCGTTCGAAGACCGCCCGCTATGACTGCGGGGGTGTGTTAAATAAGGCAATATACACACCATATACATGTGTATATTGTGTGTATACCAATCTCGGATTCTGCCCAATTATGGTCCTCTCGGTTTTGGTAATATTAGATTAGACAATGTAAGAATATTGTATATTAGGAAAATATATGTGTAGTATATGGTAATGTATTTGTTACCTAAATTAGGATTATACACTACCATAATTGTAGAGTTAGAATTATGGTAGAATAAGATTTTAGGAATAGAATAGGAATATGATTCTCCTATTTTGTAACTTGTATATATACCTATTCAATTAATGAAAATAATAAAGGGGATTATTTCTTTCAGTAACATCCCGTACTTTCGGATCACGGTTTGAATCGCTAGGCGTATGTAAAATTGCCAGGCGTGTATAAGTAGACCCGAGCCTCGAAGAATTTATGTTATATTTACGTATGCTAATAAAGAGATTAGTATATAAAAGGATGTGATCCCAAAATAAATTTGGACGTAACAAGTGTGACGAGGGAAATTTAAAAATAATAGTTGTATATCCCCAAAGAGGTTATGGACTATTGTCATATCACAAAATTATGACATTGAGGATATGAAGATTTTATAAGTCATCAAGATTTAAGTGAATTGGGATCACGAAATTAATTATGTGTGTGAGTGATAAATTATATGGAGGCAAGTCACTTAATTAATAAAGTGAAGTACATATTGGTGTGTATGTGGCGTGATTAAGAGTGCTCCACCGCCAAATAATTGGCTGGGTGGGAGATACAATTATGGGGCCATTAAATGACACTTAGAAATGGTTCAATACATTTCATTTAAGTAAGCATATCTTTGTTTCAGAATTCATTTTGTAGACTAAAATGAGACGTTCAACAACCTTAACAATTTTATTTTAGTAAACATTTCACTTTGCGTTGGAGGAGTAAGACCAAAGAAACAGTCCCCTCACTTCGTTCATTTGGAAAACAATCTGCTTCTTTTCCTTTCTTTTATCCTGTGTTATGCTCGGCAAAAGTTTCTATTTTGATTAAGGTTTTCTCCACTTATTAAGGTATGTTAAGGCAAATTATTTCTTTCTTTTGACATGTTCCATGTAACAAAATATAACCGTGATATTGCTTCATAAATTGTTCTACTCCTAAAAGTTAAGAATAATCATATTATTGATTCATATGTTAAAAGCACGTCTAAATATGTTCCTAAGTCCTTATTGGGGCATACGAAAAAAATATTGATATTCACAGTGTTAGCTGAAGGTACAAGGATATTAGGTCATTCGATCAGTTCAGAATATTTCATTGTCATTCATGCATTATACACATATAATATATTGGACCGGGTTGCACGTTCCACAACACTAACATATATTGGATCGGGTTGCACGTTCCGCAACACTGACATATATTGGATCGGTTTGCACGTTCCGCAACACTGACATATATTGGATCGGGTTGCACGTTCCGCAACACTGACATATATTGGATCGGGTTGCACGTTCCGCAACACTGACATATATTGGATCGGGTTGCACGTTCCGCAATATATATATATATATATATATATATATATATATATATATATATATATATATATATATATATATATATATATATATATATCGCATCCGCATTGTGCATAACATTTAGGCATATGTATTTGGGCCCTCAGAGGCATTTACTGTTGGTCGATTGTTTCTGTTTCAGTTATGTTACATCCCTGTTATGCTATTATTTTTGTCTGACATACTCAGTACATCAGTCGTACTGACGTCCCTTTTGTCGGGGGATGCTGCGTCTCATGCCCGCAGGTTTACGTAGACAGGACGACGATCCACGTTAGTAGGTTGCTGACTCAGCGGATTTTGGAGTACTCCTTGTTTCGGAGTGTCGGTCTTATTTTGGTACGATATATTTTTGCATGTGTATATGGGTAAGGCGGGGCCCTGTCTCGACCTTTTGTTGTTGTGTACTCTTTAGAGGCTTGTAGACAGGTGTCCTGTGTATAGTTGTCATGTATAGCCTTGTCGGCCTTGGTATATATATATATAAGTTGAATTTTTGGTTAAGATTTTCTATTATCTTTTTCGGCTTAGTCTGTATTTAATTGTGATTAGGGGTTGGTTATATGCTTAGTGGTACCCGGCGGTGGGGTCCAGGTGCCCGTTGCGGCCCTCCAGTTTGGATCGTGACAACTAATCTCTTGATTTCTAAAGTTATGGCAAAGACAAAAATGTTGATTTGATGAAAATTATTATCTATTGAATTTCCTATCTTTTGAAAAATTTTAGTCTATCCATAAACCCTAAAAATTTAGTGCTTTTTTTATGTAGGAGTTATTTCTTGAATAAGTAAGACATGAATGATTGTATTAGTATAAAAAATTACTTTATTGAATCATTTCTATAATTTTTATGATCATTCAAAAATTTAACTTCAATTAATAAGCATTAATCAAGTGAAACATTTACGGAGACGTAAAGAACAGTTCAACTTTAGACGAATATTTTTATAATTAAAACTATTAAATATTTTTTAAAATTAAGGATAGGAAAATTAATTAAAAGACATACTATAAATTACTCCTTCCGTTCCAAAATAACAGTCGGTTTAGAAATAAAAGTCAAAAGTAATATATTTTTCCAACTACGTACCCTTATATTATATTAAAGAACAACTTCTTCTTAATAGTGCTCAATTCTAAAAAAAAAATCTAATAAATAGGGATAATTTAATAAATCATACTTTATGTTTAATATTTTTCTTGATGAGCGTGAAATGAACTAAAGCAACACTAAAATAGAGAAAGTAATAGTAGAGGGAATAGATTATATGTTACGCGATATCAAGGTTGTCTGAACACACACTTTAACACTCTGTTTGGATGGTTGTTACTCTGGTTTAATAATGTACAATATCGTTTGGTATAATATGGTATTGTATTGTACTGTATTAATGAATACAATATTTGGATAGACTGTATTATTTGTTGTGGTTTAATAAAAAAATTATTATTTAGTTTGATTGTATGGTATTATATAATAACATGTAAGATTACTGAAATAACCTTAACCCTAATTACAAACTAATTTATATATATTAATAATAGTAAGATGAAGAATAAAATAAAAACTTTAAAAAATAAGTAGGTTGTGAATAGGAGTGATCATTGGGTGGGAGGTGGGGTTGTGGAGGGGTGGGTGGTGCTTGTGGGATGGGGGTGGGTGGCGGTGATTAATGAGGGGTAGTGGGTGGGGGTGGGCCATTTTTTGTATTTATCTATGTATAACTGTTGGAATATGCTCGGATTAAAATCTCTATTTATGAATAGTACTATGATTCATCCTGGTTGTAGATTTTATTTTATTTTATTCCTTATTATTATTTCAAATAATGATCCTTTTTAGACCTAGACTCAGGTCTTTACATGGTATCAGAGTCATATTTTTAAAGAGTATTCACAGACAGTATTTTTCATTATCATGAATATTTTCAGAAGTCATAAGCATAGCATTAAGAATGCTAGATCGGAAGAACATGAACTTCCACAGCAGTTAGATGCTTTAAACAAATGGACTATTTCATTTGTTGCCACTAAGGAAATTTATAATTTCGGTATTTTTAAAAACATGCGAAATCGCCAGGTTATTAAGACTATTGAAGAGTCTGTCCAAATGGATAATCAAGAAAAAATTATACATTTATTTTCTGATATTGATATTGAAAGATATCAAAAATTGCATTATAAATTTTTGCATATTGAATTAGTGCAAATTGCATTTAAACCTTTAACATTAAAGGGTTTACCTAAAAGTTTTATGACTGTTTTAAGAGATGCTAGAAATTTAAATTGAAAACAATCTCTTATGGGTGCTATGCAATCCAGTCTGGCTTATGGACCAGTTTATTTTGATGTCAGACCAAATCTTACTATATCTTTGTCTGATCCAAATATTTTGCATGCTTTAACTTTATATGTCAAAGCTCATGGTTATAATTATATGTCTGAAACAGAAGTTATGTGCATCTGTTAGCGTATCTATTTTCGTGTGTTAGACACTATGAATCCTAATTGTAAGATTATGGATGATAAGAGAAATAGACAAACGGTTCTTATAGAAACCGACCTAGCCAAATGGTCTAAGATAACAACTAGAAGACCTATCAGTTGAGATGAAATAAATTATCCTGACAATTGGCTAATTGAGAGCGTTGTCCCTGTCCAACCTAGGATAGATACTCGGATTGCTCAGGTAGTTCAAACTACCGATGGAAGTATTCATCTCCAATTCGCTACTTAACCACCTAAATTAGGTAAATAGATGTCATCTCATTATTACCTCTCTTCTCTCGATGACATTCCCATACCTTCTACGGCTAGAACATCAACCTCTCAGGTTAACGAAGACCTTTATAAGGTTACCACTCCTTCAGAAATCTCTCAAGATGAGAAGATTGATAAAATAAAAATAGGAGATAACCAAATTCTTGTAGGAATTAATACTGATCCTACTCCCAGTGAAATGGGACTCACTGATAATTTTAAAGATGGATAGCGACCATATTCGTGCTTCCCCTCTGCATTATAGTCCAAGTTCAGGTTTGAGAAAAATTATTTTGAAAGACTTTCTGAGTGAAGATTACTATCTTTTTAGAAGACGGTTCTTTTCATTTTTTACTGAAAAGGAACAATGTTTCATTAGAGATCAATTTTATGATGAGTTGCAAACCAAGCAGGATTATAAGCCTTTTGTTAGATGGTTTGTCGAAGACTATGCTCTTCCCAATATCAATGTTATTGAAAGACAATGGCATTTGGATTCCAAAAAAGTCCTTAGGAGTATATACCCTCTAGATGAACCATTCTCATTGAAAAAGGACAATAGTAACAATGATTTACAGGTCCAACCTTTTATGAAGCTTATACATCAGACCTTTCATAATGGTCCTACTATTGATCATGTCAACACCCTATTCAAATAGCATAACCATACCAATATTCATCTTAAGGTTATTAGTGAACAGATGGGCTTATTACATAACAAAGTTGACAAGCTCAGATCTCTTATAGAGAGTCAACGAGTCAAGATTGATGTTGCTCCTGACCAGCCTCCAAAATCTCTGGAAATTCTAGCAAATATCCAGTCTCCCCCTTCAATGGAAGGAATCTCCCTGGCAAAAAAGACCACAGAACTATTAGTAAAAAATCTTGAAGATTTACTTTCTCAATTTTAGAGTAAGTTGAAGATTTCTCCAAAAGATGGTTCTACATCTACTGTTACGATGATTAGTATAGATAAATTATCTGGGTCTGACAGTGAATCACATATAAGAATGAGCCTACCGCTTATACCGGTACAGAAATTGTTGAATGGAACATAGATGGTGAAGCTGATAGTCAAATCTTCAGGACTTGCCACAAAATCATTATGTATGCTGCAGCAGCCAAAGGTAATCACCAGACCGATGCTCACATCGTTAAGATGATAACAACAGGCTTCACATGTCAGCTTAAAGTTTGGTGGGATAATTATCTCATAATAGAGCAAAAAACTTCCATTTGTAATGTGGTAAAGCAAGA
This sequence comes from Anisodus tanguticus, assembly GCA_034509755.1. Taxonomy (NCBI): domain Eukaryota; kingdom Viridiplantae; phylum Streptophyta; class Magnoliopsida; order Solanales; family Solanaceae; genus Anisodus; species Anisodus tanguticus. The sequence continues at coordinate 45,038,185 of CM067549.1, read as the reverse complement.
GGGTAATGAGGCTCAGCCTTATGCAGTTTTTACCCTCGTTCTAACTATTTTAGACCACTTTACAGGTAATTATTCAACCAATTATGATAATATCAGAACTCTTCTGCAAAACCATAGGTGCCCCACCTTAACTTCATTTAGGTGGTTTAAGGATGTTTTCCTTAGCAGAGTGTTAAACCTCCCAGAAGCCAATAGTAGTTTCTGGAAAGCCAGATTCATAGATGGCATTCCCTCTCTTTTTGCTGAAAAGATTAAGAGAACATTAAGAAAGGATTCAGGAGATTCTCAGATCCAATGGGATCTTTATTCTTACGGTCAGCTAATAGGCAAATGCATGGAAGAAGGATTAGCTCTATGCAATGATCTGAAATTACAGAAACATCTTAAAAGGCAGAAATTGACAGAAAAAACTCAATTAGGAGAATTCTGGCAACAGTTCGCATTCGATGAACCGACCTCTCACTGGAATGGGAAAAAGAGGAAAAACCCGGTTAAACCTCATAAAAACAGTACTATGAGAAGTACAAATCTGACTCTTACAAAAAGTATGTTGCAACGAAAAGAGCTAGAAATGCAAATAAGGGGTATATCCCTAAGAGAGAGAAAAAGTCTCCTACATGTTATGCATGTGATGAAAAGGGACATTACGCCAATAGGTGTAAGAAGAAAAAGATCGACAAGATCAAGAATCTCAATATAAATGAAAGCATTAAGGATTTTTTTCCAATTCTCTCCAGTCGTTCTACCAAGCACGTTCGGTGTTGCGTGACGTGGATATCATCATGGAGAAATTGGCTCTAATTGCTGCCTTTTTATCCAACCCGACTTTTTTTAAGGTGAGCCTGGAACGTGCTTGGTAGAACGGCGGGAGAGGATTTATTTGATGAAGAAGAGTTCCAACGCCATTATAAGCCTCAGAGAGGCCTGCAACCATCTGAAAAATAAGACGATCATTAGTGACGGGCGCGCTAACGTTCTTGAGTTGATCCTAACCCGAGCATGCGCCTCCCAAACTGAGCTAGTTCCGATGTCACTACATCGACCCAGGTCTGGCCCATTTCTATTCCGAGTCAAGGGCCTGTTATTCGTAGCCAATGGGGTAATTTTAAACCAAAGCACCATTTTAATCTCAATTCTAATGTCACTAAATCACCCCTACCACGTAACCCCGTTTCTGCCCTTCATGACCCAAATTGGAAAATGGCAATGGATGATGAATATAATGCTCTTATTGAAAATAAGACGTGGGAGTTGGTGTCCCGTCCGCCTGGTGTTAATGTGATTCGTTCTATGTGGATTTTTACTCATAAGGAAAAATCTGATGATTGTTTTGAGAAGCATAAGGCTCGTCTTGTAGGTGATGGAAAAACTCAACAGGTTGGCGTGGATTGTGGAGAGACATGTAGTCTGGTGGTCAAACCGGCAACTATTCACACTATTCTCAGTCTGGCTCTCTCCAAAGCTTGACACATTCATCAGCTGAACATGAAAAATGCGTTCTTATATGGTGATCTCAAGGAAATTGTATACATGCATCAGCCCTTGGGTTTCAGGGACCCCAATCATCCTAACAATGTATGTTTGCTGAAGAAGTCCTTGTGTGGGCTAAAACAGGCCCCTCGGGCCTGGTACAAAAGGTTTGCAGAGATTATGTGTCTACTATTGGGTTTTCTCACAACATGTCTGATCATTCTCTGTTCATCTATCATCGTGGTACTTCTCTGGCATACATTATGTTATATGTGGATGATATTATATTGACTGCCTCTTCTGATAAACTGCGCAAGTCTATCGTGTCTCTTCTCAGCTCCGAATTTGCTATGAAATATGTGGGCCTTTTGAGTTATTTTTTGGGTATAGCTGTAACTCGTCATGTAGGTGGTCTATTTCTATCCCAGGGAAAGTATGCAGCTGAGATTATTGAATGGGCTGGCATGTCATCCTGTAAGTCATCTCCTACTCCAGTTGACACCAAACCGAAGTTGAGTGCTAATTCTAGCAGACCTTATGAGGATCCCTCTCACTATCGCAGTCTTGCAGGGGATCTTCAGTGTCTTACATTCACGAGGCCCGATATTATTTAAGCAGTGCAGCATGAGTGTTTATTTATGCATGATCTGAGGGACGAACACATGCACGCTCTCAAACGCATTGTGTGTTACATTCAAGGCACTCTTGATTATAGTTTGCACTTATATGCATCATCTGTATCTACTCTCATGTCTTATACAGATGTTAATTGGGGTGGATGTCCAGATACCAGATATTAAATATTGTATGTCATGTATATATACATTTCACATTAATAAAAATAATCAAGGGTAATTATTCTTTCCGATAATGTTAAATATTTATTACTCCGATAATAGTATGTAACTTGGTACTTATTTTAATGGACAGGTTACCTTCTTCTTTAGCTAATTTTATACAAGTAATTTACAATAGTGACGTGCAAACTAATCGCTCATACGTACTCCATTTTCATTAGAACACCAGTCTAATATATATTAGTACTTTGGTTAAATAAATTCAATTAATTATATACCAGATTAGCTTTAGTGAGCTACTAAATTAAAAGTCATCTGTTCACCAGCTAATTAATACATTTTTTAATCAGGAATCACTGACCACAACAAACACTGACTTATTTAATCATTTAATTAATCCTCTAAGCACCAGTAAAGTGATAGAAACCCCTCAGTTTGTTGTCTAATAAATATTCCATTATTGTGCCAACTGTAGCAGCACTCAAACAAAACACTCATCTTTTCCTTTTTCTATTTCTTCATATATTTATCCCTTTTTCATATTCTACGGCATATATCCTCCATTCCAATTTATGTGAGTAACATACTAAATTTCACAAATAAGGTCTCGAATATGTGTGTATTTGATTATATAAAAAATTGATAAATAATTCTTTTAAAAAAAATTGCAATCTAAAATATATCTTAGATTTTCATGCAATTATAGATCATCTCATTAAAAATAAAATTTAAAATTATATTATTTTAAAACAAGGATAGTCCGATACACTATCGGACTACAAGAGTCTATTATATGCAGTTTTATCCTACATTCTGTAAGAGTGTTTCCACAGCTCGAACTCGTGACCTTATGATCACATGACAATAAATAAAATTATATTATTTATACATATAAAAAAGATATTATTATTTTATAAAACGTAAAGCACGTCACATAAATTAAGATAAATAAAATCCCTTTTTAAATAGTTGTATAAAAAGCTATACATAGTGGATGAAATATCATGATGTGATTATGCTATATGAAAAAGTGTCACCAAACAAGAAGAAGTAGAAGAAAACTATTCTTCGATTGATGAAAATCTTCAAGTAACCAATGATTTCTAATAGGTATGCACTTTTACATTAAAATTTTAAGTTTTGAAGTTTATAGGTTTTATAACGTATAAATTTAATATTATATAATAATAATTAAATTTGCAGTCAAAACTTATAAATATTCAGTAAATTTATTAATAATATATAATATTTAAATAAAAATTATTAGATTCACACACTTACCTAGATCCGCCAATGATGCACCATTAGCTAGGTTTATTATTTTATTTGTGTACAGTATTATATTGAAGCGGCTATTTTTTTGGTTGTTGTTGAAGAAAGGACAAGACATTAATTGAATATTGTAGGTGCATGTCTCTTGCAGTTTTTTTTTCCTTAAGAAAAAGAATTGAATGATTTTTGTTTAATGATATATCCAAAGATTTGATTGAGCAAGTATGGGCTCTATTGTTGTTTTAATAAATTTTATTTTTTCTTTGACCTAGTCAAAAAGTCTTGACTGATAATAACATTTTCATCTTTTCCTTTGAAAGAAAATCTATCATTTTCCTTTGAAGTAGTCCTTGAGCCAATTTATAGGTTTTGTAATTTTGACAAATTTATAAAATTTCAATTTCTTTCACATAATATTCTCCAAAGTTTCATAGAGTTCATGTTTAACATTCAATATCTAATTGTGTTTTAAAACCCATTTACTTTTACAAAATTATCCAACGATTTTCTGTTTTATCGGGTTGATCATTCTACTCCCAATATATTTTAAGAATTTAATTTATATTTATTGATGTTTTTACGTGATAATTAATCTATTTGACAGGATATACCGTGATATACACAACATATACAACAGTGTATATCACGGTAACATGCGGATTCAAGACAGTTTTAGCCGTGATATACACGGCATATACAATTGTGTATATCACGGTTTATGGAGCATATTTTGGTAACTTTAATTTGTATTTAATTAGCATTGTACATTTACCATAATTGTAGAATTATTGTACAAATAGAATAAGGTTTTAGAGTATAATAGGAATAGGATTTTCCATATTATGGAAAGTGTAAATTGTATATATACTCATTCATTAATGAAAATAATCAAGGGATTATTTCTTTCATGGTATCAGAAGTCTAGGTCTAAATTACTTCCACAATTATTCTCGGTTTTCCGATTTCCCCTTCTCGGCCGAGCTTGCATCAGAATCTGTGCCCCTTCTCGGATTTCGTGCCAATTTTACCTACTCTCTTCCCAAATTTTCATCTCAATCCCTTTGTTCTTTCGTTATGTCTAAGAACGTATTTCATCCTGCTCTTACTGTTTCCAACATCTAGAACCACATCCCTATTGTTCTTAAGATGGAAAACGTCCAGTAGACGTGGGCATAGTTGTTCAAAATTCACGCAATCTCTCATCAAGTCCTCCATCACATAATTCCTCCCACTACCCCTACTCCCGCGGAGGATCCTCAGTTATGGATTACTCTTGATGCTACCGTCCTTTAGTGGATTTACTCCACTATTTCTACCGACATGTTACAGACGGTCATTGAACCAGACACAACGGCTATGACTACATGGAATAGATTGCGTGATATATTCCAAGATAACCAACATTCCCGTGTTGTCACTCTTGAGCAAGAATTTTCCTAAGTTCGGATGGAAGATTTCCTGAATATTTCTGCTTATTGTAAACGATTCAAGGAATTGGCAAACCAACTCCGTAACGTTGGCGCGCCTATTACCAATAATCTTCTTGTTCTACAAATGGTTGCAGGCCTATAATGGCGTTGGGACTCTCCTTCGTCAAAGTAATCCGCTCCCCTTTTTTATCAAACATGTTCGATGCTCACTTTGGAAGAAGTCGGTTTGGCAAAAAAGGCAGCTACCGGCTCCAGTTCCGTGGCGATGATGACGTCCTCCGATAATTCTCACGGATTTGTTGACAATTCGGGCCAAAACCGCAACGGTGGCGACAAGAGGGGTCAAAACTGTAAAAATAATGATAAAAATTACGGCGGCAACAATGGTGGCAGCCGGAACAATGGCACTGCCGGCGGGAACAGTACCAACATCGGGGGTGGGCCTGGGGTTCTGGGCCCCAGTCTGCCTGGTCCCAGCCTTGGGCCCCTTGGCAGTGGGCAGTGGCCCAGTCCCGCCTATTGCCCTCCTCCCAATTATTTCCAGCCCTCTTGGGCCTCAGTCCAGCCACAGTCCAGGCTCAATAATTCGGGTCCAGCTTCAGGCAGTCGGTTTCACTCTAGGCCGAGGCAGCACGCAGGTGTGCTTGGGCCTCGGCCTTCGGCCCATCATACAGCGGCCCCCACTCCAACGGACATTGAAGTCGCAATGCACACGCTTGAATTAAATTCTCCAGACCCAAATTGGTATATGGACACCGGTGCCACTTCACATATGACGTCCGAACAAGGTACTCTCTCGTCTTATTCCAATTTGAGCAAAAATCATGGCATTATTGTTGGTAATGGAAATACAATTCTAATTCGTGGTTACGGTAATACAACTTTGTCTCCCCTACATCCACCTCTTGTCTTAAAAAATAACCTTCATGCCCCTAACTTAATTAAAAATTTGGTGTATGTCTGTAAGTTCACCACTGATAATTGGGTTTCTGTTAATTTTGATCCTTTTGGTTTTTTTGTGAACGAAATCAAGACGGGGATACCTCTCATGCGATGTAATATTATGGGAGATCTTTATCCAATCACGCCCGTATCCAGTCTCTCGAGTCAAGCATTGCCATCCACTTTTGCAGCTCTAGCTCCTTCCTTATGGAATACACGTTTGGATCACCCTGGGTTGTCTGTTGTTTCTTTCTTGCATAAAAATAATTCTATTTCTTGTAAGGGTGCGCGTAGTACTCCCATTTTTCATTCCTGTCCCTTAGAAAAACATGTTAGATTGTCAATTGTATCCTCTACTTCTCGTACTTTAATGCCATTTGATATTATTCATAACGATTTATGGACATCTCCCGTTTTAAGTTTTGTGGGCCATCGTTATTATGTTCTATTTTTGGATGATTATTCTAATTTTTTATGGACCTTTCTGTTTGAGGAAAATCTCAAGTTTTTTCCACTTTCTTAAATTTTCGATCATTCATCTGTACCCAATTCGAAGGGGAAATAAAAAATATTCAATGTGATTATGGCAAAGAATATGATAATGGGTTGTTTAGGGAATTTTGTGACAAAAATGGCATGGTTTTTCGTTTCTCTTGTCCTCATACGTCTTCACAAAATGGGAAAGTCAAACAAAAAATTTATACCATTAATAATATTGTCTGAACGTTATTAGTCCATGCGTCTGTTCCCCCTTCCTTTTGGCATCATGCTCTACAAATGTCTACTTATCTTCTTAACATTCTTCCTACCAAAGGATTGACATATACATCCCCTCTTCAAGTCTTCTATAATAAGACTCATTCGTATTTCCATCTTAGGGTCTTTGGGTGTTTATGTTATCCCCTATTTCCGTCAACTACAATTAACAAACTTCAAGCCCGTTCTACCGCTTGTGTGTTTTTGGGTTATCCATCTAATCATCGTGGTTACAAATGTTTTGATTTATCGTCTAAAAAAATTATAATTAGTCTCCATGTTATTCTTGATGAAACCCAATTTCCGTTTGCTAAATTAGATACTCCCGAGCCTAGTTCGTATAATTTTTTAGATGATGAGGTCTCCCCATAATTTTTCCACCATTTATCGGAGTTGACCCACACCCCAAATCTGCCAGCGGGCCCACTGCCCACTGGACCTCCTGTCTTGTCGACTCTGCCTAGTGGGCCAACCACTTACGTCTCGAGTCCAGGAACTGGGTCGCATATCTAGTCCAGTTTTACCCCTGCTTCTACTCTCAGTCCAGATTCAGCTGCTGCTTCCCGTATTGGGCCAGAAGGCCCACTGCCTGCTAGCCAGCCCATCCCCCATCCGAGTTCTTCCCAAAATCTACACAATTCTCCCCCGAGTCACAAAATGGTCACTCGTAGTAAATAGAGTATTTTTAAACCAAAAAGACATTTTAATCTAAATTCTAATGTCTCTAAATCCCCTCTACCTCATAACCCAGTGTCTGCCTTAAATGACCCGAATTGAAAATTAGTTATGCACAACGAATATGATGCTCTTATTGCAAATAAGACGTGGGAGTTGGTGCTCCGTCCTTCTGGTGTTAATATTATTCGGTCTATATGGATTTTTACTCATAAAGATAATTCTGATGATTCTTTTGCGCGAAATAAGACTCGTCTTGTAGGTGATGATAAGACTTAGCAGGTTGGTGTGAATTGTGGTGAGACATTTAGTCCGGTGGTCAAACCGGCTATCATTCGCACTGTTCTCAGGTTGGCTCTGTCGAAAGCATTGCCCATTCATCAACTCGATGTGAAAAATACTTTCTTACATGGTGATCTTAAGGAAACTGTTTATATGCATCAGCCCTTGGGTTTTCGAGACCCTAAATATCCGCATCATGTATGTTTATTGAAGAAGTATTTGTATGGGCTTAAGCAGGCCCACGGGCTTGGTATAAGAGATTTGCAGACTATCTTTAATCTATTGGGTTTTCTCACAACAAGTCTGATAATTCATTGTTCATATATTGTCGTGGTACTTCCCTAGTTTATATACTATTATATGTGGATGATATTATCTTGACTGCCTCTTCTGATGCTTTGCGCAAGTCTATCATGACAATGCTCAGTTCTGAGTTTACTATGAAAGACTTGGGGCCCTTGAGTTACTTTTTGGAGATTGTTGTCACTCGTCATTCAGGTGGTTATTCTTATCACAACGGAAGTATGCCGCTGAGATCATTGAGCAAGCTAGTATGTCCTCATGTAAGTCTACTTCCACTCCAGTTGATACTAAACCCAAGTTGGGTGCTGCGGCTGGCCCACCTTACGAGGATCCGACCCACTATCGCAGTCTTGCAGGGGCTCTTCAGTATCTTACTTTCACAAGACCAGATATTACGTATATCGTACAACAGGTGTGTTTGTTTATGCATGATCCCAGGGTTGAGCACATGAATGCGCTCAAACGCATTATTCGATACATCCAATGTACACTTGACTATGGCTTATATTTATATCCTTCATCGACGTCTACACTTGTCTCGTATACAGATGCTGATTGGGGTGACTGTCTAGTTACCAGACGCTCCACGTCTGGCTATTGTATGTTTCTTAGTAATAACATGGTCTCATGGTCTGCGAAGCGACAGTCTACATTATCACGCTCTAGTGCAGAGGCTGAGTATCGAGGGGTAGCCAATGTGGTCTCTGAATCCTGTTGGTTACGTAAATTTCTTTTAGAGCTTCATTGTTCTATTCAGAAAGCTAACTTAGTTTATTGTGATAATATTAGTGTCGTCTACTTTTCTGGTAATCCGGTTCAACACCAGCGCACTAAACACGTCGAGAAGGATATCCACTTTGTTCGTGAAAAGGTACCTCGTGGACAAGTACGCGTCTGTCATGTTCCTTCCGGGTATCAAATTGCAGACATCTTTACTAAGGGTCTTCCCTGTCCTTTTTGAAGATTTTAGGGACAGTCTCAGCATACGAAGACCCCCCGCTATGACTGCGGGGGTGACAGAATATACCGTGATATACACGGCATATACAACAGTGTATATCACGGTAATACATGCGGATTCAAGACAGTTTTAGCCGTGATATATACGGCATATACAGTTGTGTATATCATGATTTATGGAGCATATTTTGGTAACTTTAGTTTGTATTTAATTAGCATTGTACACTTACCATAATTGTAGAATTATTGTACAAATAGAATAAAGTTTCAGGAGTATAATAAGAATAGGATTTTTCATATTATGAAAAGTGTAAATTGTATATATACTCATTCATTAATGAAAATAATCAAGAGATTATTTCTTTCACTATTTAACTTGTTATAACGACCTATATAGCTAGCTAGTTCGTATGTTACTTGCCTTATTTTTCAAGTTATCAATATCACTTACTATTAAGTATTAACAGTTATTTATATATAAGAATATTTTTTAAGTGATACAATAATATAAAATTTATTTACAGTTTCACCGTATGAAATTAATAACTCCATTTCCAAATCACGATATAGACCATTTGGCCAGGCAAGCTAGTGAACTTATGTAATGAAATTGCAAACTCTGTCAAATGCTCTCAGCTCTAATGATACTCCCTCCTGTTTATTTTATTTTACGTGTCTCTTAAAAAATATTAATTTAAAGGATAATATAATTATTCTGATTATTCTTTGATATTAATTTAATATTTTTTTCACCACGTTAATCTCTCCCGCATTGAGTAAGGGTGAAGATAAATACTACTATGTATTTAATTATGATATTCTAAAATAACAAATATTTTAGATCAATTATTTTTACCAAGTACGACAACTATAATGAACCTGAGGGGAGTAGATTTTAGGACTTCTCTTTACATTAATTTGTCTAGTCTACTGACTAGTGACTACTATCGAGAAATGTGTTAGGAGGTATGAAATCTTTCTGCCTTCTGTAAGAAATTTCAAATTCAAGTTTCAATTAATACTCTTGATAAAAAATATTTCCCCGTTTAAGGAGTCATGCACATTTAATGCGAATTCAGATTAATCAGGCTGGCGGAGTTCCAAATATCAATAGTTAAAATAAAAGTTGCTCCTTGTAATTGAACGAAAAATACATAAGCACTTCGAACATGACTAAGATAGTAAATCGCTCGCAACTGCAGGGGACAACTTATATATTTCTTCTTTTAAAAAAAGAAGGTAGTCCAGTAGAGATACATGAATTGTAACCATTGGATGTATAGAAAAAGCTGTGGCCTTCATCTTTCACCTGCATCTTTTGTGTTCCAATCCTTAAAACATGATAATATGTCAATCCTATGAATGAAAATATAGTAATATAAAAGGAACATAATAATAAGATATAATCTCTTTTATAGTAGTATAAGATAGCTATGGGAGCCATTTATTTTGTAACTGACAAAGAATACAGGTTTGTCATAAGATCCAGAAATTCAGATCTATAATAGAGAGAGAGAGAGCCTATATATCTCCACATTCTTCTAGTTGGTCACTGCTAGTGCATCAAAAGCACCATTCTCCATGAATTCAGCAAACTCTATTTCCTAAGATTCTCTGTTAAGAGTGCTTATCAGCTGGACAAAAGCCAACTATCTAGCATTAGAATTAGATATGATAAGGCTAATTTTTTTTGTAAGCTAATCAGTTTTGTATATAGTTCCAGTGTTTATCCTGGACTAACTTTTGTGGGAGTTCCATTGAACTCAAAAAAAGAAGATTCTCTGTTCACTGTTATTAAATATTATATTTAATACAATAATACAGTATGAATATTGAGTTGCTACTTGCAGGAAAAATGGTTTGTTGTACAATATTCCAGTACTATAGTGAAAAGGCATGAATCTTGTTTGAATTTACGGATATAAATAAACAATATTGATTAGATTAGTTAAGCCTGGACACCCAATATGTTTAATGAAGAAGAAAGAAAAATCACATCTGTGGTTAATGAGATAGGTGGTCTCCTTATATAGATTTTGACAATCCTCTCCTCGTGATCTAGTTTTGGGTAGAGTTAAACTCATAATCCATTTATTTACATAGATCAGAGCATGACATATCTCATTCTTTTGGGGTTGAGAGACTTTCAAATAAAATATCTTTAATAAGAATATTTATCCTTTAAAAGTATTTTTTTTGTGGAAAATAAGAAGAGGGAAAACCTAATAAATCTAAATTTATCTTATTGTAAACTTAAATTTGATCCTTAGATTTCAAAGAACCAAGTACTAGCTTGGAGGAGTAAAGTACACTATCCAACGAACATAACATAGGGAAAAGAAATTAACAAAAAAAAAAAGAAGAGAAACCCTAAAATGCTATGGTGATAATTATGACTCCCTATTTATTATGTATACACGAAGAAAATTACTCAAAAACAATTTCCCTATTAATAAAAAACCAAGATATATGATGAGGAGAACTATAACAAGAAGATCAAAGTAGGGGAAAACCCCATCACGTTGAATCAAATTCAAAGGAGAAAATTAATGTACATAAATTAGACCTTCAAATAACTTTCTTTTACCATACAACATCATTAAAAGGAAGAAGCTGGCTCTAATTCCTCTCTTTTTTTCTTTTCTTGAATTATTGTTGTTGTTATCATTAAATTACCTCTAAATTAAAAGGGAGGGCGGCCATGTGCCCAAGCAAATGCTTCATGATTCAATTGTCCACCATTTGGTAGCAAATTTGGTGGCAAATTATATACTGCCATATTTGAAGATGGAATATCACCCATACCACCACCACCTTGTTGTTGTGTTCCTCCACAACTCCCTCCAATTCCCAGAGGCGATCCGCCACCACCACCTCCAAGTTGTCCTTGTGCCACCTGTCCACCGCCTTCCTCCTCCTCCTCCAACGGCAGCCTCTCATATGTAGCATTAGAAAAAGTTGATGCAATCACCATAACTGGTCCTGATGCTACTAAAGATCCTACTACACTTCCTCCCACAACTTGTCCCTGTCCTCCTGCTAGGTATATAGTCAAACCTGCATCGAGACATCATATAATTAAGTAATTTATAGAGTTGTATACCCTCTCCTAACAATTTAATTAAAAAATTTGACGAGTCACACAATTCATCAACATGATAATAGAGTAGGCAAAAGGTGCGTCAATACATACCACAAGTACTCTAATTAAAAGTATTCTCTCTAATAGTTTAGAGTTGTAGATGAAACAACCACATAATTCTACATGAAATTACAGCAGGCAAGCAACTTGTTGAGACATAACATAAGTTAATCCATAAATTAAAGTATGTTATTTCTGACAGTTTAAACTTATAGATAAGATGATCACATGATTTAACATGAAATTAGAGTAGGCAAAAGACATGTTGACACATAACTAAGTATTGTAATTAGAAGTGTCCTCTTTCTATAAGAGCTTAACTGAAATAATCACAATATTCAACAAGATATTAGAGCAAGCAAGAGGGGTGTTAGAGATATAACATAATTAAGTATAGAATTTTTTGATAGTTTAAATATTTAGATGAGATGGTCACACAATTTAATAACCTGTTGATCCAGGAGGAGCAGGTCCAGGGAGGAACGCGCCGGTCAACGATAAGATCTCGAAACGGCCGTGTAATGCCATGACAGCACCAGGAGCAGAAGGTTGTCTTAGGGTTACATTTGTAACAGTTCCAGTAGCACTCAACACACAAACACCTCTTTGTCTCTTCCTAGCAAACTGTGCTATGCTTTCAGCTACATCAGCTCCATTAGCAACTTCCATCACGTGACTTCTAAGCGCGTTAGGGCTGTCCCTCGTCACGAAAATGGGCGGTTTCGGCTTGTTCTTTGAGCCAGCTGGTCGACCTCTAGGTCGACGAGTGGCTACTTCGACTGCACCCTCTTTAGGGTCGTCGGAGTGGTCCCTATCTTCGTCATGGCTACCACTACCGCCGCTGTGGTCGTTCATAGATACGCCTAGATCTGGTTTCTTGAGGGAGGGTGAGCCGGCTGATGATGATGTTTCAACTCCTTGTAAACCTACTTGGCCTGTCCACCATGGGTTTGCCATGTTAGGAAAAATGCTCAAAGATGGGGTTTTCAAGTGGAAAAAACAAATTTAAGTCCAAAGGATAGATTAAAACTAGGGGGAAAAAGGATCTTTAATTTTGTCCCTTTTTTCTATGTTATGTGAAAATCCAAGATTTTTATATAGGTTGAGAATTTGGTACAAAGGGTTTTTGTTGTTGTTAAGGATGAGTAAGATGATTGAATAATTCAACAAGGATCTAAGCAAAGAGTGAGATGATCATAAGAGAAGAAAAAGGAGAGAGGAATAGAGAGAGAGAGAGAGAGGAGAGTGATGATGATAATTAAAGAACAAGGAGAAATAGTTAATAAGCTATATATTTTCTTAAGCTTTGTTTTATAAGTATATTGGATTTTTTTGGGGGGGGGGGGGGGTGGACTATAACAAACACACGAAAACACAAAAATGTGTCGAAAGGGTGAAATGGTATGAGCAATAGTGTAGTCTCTTGAGAAATGAGAAATGAGAAATGGGAAAGAGAGCTGTGGAGAGATAAGGGTGGGCTCTTGGAAATTAGGGTTTGTGGCGTGGGGTCTTGTGCGCGTGAGGTAGTGGGTTGCACGTTCTCTTTTCCTCCCAAGACAGTAATAAGCGTATATTTCCATGATTTACCAACAAGAATAGTGATGGAATAATCATTACTCCATCCAAAACAAAAAGAGTGTGCAATTAGCTTATATTTTTTGAATAAAAAAATGAATTAATTTTATTTTTTCAGATTTGTCCTTATTAAATGTTAGTTGACCAAATTCTAATATATATTTAATTAAGGATATTTTAGTTAAATTATATATTTTTACCTAAAAGTTAGTATTTTTTAAAGAATGTGCAAATAACTAAGTGAACACTTTTTTTTATCCGGAGGGAGTAATAAGTACTCCTATTCTATACTCATTCATTTTTAATTAGAAGTCTTGAATTTGAGTTTTATTGGGTATATAACCTTTGTTAGAGAGTATTTTCAACACAAATTTAAATTTAATCGGAGCTAAATTAAATCAATACAGACTACCGGATGGGAAACCCAAAAAAATAAGGGTGTGTTTGGTATGACGGAAAATGTTTTCCATGAAAAATGTCTTTCTAAAAATATTTTATTGGAAAACAAGTGGGTTTCTTACTTATTTTATAATGCTTGGTATGTAAGCAAAAAAAATATTATCCTAAAATCATTTATATGTAATTTACCAAAATACTTTGGGGGTGGAATGGGTGGGGAGTGGGTATTCGCCGTTCGGGGGGTGGTGGGGGTGAGATGGTGAAGGGTTGGGGTTGGGGGTTGGGGCGTTGGGTGGGTGGTAAGGTAACAATAAACTTGGAATGTCACTTATGAACTTGTTTTCCCTACTTCCATTAGAGAAGTTATTTTCCTCATTTTTAAAAAGCTTGTTTTTCTAAGAAAAATATTTTTCAAGACATTTTAACCAACCAAACATAAAAATTTTGAAAAAAGTTCTCCTTCGTGCCAAACACACTCTAAATCTACATGATTTTAGGTTATGTGCTTTTGACACAATAATATTTTTCTTATATTATGTTAAGCTGAATTTATAACAATAGGTTATTTTTCATGTCAAATTCGATATAGTAACTTAGAAAATAGAGTAATAAATTGTTATGACTGATTATTTTTTTATATTGTTAGTATAAATAATTTAAAGCTCATATTACCTATTATTATATATAGAATAATGTTATGAAATGGTCGAGATCCCTATATTCTTAACTAAAGTTTCGGATCCGAACTCTCTAAATAAAGAACCTTTTAGTAAAGAGTGATTTGCCCTTCTAGTAGACTTGCCAAAATATTGATCCAAATTTGTCAAACGGGTGAGCTTTGAATACTTAATGGTTAAACCACAATTAAAAGCATCTGTAATTAACGTTTTTTTTTCTATATAAAGGTTAGTGTATAGGGGCAATATATGGTACATAGAAAGAAAATACATTATGTAGGGAAAGGTTGTTAACTTAAGTTAAAAAAGAGTTGTAAAATTTATAAATTAATATTGGATATATATGAATAAGTATTTTAATTTCGATGAGCAACCGTCCTCGATAAATGTCTAAGCTGAATTAAATAGAGAGAAAATTGGAGAAGGAAAGTAATAATTGGTGTCTGCATAATTTATTTGGAAACTACTCGAGCAGGAAATAACAAATCCGTACTTCGAAAGATTACTTACTCCCATCCATGTGGGAGTTCTCTAAAGAGTGAAAACATAGAAATAAATACTCCCTTAATCCAGTTTTACTTATTTACTATACTAAAATTAGTTGTCCAATTTTACTTCTTTACTTTAGAAAATTAACAGATAATTTACCATTTTTTCCAATTTTACCCTTAGTAATTCGTAAGTCAAATTTTCCAATTCCTTTTTCCAACACTACTTTTTTATGAGGAATATGTGAATTGCTGCAACTCACTACTTAATTAGTTAGTTGCACATTTTTTTTTGGTAAGCTTTAATTGATTTCAATCATTAGGTAATTAGCAATAATTACGGGTAATATAGTAAACTTTACATTCTATTTTTGGCTCAGTAATAGGCGTATAAATGTAAAGAATGGATCTTGGGCCTAACTCAACCCCAAAAGCTAGCTTAAAGGGAAGAGTATTGCTCAAGCCATAGAAGGAGATCAATGACCACTTATCCCACCGATGTGGGAGAACTCAACACCCCGCCTCACGCCCACGACTGGACATCTAGAGTGTGGACAATATAAGAGGGGGTCCAACATCGAAAGTAATGAATTGGGACGGATTTGACTCTGATACCATGTAAAGAATGGATCTTGAGCCCAACTTAACCCCAAAAGCTACCTAAAAGGGAGGAGGATTGCACAAGTCATATAACATTAAAGTCAATATATGACAAGTAAAACTGGATGGAAGGAGTACTAAAGATCGAAATGATAAAAGCAATATATTAATCCTTAATTTCCAGTAATATTAATGCAATTACTACTATATGTTAATTAGAGGTTATTTTAGTTGCGTTGAGTATTATATTGGGATCAATTATGAGCCTTGAATTTGTAGAGATGAAGATTGTTTAGCTTATATTCTTAACGAAGTGGACGATGCACTATGTTTGTCCCACATCATTTAGTAGAAGTAGGGTCTATTAAACACTAGTTAATTCTTTACTTTAATTTGGCATTCATGAAACACTTTAGTTGAAGCACTTGAGGTGTTATAAAGTAGTGGCTTAATAATATTCAACAATTAATTCATTTGGGATATTTGGAATTCAATCCTTTTGGTCTCAGATACTTACTCTGACTGTGAAAGTCATAAAGATAATACTCCCTTCCTTCCATAATAAGTGATTGTTTAGTTCTTTTAATTTTTTCCAAAATAAGTGATTCTTTAGAATTTGAAGAATACTTTGGACATGTTCTTCCAAACTTACTCTTGCATTGATTAGGTTAAATTAGTAAAAGCACTCCTAATTTTCTAGAAATGAGCACTTTCTTAAAGGGCGTGCACAAGCTAAAAGAACCACTTATTGTGAAACGAATGGAGTAGAAGCATACCATCGAAGCTATGTATGGTGCGGAACCAACGAAATCACTAGTAGCTTGGGATAAGATTTGCATGCCAATGTCAGCTCGAGGATTGAATCTAAGTAATTTGGAGATGTGGAATATCACAAAATGCAAGTTGGATGGTGAGAAAAATCTTGGGGGCAAGAGACTTGTGGATACACAGTTCAAACCTCATAAGAGTCTGATTCATCAAATTTATATACAACTGCTGCCAACTAACCAAAGAACAAACTGGAGAGCTTTAATGTTCCAAAGCAGTGCAAGACCTAAAGCTAAATTTATAATGTGGCTTCAATGCCATGGTAGGCTTCTAACAGTGGATAGGTTGGGGAAATGGTGCATTGCAGTGGAGACTAAGTGTGTGTTTTGTCAGCAACTAGAAATCAAACTTTTGCTGAATGTCTATATGCCAAACAACTATAGACCAGGCTGCTCTCACCTGGATGCAGATTCAATCCTTTATGCCTAGTTCTTGGACCAGCTTTCTACACTGAATCATTCAACATACAAAAGGAAAATTGAGAAAAGCCAAAGCAATGAAGACGGTTTACGCTGAGTTCTTTCATACTCTGTGGCTTGAGAGAAATGCCAGAAGGCTCGAGACTTTGGCGAGAGCATTAGCAACATACGTGTAGAAGGAGTACTCCTGAAGCTTTGGATACAAGTTACAACAGTTACCATTCTAAATAGAAGAGTTGATCTACATATTACCTTAGGTACTGCCTTCCTTTTCATGTTGATAGAGTAGACTGACTTGACTTATAGCTAGCTGAGTTTGGCTAAGTTCTGTTTTGTAATGCTTACTTTGGTGATTAATGAAAAAGTTTAATTACCAAAAAAAATAATTAATTCATTTGTTTACCTTATAATTAAAAGGCACTAGTCGCAGATAAATAATTAGGAACTAATACTTTTTTTCTATTAGACCGACAACGGATATTAGTCATTTGGATAGGCAAAGTGCTTACGAACTGCACTATGTACATTTCGTTGACATGCATATTAAGACTGCTTACCTGTTACAATAATAAATAAAGATGATTTATAAAATATTTTTATACTGATCATATATGTAATTTAAATTCATTATGAGCTTGTTTGGAATTTTTAAATCATGGTATAATTATTAGGTTATATAATTATTAGGATAGTAATTGCACAACTAAATAATTACATAATATAGTAACTATAATGATATATTTATTTGTCATAGCGTAATTATAATATAATTTCTGGAGTCGTGTTTATTCCCACTAATGTACCTACACAGCTTGATATTATTTTATTTTACATAAAAGCTAACTATAAAAAATAAAATAAACTTTTTTCAAGTGCATGTGTAAATAAGTTTTATGTGTTTCAAATTTATGTATACAACAAATATTAAAAACTAAAGAAAACAATTTGAAAAATCATCTAGTAATACATTACACTTAATTTCATGTTGAGCTATGTTGATCAGGTGATTATTTGATTAGGCAAATAAGCTAACCTATGCAATTACATTAACTAAATATAACTACAAGGTAACCTTCCTAACAATTCCCATATATGATTTATTGATCTTTGGAACACAAACGACAAAAAAGAAAGACTTTATTATATTTATGAGGAAAGTCCTATGTTCTAAGCTCTATCATGCAATGGGTTCCACGTTAAGGAATTATTAGTGTTTAATTATTTCTTGGAGTGTTGCTAATATTGCAGAAGGCTAAATTAGAGAGATGTCTTTACATCCTTATGAAAAGGCTATTTGTGGATGGATGGATATATAAGACATTATTGAAAAGGGGAAAGAGCATTTTTGGTTTGATAGAATTAAACCAGAATTAGCTACCATTCTGTACCATGAAAGGCCTGATTTTCTGTCTTTTATTAGTACATGATAGTTTATTAGCACGTGTACTATCTAGACTAGGTTACATATTTACCATATTTTGTATTGTATAATTATGATAGGATTGGGATCCTTGTTGTAGAAGGATTCAACATTGTACATCTATATATATATATATATATATATATATATATTTGTATTAATGAAAAGGACTCCCCAAAGGAGATTAATACATTCTTACATGATATCAAGAGCCAAAACCCTAACCTAGAAAAATCCTCCTCCTTGCCGCCCTCCCCCCTTCGGCCGACGGCACTCTCGATTTTTCTCACTTTTTTCTTTTCCCAATCCCCACTACTCTAATGGAGAATTTGGCTACTCCCACCTCTTCTGATGCTTCCGCTTCTACCCCAGTCGTCATCCAAACACCCACAACCCTCTCCTCACCATCTTTCCATCCGGCTTTCGCCGTTACTAACATCAAGAATTTTATACCTTTAATTCCTGATTAGGAAGATGGCCAATACTGGTCATGGGTGGAACTGTTTCGAATTCATGCATGTGTATATCATGTGCTTGATCATATAGACGAATATTTCCCTCGTCCTCACGATATTAATGACATCACATATCGTCGCCTCGATGTCGTGGTCAAACAGTGGATATATGGCACTATATCCAAGGATTTACTCTACACAATCATGAAAACGGGTGCCTCCGCCCGTGATCTATGGACACGTTTGGAAGAAATTTTTCAACACAACAAGAACACTCCCGCAGTGTACTTGGAAGAGCAGTTCAACAACACCCGTCTTGAAAATTTTTCTAATATGTCGGAGTATTGCAGGCAGTTAAAACTGGTGGCTAACCAATTGTCCAATGTCGGCACGCCTATTTCTGAAATGAAGATGGTGTTACAATTGGTTGTAGGCCTACCAAAGGGTGAATATGACACGTTAGCCACGATGATACAACATGCTAACCCCCTATCCAACTTTAACAAAGCTCGTTCACAGTTATTGTTGGAAGAGACGCGACGTGCGAAGCAAGACGAGCACAACCAAAAGGCGTTAGCAGTTGACACGTCCATACAAAACAATACCACCGCCGGCCAACCACTACTGCCGAAAAATAGTCAGCGGCGGCAGGGGCCACGACAGTGGATGTAACGGGAAGGGCCGCGGGAAAGGCGCCAGGGGACAACAGGCCAGCCAGCAACCGCAGCAGCCCAGTCCATCGGCATCGTGGGCTGGCCCAGTAGGAGCCTACCAACACGAGAATTGGGCCACATATCCAGCAGTCCAACTAGCCTAGTTCCACTTTCAGAATCCAGGTGTATTGGGCCCGGGTCTAGGCTATAGACCAACCCATTACCAGCAGCCGCAGGCCCACTTCTCTCAGCAACCCAGTAATCTGGCCCCCTCTGATTTGGGTCAGGCTTTTAGCAGTTTAAACTTGCAGTAGCCCGATGAAAATTAGTACATGGACTCGGGTGCCACATCACACCTCACCAGCTCTACAGGTAAAATTCCCAAACTATTTCGTTTAAAGCATTCTCAATATATTACTATTGGAAATGGTCATAGCATTCCAATCCATGGCTATGGTACCGCCTACACACTACCGCCTCATCCACACTTTTCCTTTAATAATGTCATGTATGCATCGAAAATCATTAAGAACTTAATTTCTGTCCGCAAATTTACTCGTAATAATTTCGTCTCTGTTGACTTTGACCTTTTTGGTTTTACTGTGAAGGATCTTCGTACAGGGACACCTCTTACAAGATGCAATAGCACGGGGGATCTATATCCATTCCCATCCACCTCCGCTGCCAGTTATTGCTCTCCCATATCTCTAGCTGCTATTTCTCCGTCAACTTGGCAAAATAGGCTTGGTCACCCAGGCGTCCCAGTTTTTAATTTTCTTAGAGACAATAATTTTATTACATGTAATAATGGAAAACTTGCCCAGCACTGTGTTTCGTGTTCTTTAGGCAAACATGTTCGTCTTCCTTTTAAATCATCTACAAGTGTTATGTTTTTTCCTTTTGATATTATTCATGATGATTTGTGGACATCTCCTATCTCTAGTTCACTGGGTCATAGATATTATCTTGTATTGTTAGATGATTTTTCTCATTATATTTGGATCTACCCATTCAAATTTAAATCAAAAGTGTTTGCCAAATTTCTTGAGTTTCGCCTTTATCAAAACACGATTTAAAAAATGCATTAAATCCTTTCAGTGCGATAATGGTCGTGAATTCAATAATTCTATGTTTCACCGATTCTGTCGAAACAATGGCATGGTTTTTCGTTTCTCATGTCCCCACACATCGCCTAAAATTGGTAAAGCAGAACGAATCATCCGCACCATAAATAACATGGTTCCTACTTTATTGTTTCATGCCTCTCTTCCTCCGTCTTTCGGGGTCTATGCCATCAAAATGGTAGAATACATTCTAAATATTTTACCTACCAACACCCTTCATAATATGACCACAACCGAAATTATGTACCGTCACATCCCTTCCTACGACCACCTTAGGATATTCGGTTTCCTGTGTTTCTCCAATCTTGCCTCCACCGCCCCTCACAAATTAGCACCCCGAACACACCATATGTCTTCGTAGGTTTTTCATCTAATCATAGGGGCTATCTCTGCTATGACCTATCCACACGTCAAATCCACGTCTCTCGTCACGTCATGTTTGACGAGACCACCTTCCTTTTTTGAATATTCAAAAATTCCAAAAAATGGACTATACCTTTCTTGACGAGTCCGACATCTTCCCCGTCATTCTCAGTGAACTGTGTCAGTGAACTGCCCAAACACCACATATGCCACCCACTGTCGACACTGCCGACCGCCTGTCTGCGGTTCTGTCACCTCCAGCCACCACCATCGACCGCATATTTGTGTCTCCATCACCATCCTATTCTCTATCACACATACCGCCGACTGGCACCACCGGCTGTCAGCCCACCATCTCAGTTTCACCACCAGTCGTCTTCCCTTTCACTATGTCACCTCTAACGTCCCATAGCAACCCCGCAAACCCCCAAGCCACTAGAAACCCATACCATACCACCACTATCAAAACCCCAACCCAACCCATCCGTCTAAACCCCCCCACCGACATCATACCACATATCCTCCGTCTCACTCTATATCAATCTGCCCAGATCGGTGTATTCACACCTCCCGTCATCGAACCCTGAATCTACCCGACTTATAGCATCACCCAGCAACCAAATCGACACATCACACCCATACCTGGACCCACTCCCACACCATGACCCAGACCAGGTTACCTGCACAAAAACCCACACTGCCCCCACGCACCATATGGAAACCCGTGTCCAACATAGGATTTTCAAACCTAAAGTCCAATTTAACCTATCTACACAAACCATTTTCCCAATTCCCAAAAATCCAAAATTGGCCAAACTAGACCCAAATTGGAATGCGGCCATGTGTGAGGAGTTTAATGCTTTAACAAAATAACACACTTGGGATTTGGTTCCTCGCCCGGAGGGGGTGAATGTGATCCGATGCATGTGGCTTTTTCATCACAAATACAGAGACAGTGGTGACTTAGAAAGGTATAAGGCTAGACTTGTGGCCAATGGCACTAATCAGTAGGAGGGTATTGATTATGGTGAGACATTCAGTCTGGTTGTGAAACTGTCTACCATTTGCACATTTCTAAGTATTGCTATGGATAAGCATTGGCCTATTCATCAGCTTGATATGAAGAATGTGTTTCTACATGGTGATCTGAAAGAAATGGTTTATATGCACCAGCAGCTTGGTTTCATTCATTCGGCAGCCCCTCAGCATGTATGTCGTCTTCGTAAGTCACTCTATGGTTTGAAACGGACCCCTCAAGCATGGTATGATCGCTTTGCACAGTACATTATGCAGATTGGGTTCGTATGCAGCAAGTGTGATAATTCTCTTTTTACTTTTCATCGAGGTAGTAGCATTGTTTATTTGTTGTTATATATGGATGACATCGTGCTCACTGGCTCCTCTGATATGTTAAAAATGAGATTATTGCACTACTTAAAACCGAATTTGCTATGACTAACTTGGGGAAGTTGAGCTATTATTTAGGGATCTCAGTGACGTGTTCTGCAGATACTATGTTTTTATGTCAGTGCAAGTATGTAGAGGAGATCGAGAACAGGGCCAAGATGGCAAACTGCAAGATCATGTCTACTCCGGTTAACTTTAAATAAAAGCTTAGTGTTATTGATGGTAACCCAGTGTCCGATCCCACTCTTTACAGGAGTCTTGCAGGAGCACTTCAGTATATTACCTTCACCAGGCCTAACATCGCTTATGTTGTTCATCAGGTATGCTTATTTGTGTATGCCCCCAGGGAGCCTCATTTTACTGCCCTTAAATGTATCATTCGATATGTTAAGAGCACACTTGATTATGGATTGCACCTATACCCCTCAGCACCGACCAGGTTGTTATCAAACGCGGATGCCGATTGGGCAGGTTGTCTGGACACGCGACACTCTATCCGGCTACTGTGTATTCTTAGAGGATAATCTCATTTCATGGTCTGCCAAAAGGCAGGCCACCCTATCCCTTTCGAGTGCAGAAGTAGAGTACAGAGGCATTGCTAATGTTGTTGATGAGATCTGTTGGCTTTGAAACCTTCTTTTGGAGATGCAATGTCCCTTGCGTAAGGCATCTTTGGTTTACTGTGATAACATATCTGCCATATATTTATCTCATAATTTGGTTCAGCATCAGTGAACCAAGCACATTGAGATGGATATACACTTTGTTCGTGAGAAGGTTGCTCTTCGTCATGTTAGGGTGTTGCATGTGCCTTCTTCATATCAGTATGCGAATATATTCACCAAAGGCCTTCCTAGACAACTCTTCCTTGATTTCAGATCCAGTCTTAGCATCCGGCCTTCTCCCGCTCCGACTGAGGGGGTGTATTAGCACATGTAGCATGTGTACTAATTAGACTAGGTTACATATTTACCATATTTTGTATTGTATAATTATGGTAGGATTGGGATTCTTGTTGTAGAAGGATTTAACAGTGTACACCTATATATATATATTTGTATTAATGAGAAGGACTCCCCCAAGGGAGATTAATACATTCTTACATAATTATTTTGGGGTTTTTGGCATTAAATTTAGAATGAGTGCACACGTGACTATGTATATGAGTAATAGTATATTAGCTTGTTCTGGTGTAGTCTATGCACTACACTGGTAAGTTAAGAACTCATTTGTTTGCATTTAATTGAGGTATGAATCGGAATGGTTCAGACCCAACTCATTAAATGCATTTGTTTACATTAAAATTTAAGTACTTATTTAGTTTGAATAGGTCTTAATCATTCTGATCTTGAACAAAGTCTTAACATCATTAAGAAATAATTTTGTATGAATAATGTTTATCACATCTATCCACAATCACCAACTCCACCCCCCGCCCCACCCCACCCACTGTTAGGTAGATTTTAGTACTGTTTTAGAGTGTGTTTTAGGGAGACTTTGTTTGTCTTTTAGTTATCTTGTGCAGTATTATGCATGTTGTTTTGTGTTTTCAGATTTTAAGTGATTCAGAAAGGAATAAGGCGAATCCAAAGGAAATAGGCGGTTATTGAGAACAAAAATGCATATCTGATCACAAGTAATAAGTCAAAGAAGCCTTGAGAAGCTCAGAAAGCAATTTAAACAAACTCCGGACGAAGAACACATAAAGGTCACGGCGCCACAAGTGAAAAGCCGCGGCGCTGAAGGGCCGCGGCCGAGGAAGCAAGATCTGAGATGCCATGTAGTTAGAAGGCTGGAAGAAGTTTCTCGGAATTAGAGTCGCGGCGCTACTTGGTTACAACCGCGACGTTTGAAACGTCTACGAAGGCGCCGTGGCGCCCAACATTAGAGTCGTGGCTCCCCACTGGTAGAAAGCAATTTGATTTTCAGAGCTAATTAGATTCGCGACTCTCTAATAGCTGAGCCGCGGCGCCGACAATGTCCAGGCAGCGAAAAACCTAATTTTAACAAGAGCAAAAAAGTCCATTCTGGTGTTTTTCGTGATATGCTGGGGGAGGCGCATTTTGGAGAGAATCTCACATTGGAGGCAACATAGCAAGAAGCAATTAGAAACATCTAGTGTTCAAGTTCTTTTCCTTTTCTTTACTTTAATTCAGTTCATGTTGGATATTAAGTTAATTAGTCTTCTTGGCATGTCTATGAGCTAATTACTTTTATTGGGGTTTTCCGTTGAATCACTTGAAACTCTGTTATGATTTAATGCATTGCTAATGTTCTTCTTCATCTATTAAGATCTCTTCAACTTGCGTTTATTGAATGAGAATTAATTGGCCATTAGTTTTCATTACCTATATGATTTCAAATCAAGATCTGAAACGGGAGATTTGAATATGCTATAGTTGATTAGACGTAGGTTTAATCTTGAATGAGAGTTTGACGATCGATTGTGTAGTTTTTAGGTTATTGACCTTAATCCTCCTGTGTGATAGAATTTATCATAGAAATATAGAAAATTCTCACTTAGGTTGAGATTTTATATGTTCTAACCGGAATATAGAACATCTCAGTTAACTTGCTATCTTAATAAGAAGAAGAATCGCCAGTCTTGCATTAATGAATGATAGAGTGGAAAGTTGAGAAGATTGGAAACCCTAATTGCCTTCATTACTGAATTAAACTTCATGTGTTTTCACTACTATTTTATTCCCGCAATCTATTTTAGTTTGTTAATTCTTTAGTTTAGAAATCACCACTTATATTTGTTTGCCAAATAGAAACTAAAGATTAGTTAATTGGTACTTGATAAATCAGTCTCTGTGGACGATACTCGGTTTTACTGAAATTATTACGAATTGCGATACGTACACTTGCGTAGCATATAGAAATAACGCAACACCCACCACCCATCCCCGCCACCCATCCCCACCACCCATCCCCACCACCACTAACCACATTTGTCATACCATTACCTCCATCTCGCTCCTACCACCCACCCCACTTACTCTTCACCCCCACCCCCAACCTTACCCACTTTCCACCCCCACCACCCACTCTCCATCTCCACCATCAGTAACCACATTTTTCTTCCCTACTACCCCACCACCCACCCCACTTACTCTTCACCCCACCTCTACCCACTCTCCACCCCCACTAACCACATTTGTCATGACCACCACCACCACTCTTCCAACCCACCCTACTCTTCACCCCACCACTACCCACCTTCCACCCCACTATCATTAATCTATATTTGCTATTACAACCACAATCACTATCAACCACCAACCACCTCTGTCATCATAACCACCACCGCTGACAACCATTATTGTCAGTTGCTACCACACATATCACATTCATTATTGTAATTATATTAACAGTCACCACTGCTGTCACTATCGATATCGTCGCCACCACTACCATCATTGCGGTAATTCTTACTACTAATCACCGCTATCATCATAACTATCACCACCACTATAAACATCTCCACCATCACTAGCAAATATAAATATTTAATTTTTTTATCTAATAATATTTTAATTTATTAAATTTATATTTATTTTCTAATAACTAGTTACTTTTAATTTGAATTGTAGATTTATTATATTTAAATAAATATATTATTAATATTTAAATGTTTTAGAAACAACCCGTCTTAAATCATTCGGTGTTTAGATCTAGAGACAACATCTTAATCATTTAGATGTGTATTCAGATTCAAACATTTTAATATTAATGAAAAATAAATGAGGCCTAAATAGGCAAAGTTAGTTAGTGCTTCTGAATCTTGAGACAACAAGTTGTGTATAGCTGTACTGTAATTTTGTAATGTTTCCACTTTTGTGATTAATAAAATCAATGTTAGTTACCAAAACAAAAATTGATCCATCTCAATAGCTACAAAATAATGGATGTAAGAGAGCTTAACTTGGTCCAGAATAGCTACAAAGTCCTATGTTCTGAAGCTCTATCATGCAATGGGTTCCACATTAAGGAATTATTAATGTTTAATTATTTCTTGGAGTGTTGCTAATATTGCAGAAGGCTAAATTAGAGAGATGTCTTTACATCCTTATGAAAAGGCTTTTTGTGGAGTGATGGATATAAGACATTATTGAAAAGGGGAAAGAGCATCTTTACATTATTGAAAAGGGGAAAGAGCATCTTTACATTATTGAAAAGGGAAAAGAGCATCTTTACATTTGATAAAATTAAACCAGAATTAGCTATCATTAAGTACCATGAAAGGCCTGATTTTCTGTCTTTTATTAGTACATGATCATTATTTTGGGTTTCCTGGCCTTAAATTAAGAATAAGTGTGCACACAGGACTATGTATATGAGTCATAATTGTTAAGATAATTATGAACATATCACATCATATTATAATTAAATCAATTATCATATAATTAGGATGATTAGCATATCCTTAGGATAGCTAAATTGATTTTGTATAGTTGTATATATATTGTATACTTGGTATGAAATAAAGGCATGGAATTAATTTCCTTCATAGTATCAAGAGCCACAAATTAAACCCCCCCCCCCCAACTTTTTTGCCCTAACCACTGTCGGTCTCACCCACCCTAGCCGAAAACCACTAACTTTCGGCCCACCCCCCTAAAACCCTAGCCGAAAACCACCTAGTTTTCGGTCTGCCAAATCCTAACTCTAACTGGGGTTTTACCTGAACACTACCCTAGCCGAAATACAACCCATCCTCCCCTGCCCTTGTCGGATTCTTCCACACAAACCCTAATTAGGGTTCTTCATATCTCTCACTCTAAACACCAAAATATCATTTCTCTTCTCATTTTCTTGAATTTTCTTGGGTGACAATGGCCGACAAACCAAAATTTCATCCTGCTCTTACCGTGAACAACGTCAAGAACTTTATTCCAATTACTTTTAAATGGAAAAAGGGCAATACTCTTCTTGGGCGGAGTTATTCAAAATCCACTGTCGAGCATACGAAGTAATACACCATATTATTCCTCCCAAGTCTTCATCGGAGACCACCGTTGTTGCAAACAATTTATGGTCTCACTTAGATGCTATAGTCCTTCAATGGATTTACGGCACCATTTCAAATGACCTTTCGCACACCATTATGGAACCAGACTCTACGGCTCAACAAGCATTGAGAGCGTTTGCAAAATATCTTTCAAGATAATAAAATTTCCCGGGCGCTATAACTTGAAAACCAATTCACCAATGTCAAATTGGATGATTTTTCAAACGTGCATATTGTCAAGAATTGAAAATGCTTGCCGACCAACTATCAAATGTTGGTGCGCCGGTGATAAATCAAAGGTTAGTTCTCCAATTGATTGCAGGATTGAATGAACATTATGATGGGGTTGCTACGTTCATTCAATAAAGTAATTTGTTGCCACCATTTTATGAGGCTCGTTCGAGACTGATTCTTGAAGAAACCCGCAAGGTGAAGCAAACAGCCCCGGTGGCAGCCACTGCCAGAACAACCCTCATCTCTACCAACTTTTATTCCTCTAATTTTGAGCCACAAAATTCTATTTCGGGAGGAGTAGTTAATCGCAACAACAATGGTGAAAAACGGGGGTCAAATCGCAACAATAACAAAGGGAGAAATAATGGCGGAAAGGGATGTGGTAGGGGTGGTGGTCAACCAGCCAGCGGTAGCAGCAGGGGCAGTCACGCCCCAGCCAGTGGCAGCCGCAAGCCCAGTCCAGCGGTGGCTAGTAGGGTCAGTACCTACCGTGGGCTTGGGAACCATATTGGGCTGCCCCTCCTTTCCTATTCCCCATCCTTCAAACCGATAGCCCGGGGTTCTCGCTTCTCATCCGCAGCAAGCTTTTGCAGCCTATGGACCATCTTCTGCAAGTTATGCTCCCACAGATATTGAACAAGCCATGAACAACATAAATCTGAGTGTTCCCGATGATTCGTGGTGCATGGACACGGGGGAAACGTCACACATGACGGTGTCTCAAGGTAGTCTCTCGTGTTATTTTAATATTAGTAGTAATAAAAATATTATTGTTGGTAGTGGGCAGGAAATTCTAATTTGTGGTATTGGTCAAGTAAATCTCCCCCCCCCCCCACCCACCCACCTTTACACTTTGAAAAATGCCATACATGCCCCCAAACTAATTAAAACTTAATATTTGTACGCCATTTTACAACTGACAACAATGTTTCTATTAATTTTGATCCGTTTGGGTTTTTTGTGAAGGATTTTCATACGGGGATGTCACTAATGAGATGTAATAGCACTGAGAATTTGTATCACATCACCGTCACTCCCAACAACCAAGTCACCAATCCATCAACCTTTGCATCTACTTCTTCTATTTTATGGCATAATCGGTTGGGACACCCGGGAGCATCGATGTTCAATTTTCTTAGAAATAATAATTTTGTTGACTGTAACAAACTTATGGACTCTCATGTTTGCCAACCTTGTGTTTTTGGGAAGCATGTTAAACTTCCTTTTTCGTTATCTGCTTCCAATACTCTTATGTCATTTGATATCATGCATAGTGATTTGTGGGCATCCCCGATTTTAAGTTTGGTATGTCATAAGTATTATATGTTTATTTTGGATGATTATTGAAATTTTATGTGGACATTTCCCATAGGACAGAAATCACAGGTCTTCACCGTTTTTAAATAATTTAGTGTTTTCAAAACCCAATTTGAGAAATCCATTAAATGTTTTCAATGTGACATGGGAGGGAATTCATAAATGACCAATTTAAGGAATTTTATCACAAAAATGGAATGTCCTTGCATCTTTCATGTCCACCTACTGCTCCTCAAAATGGGAAAGCCGAAAGAAAAAGCCGAACAATCAACAATCTAATTCGCACACTTTTTTTGCATTCATCCACACCATCATCTTTTTGGCATCATGTTCTTCAAATGATCATATATGTTTTAAACATTATTCCTAGCAAGCTACTCTCAAACCTATCACCCACACAAATGTTGTACCATCGTATTCCTTCCTATATACATTTGAGGATTTTTGGATGTTTATGTTATCCCTTGTTTCCGTCCACAACCATAAACAAACTTCAAGATCGTTACACTCCTTGTATTTTTTTGGGATACCCACAAAATCATAGGGGATATAAGTGTTATGATATGTCTAATGGGAAAATAATAATCTCTCGTCGCGTTGTTTTTTATGAGTCCACATTTCCATTTGTTAAATCTCATGTGGCATCCCTGCCTTCATACGAATTTTTGGACATAGCAATACATCCAATTTTAAATCACCATCTAAATGCCCAAACAAATTCTTCCTCGGTTGGACCGGCCCAAAATAACCCACTAAATATAGCGGCCCAACAACGAAATAGGACTGGGCCAGTCTGAGTTAGGGAGCCCACTACTTCCCCTCTTCGGCCTCGGCCCAGTCCACTTCTTGTGACTGGCAGGACCAAATGAGGGAGCCCACTGCTCCCTCATCCGACTCACAAATCAGGCCACCAGGTCCAGCTTCACCAGCCCAAAATATACCTACCTCTCGGCCTAGTCCACAAACCGAAAGCCCACTGCCTCAGCCATCTGTCTCGATCACACCTCGGACTGTTGAAACCCGTGCCATGCACGATATTTTTTAGCCCAAGCATCATTTTAATCTAAAATATTCGGTCCAACCATCACCACTTCTAAAAAATCCCAAAGCGGCCCTATTAAACCCGAATTGGAAAGCTACCATGTTAGACGAAATTGATGCTCTTATTAAAATAAGATGTGGGAGTTAGTGCCCCGTCCATCTAATGTGAACATAATACGATTTATGTGGATTTTCTGTCATAAAAAGAATTCTGATGGCTATTTTGCGAGACACAAAGCTCGTCTTGTTGGTGATGGCAGGTCTCAGTAGATTGGCGTGGATTGAGGTGAAACATTCAGTCCGGTAGTTAAGTCAGCAACTATCAGGACTGTTCTTAGTCTGGCTCTATCCAATTCATGGTCCATTCATCAGTTGGACATCAAGAATGCATTTTTACATGATCACCTATAGGAAACAGTTTACATGCACCAGCCTTTGGGTTTTCGAGATCCTACTCATCCGGATTATGTTTGCTTATTGAAAAAATCATTATATGGTTTGAAACAGGCCCTCGGGACATGGTATAATAGGTTTGCATGGTTTGTATCCACAATGGGGTTCTCACACAGCAAGTCCGATCAGTCTTTGTTCATTTATAAGAAGGGAAATGACATGACATCTATTCTTCTCTATGTGGATGACATAATTCTCACAGCATCATCTGAGTCATTTTGCCAGTCTATTATGTCCTTCCTTGCCTTGGAATTTGCTATGAACGATTTGGGCCCTTTAAACTATTTTTGGGCATTGCTGTAATTCAATATGCAGGTGGTCTATTTCTCTGTCAAAAGAAATATGCCGAGAAAATTATTGAAAAAACCAGTATGTCCTCGTGAAAATCGTCACATACGTCGGTTAATACAAAGGCAAAATTGAATAACTCTATAGGTACTCCATACAGTGACCCAACACATTACCGGAACTTAGAAGGGCATTGCAGTATCTCACCTTCACGAGACCTGATATCTCCTATGCAGTTCAACATATTTGTTTACATATGCATAATCTGAAAGAAGAGCATATGGGGGCTCTTAAACGAATCCTGCGGTATGTTAAGGGTATTCTTAATTTTGGGTTGCATCTATATAAGTCCACCATTTCTAGTTTCGCATCTTATACAGATGCTGATTGGGGTGATTTCCCGAACACATGATGTTCCACCTCTGGTTATTGTGTATTTCTAGGAGACAACCTCATTTCATGGTCGTCAAAACGCCAACCGACACTATCTCGATCAAGTGCTGAAGCAGATTATCGAGGGGTAGCTAATGTGATCTCTGAATCTTGTTGGTTCTGTAATCTTCTGTTAGAACTTCATTGTCCAATCAAAAAAGCAACCATGGTTTATTGTGATAATGTGAGTGTCATATATTTATCAGGTAACCTTGTCCAGCATCAACGCATAAAACACATAGAAATGGATATCTTGTTTGTCCTTGCAAAAGTATGTGTTCTCCATGTACCGTTCCGTTATCAGATTGCAGATATTTTCACCAAAAGTCTTCCGCGCGTATTGTTTGATGATTTTCAGGGACAATATCAGCATACGAGAACCTCCCGCTAAGACTACGGGGGACAGTTAAGATAATTATGCCATAATCCAGAATTATCTCTATCATATCACATCATATTGTAATTAAATCAATTATCATATAATTAGGATGATTAGATCAATTATCATATAATTAGGATAATTAGCATATCCCTTAGGATAGTTAGATTGTTTTTGTATAGCTATATATATATATATATTATATACTTGGCATGAAATAAAGTCATGAAATTAATTTCCTTCAATAGTATTAGCATGTTCTGGTGTAGTCTTTGCACTGCACTGGTAATTAAAATAGACAGAGTAAGTTAGTGCTTCTGAATCTTGAGACAACAAGCTGTGTTGTAGTTTTGTAATGTTTTCACTTTGGGGATAAATAAAATCAATGTTAGTTACCAAAAAACAATTGATCCATCTCAATAGCTACAAATAATGGATATAAGCGAGCTTAACTTGGTCCAAAATAAGTGTGCTTTGGAAAACCTAAGTTTTTTTTTTCAAATCTACTATAGCTCCAATAGATAATCTATACATTTTTCTGAAGAAATGATTCAAGATGGAGGGAATTCGAGATTAATTAAAGGGTAATTTAATCAAATAATTCTTATGATTAACGATATTAAATGATTTTTTATGTGTTAAATTTCGGAATCCCAAGCCAAGTAGGAACCTGATATACACGGTATACCAGCCATGTATACCTATGTCCTTTGTAATAGGTTAGTTGTATTTAATTACGCATTGTACACTTACCATAATTGTAGTATTCTTGTATAAATAAAATAGGGTCTTGGGAGTAGAATATGAATAGGATTTTCCATATTATGGAAATTGTAAATTGTATATATACTCATTCATTAATGAAAATAATCAAGGGATTATTCCTTTCATGGTATCAGAAGTCTAGGTTTTTTATACCTCTCCTAATTTCTTCCGCAACCTCCTCGGTTTTTGAGTTTCTTCTCGATTTTCCGTAACCCTTTTCTCTTCCAAAATCCCTACTTCACCTCTTGTTCTTTCGTTATGTCTAAGAACGTATTTCATCCTGCCATTTCCAACATTAAGAACCACATCCCTATTATTCTTGAGATGGAAAACATCCAGTATGCGACATGGGCAGAGTTGTTCAAAATTCACGCAATCTCCCATCAAGTCCTCCATCACATAATTCCTCCCGCTACCCCTATTCCCGCAGAGGACTCTCAGTTATGGATTACTCTTGATGCTACCGTCCTTCAGTGGATTTATTCCACTATTTATACCGACCTTTTACAAACTATCATTAAGCCAGACATTACGGCTATGGCTACCTGGAATAAATTGCGTGATATATTCCAAGATAACCAACATTCCCGAGTCGTCACCCTTGAGCAAGAATTCTCCCAAGTCCGCATGGAAGATTTCCTGAATGTTTCTGCGTATTGTAAACGGCTCAAGGAGTTGGCAGACCAACTCCGTAACGTTGGATCGCCTGTGTAACACCCCATACTTTCAGGTAATGGTCGAACGCATAAACATAGGCAAGTAGACCAGACTCCGGAAAGTTTATGTTGTACTTGCATAGACTAATAAGAAAGTTAGTATGTAAAAGGACGTGGTCTCGAAATAATTTTTGGAATTTTATAAGTGCCATGACGGGGAGTAATAATAATAATTTTACATCCCCACAAAGGTTATAAACTATTGTCATATTACAGGAATTATGACATTGAGTATAAAAAGGTTTTATAAGTCGTCTGAATTTAAGTGATCAGGATCAAGAAATTAATTGTGTGTATAATTAATTAATTGTGAGATTAATTATTTATAATTAGGGACATTGTATAGTGGGACATTACGTGTTATCTTATAAACATATGGTTGGAGTGACTAAGTCTAAACGATCGAACGCTGGCAGCTTCTGAGCTCCATAAATCTCCAGGCAATTCATCTCTTCTCCATTAAAAGCCTTCATCTCCTTAAGCTTCTGAAGAAATCATTCTATGGATGAGTAATTGTTACACTTCAGCCTGAAAGATTAAATTCTCAATCGATTACTCTCTGAAATTCTCGACCAATTAGGGGTTTTTCGAAAACCTTTGCTCACCCAAAAAAGGGGGGAAATTCATGGCGTTTAGGACCTTGATTCCAGTAAAAATTGAGTCCTTAAACAAGCCTGCACACTCCGAAATCAAGCGAGAGACCCAGAGTTTTTGAAGGAGTTCTGGGAGTCAATTTTTGGTGGTCCTATTTCTACGATTTCTGTTTGTCGGAAACTGTTTTAGATAAAAAGTTTTCCGACGATTCTCGTCGCCATGTTTAACAGAGGTAATCTTTCTTGTTCCTAAAGTTTATACAATTTCAGAACTTGATTCTTGCCACTAGTTCTAAAACGATTATTGAAAATGCTAAGTTAATGGGGTGTTATCGGGACTGCTTGTACGAAATTGGAAGTTGCATGTGAAATCGTTGTACTGTTTTGGAGATTATAGCAGTAAAAAGAAGGATTAAGAGGGTTGGGTGTTTCACTACATGCATAAGTCTCTATGTAGAAGGAATATAGGTTCTACGCGTACAAGGTGTTCGCTAGAATGTCTCAAAGAATCTGTTTCTAGTATATTGATTCAATTATGATTTAAATCATCCGTGTGATGTAGATAATCATTCATAGAGATTACAAGGACCCGCGGAACTTGGATAATTTCGACAACAAGGTATGCAAGGCTCTTTCTTTCTTTCGGCATAATTCTATGTGCGAAACATAACCATTATGTTGCTACATAAATTACTCTACTCTTAGTAGTTAAGGATGATCAAGTCATTGACTCCTATTTGAAAGAACATCCAAGCATGTTTCTAAGATCTTAATAAGGCACACCGGAAGAGTTGTTGATGTTTCCACCTTTAACCAAAGGTGTAAAGGATATTGTGTCACTCCGGATGTTTTATTATTATTCATGCATTTCATTTGCATTGCATTCATATGTTATCCTGGACCACGTATGCTATGCACATTACTATATGATAAATATATATATATGTATGGGAATTAGGAAGAGGGAAAATAAAAAGTGTTATATACGCACACCACATGCAGTTGGTACAGACTATCACAAAAAGAGCCTGAAGAGGCCAATATGATGTAATGATGTGATGCCCTTGTGTGGCGATATAACCTGATGCCCATAGAGGCGGTTATGAGAAGATTCATGTGTGGACATTAGTATACCGCATTTGCATTGTGCATACATTCATTAATCATTATATGGTATGATGCCTACAGAGGCTGTTATGGTAAGGAAGACGCCCGAAGAGGCTGATGTATATGTATATTGCATTGTCCATAACATTTAGGCATGTGTGTTAGGGCCTTCAGAGGCATTTACTGATGTTCAATTGTTTTTGTTTCAGACTATGATATATCTCTGTTATGTTATTTCTTATGCCTGACATACTCAGTACATCAGTCGTACCGACGTCCCTTTTGTCGGGGGGCGCTGCGTTTTATGCTTGCAGGTTTATATTGAGAGAGTGACAGTTCGTCCTAGTGGGTTGTTGGTTTAACTGGTATTTGGAGCACTCTATTCATTTTTGAGTTGCGGTCTAGTTGTGGTATGTTTTACTCTTTAATAGGCTTATAGATAGGTGTCCTATGGTTAGTTGTCATGTATGGCCTTGCCGGCCTTGGTATATAAATGTGTAAGTTGGGGTTGTTGGGTTGAAACTTCATATTATCTATCACGGCTCAGTCCGTGCTTAAATATGATTAAGGGTGGAGTGTAGATATGGTGCCCAGCTGGTAGGGTTTGGGTGCCCGTCGCGGCCCTCCGGTTTGGGTCGTGACAGCATGTGACCAATAATCGTCTTGTTCTACAAATGGTTGCCGGCCTTTCTGAGGCCTATAATGGTGTTGAGACTCTCCTTCATCAAAGTAATCCGCTTCCTCCCTTTTATCAAGCCCGCTCGATGCTCACCTTAGAAGAAGTCGACTTAGCAAAAAAGGAGACTACCGGCGCCAGTTCCGTGGCGATGATGACTTTGTTCGATAATTCTCATGGCTTTGTTGACAATTCGGGCCAAAACCGCAACGGTGGCGGCAAGAAGGGTCATAACTGTAAAAATAATGGCAAGAATCGCAGCGGCAATAATGGTGGCAGCCGGAACAGTGGTAGCGGTGGCGGTGGCTCTCGGGGCAGCGAGCAGAAGCCTTATTGGGCCCCATGGTAGTGGAATTGGGCCAGTGAGCCTTGGCCCAACAGTGGCTATTCTCCGTCGAGCCATTACTCGGGAAACTGGGCCTAGTTTCCACAACATGCCAGGCCCAGTTTCTCGGGTCTAGCTTCGGGTGACAGGTTATTTCTGGGTCAGGGCAGCAGGTCGGTGTGCTTGGGCCTAGGACTTCGCAGACATTTCGGGCAGTGGGCCCCATACCGACTCTGACATATATTGAGGCCACGATACATACGCTTGAATTAAATCCCCAGACCCGAATTGGTATATGGACACCGGCGCCACCTCTCACATGACGTATGACCAAGGTACTCTCTCGTCTTATTCCAATTTGAGAAAACTTGTGGCATACTTGTTGGTAATTGCAACTCAATTCCAATTTGTGGTTATGGTCATACTACTTTGTCTCCTCCCCATCCACCTGTTGTCATGAAAAATGTTCTTCATGCCCCTAACTTAATTAAAAATTTGGTGTTTGTCCATAAATTCACCACTGATAATTGGGTTTCTGTTAATTTTGATCCTTTTGGTTTTCTGTGAAGGATTTCAAGACGGGGATACCTCTCATGAGATGTAATAGTAGGGGAGATCTTTATCCTATCACGCCCGCATCCAGTCTCTCGAGTCCAGCCTTACCGTTTACTTTTGCAGCTCTAGCTCCTTCCTTGCGGCATGCACGTTTGAGTCACCCTGGGTCGCCCATTGTTTCTTCTTTGCATAAAAATAATTTTATTTCTTGTAAGGGTACGCATAGTTCTCTAATTTGTTATTCATGTCCTTTAGGAAAATATGTTAGATTACCGTTTGTAGCCTCTACTTCTCGTACTTTAATGTCATGTGATATTCTTCATAGCGATTTATGGACATCTCCCATTTTAAGTTCTATGGGCCATCGTTATAATGTTCTATTTTTGGATGATTATTCTATTTTTTTATGGATCTTTCCGTTAGCGAAAAAATCACAAGTTTTTTTCACATTTTTAAAATTTAGAGCATTCGTCCGCACCCAATTCGAATGGAAAATCAAAAATATTCAATGTGATAATGGCAAAGAATATGATAATGGGTTGTTTCGGGATTTTTGTGATACTAATGGCATGGTTTTTCGTTTCTCTTGTCCTCATACTTCCTCACAAAATGGGAAAGCTGAGCGAAAAATTTGTACCATTAATAATATTGTCCGAACTTTATTGGTTCATGCTTTCGTACCCCATTCTTTTTGGCATCATGCTTTACAAATGACTACTTATCTTCTTAACATTCTTCCTACCAAAGGATTGGCATATGCGTCTCCTCTTAAAGTCCTCTATAATAAAGATCCTTCGTATTCCCATCTTAGGGTCTTTGGGTGTTTATGCTATCTGCTTTTTCCGTCAACTACTATTAATAAACTTCAAGCCCAGTCTATCGCTTGTGTGTTTTTGGGTTACTCATCTAATCATCGTGGTTACAAATGTTTTGATTTATCCTCTAATAAAATCATCATTAGTCGCGATGTTATTTTTGATGAAACTCAATTTCCGTTTTCTAAAGTGAGTAATCGTGTGCCTAGTTCGTATAAATTTTTAGATGACGAGGTCTCCCCGTATCTTTCCGCCATTTATTGGATTTTTCCAGCACCCAAACTCCGCCAGCGGGCCCACTACCCGATGGACCTACTTTTTTGCCACATCCCACTGTTTCCAGTATTTTTCTGCCCCAGTTTCGGCAGTTGGGCCAGTTGCCCAGCCCAATACCAACACTGTTCCAGCTTCGATTCCTGCTTCTGCCTCGACTACTATTTCCAGTATTGGGCCAGCAGTCCTACTGTCTGCTGGCCAGCCCGTCTCCCATCTAAGTTCCTCCCAAAATCCACCCAATTCTCTACTAAGTCATAGACTGGTCACTCGTAGTCAACGGGGTATTTTTAAACCAAAAAGACAATTTAATCTAAATTTTAATGTTCTTAAATCCCTCTACCCCGTAACTAGTGTGCGTTTTAAATGACCCGAATTGGAAATTGGCTATGAACGATGCATATGATGCTCTTATTGCAAATAAGACATGGGAGTTGGTACCCCGTCTTTCTGGTGTTAATATTATTCGGTCTATGTGGATTTTTACTCATAAAGATAATTCTGATGGTTCTTTTGCGCGACATAAGGCTCGTCTTGTAGGTGATGGTAATACTCAATAGATTGGTATAGATTGTGGTGAGACATTTAGTCCGGTGGTCAAACTGGCTACCATTCGCACTGTTCTCAGCTTGGCTCTGTCGAAAGCATGGCCCATTTATCAGCTCGATGTGAAAAATGCTTTCTTATATGGTGATCTTAAGGAAATTGTTTACATGCATCAACCTTTGGGTTTTCGAGACCCTAAATATCCGCATCATGTCTGTTTATTGAAGAAGTACTTGTATGGGCTTAAGCAGGCCCCACGGGCTTGGTATAAGAGATTTGCAGACTATGTTTTATCTATTGGGTTTTCTCACAGCAGGTCTGATAATTCATTGTTCATTAACGCCGTGGTACTTTCCTAGCTTATATACTGATATATGTGGATGATATTATCTTGACTGCCTC
Organism: Anisodus tanguticus; assembly: GCA_034509755.1. NCBI lineage: Eukaryota > Viridiplantae > Streptophyta > Magnoliopsida > Solanales > Solanaceae > Anisodus > Anisodus tanguticus. The sequence goes on along the minus strand of CM067549.1, from coordinate 44,999,817 downwards.
TTCTGATGTTTTGCGCAAGTCTATCATGACAATGCTCAGTTCTGAGTTTGCTATGAAAGGCTTGGGACCATTGAGTTACTTTTTGAGGATTATTGTCACTCGTCATGTAGGTGGGTTATCCTTATCATAACGGAAGTATGCCGTTGAGATCATTGAGCGAGCTAGTATGTCCTCATGCAAGTCTACTTCCACTCCAGTTGATACTAAATCCAAGCTGGATGTTGCGGCTGCCCTCCCCCCCTCCTTATGAGGATCCGACCCACTATCGCAGTCTTGTAGGGGCTCTTCAGTATCTTACTTTCACGAGACCAGATATTACGTATGCCATACAACATGTGTGTTTGTTTATGCTTGATCTCAGGGTTGAGCACATGAATGTGCTCAAACGCATTATTCGATACATCCAGGGGACACTTAAGTATGGCTTACATTTATATCCTTCATCGACGTCTACACTTGTCTCGTATACAGATGTTGATTGGGGTGGCTGTCCAGATACCAGACGCTCCACGTCTGGCTATTATATGTTTCTTGGTAATAACTTGGTCTCATGGTCTCCGAAGCGTCAGTCTACATTGTCACGCTCTAGTGCAGAGACCGAGTGTTGAGGGGTAGCCAATGTTGTCTCCGAATCCTGTTGGTTACGTAATCTTCTCTTAGAACTTCATTCTCTCATTCAGAGAGCTACCTTGGTTTATTGTGATAATATTAGTGTCGTCTATCTTTCTGGTAATCCGGTTCAACTTCAGCGCACTAAACACATCGCGATGGATATCCACTTTGTTCGCGAAAAGGTAGCTCGTGGACAAGTACGCGTCTGCCATGTCCCTTTCAGGTATGAAATTGCAAACATCTTTACTAAAGGTCTTCCCTCGGTTCTGTTTGAAGATTTTAGGGACAGTCTCTGCGTACGAAAACCGTCCGCTATGACTGCGGGTGTGTGATAAATATACACGGTATACCCGTGATATACACGGTATAAACACCCCTATGTATACCGTGTATATCACAGAATCCTAAGCCAAGTAGGAACCTGATACACATGGTATACCAGCCGTGTATACCTATGTCTCTTGTAATAAGTTAGTTGTATTTAATTACGCATTGTACACTTATCATAATTGTAGTATTCTTGTACAAATAGAATAGGATTTTGGGAGTAGAATAGGAACAGGATTTTCCATAATATGAAAATTGTAAATTGTATATATATTAATTCATTAATGAAAATAATCAAGGGATTATTTGTTTCAATTTTAAACAACACTGTTTTGAAACAAATGAGTTCCTTTTGTCGGGTGTTGACATATGATGAAGGTAAAGTGCTTACTTGCATTTGGTGTCATGCAAAGACACATCTCATGCTATTATTAATTTGATATAAACATCATATATGAGTAAACATTTATCATTGATAATACAATACAATCATCACTCAATTGGCATTTTTTTTTGTTACTTAGGTTTAATGCAATATAAAAAAAATCTAAAACAATGGTGTACGTATAAGTCAAATTGTGTGTATAACCTCCTTAATCATTTCATTGTGTGTATTTTTTTTTTAATTAATACAGACATCGAGTAACTCTATCCAACAAAATTTAACTATCGGTTGTATTATTTAAAGTTCTCTACTGGTCCAATGTTGTTCGATGCTGATTTATCGCTAATTATGGCAATAATATATCTTATTGAGCAGGCTACATTGGTATAACAAGAGGAGGTAGCTACTGCGGAGAAGCAAGTTGAATAGTTTGTAGTATATAGGAGGCTGTGAAATAGGATAATATGACCCGTTAACTCATTCATTTATTAATTCAATTTATCTTGACTCATTTAAGTTCAACTCATTTAAAAGTTGGGTGAATATGAATAAATATGTAATCAAATTGACCCATAAGAAATTTAGTCAAAAAAGAATATTTAATATGTTGTATATAACTATAATAAAGAAGAAAAAAAAATTACCATCAATTTTAATTAATAATTAAATAAATTATAAAAGAACAAACAAAAAATTGATAATTAAGAATTAGTAGAGTTAGGTCGAAGCATTATATAGTCAATCTTAACTAAGTCCACAAGTTAGAGCAATAATTCATTAATTAATCCAATCCATTTTAATTCATCTAAATTCAATTTAAATAGTCTGTCACTCTTATATATAGCTTGGTGCTTGTTCAAATATTTTGGGCATCAGGTTTTGTCCAATACACAATATGTTTCTTCGTTTATGATAACGTCTTAAATATGCACAACCACGAACAAATGTATTACTCCTTCAGAGTGTGGTTCAATTGTCGTAAAGTGACCCCTAGGGTGTGCTTGATATGAGTTAAAATGTTTTTTTTAAATAAATTATTTAATTATTATTTTGATGTTTGGTAAGTACATAAAAATATTATTTTAAAAATATTTTACATAGTTTTAAAAATATTATGGATGTGGAGGTGGGGTCGGGGGTGGCTGGGGTGGGGTGAGAGTGGGGTGTTGGGGGGGGGGGGGTATGGAGGAACAATTAGTGTAAAATTTTACTAATGAAACTTATTTTTTCTATTCTTACAAGAGAAGTCATTTTTAAAATTTTGAAGGAATTTATTTTTTTAAAGAATTCAAAATATCGTAATCAACCAAACATAAGAAAATTTTAAAATATTTAATAAAAATTATTTTTCTACATATCAAACATACCCTTGTCCCTTAATGTGAATGGTACTATCCTTTTCAAACTAATCTGTCACGTTTCTTCATAAGGACTCATATTATATATATAGGAGTATAACACACTCTTACATAGTAATTTTTATTTCTAATGTAGGACGTTGTTTGTTCAAACAATACGATGACCTTTGATATTTAGAACTTATGGAGTTAACTTCAAAAACATTTTTTTATATCTAAATGCAACTGACGTATATAGTAGGAGTATGTATTTGTTTTTTTATCCCTCCTCCCACGAGCCTCTCTTTGCTCCCTTGGTGACTCGAACTCACAATCTTCAAGTTTAAAGTGAATGATAATTACTATCTAAGGAACTCCCTCTTGTATGTATCATATTAGTCATATATTGTCAAATTTCCATACAACGGTGTTGTTGTCCGAGCATATTTTGAATGCTATCGTGAATAATTGTCATACACTTATAATAATGTTAGATATTTAGATCTTAGTTGATTGCTATAAACAAATGTGAAAATGCATTTTCATACTTTTTATATTATAAACAAGAAAATATTAAATCTAAATCTCAAAAGATTTTCATATTCCATTAATTAATAATTAATATATTATTAATTAAATCCATAGCTAATACATTACTTATAAAATCATAGCTAGTGGTTTAACTATGAAAATAAATGACTAAAAACGTAAGTAAAATATCTAGTAAAATCAATCAAAATTAGCACCATTATAGTGAAAGATATCACTATTGAGTCAGATTATTATAGAGATGTAATTTTATAGGAATAATTACTCCTAGATACCGATCGGACATCTAGTTATTCAATATTAGCCTGATTCCCTATTACTTACCCGCTTAGCTCATGCTTCTCTCACAACGACGCCGACCTTGCCTTCCGACCTTCAATCGGCGCCGACATTCGGCCGGTACCGGCTCCTCTCTGTCTCATTCTACTCCTTTCTTCTTCTCTTAGAGATTTTAGGGTACTGGTCGGAGTTCGGTGATGGAGACCGCCACTCTGCTTCTCTCTCTGTGTGTATGCGCGCGCACTTCGCGTCTGCGAACAACAACATGTCCGATAAATTTGAAATTTCACAAGAAACATAAAAAGAGCAACACTGAAGTTCTTCAGATATTAACCAAATTTTGAGTCACCAAGGGAATACTTTGTTTATACATAATTATACAAAATATATACATTATTTATACAGTAAAACCTCGATAAATGAATATTCGATAAATTAATAACCTCGATTAAATAATAATTTTCTCCGGTCCCGACTTGGGCCAATGATAATTTTAAACAAATTCCTTGAGGCTCATTGAAAATATAAAATAATAATTCATTAAATACGTATGAAAATTACATATATAATTCATAAAATAAAGCACTTCCTAAATAATTTTTATTTCAAACTTTATGCTTTCCTAAAATTACATAACTTGATGATTTTTATTTTTGTACTCACATAATGCTTTTCTCATCTCATCAGTTAGCGTAGACTTTTTTACACATTTCAAATGAGTAGTCATGGAAGAGAAGATATAATATATGAATTTTTATATTTTGGTATATGAAGTTAAAGTACATGTGTCTATTTATAAACTATATATTGTGTACTTGAAACAATTCACAACACTTCATATTCTAATGACATGCATTCTGTTTTGAATCACATCAACCCAAGATTAATAAACTTCTTTTTGACAAGATTAATAAACTTAGATACAATGCACCATCATTAATTAATTTTTTATTTATTTTCTTTTTAGTTACCGAAAAAAATTAATTGTTCAATTTGAGAAATATAATGTACAAAATAAAAATTATTCTATAAATTTATTTATTAATTTATCTATAAATAAATAAAATATTTATTTATCGATAAATTAATAACACCGTATAAGATAATAATTTACCAGGTCCCAAGAATATTCATTTATAGAGGTTATACTGTACATTATATAGTATATAAGATATATATGTAATGTCTAATAGTGTATAAAGATGTATATGTAAAGTTACAAAAGAAGTTGAGCAACTTATATATAGCTATACAGAATAGATGCATTATCTATACACACAATAGGCTACATCGGTTGCAAACTAGATTTATGGGCTATTTATATAAGTTATTTCCCCAACTTTATAAAGAGTGTATCATTATAATTTTGAGTGGTTAGGTAGAATGAAAATATAAAGAGGCAAAATAATATAAAAAATTGATTTAACTTTTATTACTATTATAGTAAAATGTCATTATAAAGGATAATTATTCTAAAAAGGTTTAACTATACATACTTACATTATGTAGAACTTTTTCATTTTATGTATCTTTTCATTTAATTAAGTACTCTATAACGTTTAGGAAAATAAGAGAAATTTTAAATTTTCTAAATACTTTCTGAATTTGTAGTTTTAAAATCTAGGTATTGAAATTAAAAAGTTAAAGAACAAAAAAAAGTGATATTGTACTCCATTCAAAGACATGATTAAAAGTAGGGCTGGCCAGTGGGCCGGGACAGCCCGACCCCGACCCGAGCCCGTCCCGACTCCGCAAAAAAAAAAAAAAAAATTACGGGGGCGGGACTCGAACTCGGGACGGGACGATGTCTCGGCCCGCGAGACCCGAGCCCGCCCCAGGCCCGCGAGACCCGAGCCCGCCCCAGGCCCGCGAGACCCGAGCCCGCCCCGACCCCGACCCCGCCCCTTTGCAAAAATGACCGTTGCACCAACGACCATTTTAGATTATGGCCGTTGGCCAACGGCCATTTTAGCCCCCCCTCCCCCAACCCCCTACCCCTTAATATTTATTTTTAACCCATAAGTTATTATATTTACACTTTAACCCAATTTTTCAACTATAAATAACTCATTTTCTCTTCATCTTTCTCACAAATCTTCCTACAATCTCTCTAATTTCTCAATATATATCTCTACAAGTCTACATTGTTTGCTAAATATTCAATTTTATTTATTCATTTGGGAATTGGGAGTGAAGTTGGCAACTAACTTGAGGATCTTCCATCGAGCAAAGTTTCAATTTTCAACCTCTCGATTACACATCGACGTTACGTCGGCGTTTGGTACATTCGTTCCTTCATTAAATTATTATTGTCTGTTTATTTAGTTTAGATCACTTAATTTTATTGTCTTTAATTATTTATTTATTTATTTATTATCATAATTAAAATGGAAGGATTAAAAGGTATGTTTAAGGGTAAGGGTAAGGGTGCTTCTTCTAGTAGGGGCAACCTTGGGCAAGGGTACTTCTTCTAGTCATTTTATTCCTACACAGGATGATTTTGTTGATACTCAACATTTTCCTATAATACCATTAGATTTAGACCAGGAGCTATTTTCTGGAACTCAAGAAGACTTTAATTTAGACTATGATCTAGATGATATACCCACTAATGTTGATGACAACACACCCACTAGTGCACCTTCAACCGAAATACCTCCTATTCCCCCTAGTATGAGACGAGGTCCAAGCAAAACGGCCATTAAAATCGGATGCATGGACATTTTTTGATAGGGACGTAGAGAATCAAGTAGCCATATGTAAAATTTGTAAAAATGTTTTAAAATTTAAAAGCTGGAAAAGGTCACGGTGGGACGGGGGGTTTAATTAGACACGTAGTAAGTGCTCATCCCGGCTAGGTATGCCCAATACCGGGCTTCAAAACCGGGTGCGCAAACGCCCGCTCCATCGGGACAAGGTTCACATACCGATACTTTGTCCCGGACCAAGTACTGTGGTCAAATTAACCCTATGACGGGGGGAATTGTAGGCTCTAAATACAATAAACATAGAGATAGGGAAGCAATATCAAAATTAGTTGTTGTGGAGGGTTTGCCTTTTTCATTTCCTTCATCTCCGGTTTTATTCATTACATTAGAGATATATATAATCCTGCTTTTAACGGTTTTCCTAGATCAACCGTTAAGAGAGATGTATTTAAATTCGCGCATGAATATCAACAATATTTACGTTTTTCATTATATCATTTTAATGGCAAAGTATCCATCACGTACGATATAGGTCGTAGTACTAACGGCCATGATTATTTAATTGTAACTTGTCATTGGATAGATTATAAATGGTCTATGCAAAAACGTATTTTAGCGTATAGATATATAGATGATAGGCACACTGGTACTTTTATTGCAGAAAATATTTATCAAGTGTGTCATTATTACGGAATAACCGATAAAATTATGACTATTACATTAGATAACGCTTCTAATAACAATTACGCAATTACAATTTTAAAAAATAGTTTAACTCCGTCTTTTCCAGACCATTTTCATATAAAATGTGCGTGCCATATATATAACTTAATTGTAAAGGATGGTCTATCACTTTTTGAAGACATTCTTAGTAAAATACAATTTGCTATAAACTTTATTTTTAAAAGTAATAAAGTACAACGTAGAAAAGAATATAAAAAAATTTGTCATGATTGTGGACTACCTTTTAGAAAAATTCCACAAGAAGTATCCACTAGGTGGAATTATTTATACGAGCAACTACTTGTTGCTTATTACTATAAATTACCTATAACTTTATTTTTTAACTCTCATAATAAAAAGCCAGCTGATATGATTTTAGATAGTGATTGGGAAAAAATTTCCGAACTTATTGTATTTTTAGAGAAATTTTTTCAAGCAACAAAAGAATTTTCCGGTATATATTATCCTACTATTTCAACTATGTTATTTTATATAACTCTAATATTTTTATTACTTAGTGAATATATGGAAAAACCAAACTTATAAGGCAAAACTATTAAAAAAATGTTTCTCAAAATAAAAAAATATTTTATTCCTATTCCCTCTATTTATATTATTGGTTCAGTATTAAATCCTACTATTAAAATAGACGGTACTAAATCACTAATTGAAACTATTTACGATTGTATAGAAGTACTACCACCTCCAAGTCCCAAAAATCTAAATCACCCACCACCTATTGAACAAACTAAAGAAGAAGTATTGTCTAGCGTAGAACACCAATGCAAAAATATATATAGATTTTATCAACAAGAAAATGCTAGTAACTTACCAAACCTTCCATACCATCTTCTTCATCTTCAATACAACCTCACAAAAGACATTGTTTTCGCGGCTAGTATTGAAAGCCTCGAAATAGAATGTGCGGTCGTACCTCTACTACTAACCAAATTAGCGAGTTAGATATTTTTGTTTTACGGGGTTCGTACCGTATCAAGAAGTTATCAATGAAGATGGACATGAAGACTTGCCGAAATCTTGGAGGGAGAATGAGAAGACCTTTCCGACACTTTCATTGATGGCTCGAGATGTTTTGAACATTCAAGCGTCGTCAGCTGCGTACGAAAGAGCTTTTTCTCGCAGCGAGATATCAAATAGGAGACCACAGACACTCATTAGCGGAGAGAACGACTTGGAAATTGCGGTATTATTCGAGAGATTGGATACGAGCGGAGCGGAGAAGGTGCGGTCAACCGGAGATCAACGAAGAAGATGATGAAAACTACAACGAAATCTTAACCGAAGGTAGTGGAAGCGACGTGGATCAATTTGACCAACAAATACCAATTCCAACCGAAGAACCACATGAAATCATCAAGCAATTAGAACGAGGTTTTTTTGAGAATGTAATTTTTTTAATTGTAATTTTAATATTTTATTATGTAATTTGTAACTTTTGGACAACACCACAAAGTTGCAATTTAGATTTTAGACAATTGTATTTGTATTACAAAAAAATCATATGTCTATTAAATAATATAAGAGTCACAAAAACAGCCTTGAGATGTTTTTATTACACTATCTTATTTTGTTTATTGAGTTTTTTTTATACATATGTTATTTTTTAAAAAAAAAAAAAAATGAAAACCCGCCGTATCCCGCCCCGAGCCCGACCCCCGCCCCGACCCGAGCCGACGGGATCGGGATCGGGACGGGACTTGCTCCAGTCCCGCCAGACCCGACCCCGCCCCTTCTCCCGTCCCGCCCCGACCCCAACCCCGCCAGACCCGGCCCGCCAGACCCGAGCCCGGCCCACTGGCCACTCTTAATTAAAAGTGAATTATCCCAAACAAACCTTTTTCTCTTCCACGCTCTCTCTAAGTAGAGCTTTTGGTTTTAGCCTTTTGGGGAACTTGAAGTTGCAAAATGGCCGGAGACCTGTTCGAAGATTTGCCTCCTCCGGCTGTGCCACCATCTTCCGCCAATGGAACCGCCGTCGCTTCGCCGGCACCACCACTACCATCTCTTCCTCCTCCACCTTCTCTGAAAAGTGCCCTTAAACGTACTAAACCACCTCCACAATCACAACCTGAAAGTAGGTCTATTTTCTTTGCTTATCCATAAATAAATTATAGTCCATCCGTCTTAATTTATGTGACACTTTTCGCTTATCGAGAGTTAATTTGATTAATTTTTAAAGATAAATTGGATTAGATAAATTTAATATTTAAAAATTATATCAAAAGTACTATACTATGCAATTCTTCTTGTGTCTTTTTAATGACAAGGAACCACAGCTGCTACCTTCGGGTGCCCACACGTTAAACTCGCCCTGTATAATAGTCCGCAAACCACACGAGAGATATGTAATTCTTGTGTCTTTTAAAAATACATTAGTATAATTATTAGTCAAAGTTCACATAGTTTTAGTGAGAGTTCACATAGTTTGAATCTCGAAATCCGAACTGTGTCACCCGCAAGGATGGCTCACTTGGTTGAGCGTCTTTTTGGAAGAGGTGGGTGGGAGTGGGCAGGGCAAGAAAGTAGCAATCTTACCCGATATTCAAAGCGTCGGAGATAGATGCGGCAGCCATAAAGTGCTTTCATAATGGATGGCTCAGTTGGTTGAGCATGAGACTTTCATAATGGAGGTCTCATGTTCGAAACTCTCTGCCTATGACAGCAGGGGATTTTGCCTTCTGGGTCGAGCTTGTCGCACGGGGCTTGCCTAGTGGGTTACCTCTTCTGTGTGGTTTGCGAGCTATTGCACAGGAGTTGGATTACCCTGTGCGCACCCAAAAAGGTAGCAGCTGCGGGTTCCCATGTCATAAAAAAAAGAAATCCGAACTGTGTCGTATAAATTGAGACAAAAGGAGTACCTTTTTAGGATTTTTGTTTAGCGTGTGAGCAAATAAGTTAATGAATAGTTTGATTTTTAAGTTTCTCTATTTCAATTCTGGTTGTTTTGAGCTCATTTTTAGTTTAATATAGTACATGTTTAAGAAGGGAATATTTAACTGGTCTGTGTAATTTGAAAATTGAGATGTGATGCTACTGTTGTAGTGGTGGTTTTTGCAAATTTACTAATTTGGTAACTTTTGGTTTGTTTAGAGATTCCTTTGATGATTCATGATCCCTTCATTAGTGAGATTTGTTATTGATTGTCACAAGTTCAATACACATATATAATGATCTACTGATTAATTTTCCAATGCTTCAGGTTAATTTTGGTTAAATAGAAAAAAATTTGGAATTGGGTTATAGAAAAGGCTGCAACCTCAACCGTTTGTTGTGCTCTACACTAGTGATAAAAGCTGAAGCAAATTAGTATGAAATCTCATCTTTCTGTGTTTTAGTATTAGAATGAATCATAACAACGACATACCAGGTTAATCCCACAAATGGGTTTGGAGAGGGTGATGTGTATGTAGCCTTACCCCTACCTTGTGAAGGTAGAGAGGTTGTTTGCAATAGACTCTCAGCTCAAAATAAAGCATAACCAAATCAATTATGGAAAGAAAATACAGTAGTGAAAAAGCCATGCTGAAATAATGGAGAAGAGAACAGTAGCAATAACAAATAATACAATAATCAAAGCAAAGCAAAACGACAAGTAAAAATAAATTCGAAGAATAAGATAGCAGGAGAGTAATAATAACAATACTGATAATAAGCTTCTACCCTAATTCTTGACCTCCATATGCTCTTATCTAGGGTCATGTCCTCGAAAAGCTGCAGGTGTGCCATGTCATCTCTAATCACCTCTCCCTTCTCCCTGTGTATTAGAATGAATAAGCCATGTAAAATTCATATGGCCTACCCCAACTATTTTGGGTTTGAGGCTTAACTTGTGGATTCTTCTATCCTCTTTCTGTGACATATTCTAGCAATTCACATTTTGAGCACTTCTACTTTTCATGATCCTACAAGTTGTTACTGTTTATTTGTTGTTGGATGCTCAATATTTGAGTTAGGTAAAGTATTGAGTTGCTGTTGTTGACTTGCAGCTTCTGCTCCTGAAAAAAAACGATTGAGGTTTAAAACAACCATGGATGCCTCGGAGACGCAAGTTATTGAAGCCATGCAAAAAATAGCATCACATATAAAGAACACTTCAAAGTTTAGCAAGGCGTCAAAGCTTGCGTTGCAGTTGATTCAGGCTGGCAGTGTAAAGCCTGCGACTAGTGACCATTTCTTCGCCATTCTTGAAGCTGCAATGTCATCACTCACCGCCTGTAATGAGCCCTCTGTACGAGCAGATTACCATGAATTATTCATAGCTGCGCAAGATACAATCGAGGTGAGCAGTGTGCATCATTTGTTTACAAGTAGCTCTATGTTGGACATCTTATAGTGGGATTTCACTGTGTTGTTGTTGTTGCAGTGTCTTTCAAAGAAACAGCAAAATATGATAACTACATGGACCATGAGGGCTGTGGTGGCTAATGACCTCTTCACTGACGAAAGTTTCACGGTATGCTTTTGTCTTGTTTTATTTGCAGTGTCTTTATTCCAATAGAGCTTATTTTGATAAGTCTATTCCAACAGCGTTTTACGCAGTTCATCAGTAAGAGTGTCATGAATTTTTATATTTGAAATCAATCTACTACTTTGAAGGCACTCATTTTGTTAAGTATTATGAAGACATCATTTTGTTAAGTATTATGAAGACATCATTTTGTTAAGTATTATGAAGGCATCGATTGTTAAGTATTATGAAGGCACTTTAGCGAGCAGCACTCTTCACAAAGATTCTTTGCTACGTGATCTGCAGCTAGAGTATAATCTGTGTTGCCTACTATTTAGTTCATCGAGGAGTTTTATAATGCTTCTGGATTTCTCGACACAATTGCTCTTGTTGGAAGTAAGGAGTCCAAACAGAGTGCAAGTGACATTTGAATTGACCTGCTAAAATATAAATAATCAACTGAACTTCTCATTTCGCACCATTGAATAACATTTTTGGCGAAGTCTGCAAGTAATTAAAATGGTTGGTGGCTTCGTTGGGATGTATATTTTTGTCAGTTCAAGTTAAGTTAATTTAAGATTAAAGAGTTGATGGAAGAATGTTATGAGCTTAATTTATCACAGCAGGAGGGGCTGCAAGCGTCTGAAAGCATCAAGGCTATAATTAGCAAGTTTTCAGAACAAAAATGGGCTAATTGCATCTTACCCTTTGCAAGTTATGATTGACACCATACAGGGAAGAGTGACAACCTATTTGAAATCTGAAACTGCACCCTCTTTCATAGTTGGCATGGCTAACAAGTACTATTACTCTTTCCGATTATGTGGTTAAACTATGTATTATTTTCTTATGACGAATAGATCTTGGAGTCTGGCAATTTCTATGAGGAACACTGTTTAAGGCCCCGTTTGGACATGATTTGAAATCAGGATGATTTGAAATTGAAGTTTTGTTTGGACATGCAATTTGTATTTTTTAAGTTTTATTTTTCACATAAACATAAAACCCCCACAAATTTTAAAAACCATCAAAACTTTCCCATTCTTATACAATCTTATCAAATGTGCAAATCATAGTTCATAACAAAATTAATAAGCTACTAGAAGATCTTTGTAAAAAATATAACCTCTATTAATCGAACTTTAATTCAATAAAAAGAAAAATTGAACATGAGTTGTAGAAATAAATTTAGTTGTTAAATGGTTGGTGAGAGTAAATTTTGTTATAAATATATTACCAACTTGCAGATCTTTTTTTATATTTGATATAAATAGTTGGTAAACGGTTGGTAAATATATCTGCCAACCTATGGATCTTTTTTACAAAATATACAACTTATGGGTTAAGTTTTACATTTTAAAAAAATTGAAATCATGATTTGAAATCCCAAATCATGCCTTTTTGGAGAATTTGGGATTTGAAATCATGATATGAAGGTGAAGTTGAAATTTTGTGAAAATTACATAAACAAACACTGATTTGAAATCAAAATATGAAATCATGATTTCATATCGCATGGCCAGACGCCTACTAAGTCTTTGAGTAGGTATTTGTTGTTGGCAAACACGCATGACCTTGACTAGCATTAACACTTACTGCCTCAATGAATTTTGTGAACTGTAAAAAGTTCAAATAATGGAATTTTAGTGATGGTCTAGGTAAAGACTTGAAGAAGAGGTATACTTAAAGATGTGGCATATTTTTGTGGAAGAATCAGAATCAGATGCAATTTGGGAGTGTTCTGGTAATTTTTCCTACTGACTTCTCTACAAAAAGAAAAACCAAAAAAGAGCACTGGCAGTTGTGATTTATGAACTGCCAGGAGTTGAAATAACACCATAACATCCCTCAGGTCCAAATGAGACTAAGAATGGTTGATGCTGGACAATCCTTATAAGTGGAGTTAGCTTAAGTTGTTTTTTCAATAAGGTAAGTGGGAGTTTGCTTAAGTTGTAAATGCATTTTTAGGAGTTATCTTCTTTCTATTTTATATTTACGTCTTTTATCCCTGTTTTTCGCGATAACTTTGACTCTCCATGGCACTTATTAGTCATTTAAGGGATATTCAGTCTTCTAACAAAAATGATTTCGGAGCATCTCAATTTTTTTACTTTTGAGATTTGACTTCCTTCATGAGCAAATAATTTGCTCGGTATACCGATAGCTAGAAAATTAAGAATCATTTCTGACTCACTATGACATTAATGTATCTGCATCTTTATCAAATGAAAGATTAATGTCTTTGAACGCTATATGCAGAGTGGTTCACTTTTGGTTGTTGTTGCTGTTCATTTTCGTCATTGAGAATTGCTAGCTTGATTTGAATGACTATGAAATGCAGATTGGTCATATGATCTCTTGCGGACGACCTCAATTTCATTGTCTGCCATTACCCATTTTGGGGGTATCTTTTCGACCGTGCCATGTTCATTGCTAATTTAGGCAGGGAAATAGACAGGTTATCTTCTGATCAAGTGACTAGCACGTGTGCAAGTTCCCCTTAGGCTTGATGATCTGTTAGTTTGAAGAGAAACAATTCTCACTTTTGGCTTACTTGAATGATGTTAAGGACCAAATTGAGTTAAATGATATATTCGAGAGACCTTTTTGGTCTATGTTGCTCAGATCATTCAAAATCCTTGCAGCACCGTGTCGATCCGACACGATTTGGGCGCAAGTGTGGGTGTGGAAGCCGTACCGGATTTGGTCAATCTAACTTGTGTGCTCTGACTACACCCATGGCCAATAAGTATAGGTTTATTGGATACTTGGTTTGATGTTCGGTTTATTCCCTATACATTCACATAAAGTACTAGAACACTTTGCTAGTATACAAGATAATTTTTAAATAAAATATTAAGTGTTTTACAAAAATTTATTTAAACTTGCTTTAATTCAATAACTTTAATTACTTGTCGAAGTATATACGTATATATGCCGTAATATACATTTATTGGTTGTATCTTAACACCCGTCACCATACTCCTATCCATATTCTCGAATCTCTAAGATTTAGGTGATGATGAATCTGACTTCTAGATCCGCACGTGCGTCGGGTGCCCACAGCGGTATCCGAGCAATATAGATTTTGGTCAAAGTTTGCTGCTAAGCTGTGATTTGTCCTAAAATTTGTTTCCTCCATTTATCTGGAAGTATGACCGTCTTTTTTCTTCTTTGTTTTCTCTGCTTTGATATATTTCAGTTTTCAAAAGCAACGGGCAGAATTAAAGAAGCAATTTCAAATCTTCCCGTTGCAACTGAAGATGATGATGGAGAAGAGGCTGCTGCTCTGAAAGAAAAGACACAAGCCGTGAGTGAAGAAGCCCAGACAGATAATAAGGAAGAGAGTGATCCATTTGGACTTGATGATTTGATTCCAAGCACATCAAAGAAAGATGACAAATCAAAGGGGAAGAGGGTCACCACGACTAAAGCAAGAAAGGGACAAGAAGAAGAAGAAACCAAGAGATTTCTGAGATCACAGCGAGAAGCCTTGCTTTCCTGCTTAGAAATTGCTGCTAATCGTTACAAAACCCCTGGGTAAAGTATCTATTGACAATCAAAGCTTTGTTATGTATTTCAGCTAATTAAATACTACTGATTTACCATTTCTCATAGGGCATGATTTCTTTTTGTCAGGTGCCAAACATCTATTGACATCTTAGTCAAGCATGCCTTTGATAGCGTTTCAAGGTTCACATCCCGACAGAGGGATGCTATTGAGAAACTTTGGGCTTCTGTCCGTGAACAGCAAATCCGGAGGAAGCAAGGGAAATCTGTGTCTGGGAAACTTGATGTAAATGCTTTCGAGCATCTCCAGGCAAAATATGCAAATGAGAAGATTAGCATCCGACGTGCTGTTGGAGGCAGTGGGGATAGAAAGTGTCAACAGTGGCTTGGTTGATTTGATTTCTCTAGTAATGCAATCTTTAGCAGGGCACATCTGGTTGCAGAATTAGTCATTGGTAGTTAGGATTGTATTTACTCAGAGAGTACTAAAAATTTGAGAAGTACATGAAGTCTATGGTACACTTTCAGCCTTCTTTTGTTCCCTTGTGTGTCTTAATGAAATATTTCACCTTTACATGTTAAAGTTAGTTAAACATTCCTATGATTTAGGTAACCTCCATAGTCTCGTGAGGCATTACTTATTGAAATTGTATTCAGTCGTTGCATAGAACATGACAAGTCATAATAAGAAAATGCCAATATTCAGAAGAAAAACAACAATTACTTGTTCACCGATAGACTGCAATAGCAGTAAATGCGGACTAAGATCTTTTTTGGGGGGACGAAGGTGAGAGAACCTGATTAAACACTAGGGTATGTCCGATATAGTTTTTCAATTTTCTCATGGTCGATTGATCAAATGTTTTGGAAAACATTTTCTCTAGTAGGAAAACAAGTTCCTTCCTTAGTAGTAGGAAAAATAAATTCCATATTGATTGTCTAGCCTAAGGATAGTCAGTGGGCCGGGTCGGTCCGGTCCCGCCCCGGTCCCGCCCCGACCCCGTTATGTAAAAAAAAAAAATACTGTACCGGGACGGGACATGGTCTGGTCCCGCTCGAACCCAATCCGCCCCCATTTCGGTCCTGCCCCGATCCCGCCCGATCCCTCCCCTTTGCACAAAATAATTGTTGCACCAATGACCATTTTATATTTTGGCCGTTGTGCAACGGCCATTTTTTGCCTCCCCCTCCCCCAACCCCCCCCCCATCTATCCCCTTAATATTTATTTTTAACCCCTAAGTTATTATATTTACACTTTTATCCATTTTTTCAACTATAAATACCTCATTTTCTCTTCATCTTTCTCACAAATCTTCCTATAATCTCTCAATCTATCTCTCTACATTGTCTACTAAATATTCAGTTTTATTTATTCATTTGGGAGTGAAGTTGGCAACTAGCTTGAGGATCTTTCATCGAGCAAAGTTTCAATTTACAACCTCTCGATTATACGTCGACATTACGTCGGCGTTTGGTACATTCGTTCCTTCACTAATTATTATTGTTTCTTTATTTTATTTAGCACACTTAATTTCATTATCTTTAACTATTTATTAGCATAATTAAAATGGAATGACTTAAATGTATGTTTAAGGGTAAGGGTAAGGGTAAGGCTTCCTCTAGTAGGGGTAACAAGGGAAGGGATACTTCTTCTAGTCATCCTATTCCTAGACAGGATGATTTTGTTGATACTGAACATTTTCCTGCAATACTATTAGATTTAGACGAGGAGCTATTTTCTGAAACTCAACAAGATTTTAATTTAGAAGATGATCTAGATGACACACCGACTAATATAGATGACACACCCACTAGTGCACCTCCAACTGTAATGCCTCTTATTCCCCCTAGTATGAGATGAGGTCCAGCCAAACGACCATTAAAATCAGATGCATGAATTTTTTTTGATAGGGACATAGACAATTAAGTAGCTAGATGTAGAATTTGTAAAGATGTTTTTAAATTTAAAACTGAAAAAGGTTAGGGTGGGACGGGGGTTTAATGAGACACATAGAAAGGGATCACCCAGCTAGGTTTGCCCAATACAAAGCTGAAAAACCGGGTGCACAAACGCCCTCTCCATCAGAACAAGGTTCACATACCGTTCCGGACCAAGTACATGGTCAAATTAACCCCACGACGGGGGGAATTGTAGGCCATAATTACAATAAACATAGAGACATGGAAGCAATAGCAAAATTAGTTGTTGTGGAGGGTTTGCCTTTTTCATTTCCTTCATCTCCTGGTTTTATTCATTACATTAGAGAAATGTATAATCCTGCTTTTACCAATGTTCCTAGATCAACTGTTAAGAGAGATGTATTTAAATTTGCACATGAATATCAACAGTATTTACGTTATTCATTATATCATTTTAATGACAAAGTAGCTATCACTTCTGATATAGGCCGTAGTACTAACGACCATGATTATTTAACGGTAACCTGTCATTGGATAAATTATAAATGGTCTATGCAAAAAAGTATCTTAGCATATAGATATAAATATGATAGGCACACTTGTACTTTTATTGCAGAAAATATTTATCAAGTGTGCGATTATTACGGAATAACTGATAAAATTATGAATATTACATTAGATAACGCTTCTTCTAATAATTATGCTATTACAATTTTAAAAAATAGTTTAACTCCATCTTTTCCAAATCATTTTCATATAAAATGTGTGTGTCATATATATAACTTAGTTGTAAAGGATCTATCACTTTTTGAAGACATTCTTAGTAAAATACAATTTGCTATAAACTTTATTTTTAAAAATAATAGAATACAACGAAAAAAAGATTATAAAAAAGCTTGTCACAATTGCCAACTACCTTATAGAAAAATTCCCGAAGAAGTACCCACTAGGTGGAATTTTTTGTACGAGCAACTACTTGTTACTTATGACTATAGAAGACCTATAACTTTATTTTTTAACGTCCATAATCAAAATCCAACTGATATGGTTGTAGATAACCATTGGGAAAAAATTCCCGAACTTATTGTATTTCTAGAGAAATTTTTTCAAGCAACAAAAGAATTTTTCAGTATATATTATCCTATTATTTAAACTATGTTGTTTTATATAGCTCTAATATTTTTATTACTTAATGAATATATGGATAAATCAGATTATAAAGCAGCTATTAAAAAAATGCTTATCAAAATAAAAAAATATTTTATTCCTATTCCCACTATTTATATTATTGGTGTTGTATTAAATCCGACTATTAAAATAGACGTATCTAAATCACTTATTGAAACTATTTATGATTGTATAGCAGTACTACCACCTCCAACTCCCAAAAATTCAAATGACCCACCACCTATTGAACTAACTAAAGTAGAAGTGTTGTCTAGCATAGAAGACGAATGTAAAAAAATATATAAGTATTACCAACAAGAATAGCAACCAATCGGCTTCCATACATTCTTCTTCTTCTTCTTCAATACAACCTTATAAAAGACATGTTGTTTCTGCGGCTGGTATTGAAAGCCTCAGAAATAAAATGTGTGGTGGTAACACTACTAACCAAATTAGCGAGTTTGATATTTTTGTTTTGCAGTGTAGTATACCGTACCAAGCAGTTGTCAATGAAGAATGACGTGAAGACTTGCTGAAATACTGGAGAGGGAATGAGAAGACCTTTCCGACACTTTCAATGATGGACTGAGATGTTTTGAATATTCAAGTGTCATCAACAACGTCTGAAAGCGCTTTTTCTGCAGACATATATCAAATATAAGAGCACAAACACTCATTAGTCGGAGACAGCTTGGAGATTGCAGTATTATTCAGAGATTGGATACGAGCGGAGCGGAGAAGTTGTAGTCAACCATAGATCAACGAAGAAGAAGACGAAAACTACAATGACATCTTATCCGAAGGTGGTGGAAGCGACGTGGAGCAATTTGACTAACAAATACCAATTCCAACCGAAGAACCACAGGAAATTATAAAGAAACTAAACCATGTTTTTTTTCAGAATGTAATTTCTTTAATTGCAATTTTACTATGTCATTTGCAACTTTTAAACAACACAAAGTTGCAATTTTGACAATTGTATTTGTATTACAAAAAAATCATATTTCTAGTAAATAATATAAGAGGCACAAAAACAGCATTGTGATATTTTTATTACACTATCTTGTTCAATTATTGAGTTGTTTATATATATGTTATTTTTTTAATTAAGTGCAAAAAAAAAGAGGAAAATCCCGCCCCCGACCCGATCCTGGCTCGCCCCGGCTCGCTAGGACAACTACCCTTTTCTGACGGGACCAGAACCGGGACGGGACATCGGCGAATTCCGCCAGTCCTGCTGTGTACCGATCCCCCCCCCCCGTCCCGCCCCGCCCCAATCCCGCCAAGCCCGCCCCGTTGGCCACCCCTAGTCTAGCCCACCTCTCAACATACTTTATCTTCGCCCCCACCCCGTAACCGCCACCCCACACCCCACCTTCCATAATTTTTGTGTAGATTATATACAAAGATTTTCCGCTTACATACCGAACACAAGAAAATAAGTAACAAACCTACTTATTCCCATGATTTTTTTCAAAGAAACATTTCCTTCTTACCAAACACACCCTAAAAAGAAAATCCTTTCTATAGGAATGACACTTTACTAATTGAGGGGATGAAAAATTATTTTAAACATTAAAAAAGCTATAAAATGTGAATTCTAGTAATTTTATGTAATTTATTTATATGTAAAATGATTTTATAAAGTGAAAAAAATTGATTCGAATTTACACTGAAATTAGACGATCAACTGTCACAATAGGACATTGTGACCAAGTTTTGAGAAAATGCATTCTAGTCCTCCAATTTCTTAAGTAATTAACTCTAGTTTTATAAAAATTACAAGTCCTCCCTTAAGTTATGTTAGTTATCTTATAGCCCCCTGAGTACTAAGAAATGTAATCCAGTGCCAGGGTATTTATATCCTACATTGTTCCATTAGTGAAATACATATATCAAAATTTAACTTCTCTTTTCTTCTTTCCTTTTCCAAATTAAGATCGCTTCACTAGTAATAAGAGCAACCCTCTTGTTACAAATGGCATCAGAGCCAACTGGGTCGACGACGTCACCACCGAAAACACTAGATATATACGAAGAAATGCGTGCTCTGAGAGCTCAACTGTCGTCCTTCATCGACAGCACCGACAAAAGATTGGAAACCTTAGAATTCAACCAGTTACAGTTCCAATCACAAATGGATGAGTCGAGAGAAACAAACAAGAAATTGGAGCTATTTCTATCGAAAATGCAACCTCCGACGAACTCAACTCCTCCAGGGAGTTCGATTCCAACTTCTCCAGCGACCCTACGAGCAACGGTTAGCCTAAGGATGGCACCGGAAGGAACACCACATCAGTCCAACCAAAATGAATAAGGACAGTACTTAGGTAATAAATCGCCTATACATAATACTCAAGCCATATACACACCCTCAACCTTTTCGACGGGGAGGGGTTTCACATTTTCCGTAGCTCTACTTTTCTCAAGTCCACCACTTTATCAAAACCCTATTTTTTTCCATGAGAACCACAGTTCCAACCAGTCCCGTAGTCAGTAGCCATGATACAACCAACAATAACAGAACCCTTAAACCCAAGATAAATTTCCCTGAATTTGATGGGAATAACCCGAGAAGTTGGCTTAGAAAATGTGAGAAATTCTTCAAGTTGTATAACATCCCTAAGTAAGAAAAATTGAGCTATGCATCAGTTCACATTGGAAAGAGAGATGATGTATGGTTTTACAGTTACATCGTGAACCACAGAGGAGTAATGGCATGGCCAAAGTTTTGTGTTGAAGTGTGTAGGAGATTTGGTAACATCAGACCTCAAGATATTGTCGATGAGTTTAATAAAATTATGCAGACCGGTACTGTTGATCAGTACCAGGACAGATTTGATGAGCTCACTGGTTATATGACTATTATCAACCCTTTACTCAATGAAGCCCATTATGTAGCCAGTTTCATTAGTGGATTGAAACCTGAGCTAAAGCCCCTAGTGAAGATGACTAATCCTAGTACAGTGTTAGATTCTTATGAAACTGCTAAACTGTATGAGGAGTCTTTTAGAGCTCTCATACCTTTTAGCCCCCATAGAAACCTTAAGAACTATAACCCAAAACCCTTAACCATCACCTACCCCAGAAATGTACAAACTACAACCACCAAACACCCCACTACATCTGTTAACCAGCAGCCACTCAAGATAACATACCCTACCCATAAAACACAAAACAGGGCACCAAATAAACCAAACACCCTTCCACCTAACCTAGATGCACTCAAAGAACAAGGTTTGTGCTATAAATGCAAGGAGAAATATTTCCCTGGGCATCAATGTAGAACAAGAGTAGTTAACACCATAGAAGGAGTACAATGAGAAAAAATGGAGGCCCAAGAGGTGTTTATGGATGTAGCTGAGACATTGGAAGAACCAGAAGAGGAACAAGCTGAAATTTCAGTAAATGCACTTCTAGGCTTAAGCTCTTCCAAAGGAAAATTTTCCACTATCAAAATTATAGGGTATGCTAATAAGATACCTATGACAATTTTGATAGATAGTGGTTCCGCCCCGATCCTTCATTGATCCACACATTGTTAAGAGGCTAAGAATGTCCATGCAACCCATGATGAAGCCTATGAGAGTAATTGTAGCTAATGGACAAGAAATGAGTTGTCAACTTGAAAACCCTCCCTTTGGATGGAAATGCATAATGAACCCTTCAATTTCAAGTTCATAATATTGAAGGTGGGGGGATGTGATATGATACTAGTATGGATTAGATAGATAAGGTGGCTCCAGTGATTTTGCATACCAGACCCTATAACATAAGTTTCATGTCTGAAGGAAGAATGATCACATTGTATGGGGAGAATGAGGACCATGGAGTGTCCATAGTAAACTCTGAGGAGCTGAGAAGAATGCTACAATGTGGCAATTGTGAAGTAATAACTGAACTATCCCTAATTCAACCAGGGATAGTAGTCAAGGAAAAACAGGCAGTGTATCCTGCCATTGATAAGTTGTTGAAAAAATATCATATCATTTTTCAAGAACCTAATGGGTTGCCACCAAAAAGAGAGTGTGATCATAGAATCAACCTTATTCCTGGAGCTCAACCTTTTAACTTAAGGCCCAACATGACTCTTAAGATCAAAATAATACTATTGAGTCTATCATTGCAGAAATGATCAAGGCTACTACTGTTGTACCCAGTCAGTCAGCTTTTGCATCACCTGCACACTTAGTTAAAAAGAAAGACGCTACATGGAGATTGTGTGTAGACTATAGGAGGTTAAACAATCTGACTATGAAGAACAAGTATCCCATCCCTATGATAGATGACCTATTATATGAACTGTTTGGGGCAAATGTGTTTTCTAAGGCTGACCTAAGGTCTGTGTACCATCAGGTGAGAATGAAATAAGGAGAAGGGCACACGACTGCATTTAGAACACACCATGGACTCTGGGAGTTCAAAGTAATGTCTTTTGGTCTAACCAATTCCCCTGCAACCTTTCAATCCCTTATGAACTGTGTCTTTAAATAACAACTAAGAAAATTCATCTTAGTGTTCTTTGATGACATATTGATATATAATCAAACTATGGATGATCACCTTGTACATCTGGAAATTGTTCTAAATTTACTGAAGAAAAACCAATTGTTTGCCAAGCAAGGCAAATGTGAATTTTGACAACCTCAAGTGGAGTACTTAGGGCACATTATAATTGACAAGGGAGTGAGCACTAATCCCAACAAAGTTGCTGCCATGTTAGATTGTCCTAGTCCAAAAACTATAAAGAAATTGAGAGGCTTCTTAGGCCTAACAGGGTACTATAGAAAGTTTGTGAAACATTATGCTCACATTAGCAAACCCCTGACCAATTTATTAAAAAGGGAGAATTCTTGTGGAATCATGAAGCCGAAATACCTTTTAACAAGCTTAAGGTAGCCATGTCCATCACCCTTGTACTGGCATTCCCTGACTTCACTAAGCCTTTTGCATCAGAAGTTGATGCATGTAACACTGGTATTGGTGATGTGTTGATGCAAGAAAAGATGCCCTTGGCTTTTATGAGTCAGGATCTGAGTAAAAGACACTAGAGAATGTCCACTTATGAGAAAGAGTTAATAGCACTGCTGCAAGCTGTTGATAGGTGGAGGCATTACTTACACACACACCATTTCATAATAAAGACTGACCACTTCAGTCTAAAGTTCTTACAAGATTAGAAAATAACTATTTCCTCACAACATAAGGGCCTGACCAAGCTGATGGGATTAAGTTTTGAGATCCAGTATATAAAGGGAGTAGAAAATATGGTTGTTGATGCATTATCTAGGAAGGGTACCTTAAAAAAGGAAGCTGATTACACACAATGCTCAGTGATAACACAAATACAACCCAAATGGATTGAGGAAATTCTGGACAGTTATAAGGGTGACCCAGAAGTGTTACAAATAATCACCTCTCTTAGTGCCAACCCTAACCCTGAACTTAACATCTCCCTACAACAATGTGTGTTGAGATACAAAGGGAAGGCTTATTGGGGAAAAATGGGTCTCTAAGGCATTAATTGATTCAGGCAATACACAATTCAGGATTGGGTGGACATTCAGGAGTCTGGGCTACCTACCAAAGGCTTAAGGCAGTATTCGATTCGCATGCCATGATTGACCAGGTGAAAGTTGTAGTGTAGGTATGTGATGTATGTCAAAGATGCAAGGATGAACAAGTTGCATATTCAGGCTTATTACAGCCTCTACCTATCCCTGAAAGAACATGAGAACATATCTCAATGGATTTTATTGAAGGACTCCTTAAATATGAATAAAGGGACACTGTGCTTGTGGTTGTTGATAGATACAACAAATATGGACACTTCATTGCCATTGTTCACCCATTCACTACCTTCCAAATAGCTAGGATATTCCTAGACCATATTTACAAGCTACATGGATTACCCAAGAGCATTGTGTCTGATAGAGACATGGTAACAGTTTTTGGAAGGAGCTGTTTAAACTTCTACAAGTCCAACTCTGTTATAGCTCAGCCTACCACCCACAAACAGATGGCCAAACTGAGAGGCTCAACAGATGCCTAGAAAACTACTTGAGATGCATGAGTGACCATAAACCTAAGGACTGACACAAATAGCTCTCACAAGCAGAGTTCTGGTACAATAGTAACTATCATACATCCTTGAAAATGATCCCTTTTCAAAGTGATGTATGGTTATGATCCTCCACAGTTGACTTTTGAACTCATTGGACCAATAAAAAATAGGGATTATAGATCAGATGCTCCAGGAAAGACAACTAATAGCCAAAGTGTTGAAGAATAATCTGACTAAGGCACAAAACAGGATGAAAACCAATGCTGACAAGAAAAGAATAGAAAGAGAGTTCAAGGTGGGAGATTGGGTGTTTTTGAAGCTACAACCCTATAGACAGACATCCATAGACATAATAAAGAGTCTCAAGTTAGCATCAAAGTTCTATGGTCCTTATCAAATAACCCAAAAAATGGGACTAGTGGCATACAAGTTAGCCTTACCAGCCACAGTCAAGATACATCCAGTTTTCCATATCTCTCAACTCAATAAGAGAATATGAGACCATGTTATACCCTCAATTGATTCTCCTTTTTGTTCACCAGAAGGTCAGATACTAGTAGAACCAGTGGCAGTGCTGGATAACAGGATAATCAAGAAAGGAAACAGAGCTACCACTCAAGTTCTGATCTAATGGGCCAATTTGTTACATGAGGAGACTACTTGGGAAGATTATCAGTTTATGAAATCACAGTTTCCAGACATAGCTAAGTTCTGGAGACACAAGCTTATTCTCAAGGAGGGTGGAGTGTCACAATAGGACATTGTGACCAAGTTTTGAGAAAATGCATTCTAGTCCTCCAATTTCTTAAGTAGTTAACTCTAATTTTATAATAATTACAAGTCCTCCCTTAAGTTATGTTAGTTATCTTATAGCCCCCTGAGTACCAAAAAATGTAATCCAGTGCCAGGGTATTTATATCCTACACTGTTCCATTAATGAAATACATATATCATAATTTAACTTCTCTTTTGTTTTTTCCTTTTCCAAATTCAGATCTCTTCACTAGTAACAAGTGCAACCCTCTTGTTACACCAAACCTCCTATAAATCCTGCCATTTTCTTTGGGACGAATAAAAAAATTGGGGGACCATGGGGCAGAACTCAAAATTCCAAAGAAGTTGACAAAGCAAAATGCAGAAGTTGGGAAAAATGTGTAAAGCTCACAACTAGATGGGTTGCCATTGCAAAAAGACCAAACTGAAACCATAAACCCTAATACACAAACACCCGCCTCTCCCTATAAAATAAATCTGCTAAACCCTGCTCATACACTTTCATCCAAAGGTATGTTATGTTCTTCACTTTTCCTGCATTTCATAAACCCCATTACTTAGAATAAGCACATATCGAAGGCTTCATAGTTAGAATTTTAATAAACCATTGTGGAGCTCAAAACTTGTGCTATATCTAAATTTTCATATAACTAATCCATTTATTGGTGTCCTCTTGATATGCAACTCCTGCAATTAGTCATGAGGATTTGTTATGTGATGTACATCTTTTTATACTTTACTTTATCTGAATTTGTTTTTTATGGCACTGTAGTAAGTGTGTTAAAATTTTAATTCAATGGATGTTGAGTAACAATCCACCCACTACATCTTTGTGGGGGAACACTTGGTTAAATTGTATATTTCTATAAATTTGTATACATGTTGAGCCAAAGAATCCCACTGATCACTCTATATTTATCCCTGCTTTGTGTTTTTTTTCCTTTTTTCCCCAAAGTATGCTCTTTTATGATGTTCTAATGGAAAATGTGGGAACTTAACCAGCCTATGATAAAAACAAACAAACAACATACTCAGTGTAATCTCACAAGTTGACAAGTGGGGTCTGGGGAGTAGTGTACGCATACCTTACTCCTGTTTTGGGAGTTCAGAGGTAGAGAGGTTGTTTCTGATAGACCCTCGGCCTATGATGTTTTGTTATTATCAGTGAACAATCTTATGATTGATGTAGTGGTAAATGTTGTAGAAAAAATGAGCATGGCTGACATCTAGTTTATTAAACAGTTAATGATTGATAGAACTTGTAGGTCTGCTATCTTTTCCTTGTTAGAAGTGTGTATAATCTTGTAGTCCTCTTTTTCGTTAATGATTTGAAAAAAACATCTGTTTTAGATAATTATATTACTTGCAAGTTAATTTAAATAAGATAGTGTATTGGCTCTGGATATAAGAAATGTTAGTTGAAGGGTATGCAAAAGAAAGAAATTTAGGGGATTTAAGTATTATGTTTAGATTATATGTCCTTACTCGAGGATAAGATTGTAGAAAAGATTGTAATTCATTAAGCTATTTCTTTTCTCCTTTGTTCGGACAGTTTGTTCCTCTTATTATATATCATTCTTTTTACCTTTGTTTTATTATCATGTAAGGTTATATTAGGATCTCCAATTTTGTCATGCAAAATTCTCTTTTAGCTTGTATTTACTGGTGTGTGCATGTTATAATGCAGGTTTAGAAGTAACAATGACAAAAAATCCAAAGGTTTTCTTTGACATATTGATTGGCAAGGCGAAAGCTGGGAGAGTTGTGATGGAACTGTTTAAAGATAAGACACCTAAAACTGCTGAAAACTTTCGAGCTCTCTGCACGGGTGAAAAGGGGATTGGGCAGTTAGGGAAACCATTACATTACAAGGGTTCGGGGTTTCATCGTATCATTCCAAACTTCATGTGCCAGGGTGGAGATTTCACTCGAGGAAATGGGACTGGAGGAGAATCGATATATGGTACAAAATTTGCTGATGAGAACTTCAGTATGATGCATACTACGCATGGCCTTCTTTCAATGGCAAATTCTGGACCAAATACCAATGGATCTCAGTTCTTTATCACCACAGTAGCAACACCTTGGCTTGATGGTAAACACGTTGTGTTTGGGAAGGTTGTAGATGGGTGTAGTGTTGTTCAAGAAATGGAAAATGTGGGCTCAGATAGTGGGAAAACATCATGCCCTGTCTTAATTGAAGATTGTGGGGAGCTAAAGGAGAACTAATCGTGGAGATAATGTAGTTGAGCAACATGTTATGGTACCGGAGCTTTCCTCATGTAGGCTAAAATCTTAGGCATGCTTTTCTTTTGTATAAGCAGCTAGTATTTGTAAAGAATTGCTATGTTATGTAGTTCTATTGAATAATTGGTGCAATGATGTTGTGATACACGCTTAATTGTAAATCCCTTTTTACACTTGGGATGATAATCTTGATTGGGGTTTAATAAAAGGGTAGGAAGTGTATCCAAGGGTTTGAAATCCAGAATGCAGAAAACTTCTACCTTTGCTGTCCAAATGTTATATATATGTGCATAGTTACGGATTTAAAATTTTCACTAAGGGTGTCAATATAAAGAAACAAACCCACAAAGAAGTCAAAGTGAGTCAATGTATAGTATACATAAAAACATTTTTTTTTATCCAGATACATTGTAATTTTTCGACCAAGGGGTCGACACCCCTTGGATGCATTCTGCCACAATAATGTGCAATCCATATAGTTTGTTTACTTGCTTCTACGTATATTGTTCGTTTGATCTAAGGAACATGCAGCAAACTTTTTATCCATATAGTTTGTTTACTTGCTTCTACGTATATTTGTTTGTTTGATCTAGGAGCATACAATTGATATTACAATTATTTAAACAATTGCATAAAACTTAAAGAGGAGATTCACAAGAAAAAATGTTCTTATTCAAAAATATGATCCAAGATTCACTTCAGCAAATCCTGAATTGTACGCTCTGTTTCTTCCAAGTACTAGGTAATGTAAAAATGCCAAGACAACAATATAAAGTCACATTGACTGTCCAAAAAAGGAATGATTATCAGCAATCTTGCAGTGAAGCTCAAAAGAAAAGCTTGAACTTGTCTTCAAATGAAACATTCCCGCGATACCCAAAATTTTCTCCATTGACAATATAATACAGCAAAGGCTGCATTTTTACAAGCATTCTTTTTATTCAATCCTACTCGTCATCAATCAGTTGAGTATCTTCATCTTCCCACCTTGGTGGCCTAACTACTAAAAGCACCATTCCCAAGCTTTCTTCAACCCCCGCTTCCTTCAATGTCAACCCTCTTTCCACTTTCAATCCCTCATCGTTACTCCCATTGCCACCACCAAGCACCAAGTAAAACCCGTCATCCATCGCAACTTCCTTCCTTCCCCTATCCGCCACCACCAAAACCGGCTCTTCCTTATACTTCCTCTTCTCCTTCCACGGCAACAACTTCCCACTCTTAAACGACACTGCAACTCCACCTCTCTCTAATCCCGCTATTGGTTGCCATCCAGGAAAAACCACCCATCTCCTCCAATCCTTCTCTGCCTCCACGACTCCAAAATCCCCGACCCCACCACACTCCCACGGGGCCGCCTCCACCTCAAACTCCCTCGCCTCCGCCTTGCAAACAGGTAAAACAACGACTATACTCGACTCTGCTACCTCCCCTAACTTCATCCTCACTAAAGGTACAGTCACCCCATTATCAATTACACTCTCCTTAGCTACCCCTTTCCCTTCTATCTCCTCTACAAGCAAAGTTCTCGCATTTTCAGACTCGACTACTTCTAAAGCTTTCTCCATCGCCACCATCCTCAACTCCTCAGCACCAGCAGCAGCATGCTCGATAGCTAACCTAAAAAACAAGAAAGCCAAACAATCACCAGGCAAATCACCATTAAACTTATCCCAACCATAATCCACACGTCTACGCGGATAATCCTTCATTGCCCTAGCTAAATCTTGAGCTTGCTTCGCGTCAAACGCATTCCTCACCATAAAACTAGCAGCATCAGCTCTTTGCCTAGCACTTAACAACCTTATTTCATACAACAACTCCGCACCCCCAGAGTCGAAAAACGACAACGTTTCTTGATCCAATTTCGACTCAATAAGCGATTCACGAACTTGAGCACCAACTACAAGTCTATTCTGCTCAACCCCAGAAATCCCAGTGATTTCTTCAAGGGTAGAAGGGGTAAAACCTTCACTAGTTAATGAAGGGATTAAAGGGGCATATTCATACCAAAGGCCAAGGCGATTTTGAAGAACTTCAAGCTTGGAGTTGGTGTCAAGATTGCGGAATTTAGGTGGGAGAGGAGAAGGGGGTGGTCGAAATGGTTGATAAAGATGTTGTTGTTGTTGTGGTGATTTTGAGAATTGAGGTTGTTTTCTTTCACCTGAAGAAGGTGGCATCATTAGTGATGTTATTGTTATGGGATTTGGTTTGTGGGTTATGGAGGGTGGTGGGTGGTGGGGGGTAGGGAGGAATGGGGTGGAGAGAGATAAGAGTTTTGGGGAGTGAACTGTGAGGGAAAACATGGTTGAGGTCTGTGGATAAGTGTCAAGATTGAAGAAGAAGAAGAAGAAGTTGTATTAAGAGAAACTACCTTATCTTCATTTCTTTGTTTTTTGATAGTATTTTTGAGGGAAGGGAAGATGGATCTGTAAATGGACCGTCTTTATTTGAGTTGTAGATATTTTTGTTTTGGGCTTTCTTCTGGACATCCAATGTTTTCTAATTTGGTTGGGTATGGGCCTGTTTATTATAGAGCCCAATAGCAAAGTTGAACCACGAACCTTGTAATCCAGATACGAGGTTCTTTTGGGCCTGTGGAGAACTCTGAGTCATTCGCACAAATGTCCCTATTTCGGGGTGGTTTTTAATTTTTGCCCCTTAAATTTGTGTTCTTTAATTTTTTCCCTTCATCATTTTTTGGGCCGGCATAATTAGGATTTCACAAAACATAGTTAGTGTTTAGCTTCGGCATATGTATCATAAAACTCACAAATTATGTCAGAGAATGCATAACTTTCAACACCCAACATAATCTGAAAAAAGTCATAATTTCAGATTTTGGCAGGCATAGTTAGCGTTTAACTTCGGCATATATATCATAATACACATACAAATTATGCCGAATTAGGCATAATTTTCAACACTCAACATAATGTGAAAAAGTACTACAAAACTACGCACATAACTTAATTCCTACATAATTTTTGCCGAACGATACAATTTTAATTTTCGAAGATAAAAATGTTACATAAACTATGCCTTGCGAAAAAGGCCTAGATATTTTCATAAAATAAATAGTAGGGGGGAAATTAAAGACCATAGGTATGAAGGGAAAAAATAAAGACCAATGAGTTTGAAGGAAATCTTCGCAAAAAAAAGTCTAGGGTTTCTCACTTGCTTGGGTTTAGGCCTGTTTATTAGCCCAATAGCAAAGTTGAACCACGAACCTTGTAATCCAGCCACAAGGTGTTTTTTTGGGCCCGTGGAGAACTTTGCGCTTAGATAAACTGAGGTGTATCTAATTTTTCGGTGGCTCGTTCAGAGGTTTTTCCTTTTGTTCCCTGTTTTGTCTTTGGGATATTTGCACATATTTTCATGCCAATGTTTAAATTTTCTTTCTTGTTTAAGAAATTTATACAGAAATAGTTTCGCGACATAATTTTGATACATAAGTTTTGTCGAAATGGCAAGACTTGCTTTATTTATGCCGCACGAGACATAACTTTGGTATAAATTGTTTGCAAAGTTCTAATGGATGCCATGTTCACAAGATATGAGGGGTTGGAATAACTTGTAAAAATTATTTACAAGTTTTGCCGAATCGACATTGTTTATAATTTTTTTTATCGAATTGATTAGACTTTCTAATATCTTAATTCTACATATATTTATTAAATTATTGATGAAATACATAGACAAACAATTAAGCTTATTCTTTTAACTTTTCAAGTACACTTCTTTCCGAGCTATAAAACATTATTCCCTAAGGAAATTATTACTCAATATTTTTTGTCATCACATCAGTTCATAGTGTTAATATATGTAATAATATCACAGGTGTAATGTAGTCATTTCACTGTTTTCAGGGAATTAGTTAGTTTGTGAAAGTTAGTTAACTACTTCTATAAGTTGGTTAAGCTTGTTTAACTAACTAATACTAGATGATTAGTAGTATATGGATATAAATATAAATATCCATCTCATCTCTGTAGATTCATAACTTTGATGAATAAGAATATAAGCTTCCTTCTCTTTCTCTTCAACTTCATCTTCTTAGACTATCATCTTCCTCAATATCAATCTTTGAACATTGTACACTGAATTACAACATGGTATCAGAGCTTTGAAATTGAAATCTAAAGTTTTTAGTAACTATTTTCGCTAAAATCTAATTTCTTGGTCTGCCAAAATTGTTCTTGATAATATCTACGATTTCTGCAATTCAATCGAGTCTAATGGGTACTTCAGCTACACAAGCTAATGCTTCGATTAAAAATGGATTGAATGCACACATAGATTCAAATCTCAACAATGGATTGAAAAATGGGTCGAATCAAGGACCAACAATCGATTACAATCAACTTTTTTTCTTGCACTCTTATGATGTCAGTGAGATACAAATAATTACATTCCAATTGACGGATATCGAAAAGTATTCTTTGTGGCTAAGATCAATAAAGCTTCCTCTGCATGGTAGAAATAAATTAGAGTTAGTTTATGGAACATGCAACAAAGAAAAATATCCAGAATTGTTATGGGAACACTGAAAAGGGTATATGCTATAGTGTTATCCTGGTTAATGAACTTTGTATCGAAAAATTTACTTGGGGGTATAGTGTATGCAACTGAAGCTCAGGTTATATGGTCTGATTGACAAGAAAAGTTTAATAAAGTGGATGATTCTAGTACCTTTAATGTGAATAAAGAAATAGCCACATTAATTCAAGGTAGTGCATATGTTTCTGTATATTTCTCAAGACTCAAAATATTATGGAAAGAATTTGAGGCTTTAGTACCAGCCTCTACTTGCAATTGTGAAAAATCCAAAGAATTCATAGTACATTTGCATAAACTACGCTTATTTCAAATTTTTATAAGCTTAATGAGACATATAGTTAGGAAAGAAGCCAGATCTTGATGAAAAATTCATTATCATCTTTAAATCAAGCATACTCTATGATTGTGAGTGATGAAAATCAAAAAGTGTTGCTGCCACTGCTGGTATTCTTGGAAACCATTTAATGCCAAACTTAGAAAACTTTGAAGGTGCAACGTATTCAAAAGGGAAAGGTTCTAATTCTAATAGATATCAAGGGGGGTATCAAGGAGGAAGACAAAATTAGAATCAAGGAAATTCTGGTTACAAATATCAAGGAGGAAATTCAAAGTTCAAAAGAAACTATAATCTATATTGTGAATTATGTAAGATCAAAGGCTCACATAATACTGAATCTATTGGAAATTAGCCTTTGGCGGGAGTTGCGACCGACCAACTTTAACGGCTTAAACACTAGTGTTACGCATATTGGAGAATTCGGTTCTTCACACATGCATGATCTACTAAGTACGTAGATAACCGTAGGGCCAAGAATCATCAAATTTCATTGAGAAATGAAAGAGATATTGGTTCACGAAGTAAGGTGTTTGAAGCATGAAAAGTGTGGTATTGTGTTCAATTCTCCCTCATCGGCAGAGGAAGAAAGAATTGTTGTGTATATAAGACTCGAAATTGGTTTGGGGTTTGGGACCCCAAGGGGTATCCCATGTGTTTAAAGGAGGGAGGACCTAGATGTGCTTCGGTTCGAGGAACGACCACACGCGCGCCGCCCGTCCGGTCCGATTCCGAGTTCACGGGCCACGGGCTGTGGGTCTTCTGATATTATCTTTTTGGGCCAGAGGACTTTTCCAGAAGTACAGTTTGATCTCAGAAGTTTCCAGATGTACAGTTCGGACCAGAATTCTTTCAGATGTACAGTTTGGTCCCTGAAGTTTCCAGAACGTCAGAATTTGGACAGTCAAAGCAGAAACGCCAAGCACTCAATTCAGCCATTTATTTTGGCTGAATTACTCCTCCTATAATGGCCAAATCCGTTGGTCTTTCACCATTTATGTTGGTGACTTTACTACCTCTATAATGGCCATTATTTGGTTATTATGGAGGCAGTTTTTCAGTCCCCTCCCTCACCTATATAAACACCCCCTTACACCATTGTTGTGGAAGAGATATGACTACTAAGAACAGTTCATACAATACACGAAAATACACAACCAAAACAGTTTTCTTCCTACAACTTCCAAGCATCATTTCGTTACTCAATATTCTTCACGGTAGCATTTGAGTTTCCTTTGCTCAAGTGTTCCATTCTTTGTTTTATCTTGGGAGACAAATTGTCCAGGACGTATAAAGGATACATACGGGGCAATATTGTCTTAAGGACAGAGTGCCACACTCGACTCAGCAAAAACAGTTTCTATTTTTCCGTCTTCAATAAAATTGTAATTTCAGTTTTGTGGTCCTATTGTAATTTTCAGATTTCTACCTGAATTATTGAATCTTTGTTTATCCTTTCGAATACTTGTAATAGTAATATAATTCCCGTACTGATTTATAAAGTACCATAGAGCAAAAACTCCCAACAACTTAAGACAATATTGTATTGTATTACTATTATTGTTCGAAAGATGTCGGTCAAAAGTTATGTGACCAAATCTGGATATGGCAATGGTTTTCTGGTAGAAGAGAGTGATGATGATGAACGTGTTCATGGTGTCACCGCTACCAAGCGCGGTGGGAACAAGCGCTCTCGAGAGCACGAGGATGTCAAGCGGGACAAGAGGAGAAGGCGAAGATGTTATTCTATCTTGCAGCAGAAGGCCTATATCTGTCCCAGACAAAAGATCCGAATAATGGTGAGAAGGAAATGGACACTCAGTCTGATGAAGTGACTGAAGTGAGCCAGAATCCGAAATTGGGATAAGTATTTTTCTTACTTGTCAAGAATAAAGATTAAATGATAAGTATTTTTCTTACTTGTCAAGAATAAAGATTAAATGAGGTCTGATTAAAAATGGATTAAAGTAAGGAGGAATATGAAAATAATTTATATTCCTTACGTTTTAACAAATCAGAAGTTTAATCTCATCTTCTTTTCCGTTTAAAGATTGGATTTTGTAAACGACTTAAGAAGATCCGTTCTTTTAAGTGTAATTATTAAAGTGTGTAAAGTATGTTCGCACATATGAGGGAGAAAGATCCACTGACTGTGCGAAAACTGTTACCACACTTAAGTAAGCGCCAAGAATTATCTGGGCACCAATCATAACGGAAGAAGTCTAAAAGCTAAAGACGTTGAGCTGTCATATTATTTGGCCAGAAGATCCTTCATAGGATGATATTGGACACTCAGTCATACAAAGCCTCCGGGCGACTGGAGTTGGCCAAAATTTCTTTGATATGATGATATTGGACACTCAGTCATATAAAACCTCCGGGCGACTGGAGTGGGGCCAGAATTCATTTCATAGGAAAAGTAATGGACACCGAGTAAGGTGGGCCAGAGTTTCCAGGTCTGAAATGATCTGAAGGCCTAAAGAAAGGCAGAAAAGAAAATTGGACACTCAGTCTGCAAAGCAACTGCAGTGGGCCAGAATATCCAGATCACATATGATCCAGTTACGCCCTAACCACGGGCAAAAGGTTGTTCATGTGAAGCAACGCCACCTTTAAAGTAGAAGGGGTTGGAGAGGTTGTCCTCAATAGGACTTCAAGGAATGAGATCACTCTAAGATGAGGTGATACATGTCCCAAACTTGGTTAAGGGACGCTGTTGGTCAAGCTGGTTTAAGACTAGTCCAACAGGTCTGTAATAACTAAGAATGGTACAATATGTCTGTAGCCAAATGAGTGATATATTTGTAATCCGTGCATCTATGCCATCATAGATTAAGACACGTTAAATAGCAAGTCATTCAAAAGCTAACGATATTGAGATTGTTGCCTTCTGTCGACATAAACCCTCAAAATAAATGTGAGGTAGATGAAGAGGCAAAATCACCTTTCCAAATTCCGTCAAGGGAATAGCGAAAGAAGCACCGCTCCTCTAGAACTTAGTCACACCTACTTGGGTGATTTAAAGTTCATACAAAATAGAGGGGGGAGACAAGTACGTTGTGATCTTCATTGATGATGGTACAATGTATGGAATCCTTTGTTTATTGAAAAGCAAAGATGAAGTTGTTGAAGCGGATAAGCGCTACAAAGCAGAAGTTGAAAATCAACTAAGCCTACGGATTGAGAAATTCGTAGTGATAGAGGGGGAGAATGTGAAGCATCGTTCATTAAACGACTGTTCATTTCTCACCTCAGTCTAACGGTGTTAGCCAAGCGCAAACCCGTACGCCCAAAATTATGTGGGGCAAGGCGATCCTTACCACTAATGCGATTCTCAACAGAACTCGTATAAGGATAAGGATAACTCTCCGTGTGAGACATGGAAAGGATCTCACATACAAAAGTTGTGATGTGGGGTGGCTTGGTAGAAGTTGGACTACCGAAACAGGTCAAGTTCGACCTAAGACTGTAGATTGCATATCCACTGGATCTGTAAATAACAGTAGTACTTATCGCCTCTTGGCGTCAAAGAATGCTGAATTCTTATAAGATAACTTTCCTTGAAAAGGAAAAAGGAGTAATTGCTCAAGGTTAACAAGAACCCGCGAGGGCCTGACTATCCGGAACTAGACGTTCCGTATCTACAGGACTCGAAAGTTGCTGGATATCCGGAACTTAATATTCCAGATCTGCAGAACTCAGGGATTCTAGATGTTGAACCAAGAAGGAGCAAAGAGGGGACAAAGACTTGTTCCATACCTTCTAGCTTGTATGGTTGAGAACGAACCATGGACAATTAACAAATAATTATTATCTCCAAAAGCGCTGCTTTGGAAAGAAGCTAAAGAGAGAAATAGATTCCATATATAGAACCATACTTGTGTAATGGTTAATCTTCCTCCGGAAAAAGAACCTTTGGGTTGTAAGAAGTGCTCCCTTGTGAGTTGCTTCACGTCCAGGGCCATTGTAGTCTTACATGACATGGGTGTTGAAACAGCCTTCCCAACCGGAGAATTGGAAGAAGAGGATCAGAATTGGTTTGTTGAACTGTTGGGCTTCTTCCGAACTTTCATTTTGGTCCCCGAAATGTTAACATTTTGGTCTGAAAGTCTCGGATAAAATAGAAACAATGAATCGATCACGAAACATTGACTCGAAGTTAGAAAGTCAACAGTTGGAAAACCAACGGTCTGAGAGTGAAAATCATATTGAAACAAAGTCTCGATATGAAAGATATGGGTATCACATATGACATCTTAGGAATTGGATTTCTAAGACATCTAACGGATGGTCGATAGTTGACGGTCTCGTTAAAGCCACCAATGGATATGAATCATAGAAGCGATTGGAATCATGGTGTACCCATAGACAAGGAGCGATATGCTCGGGTCACGTGTAGTTCAATGTATTGTACACACTACAACCGACACGGTATCGTCCAACAAACAGATCGGTTGAACTAAGGTTCACGCGATGATATTAATACATGATCAATAGAAGGCGTTAAGTCGGATATGACGATATCGAATTATTCACTTATCTACGGATTATAGTATTCGGATGTCCAGCGGTTCTAGGAGAACACGGTGATGCAAGCGGACATCGGATCCGAAGAACACCAAAGTCACAAGTAAATGTGTATGGTGGGTCTTGGAAAATCCTCTAAGCAAACTTGCATCGACCGATTCATGATGGTATCGGAGTTTATCGCTTTATACAAAGCATGAAAGAAGTTGAGTAACTTCACGACTCATTAGAGGACATCCCTTATTGGGAGAAACCCGTGCCTTCGCAGCGGTTCTACACTTTGTGGCTAGCCGGTCGGCTTCGGGAAGGACACGGATGACGGCGTCTGGACATATCTGTCGGGATCTGTTGGAGACATAAGACCGTATGGCGAGTTGATCATCACGGGTGTCACTTCCTTGTTTACTAACTAAGGGACTACCCGGAGATCAAGTGTTACTGCTGTCTAGGGGAATGGGCTTAAAACCCAAAATATACGGACCAATACGGTGGCAACCCAACCTTACTAGCTGGAGATCCCGGTAATTTGGTTCAATGGGAAAACTAAGTTGTAAAGGTTCGGTTGATCGCTTCAGTGGAAGCATGAGCACTTCGGATAGTGATTTCTGAAAAGAAACACCAAATCCAAAGTCGTTCCCGCGATAGACGTTAAGTGCTATCTGCAGTGTGTGTAAAGGTTAAGTTTTCAAAACCTGTAATGCTCCTCAACAGTTGAGGTTAGGTCTTTGGGAAACTTTTAATGGTTCCTAAGACTTGTGAAGTGGGGTATAACAGGATACCTTGTAGGAGACCACCTATTTAAGTGCGAGGACGGGCCGCCTCAAATGAACGCACTTAAGAATCCAAGACGTTGTCCTGGCCAAAACGGACAAAACATTACGAAGAAGAGAGTAAGGGAATTTGTTGTGTTGGTACCATTGACTTGGCTTACACTAAATACTGACGGTTCAAGACATCACGTTCACCGCGCAGTAAGTAAGTCCTATAGTATTCAACTATGGAAGGTTCAAAGCTGAGGCTACCTCTCCTTATGCAACATCGGTCCATTGAAATATTCTTTGGAAATGAAAAGACACCATGTGAGTGCGCCAAAATCTCTTTCAAGAGGGGATTGTTGGAAATTAGCCTTTGGCGGGAGTTGCGACCGACCAACTTTAACGGCTTAAACACTAGTGTTACGCATATTGGAGAATTCGGTTCTTCACACATGCATGATCTACTAAGTACGTAGATAACCGTAGGGCCAAGAATCGTCAAATTTCATTGAGAAATGAAAGAGATATTGGTTCACGAAGTAAGGTGTTTGAAGCATGGAAAGTGTGGTATTGTGTTCAATTCTCCCTCATCGGTAGAGGAAGAAAGAATTGTTGTGTATATAAGACTCGAAATTGGTTTGGGGTTTGGGACCCCAAGGGGTATCCCATGTGTTTAAAGGAGGGAGGACCTAGATGTGCTTCGGTTCGAGGAAAGACCACACGCGCGCCGCCCGTCCGGTCCGGTTCCGAGTTCACGGGCCACGGGCTGTGGGTCTTCTGATATTATCTTTTTGGGCCAGAGAACTTTGCCAGAAGTACAGTTTCGGACCAGAATTCTTTCAGATGTACAGTTTGGCCCCTGAAGTTTCCGAACGTCGAATTTGGACGATCAAAGCGAAACGCCAAGCACTCAATTCAGCCATTTATTTTGGCTGAATTACTCCTCCTATAATGGCCAAATCCGTTGGTCTTTCACCATTTATGTTGGTGACTTTACTACCTCCATAATGGCCATTATTTGGTTATTATGGAGGCAGTTTTTCAGTCCCCTCCCTCACCTATATAAACACCCCCTTACACCA
Organism: Anisodus tanguticus; assembly: GCA_034509755.1. NCBI lineage: Eukaryota > Viridiplantae > Streptophyta > Magnoliopsida > Solanales > Solanaceae > Anisodus > Anisodus tanguticus. The sequence goes on along the minus strand of CM067549.1, from coordinate 44,961,488 downwards.
TTGTTGTGGAAGAGATATGACTACTAAGAACAGTTCATACAATACACGAAAATACACAACCAAAACAGTTTTCTTCCTACAACTTCCAAGCATCATTTCGTTACTCAATATTCTTCACGGTAGCATTTGAGTTTCCTTTGCTCAAGTGTTCCATTGCTGTTTTATCTTGGGAGACAAATTGTCCAGGACGTATAAAGGATACATACGGGGCAATATTGTCTTAAGGACAGAGTGCCACACTCGACTCAGCAAAAACAGTTTCTATTTTTCCGTCTTCAACAAAATTGTAATTTCAGTTTTGTGGTCCTATTGTAATTTTCAGATTTCTACCTGAATTATTGAATCTTTGTTTATCCTTTCGAATACTTGTAATAGTAATAAAATTCCCGTACTGCTTTATAAAGTATCATAGAGCAAAAACTCCCAACAGAATCTTGTTACAAGATAGTAGGATATCTAGCCGATACTAAATTCAAAAATAAGAAGATTGACGGGAATGGTACAACTTATCATGTGCCTGCTGATAAAAGTGTAGATTATAGTCAGATCACAGAAAGAAACATGAGAGAGTTCAACTATGGCCACAATACAAATGTGTACAATCCTGCAAATGGTTCTAGTAAAAATATGTCAAGCAATTCAAATGGTGCAGAAATGGGACACAGTCAGTTCAATCAATTCAATGGAATCACTTGGCACAAACATACAGTTCAAGGCTGATGTTCCCTACACCAATGAGCAGTATGTTCAAATTCAAAAAGTGCTGAATCAAAAATCAGTCGCTTCTGCCTCAAACTACTCGGCTAACATGGCTGGTATTGAAGGGACAAGTGACACTAACAACACACACTTAAAACTGCTTGCACCTAACAGTCCTGAGTGGATAGTGGACACTGGTGCCATTAACCACATGATTGCAGATATTAATCTACTTAAGAAAGAAACAGTAGTGCAAACTTCTAATCCAAAGAAGGTACACCTTCCTAATGGAGATGTATTTATGGTCACACACACAAGGTCAAGTGACGTTTCTACTAGAAGCACAATTTTAATTGTTTTTCATGTACCTCAATTCAAATATAACTTGATTTCTGTCTCAAAATAACTAGAAAATTAAACTGTTTTACATCTTTTTCTCTGACTTTTGTATTTTTCAAGATCTCTTCACTGTGAGAGTGAAGGAGATTGGTAAAAAGATCAATGGGTTATATCTACTTCTGGACAAGCTGACAAAAGACGGGGAAAATATATGTGTTGCAGTTCAACATCCTCAATCATCACAACAGTCTATAATACTAAATGATGTTTTGTCGCATAAAAGACTTGGCCATTCTTCTGTATCTATTCTTAAGAAGATTCTTCCTAGTGGTATACAAGACAAAAACTCAAGTCACTAAATGCACAATATGTCCTTGTGCTAAACAGACTAGAATACCTTTTGTAACTAGAAGTATAAAGACCTTATAGTATTTTGAGCTCATTCATGTAGATCTGTGGGGTTCATATAGGACCCCACCTATGATGGAAATAAATACTTTCTTACAATAGTTGATGATCATTCAAGATTGACTTGGGTGTTTTTACTTAAGCAAAAAACTGATGTGTATATGGTTTTACATCATTTTTTCTTGTAAGTACGAAACCAATTTGACAGACTTGTTAAGATAATAAGGACTGACAATGGAACTGAATTTATTAATAATCTATGTAGTACTCTATTTAAACGTTTGGCATGATACATCAAACAACATGTGTGTATACCCCTCAATAAAATGGTGTTGTTGAAAGGAAACATAGACATATCTTGGAAGTTACAAGGGCCATAAGGCTTCAAGCAAATATACCTAAAAGGTTTTGGGGTCACTGTGTGCTAGCTGCAGTTTATCTCATCAACAGATGGCCTACTCAAGTTGTAACATCCCGTATTTTCAGGTTACGGTTTAAATTGCTAGGCGTGTGCAAGAAGACCCGAGCTTTGGAATTTATGTTATTTATGTATGCTAATAATGAGATTAGTATATAAAAGAATTAGACCCCGAAATAATTTTGGACACAACAAGTGTGACGACGGGGATCGGGAATAAATTTGGTATGTGCATGAAGAGGTTATGGACTAGTGTCATATTAGGAAATTATGACATTGAGTATACGAATGTCTTATGAGTTTTTAGAATTTAAATGAAGTGAGATCTAGAATTAATTATGTGTGTGATTGATAAATTTTACGGAGGCACCATGCATGTGAGGGCAATGTGGCACCGAATTGGGGCTCCCCACCGCCAAAGTTTTGGCTTATTGGAGACATAATGATTATCCATCATTGCCTCTTCACGTGAGGGACATATATTTTAAGGCTTTGGAAGCCTTTCGCAACTTTCTTCAACTTGTTATATTTCAAAGTTAGCCTGCAATTCGTGGATGTAAAACCAAAGAAGCACATCCTTTATTTTTTTTTAAAAAGCAAATCGTCCATTTCCTTTCTTGGAAATCCAGTGTTATGATCGACTAAAATTCCTATTTTGGTTGAGGTTTGCTCCACGTATTGAGGTATGTTAAGACAAATTATTTCTTCCTTTTATCATGTTCCATGTAACAAAATATAACCGTGATATTGCTTCATAATTTATTCTACTCCTAGTAGTTAAGAATATTCATGTTATTGATTCCTATGCTGAAAGTATGTCTAAATATATTTCTAAGTCCTTATTGAGGCATACGGAAGATGTGTTGATATTCACAGGGTTAGCCAGAGGTGCACGAATATTATGTTACTCGGGGTATTTTATTGTCATTCATGCATATTCATTTGCATTGCATTCATATATTACCCTGGACCACTTGTGTCATGCACATTACTATATGATAAATATTATATATATAAATGTAGGGGATATGGGAAAAGAGGGAAAGACGTTATATACGCACACCACCTGCAGCTGGTACAGACTATCATGAAAGAGCCCGAAGAGGCCAATATGATGTGATGCCCTTGTGTGGCGATATAACCTGATGCCCTTGTGTGGCGATATAACCTGATGCCCACAGAGGCGGTTATGGGAGGATTCCTGTGTGGACATTAGTATACCGCATTTGCATTATGCATTATGCATACATTCATTAATCAATTCATGATATTATGCCCACAGAGGACGACATGAAATGATGCCCACAGAGGCTGTTATGGTAAGGAAGATACCCGGTGAGGCTGATGTATATGGAAACTGCATTGTGCATCACATTTAGGCATATGTATTAGGGCCCTCAGAGGCATTTAATGCTGGTCAGTTATTTCTGTTTCAGTTGTTGTTATATCATGTTATACTATTATTCATGCCTGACATACTGAGTACATCAGTCGTACTGACGTCCCTTTTGTCAGGGGACACTACGTTTCATGCCCGCAGGTTCAGTTAAGGAAGGTGACGGTTCACGCTAGTAGATGGCTGGTTCAGCTGATATTGGAGCACTCTATTTATTTCAGAGTTGCAGTCTAGTCGTGGTACAGTATTTTTGCATACGCATATGGGTATGGCGGGGTCATGTCCCGTCTGTGTGATGTCATGTCTTCTTTAGAGGCTTGTAAATAAGTGTCCTGTGGTTAGTTGTCATGTGTGGCCTTGTCGGCCTTGGTATGGGTATGTATATATGAAAAATGGATTTCTAGTTAAAAATTTCTATAATATTTTTTGGCTTAGTCTGTAATTAATTATCATTGGGTGTTGGTTGTAAAAATGGCGGTACCCAGCGGGTGGGGGCCGGGTGCCCGTCGCGGCCCTCCGGTTTTGGTCGTGACACAAGTGTTACATAGTAAATCACCTTATGAAAAAATGTATCACATGACACCATCTCTTAATCATTTGAAAGTTCTAGGTTGCTTGTGTTTTGTTAAGGATGTTAATCAACATGGTAAATTTATGTCAAAGTCTAGAATGTTAATACATATGGGATATTCTGAACTGCAAAAAAGTTATATATTGTATGATATATTTGACAAATCATTTTTTGTGAATAGGGATGTCATATTTCAAGAAGAAGTGTTTCCCTTTCAAAAATAAAGTTGATAGATCTACACCAGTGTTTATGAATAATGGACCAAATGAAGACACTGATGAAAGATGGAACTAAATTCATATGCAATCAACTACAAACAATGACAATGAAGTTGTGACAACTACTCAATAATTAGAAGTAGAACATATTGCAGATATTGATCATGATGATTCTCACAATTTGCAAGATCTTATTCAAGTAACAACACAACAACCAGTACCAGATTAACAACTACTTCCTACTCAACAAGTTCATGTACAAGCAACAATTCCAACTAGGCAGTCTACAAGAGGGACAAAGCCACCTATATTGATGAAGGACTTTGTGTCCTTTAATGTTCATCAAAATGTTCCATATTCAATTGATCAGTGTATCTCTTATGATCATATATCAGAAAAATACAAGGCCTTTATTTGTAATGATCTGTTCGGTCATTTTAAATTTTTGGACTTGTTTTTTTAAGAATGTCCTTCCTGTAGCTTATTCTTGGTGTTTATGACTTGCAGGAATGGGTGACACAGTTTCCGAGGTAATCGGGTGAGTTTCAAATTATTTTCGAGAAGTTTGGAAAGTTCTAAGTTAAGAAAATATGGAGGTTTGACTCATGATTGATTTTTGGGTAAACGTGCTCCGTTCGTGAATTTTCTAGTTCCATTAACCCTAGAACGACGTTTAAGACTTAGTCGAGCCTTTGATTTGGGTCCCGGGGCAGCCCGGTGTATTTTCGGAGTTAGTTTATAAAATTATGGAATTAAAACTTAAGTGTTGACTTTAGTCAAACCCGAGCCTCAAAGACCTTTTCGAGAAATCTGAGTGCGCAAACAGGTCTAGAATATGTTTTCTGATATGATAGCATATTTGGTTTGGGTTTGGGAGGTCCCGAGAGTGTTTCAAGTGGTTGAGGACTTTGGGTTACTGTTAGTTGCTGGTGTTTGCCCCAGCGATCGCCATCCACCTCGGCGGGCCTGCCTTAACCGAGGTTTGGCTCTCCAAAGCGGAAATCTCTCATCAATCTGGGATCTGCCGAAGCGAATGATTTCCTCACCGGGTGCGTCCGCCTCAACGGAGGTTGCTTTTTCCCATCGGAGGTTCGAGAAATTAATGATTTTTGCCCCAGCGGATAGGGTTTCGACTAGAGCGGGTTTGCCCCAATGGAATCAGATCCGCCAGAATGGGTCACTAGACAGATTTTAAGTGGGATTAGACCTAGCATTTATTTCATTCCGCAATATTAATACCTCATTGAGATTCGAGACTGGGTAGCAAGATAGGGATACAATCAAGAGATTTTCACTACTAAGGTAATCATTCTCCGCTCCATTTATGAGTACTAGTGTATTACATCTTAAGGATGTGTATTAAATGGGGAAAAAGGTAGAAATGGTTGTTGAGAATAAGAGAGTTGTAATTGAGGATTGGGGGTTATTCATGAATTTTGATGCTTATTTTATAAATTAGTGTTGTATTTACCTAGTAGATGATGATTATGTGACCAATTACATATTATAAACCCTTTTGGAAATTGGAGAAATTCTAGGGTTGGAATTGAGGTTTTTCATTAATTCATGAAATTGGAGATCCTTTTGGGCTTTGTTGTTTAATTAACTTGAGATTATGACTATCTAGCATGTTATGGTACTATTTGGGTAATAAAGGCTCGGGGTTCCTTTGTATGTTCGACTTGAGGATTGTAGATTTATTTGTCATTATAGGTACCATTAGACCCGTAATTTCACATAATCAACATGATTGATCAGAGTGGGATCGCGAGGAGGCTCAACAAAACAGGAGAGCTGATGTGTGATTTCTTCGACTTTGAATTAGGAAAGTTGAGATTTACTAGACCTTAATATAATATTTATGTGTTGGTTTAATAATTAATGGGAGTAATGGTGTATTGGGATCCCGTACTGGTGAGGTGACATACGCTAGTACGGGTACATGTGAACTTAACTTGGGTAATTAATGAACTTGTTGGATATATCTAAAGGAGATTATGTGTTTAGCCTTCGGGTCATGAGCGTTGTACATAAATCCTCTTAGATTTAATATGGTTGCTGATTATTTGGGCTCATAGCCATGTTTGATATTCTATTATTGATTTGACTTGTCATGCATTCATCACTCTACATCTCGTCTAAATACTTGAAAATAAATTGGTAATACTGGTTGTATTGATTATGCTTTTGCATGGTGTACACATATCCATATCATTCATACATATTATATTTAACATTGAACTGTTGAGATACTGATGAAAGATTATAGAAAAGCCGATTACTGGATATGGTACATGGTAAGAGAGTGATGATTGATGATAATACTACAACCACTGAGCTGGGTCTGATGGGATCGCATGAATATAATTGATTATGATATGACAGCCACAGAGCTGGTATCCAATGAGATCGGATGGGTATATGGACCTCATGAGTCCCCCATGTGTCACGTGACAGCTACTGCAACAATGTGTGTGTACCGGGTACATATGGTTAGTGCATACATACATATCATCTGCATTGCATTCATTCTTATTCTTTTTATATGTATGTATTGTTGTGTGTACTAGATGGTGATTTCTGATGAATTATATAATCTTGTAGCTTGATAGAGAGTAATATTGGTACTTGAAACTTGTAATTGCTGTGAGATTGAGTAGTGAGACTTGATGAGACTAGATGCTCGGTCATGGGGTTTAGGCTGTTGTCAATGCTTTGGAGGACTGTGATAAAACTTGTGAACCTGGATAATACTTGTGCACTGTTGAACTGTAGAACTAAAAGATTTAACCTTTAATGATAAACTTGTTATTTGGAGAAAAGACTAAATCTTGATAGTGTTTGGACCTTAATTCGTGAAAGGGTTGGATCCTTATGAGTAGAACTTATATAGTTAATGAAAATGTGTAATCTTTGAAGATTTAAGTGCCTTTTCGCAAAGGTTGAAACTTATTACTATATTTATCATAATTGGAGTCAGGAACTTAAATGACCCAAGAAAAGACAAAAGTAACCAAAGCACCTCATAAAAATAAAAAGTAAGAAGACTACCTTTTACGCACTATTTTCATGAGCAATGTAAAAAGGAGTTAACTCCAATGTTAAACTTCCATGCATGTTTGTATTATTTCACGTATCTTTCCCGCAAGAATTTGTTTTCCTTTCTTTTTGGTTAGTACATCCATCCTCCAAGTTTTCTATTTTTTCTTTCTCTTCTTATTTAATCCATTCAACATAATTTTAAAAATATATATTACTTAATTTTTATGTACAGGTAAACTCAAAATTACACTAATACATAAAATTTTCTCAAATTGCTAAAACTTGTTATTTAATTTTCTTTATTATGTCTAGTGATAGTTTCATCTCTAGACACATTTTCATTCGAATCTATGTTGAATTTTGAAATGAATGGCCCTTTAAAACACTTACGTGGATATAAATTATCTCATGACGCTTTGCAGACCATGAGACTAAGTTATTATCAAGAAACATACAATAGCCAGACGTAGAACGTCTGGTGTCTAGACAGTCACCCCAATCATCATCTGTATATGAGACAAGTGTAGACGTCGACAAAGGATATAAATGTAAGGCATAGTCAAGTGTCCCCTGGATGTACCGAATAATGCGTTTGAGCACATTCATATGTTCAACCCTGTGATCATGCAAAAATAAGCACACTTGCTGTACGACATACATAATATCTGGTCTCGTGAAAGTTAGATACTGAAGAGCCCCTGCAAGGCTGCGACAGCGCGTCGGATCCTCGTAAGGTGAGCCAACCACAACACCCAATTTGGGTTTAGTATCAACTGGAGTGGAAGTAGACTTGCATGAGGACATAGCAGCTCGCTCAATGATCTCAGTTGCATACTTACGTTGTGATAAGAATAACCCACCTGCATGACGAGTGACAACAATCCACAAAAAATAACTCAAAGGCCCCAAGTCTTTCATAGCAAACTCAGAACCGAGCATGGTCATGATAGACTTGCACAACACATCAGTAGAAGTTGTCAAGATAATATCATCCACATATAATAGAATATAAGCAGGGAAGAACCACGACGATATACGAACAATGAATTATCGGACCTGCTGTGAGAGAACCCAATAGTCGAAACATAGTCTACAAACCTCTTGTACCAAGCCCGTGGGGACTGCTTAAGCCCATACAAGGACTTCTTCAATAAAAAGACATGATGAGGATATTTGGGATCCCTAAAACCCAAGGGCTGATGCATATAAACTGTCTTCTTGAGATCACCATGTAAGAAAGCATTCTTCACATCTAACTGATGAATGGGCCATGCTTTCGAAAGAGCCAAGCGGAGCATAATGTGAATGGTAGCCAGCTTGACCATCGGACTAAATGTCTCACCGCAATCCACACCAACCTGCTGAGTCTTACCATCACCTACAAGACGAGTCTTATGCCTCGCAAAAGAACCGTCAAAATTGTCTTTATGAGCAAAAATCTACATAAACTGAAAAATATTAACACTAGATGGACGGGGCACCAACTCCCACGTCTTATTATCAGTAAGAGCATTATAATCGTCGGTCATAGCAATTTTCCAATTTGGGTCATTTAAACCAGACATAGGATTACAGGGGTATGAGTGATTTAAGAACATTAGAATTTAAATTAAAATGTCTTTTTGGTTTAAAAATACCTCGTTGACTACGAGTGACTGGTCTATGACTCGGGGGGAGAATTGGGTGTTTTTGGGAAATATCGGGACCAATGATGGACTGGACAACAGGCAGTGGGCCTGCTGGCCCAACACGGGAACTGGGCACTGTGGACGACGTAGAAGTAGGAGCAAAATCTGTGCTGGGGATGCGGCCCAGTTTTTGGACCCAGAACCAGCAGGCAGTGGGCCCGTTGGTGGATTTGGAGTGCGGGATATGTCCGAGAAATAGTGGAAAATATACGAGGAGACATCGTCATCTAAAATATTATACGAACTAGGCACGGGACTACTCACTTTAGCAAATGGAAATTGGGATTAATAAAAAATAACATGGCGACTAATGATGATTTTAGTAGACGATAAATCAAAACATTTATAACCACGATGATTAGACGGATAACCCAAAAACACACAAGGGGTAGAATGGGCCTGAAGTTTGTTAATAGTGGTGGACGAAAACAACGGATAACATAAGCACCCAAACACCCTAAGATGTGAATACGAAGGAGTCTTATTATATAAGATTTGAAGAGGGGACGAATATGTCAAACCTTTGGTAGGAAGAATGTTAAGAAGATATGTAGTCATTTGTAGAGCATGATGCAAAAAATAAGGGGGTACGGAAGCATGAATCAATAAAGTTTGGACAATGTTATTAATGGTACGAATTTTGCGTTCGGTTTTCCCATTTTGTGAAGACGTATGAAGACAAGAAAAATAAAAATTGATCCCATTATTAGCACAAAACTCCCGAAACACCCCATTATCATATTCTTTTCCATAATCACATTGAATATTTTTTATTTTCCGTTCGAATTGGTTCTAATGAAAGCTCTAAATTTTAAGAAAGTGGAAAAAACATGAGATTTTTTCCCTATCGGAAAAGTCCATAAAAATTAGAATAATCATCCAGAAATAGAACATATTAGCGATGATCCAAAGAATTGAGAACAGGAGATGTCCATAAATCGCTATGAATAATATCAAATGGCATTAACATATGAGAATTAGAGTCTACAAACGGCAATCTAACATTTTTTCCTAAAGAACAAGATTGACAATTTGGAGTACTACGCGTACCCTTACAAGAAATAAAATTATTTTTATCTAAGGAAGACAAAATAGACGACCCCTGGATGACCTAGACGAGCATGCCACAAGGAAGGAGCAAGGGCTGCAAAAGTTGATGGCAAGGCTTGACTCGAGAGACCGGAACATAACGTGATAGGATAAAGATCTCCCCTACTATCACACCTCATTAGAGGAATCCGCGTCTTGAAATCCTTCACAGAAAACCCAAACGGATAAAATTCAACAGAAACAAAATTATCAGTTGTGAATTTACGGACAAACACTAAATATTTAATCAATTTAGAGGCATGAAGGGTATTTTTCAAGATAAGAGATGGATGAGGGGGGGGGGGACAAAATTTTATGATCATAACCACAAATCGGAATTGAATTACCATTACCAACAATTATGCCAAGATTGCTGCTCAAATTGGAATAAGATTAGATAGTACCTTGATCGGACGTCATTTGAGAGGTTGCACCGGTGTCCATGTACCAATTTTTGTCTGGCGAATTTAATCCAAGAGTGTGCATCGCAACCTCAATGTCGGTTGGGGTGGGGCCCGCTGCATGATGGGCCTATGGAGGTCGGGCCCAAGCACACCTGCTTGCTGCCCCATCTCAGAATGATAGCGGTAACCTGCTGGTCCAGAACAGTTGGGCCAGGTCGAGTTGGGCCGTGAAGGCTGCTGGGCAGCCCAATTGCCTGGGGCTGGAGGCGCTGGAAACCAGGGGCTATTAGGCCACTGCCCACGACCAGGGGGTTCAAGGCTGGGACCAGTTGGGTTGTGGCCCACTGTTGTTGGGGCGGGACTACTGCCACTATTTTGGCCACCGTTACCACCTCCAGAACCACCGTCTTTTCCCCCGCGATTTTTGGCATTATTTTTCAACTATTTTTGCCTCATCCGTGATAAAGGTTTTGGCTCGAATTATCAATGAACCTTGGAGAATTAGTGGAGGACGTCATCATGACCACGGGACTAGCACTAGTAGCCGCCTTCATAGCCAAACTGGCTTCTTCCAAAGTAAGCATGGAGCGGGGTTGATAGAACTGTGAGAGAGGATTACTTTGACGAAGGAGAGTTCCAACGCCACTATAGGCCTCAGATAGGCCAGCAACCATCTGTATAACGGGACGATCTTCACTAACGGGCGCACCAACGTTGCGGAGTTGGTCCGCCAATTATTTCAACATTTTGCAATAAGCTGAAACGTTCGAGAAATTTTCCATGTTGACGTGGGAAAATTCCTACTCAAGGGTAACAACTCTGGAATTTTGATTATCTTGTAATATGTCACGCAACCTATCCCAAGCAGTCATCGCCGTAGCGTCTGGCTCAATAATCGTCTCCAATAGGTCGGTAGAGATAGTGGAGTAAATCCACTTAAGGATGGTGGCATCAAGAGTAGTCCACAACTTAGGATCATCCTCGCGTTTTGGCACTTCCGTGTCCTCATGGGCCGCAGTGATTATGTGATGGATGACTTGATGCGAACGTGCGTGAATTTTGAACAGTTCGGCCCACGTCGCATATTGGACGTTTTCTATTTCAAGAATAAGAGGGATGTGATTCTTGATGTTAGAAACCACAAGGGCAGGGTGAAACGTGTTCTTGGAGGTAGACATAACGAAAGAATAATAGGTGATTGAGGGTTTGGGAAGAAAGAATTTGGGGATCGAAAATTTTCACGAAAACCGAGGTAAGAAGGCTCGGACCCGACGATAATTTGGGGAGAAAATTTCTCAACCTAGACTTCTGATACCATGAAAGAAATAATCCCCTGATTATTTTCATTAATGACAGAGAATATATACAATTTACAATTTCCATAATAGGAAAATCATATTCCTAATCTAATCCCAAAATCATATTCTAGTAGTACAAGAATCCTACAATTATGGTTAGTGTACAATACTAAGTAATACAAATTTCTTACACTAAAACTGTCCAAAACCGTACCGAAGACCCGTGATATACACTATGTATGGTAAGTGTATATCACGGGTATATACATTGTTTATCAATGCAAAAAGTACAACGGGGCAATTAGCTAACAAGCATGTGTTAATCCTATAATTCAACTTTCTCCTCGAAGGATATCTTTTCAAATTCATTCGCAAATAATTTTCAGTATGTTTATGCTTTATTGCAGTGACAATAAATAAAGCACAGGGACAAACACTCCTCAATGTTGAATTGTATCTACCACAACATGTTTCCTCACATACCCAACTTTATGTTGCACTTTCAAGTGGAATTTCTATGTCAACAAACTAGAGTTTTGATTATGACAGAGCAGCCAAAATGAATGAAAGGAACATACATCCGAAATAGCGTCTACAAAAAAGTATTAAATGAGATACGGTATACATGATTGTACAATAGAAAAAAGATATATGTAAGTAGAAATAATAACATATTCTAACTACAATTGCATTGTTAATCTTTATAGGTTCAGATAATATGCATGATCTTGCCATCAGCAAATAAGTCATCATTCAACGATCTATACTAATTATTAGAAAAACTGCTCCACTATATTCATTCCTGCACAATTCTTAAAGCAATTTATTTTTACTTAATGATATTGATATTACTAAACAAAAAAGTGTACACTCCAATGTCAAGCGATAAACAATCATCTTGACTACATGATGCGAGAATCGCGTGCAACACACGTATAGAGAGACTAGTACCTTGATAAATCTGTTTTTACATTAAGAAAACTCATACATGTTAGAGATCAAAATAGAAGTTCCACTTTTAGGTCCTAGAACAAAACGAAGTTTACACGAAGAGAATAACACAATTGAAAATCATAATTCTATGCCAAAAACAATACTTTAAAGTAGATGTTGAATTTTTTAAACTTCTTCGTATGTTCACTTCTTCATATTTTGTATCTCTCTCCCTCCCTCCCCCTCTCTCAATCTCTCTATATATATATATACATAAAAAATAGATGTTGAATCCTCTCAACTTCATCATGTGTTCGCTTCTTCACATTTTGAATCTCTTTAGTAAAAATAATTGCTTCCAAGAATGAAAAATGCATAGAAAAGAAGCTATGCGCCAAAGATGAAAGGTAAATACTTCTGACAAGATAAATACACCAAGTATATTGCTCATCCATTTCAAAGACTAAACAATAGATTACGACTTTGACCGAAGGCATGTGATCTTCTAACACAATTGATTAGAAAGATTAACCATCATATATATATATATAGAAGAGTCATGCTTGCAGTTAACCGACTTTTCTCCTCCTACAATTATTATTAATTATGTATAATAATCATAGTGTTAAGAGTCTCATATTGAAAATGAAATGAAAACATGGACTTTTTATATGGACTTGGACAATCCTCACCTTACAAGTTAGTTTTTGGGGTTGAGTTAAGCTCAAGATCCATTTTTTACATGGTATCAGAGTCAGACTCATTCTAATTCTTTGTTCATCGATGTTGAGCCCCCAAATTATATAGTTCACGCTCCAGCTAACTAGGTCTGGGCGTACGGGGGAGTGTTAAGAGTCTCATATCGGAAATGGAATGGGAACATGGACTCCTTATATGGATTTGGACAATCCTCACATTACAAGCTAGCTTTTGGGGTTGAATTAGACTCAAAATTCATTTTTAAATACTGAGTAATTGCAAAAGAAATGACCATTGAGATATTCCAATATTGAGCCATTGCAAAAGAAATTCTCTCATCAGATTAAGAATATGCACACAACGTTACATAGAGAGAAATAAATCACTCATTTACAAGTCATTTAATTTGGAGCATCAATTTACATAACACATAGAGGACTTTTGAACTTTTTAATATAGCACATAAATGGGGGGAAATTGAAAAAAGGCAACAAAAAAAAAAGAATAGAAAAAAAGATAAATAGCAATGGAGACCATAGAGAGGTGTCACATCACATTATCTATGTCTAGCTTTATTATATATATTGATATTGATGATATGGATATTGATTGATTGATTAGATAAAGAAACAAAGCAGAGTAAGAAGTAGAATTAAGGAAACAACTATGAATAAATATACTTCTACAGAAGTATTCAGCGTTTCAGTTTGGTATTTGATGGTTCAAGTTATGCCGTTATGTTTCTTTCGTTTTCTTGCCTGTAAGGGAATTAGAAAGATAAAGATAATCTAAGCTGGTCGAAAGTACTTTTTTTCAGTATTCCTAAGAGATATATGAATTTAATCATACATGAGGAATTGGCAGGGGCATGACCTGTAGAATTGAACAAAAAAAAGGTACTTACTCCCTCCCTCCCAAATTATATGATGTAGTTTGATTGATCACCAAGTTTAAAAATAAAGGAAGACTTTTGAAATGTTAGGTTTAACTATTTCAACTAATTCTTTTTCCTATCTCGATACGTATGAAATGTTGGTTAATTAGTGCATTCTGAAAGTATTTTTATGTCCTAGAGATAATCTGTATTAGGACAAATGTACTTTATCCACATTCATATTATTAATGGAGATTAATTTTTTGGCATTTGCAATTATTGAATTATTATTTGATTGTTTGTAATTATTCATTAATGTGCATTCCTTGAGCTTACGTTGTCATTAATAGAGTGAGATATTCATGATAGAGCGTAACTCTTAAAATAGCATCGACTAATGATCATCGAGAATGAGATATCGATGATATGTGATAAGTCGACATGTGGTCTGCATCACATCCTTAGAGGATGTAGTATGTCTCACCTGCTACGAGTAATGGCTACTCGTGATGGACACATAAATACTTTGGAAGTATTGGTATACCCTACTGATATATTATTTGTTATACTTGTCTAAAGTATGATCAACGTGTGAGAGATAGAAGTCCTTAGACTTGAAGTCAATACGCGCCTTGTCAACAAAGTAATGTACTTTGATCCCGTCCTAAGCTTAAATGCATTATAGGTTGAGATACGGCTTGTATTGGGTACACTACGATGTGGATTGATGGTGGTAGTTGAGCTAAGATTAGGATTCATTCCTCGAATGTATATTCGAGAGAACATTCAGATTCTCAGTGATATTAGGTTGACTAAGTCGTTGGCCAACGCAATAGACATATTTAGAATATGGTCTAGTCGTCAACTAATATAGATGAGATACAATGATTAAGCCATTTGGATAGACACTTGACAAATCCTATGCTTGATCGGGTGTGTCGTGAATGAAAGGATTTTATCTTACCACATAAAGGTTAAGTTTACTAGATTCGCGTAAACGTACTTCACATATTGAGTTCGTCTTCCGACGCCGTCTAGGAGTTCCGTGTAGACCTTAATTTGATTAATGTCGATATGAGAAGGTCTGTAGGGTCACACTATGTCGATTGTCCATTTCGATCTAATGTATTGAGAGAGTAATTAAATGTTCGATTTGGAATCGAGATATTTAAATGAATAATGATTATTTTAATTAAATCAAAATAAGATTTTGGATTTAATTAAGAATGCACGAAAAAATAAATCGAGACAGTGCAGGAGCACGTCGAGCGCCGCGGCGCCCATACCCTAAGACCGCGACGCCTCTGCCTCGAATTTTGGGCCAGGCCCAAGGTCAGACCCTAATCCAATTTTGACCTATTTTTCAACTATAAATAGTGGCATACATTTCATTATTCACACACCAATTTCTGAAAATCATTCTAAGCCTTAGAGATTTAGAATCAAATACTCTCTCAACCTCTGCCAACTTTCCTAGCTTTCCAAATGAGAAATACATTGAAGCTTGGAGCTTGCAATTGGAAGGGCAACCGCGTGTGCACCTTATAGTAGACAAAGATTTCAGATATTCAAACTTGTAAGTTTATGCCTTATGTTACAAGTTTAATTGTTGTATAACCATATCAGAAATATTATTAGGGTAAGTAAGAAACAAAACTTTTAAAGTTCCGATGTGCCTTACTTATGTGTTTTGAACCCAACAAAACCCTACATTAGTATCAAGAGCTCAGGCTAGTTAAATGGTTATATAACAATTGAATAGAATAATAATATGGGTTAAACATAAAATTGGATTAAAACGAGGTTTCTTGAAATCCTAAATGTCTTGTACGAATGTTGACCTTTTGATTTCACCCTAAATTATCTCCTACGCTAACTCGAGGAAGTCATTCCGCTCTAACTCAAACTAAGACAAAGTGTGTTGTCCGGCTCATTGCACGGTGCACGGCTAAGAACGAGTAAGAACGGATGATGGTCGATATGGGCGTTATTGATAATGGTGGGTGATGATAAAGGACCTGTGATTTGATCCCTAAATTGGATTTAGGGGTCAAACGATTCTGAGAATCAACACAAAAACATTTGTCAGGACATGAGCGTCACGGCCCTATGGTAGGGCGCCGCGACCCTTGCTAGGGTTTCAAGGTGGCGTCGCGGCTCCATAGTGGAGTGTTGCGGCGCTAATGCTTCGTTTCAAAATATGAACTCACTGGACAACAGGCGTCGCGGCTCCATGGTGGAGCGCCGCGGCGCTAATGCATTTGCAGAAGCAGAAATGTTTCTGCCTCTGCAGCGCCGCGGCTCTATGGTGGAGCACCGTGGCGCTAATGCATTTTTCCAGAAGCCGAAAGGCTACTGCCTCAGTGGCGCCGCGGTGCTAATGATTAGCGTTGCGGCCCTACCTGTCTAGAAATAAAAAAAATAGAGTTCAGAATGTTTAACCCAAGATTATTATTATATAGTATATTATTTTATAAGTATACTATTTATGTGCTAAATGTCAAAATATTTGTCATTTACATTTCTAGAATAGTGTCCGCAATAATTGTCTGGGCAGGCGGTGCCCAGTGTTTGATTAAACTATCTTATATCATGCATATTAGGTTGACGGTTCCCAAACTATATGTGTCATTAGTTTGCATGATGTTAAGATGTCATATTATATATGGCGTAAAAGAGTTGATCTTGGTTAAAACCCTAAATTAAAATGTTCCCTAAAATTTTAATACAAGTCTCATTTAAAATGAACGTGTCGTCCGTTATAATTGATTGTAGTGCAAAATCCCTTCCGGCGAGATGAGTATTTATGCCACAACATTTTCTCTAAGTCTACGAGGACTCAGACTCTTTCATAGATGCATGTTAAATGTAGAAGTGGGTGATAAACCTTCATGAGTATTTACACCACAACGTTTTCTCTATAAGGCAAAACTCAGTTAGATACATAATTGCAGTCGCATAACGGGGTTGACTTGCAAGGCTGTCTTGGCGCTACAGTGTCGGACAAGCCGAGGGACGCATATTGATTGTTTAGAACATTCGGTCAAACATGAGTTACAAATTGTTTGTAATTGGTTTAGAGACCTACCAGGTTGTGTTGTTGAAGTTATCAGCCACAGCAAACACGGAGATAGAATGAACCTGGATCATGGCCCATTATGACCATATTTGATATGAGTCTGTATTCTTCCATAGGGTCGAAGAGTATGTTAAAATAGTGGGAGCTATTTATGCCTTGTTGATTAGCCTAAATGAATGTGTATAATAGGAAATAGATTTTGAGTTTGATTTTCGGTCTATCTAATTCTTTAGATTATAAAATGTCGAATCTATCACTGAAAATGTTGGCCGAGACAAACAAGTTGACTGGATCAAATTACCCTGACTGGTTAAGAAATCTGCGATTGGTGTTAAGACTAGAAAGAATTGAGTATATGTTAGACACATTATTCCCCACAGTCCTTGCTGAAAACTCTGATGAGTATGCCCTGTTGGACAAGGTGGCTTATCAGAAATGTTTGAACGATGCTACCTTGGCAAAATGTATAATGTTGTCTTCCATGACCATGGAGTTACAGAGGCAACATGAAAACATGGGCCCCAACGAAATGCTAGAACACTGGAAGAGTCTCTATGAAAAATAGTCTAAAACAATGGAGTATGAACTGTTAAGAGACCCTTTCAAATGTAAGCTGAACGAAATATGACAAGTACCAGCGCATGTTCTAAAGAAGGACTACACAACTCCAAGAGGAGGCAAAGCACTAGGTGCTTCTACCTCTATTGGACAAGGTACGTTTGTAATTGAAATAAATACGTCTACAAGTAACTCTCACTGCTGGGTATTGGATACCGCTTGTGGCTCGCACATTTGTAGTAATGTGCACGGCCTAATTAACAGCAGAAAGGTTGGACCTTGGGAGGTAGACCTGAGCGTTGGAAATGGAGCACGAGTAGATGCTGAATGAGTGGGAACTTATAGACTCGATTTACCTTCAGGCTTTTGTTTAGAACTAAATAATTGTTATGTTGTTCCCTCATTAACGAGGAATATCATTTCTATCCAAATGTTAGACATTGAGGGGTTTTCCTCATTCATTGCCAATGGCAGTTATGTACTGTCTTTTAATGGTTTTGTTTGTGGAAATGCTCCGCTTGTGGATGAATTGTATATTTTAAATTGTAGTCGTGAAATTTTCAATGTGCAAAACAAACGAGCTAAGATAAGTAATCCAAGAAACCCCACCTACTTATGGCACTGCAGACTTGGTCATATCAACGAATCAAGGATAGTAAGATTGAGGAAGTTAGACTACCTCGAACCATTTGACTTGGAGTCTTATGGTAACTGCGAATCTTGCTTGAGAGGAAAGATGACCAGCAAACCACTTTCTGGGAAAGGGGTACGAGCCAAAAAGATACTTGAGTTGGTCCATACTGATGTATGTGGGCCATTTTCAACTCAAGCTAAGGGAGGCTTTCCTTACTTCATCATTTTTACAGACGATTTCACAAGGTTTGGGCATGTGTATCTTATGAAACATAAGTCCGAAGCCTTTGAGAAATTCAAGGAGTACAAGTCAGAAGTAAAGAAGCAACTTGAAACAAGTATCAAGACATTTCGATCAGATCGAAGAGGTGAATACTTAAGTAAAGAATTTCTGGATTATTTGAAGCTTCATGGAGTCCAATCACAATGGACACCTCCTGGAACGCCACAGTTGAATGGTGTTGTTGAAAGGAGAAATCGAACCCTATTAGATATGGTTAGATCTATGATGAGTTTCTCAGCTCTACCGACATACCTTAGGGGCTATGCATTGCAAAGCTCAATTTATATTCTGAACTGATTTCCTTCAAAGTCAGTAGAGAAAACTCCATATGAGATATGGAACGGCGAGAAGCCAGCACTTAAACACATGCGACCATGGGGATGCCCTGCATATGTAAAGAAGATGCTTAATGACAAGCTGGAATCTAAAAGTGAGAAATATTATTTTGTAGGGTATCCAAAGAAAACTAAGGGACCTACCAGGTTGTGCTGTTGAAGTTATCAGCCACAGCAAACGCGGAGATAGCATGAACCTGGATCATGGCCTATTATGACCATATTTGATATGAGTCAGTATTCTTCCATAGGGTCAAAGAGTATGTTAAAATAGTGGGAGCTAATTAAACAAAAGGCCTTGTTGATTAGCCTAAATGAATATGTATAATAGGAAATAGATTTTGAGTTTGATTTTCGGTCTATCTAATTCTTCAGATTATAAAATGTCGAATCTAACACTGAAAATGTTGGTCGAGACAAACAAGTTGACTTGATCAAATTACCCTGACTGGTTAAGAAATCTGCGATTGGTGTTAAGACTAGAAAGAATTGAGTATATGTTAAACACAGTATTCCCCACAGTCCTTGCTGAAAACACTGATGAGTATGCCCTGTTTGACAAGGTGTCTTATCAGAAATGTTTGAATGATGCTACCTTGGCAAAATGTAAAATGTTGTCTTCCATGACCATGGAGTTACAGAGGCAACATGAAAACATGGGCCCCAACGAAATGCTAGAACACTTGAAGAGTCTCTATGAAAAACAGTCTAAAACAATGGAGTATGAACTGTTGAGAGACCCTTTCAAATGTAAGCTGAACGAAATGGGACAAGTACCAACGCATGTTCTAAAGAAGGACTACACAACTCTAAGAGGAGGCAAAACACTAGGTGCTTCTACATCTACTGGACAATGTATGTTTGTAATTGAAATAAATATGTCTACAAGTAACTCCCACTGCTGGGTATTGGATACCGCTTGTGGCTCACACATTTGTAGTAATGTGCAGGGCCTAATTAACAGCAGAAAAGTTGGACCTTTGGAGGTAGACCTGCGCGTTGGAAATGGAGCACGAGTAGATGATGAACACGTGAGAACTTACAGACTAGATTTACCTTCAGGCTTTTGTTTAGAACTAAATGATTGTTATTTTGTTCCCTCATTAACGAGGAATATCATTTCTATCCCAATGTTAGACATTGAGGGGTTTTCCTCATTCATTGCCAATGACAGTTATGTACTATCTTTTAATGGTTTTATTTGTGGAAATTCTCTGCTTGTGGATGGATTGTATATTTTAAACTGTAGTTGTGAAATTTTCACTGTGCAAAAAAAAAGAGCTAAGATAAGTAATCCAAGAAACCCTACCTACTTATGGCACTGCAGACTTGGTCATATCAACGAATTAAGGATAACAAGATTGAGGAAGTTAGACTACCTCGAACCATTTGACTTGGAGTCTTATGGTAACTGCGAATCTTGCTTGAGAGGAAAGATGACCAGCAAACCACTTTCTGGGAAAGGGGTACGAGCCAAAAAGATACTTGAGTTGGTCCATACTGATGTATGTGGGCCATTTTCAACTCAAGCTAAGGGAGGCTTTCCTTACTTCATCATTTTTACAAGACGATTTCACAAGGTTTGGGCATGTGTATCTTATGAAACATAAGTCCGAAGCCTTTGAGAAATTCAAGGAGTACAAGTCAGAAGTAAAGAAGCAACTTGAAACAAGTATCAAGACATTTCGATCAGATCGAAGAGGTGAATACTTAAGTAAAGAATTTCTGGATTATTTGAAGCTTCATGGAGTCCAATCACAATGGACAGCTCCTGGAACGCCACAGTTGAATGGTGTTGCTGAAAGGAGAAATCGAACCCTATTAGATATGGTTAGATCCATGATGAGTTTCTCAGCTCTACCGACATACCTTAGGGGTTATGCCTTGCAAAGCTCAATTTATATTCTAAACAGAGTTCCTTCAAAGTTAGTAGAGAAAACTCCATATGAGATATGGAACGGCAAGAAGCCAGCACTTAAACACATGCGACCCTGGGGGTGCCCTGCATATGTAAAGAAGATGCTTACTGACAAGTTGGAATCTAAAAGTGAGAAATATTGGGCTTTTGATTGAAGACTTGGTTTTGGTGTCATTGTTGAAATTTCTCACCATCGAATTGTATTTTTAAGTGAGTAAGGCAACATTTGCACCTTCACCAATTTCTTCAAGATTTTCATCCTCTTCTTCGATTTGAATCTCCGAGGATTGAACTTGAAGTGCTACATTCTTGCTTTTAGATAGTTCCCTTTGATTCTCAATGTTCATCTCATAGATTTTGAGAATGCTCATTAAGGTATGAAGGTCCATTGTGGCAAGATTGTGAGCTTCTTCAATGACACAAATCTTTAAATTGAACTTTTCAGGAAGAGAACAGAGAGTCTTTCAACAAGTTGAGTGTTGGTTCACCAAGCACTTGACATTCATTTGAGATGTCAATCAACTTTTCAAAATAATATTTAATGTCATCCGCTTCTTCCATCCTTAAACGTTCATACTTACTCATGAGCATGAGTAGCTTTATTCGACGAACACTTGAGTTACCTTCACAATGAATTTGTAAAGTACTCCATACGTCCTTAGCCGTGGGGAAGTTCTGAATGAGCTTGAACATGTAGAGATCAACCCATCCAAAAATTACATTTAAGGCATTTACGTTAAATCTAGCATTATTGGTTTCTTCCGCTGTCCATTCAGATTCAGGTTTAACAAGAATGTCACATTTCTCATCCGGTGGCAACACTGGAACAACATACCCATTGGTTATAGATCTCCATGCCCTAACATCAATTGATTTGATATGAGAATGTATGCGAATCTTCCAATAGGCATAGTTTGAACCATCTATAATAGGAAGTTTACCAATAGTCGGATTTGTCGGATCCTTAGCTTATGACAACAGGACCAAGCACTTATTGTGTCAAGTGTTGGCTCTGATACCACTTGAAAGGGAGCTACAGATCAAATAAAAACAAAATGAACATAATTCAATCGACTACAAGTACAGTTTCCGAATGTCAGTGATAATGTCGCCTAACACAAGTGACAACACTTTGATAAAACAGAAAACCTTGAAGAGTAAAATGCAGCGGAAAAATAAAGAACTCAAGGGTTTATATTTTCATAAGTTATATGTTGATATAACTTATGATGGTCAATGACTAGAAGTATGGGTATCCAAAGGAAACTAAGGGATACTACTTCAATCTTCTTGGAGAACATAAAGTCATTGTTTCCAGGAACACAACTTTCCTTGAAGAAGAATATGTCTACAAGGAACATAGCTGCACAGAGATAGAACTTGAAGAAATTCAAGAACCACAAGATAAAATAGAAAATGAACACTTGTCGAATGATCTGAATAAGGATTCAGTGGGAGTATCTGGTGAAGATTGGGTGCTTAGAGTACGCCCTTCAGCCAGTGGGAGTGCTGTGAGAGATAGTGCAGAAATGCAAGACTCTCATACCTAACCAATGGAAGATGATACAATGGTTGTACATCATCCCAATCAAGAAATACATGAAAATGACATTCCTGAAAGCCCTCAAGGTGATGGATTGTCCAACACACAAATACCTTCTCACAATCAGAATGCAACAAACACTGAAACGCAGAATAATCAACTCCGTAGGATCACTAGGACTCATCGTCCGCCTGAAAGACTTAATCTCCTTGTTGAAACACACAATGAGATAGATGTTCCTGATGACGATGAACCTACAACCTACAGCGAAGCTATGTTGGACATTGATTCGCAGAGATGGCAAGAAGCCATGAAATCTGAGATGGAGTTGATGTACATAAATCATGTTTGGAACTTGGTTGATTTGCCAACAGGGGTTAGACCCATATGATGCAAATAGGTCTTCAAGAAGAAGATTGATGCATATGGCAAGGTATAGACTTATAAAGTAAGACTGGTGGCTAAAGGTTATAATCAACGGCCTGGGATCGATTATGATGAAACATTTTCACCTGTTGCTAAGATTAAGTCCACTCGGATTTTGCTTGCAATAGCTGCATATTTTGACTATGACATTTGGCAGATGGACGTCAAAACTGTTTTCCTCAATGGTGATCTAGTTGAGGAAGTGTATATGAAACAACCTGAGGGTTTTTCACTTGAGTACAAACCAAATGCTGTATGCAGGCTACAAAAGTCCATTTATGGGCTTATGCAAGCTTTAAGGAGTTGGAATATTTGCTTTGACAAAGCAGTCAAATCGTTTGACTTTGTTAGAAGCAAAGAAGATCCCTGCGTTTATAGTAAGCGCAAGAAAGAGAGTATTGTCTTCATTGTTATATATGTAGATGACATACTGATAATGAGAGATAATAAGACTCTCATGCAATCAGCCAAGGAATGGTTATCCAGCACCTTCATGATGAAGGACTTGGGTGAAGCCTACAACATTCTTGGAATTAGGATCTATAGAGATATACCTAATAGATTGTTAGGGCTGTCACAGTCCACGTACATAGACAAAGTGCTAAGACGATTCTCTATGGAAAACTCCAAGAAAAGAAATCTTCCTATGGGTCAAGGGATCAAGTTATCAAAGAAGGATAGTCCTTCTATTGTTGCAGAACTTGAATGCATGAAAATAATCTCATATGCTTCAGCTGTAGGATCTATCATGTAGGCCATGACCTGTACGAGGCCAGATGTGGCCCATGCAATTAGTATGACTTGCAAATTCCAGCAGAATCCCGGGGAAGAACACTGGAAAGCAGTCAAGAGTATTCTTAAGTATCTTAGACGAACTAAAGAATATTTCTTAGTCTATGGTGGACAACAGAAGCTGGTATGTACTGGGTACATTGATGCTAGCTTCCAGACAGATCTTGATGACTTCAAATCTCAGTCTGGATATGCCTTCATTTTCAATGGCGGAATAGTGAGTTGGAAAAGTTACAAGCAAGCTACAACTGCTGATTCGACAACAGAAGCTGAGTACATTACTGGATCGGAAGTTGGGAAGGAAGCTGTCGCGATATTTGAGTTCCTGAAGGAACTAGGGGTTGTTCCAAGTGTCACTTGTCCAATAACGATTTATTGTGACAACACTGGTGCGATTGCGCATGCTAAGGAACCAAAATCAACCAACAAAAACAAACATGTACCAAAGAAGTACCAAATACTCAGGGAGATGGTGGAGACTGAAGAGATTAGATTAGACTATGTTCCCACAGATGATAATTTAGCTGACCCATTCACTAAACCATTAAGCTGAGTCAAGCATAATGGTCATTTTGAGAATATGGGCATTAGATATATTAGAGATTGGCTCTAGGCTAAGTAGGAGATTGAAAGTATTTTTATGTCCTAGAGACGATCTGTATTAGGACAAATGTACTTTATCCACATTCATATAATTAATGGAGATTAATTTTTTGGAATTTGCAATTATTGAATTATTATTTGATTGTTTGTAATTATTCATTAATGTGCATCCCTTGAGCTTACGTTGTCATTAATAGAGTGAGATATTCATGATAGAGCGTAACTGTTAAAATAGCCTCGACTAATGATCATCGAGAATGGGATATTGATGATATGTGATAAGTCGACATGTGGTCTGCATCACATCCTTAGAGGATGTAGTATGTCTCATCTGCTACGAGTAATGGCTACTGGTGATAGACACATAAATACTTTGAAAGTATTGGTATACCCTACTGATATATTATTTGTTATACTTGTCTAAAGTATGATCAACGTGTGAGAGATAGAAGTCCTTAGACTTGAGGTCAATACGCGCCTTGTCTACAAAGTAATGTACTTTGATCCCGTCGTAAGCTTAAATGCCTTATAGGTTGAGATACGGCTTGTATTGGGTACACTACGATGTGGATTGATGGTGGTAGTTGAGCTAAGATTAGGATTCATTCCTTGAATGTATATTCGAGAGAACACTCGGATTCTCAGTGATATTAGGTTGACTAAGTCGTTGGCCAACGCAATAGACATATTTAGAATATGGTCTAGTCGTCAACTAATATAGATGAGATACAATGATTAAGCCATTTGGATAGACACTTGACAAATCCTAAGCTTGATCGGGTGTGTCGTGAATGAAAGGATTTTATCTTACCACATAAAGGTTAAGTTTACTGGATTCGCATAAACGTACTTCACATATTGAGTTCGTCTTCCGATGCCGTCTAGGAGTTCCGTGTAGACCTTAATTTGATTAATGTCGATATGAGAAGGCATGTAGGGTCACACTATGTCGATTGTCCGTTTCGATCTAAGGATGTATTGAGAGAGTAATTAAATGTTCAATTTGGAATCGAGATATTTAAATGAATAATGATTATTTTAATTAAGTCAAAATTGTATTTTGGATTTAATTAAGAATGCACGGAAAAATAAATCGCGACAGTGCAGGAGCACGTCGAGGGCCGCGACGCCTCTACCTCGAATTTTGGGCCCGGCCCAAGGTCAAACCGTAATCCGGTTTTGACCTATTTTTCAACTATAAATAGTGGCATTCATTTCATTATTCACACACCAATTTCTGAAAATCATTCTAAGCCTTAGAGACTTAGAATCAAATACTCTCTCGAACCTCTGTCGGATTTCCTAGCTTTCCGAAGGAGAAATACATTGAAGATTGGAGCTTGCAACTGGAAGGGCAATCACGTGTGCACCTTATAGTAGATAAAGATTCTAGATATTCAAACTTGTAAGTTTATGCATTATGTTACAAGTTTAATTGTTGTATAACCATACCAGAAATATTGTTGGGGTAAGTAAGAAACAAAACTTTTAAACTTTCGTTGTGCCTTACTTATCTGTTTTGGGAGGAAGTGTAGGGACAGGAAAAACGGAAAACCATTCCTTGTTTAGAGCAGAAATTGTGAAATGCCGAATTACTAAATTCACGTCCATTATCACATTGAAAAGATTTTATAGATTTTTCAAACTGAATTTTAATGAATATTTGAAATTCAAGGAACTTGGCAAACACTTCAGATTTGAACTTTAGTGGGTAGATCCATAAAAATTGTGAAAAATCATCTAATAATACTAGATAGAATTTGTGACCCAAGGAACTGACAACCGGGGATGTCCATAAATCAGCATGAACAATATCAAATGGAGAAAAAGTAACACTGTTGGATAATATAAATGGAATACGAGTATGTGTTGACACCTAATTTTGTCCCACCTTTTCTGATTTTATTTGCAATTTTAAATATTTTTGACACCTTAAAACGATTTTAAAATATTGGCATATATATGTATATATATCATCATTTTTATTTTTATTTGCATTTTTATTTGTCATTTTTTTTTATCATAATCATAGTTTTATCCATAATATTCTATGTTATTTATTTTCGCAAAATGGCATCGCATTTCCATTTTTATGAAGAATTAAGCATATCGCAAATATTATATTTTTATTATTATCACATCGTTATATTCTTATTTTTTAGTAATTTACATTTTTTCTTCAATGCATTTTTAAACCCCTTTTATATATTTTTTTAAAACTCATAACCCATTCATTTCCCAACCCAAAAAATTTCTACCCAAATTAATTTCACCCAAAAGCCAATGCGGTCGGCCCAACAACCGATTCCCTTATACCCCAACCCACAAAACCAAAACACTCTACTAACCTAACAAAATCACCCAAATCGAAGCCCAATTCCCCCAAGCCAACCCGTCGGCCCAACAGCCCTCACCCTTTATTTCCCTTACCCCTCCAACCAGACCCGAACCGGCCCATACCCACTCGGCCCACATCCCTTTTAACTCCCAATATCCTTATTTCCCCCCAAACCAAACAAACCCTAACACTCCTCTCTTCTCTCAACTCCCCTCACACCCTACACCCCCTGCCCCTACGTCGCCGCACCCTACGCCTGACACCACCAGTCGCCGACACCGCCGCCTGCCACCACCAACCCCTCTGTCGTCCCAGACACCGCCGAACCCTACCCCATCACTTCACACCTACCATATCCCCTCAAATCCGTCCCAAAATTGTCACTTTATCTTTGAAATTCAAACTCGTTGAGAGGGGGTATGGGGGTGAACGTTGGAGAGTTCGAATCCACCTATAAAACCCCCCCATTGTTCACTATTAAAGGGGGACGGAGACCGAAAAGAAAAGAAAAAATATCTATTGTGTTCTTGATTTTTAGCATTCGCTTTCATTGTTATTCAAGAAATAAGTCCGAAACAAGTCCAAAAATCCGAAAGAAAGGGGTGAGTTTTGTTATTAAAGTTTGGGGTTAAAATACCTCTATTTGCTTCGTGAACCCTACTCCGAAAATCGGCTTTTGTTTGTTGTTCTTCACTATTTTTCGAGTTCCGGTTGGGTCACTGTTCCGACCGGGTTCGGGTTAATTTTCAGATTTATATGTTGTATATCATGTTGGTTATCTGAAAATCTGAGAAGAAATATGATTCGTGTTGAATCTCTGATTCGGGTCGGGTCACCAACTCGCGTCGGGTAGACCCGGTTTGGTTATATTTCCAGATTCTTACATTTTATTCTCATTTGTTGGTTATCTAAAAAATCTGAGAAAAAATCTGATTCGGGTTGAATCTCTGATTCGGGTCGTTCGATCCGGGTCGGGTCGACCCGATTTGGGTATATTTCCAGATGTTGCATTTTTGCTTCTTATTTGTTGGTTATCTGAAAAAATATAAAAAATTGATTCTGATTCCGGAAACTGCTTAGGATTGCATTTCTCGGGTCGTCTATCCGGGTCTGTTTTCAGAACTGGGTCGCCCATTCGGGTCACTATTCAGAATCCGGATCTGGTTTTTCATAAACATTTCCTAATCCTGTTTCGGTTCTGAGATTTCAGAATTTGGGTCGGATATTTTAATTTCTTACTGTTTGTTTGCTTTGGCACTTGAATATCCGTTATGCGGTTATGTTGTTCTTTTGTTGATTGAACTAATACTGCATTCTATGTTGTTATTTTGTTGATTGAACTAATACTGCATTCTCTTTGTTATTTTGTTGATTGAACTAATACTGCATTCTCTTCGTTATTTTGTTGATTGAACTGATACTGCATTCTCTTCGGAAGTCGCTTCTCTGTTTCGATTTGGTTTTTGGCATTTAAACATCCGTACGACAGATATCTTACTATTTTAATGATTTAAATAAATACTGCATTATGGCCAATGAAATTGAATTCGAGGCCGCGCCCCTGCGGAAATTGTTTTTCAGGTTCAGTTTTGCTATTTTGGTATTATTTTACTCTTTTGAACTAAATACCGCTTTCTGGCCAATGCAATTGAATTCGAGGCCGCATCTCTTCGGAAATCATTTCTGTTTCAGTTTACCGATTTTGGCATTTAAACATTCGTATACGGATATCTTACTGTTTTACTGATTTAAATAAATACTGCATTTAGGTCAATGACATTGAATTTGAGGCCGCGCCCCTTCGGAAATTGCCTTTCGGTTTCAGCTGTGCTGCTTTGGCATAATTTACTGATTTGAACAATACTACACTTAGGCCGATGAAATTGAATTTGAGGCCGCGCCCCTTCGGAAATTGCCTCTCGGTTTCAACTGTGCTGCTTTGGCATAATTTACTAATTTGAACAATACTACACTTAGGCCAATGAAATTGAATTCGAGGCCGCGTCCCTTCGGAAATTGCCTCTCTGTTTCTGCTTGCTGCTTTGGCATAATTTTGCTGATTTGAACATGATACTACACTGGCCGATGAAAAATATCCGTCGATTTTGAGGCCTCCGCAGTTGTAAAAACGGAAAATATAACTTCTGGGCAAGGATGAGACTTAAATCTTTTTTATTTCATCTGAGAGATCAACATGTTTAGTAGGCGAGATAACTAAAATGACCAACGAGTTATATGTTCGCAGCCACGACGTGATTATAATGATCTTTTCTTTTCCATCCAAGAGACCAACATGTTTAGTAGGCGAGGCAATTAAAATGACCACCGAGTCATATGTTTGCAGCCATGACGTGATTGGAATGGTCTTTTCAAAATTTAAGTCTGAGTCCTCCGTGATCAAAACATTCACTATTTTGGATACGGATCCGAAGTTATTTGTATTTAACTGTTTCTAACCGTTTGTTCTTGACAGCTTGCAAGGAACAAAGTCAATGAAGGCAGATACTCCTCGGAGTTTATTTATTTGTTGTTTTTACTTTCTTTAATTCAGCTTTATCTCGCTCTGTATTGTAATATTATTTTTGTACTTGTGTAATTATTGATATGCTTATAATAGGTAGACTTAGAATTAATTAATAGGGTAGTCTAAAACTGGAAAATCGCCGCTAGCTTATTTTAGGCTCGGTTAGTTCAAACTTAGATATCCTCCGCTAGTTTATTTATTTTTAGGCTCGTCATGCATATTCAAATTTTTCGAAACAACTTTGGTCATCTTTTATTCGCTTTATTAATCTTACAAATAAGTTTATCTTTTTTCAATTTGCAACTCAATGATTTCCAATTTTTTTTTTACCTCTTTGGCATTATAAATAATTTATTTTTACTATCAATTGTTACAAATGCATACTTTTTCAACTTTACATATATCTTTCTTTTATGTCATACAAATGCACTGGTACAAAATGTATCTTTTACTAAATATTTGCAAACATCTTTTAACTTTATATACTGTTAAACATGCATTTTTTCTTAGCAATAATTAACCCGAGTTTGATCTGATAACCGCAAGTTAGCGGATCTTAAAGGATGCCTAACCCCTTCCCTTTAGGATAATAAAGAACCCTTACCTAGAATCTCACTAGTTTCACAGACATTAAAATTGGAGTTATTTTGCAGCATTTATAGTCAACATTTAGGTTCCCTAATTCACCTTAGAATAAATTAGGTGGCGACTCCTTAACCATTTACCCAGGCATCACCGATACGTTGTGCTCCGTTTCGAAACCGCACGGTCGAAAAACGGGCGCGACAGCATGACGACTCCGCTGGATATTTTCAGGTTCTTAACCATATCAAATTCAGGTTAATTATTATTGTGCTTTATATTGCTCCTTATTTGATCTATTGTTTTAATTGTTTCCTTTTGAAATTTTGTAAGCATAACTGCTTTAATTGCTATATTATCTTACTGCTTTCCTTAAATTGGCATTTCGCTCTTATTTCTTCCACTCTGGAAAATTGACACTATCACACATTACACGCGAGGTGTGTTTTGCGCACCCGCAAACTTCTTTCAAATTTCTAAATTTTTAGGAGAGCTGGTATATGCGCGGAGCGTCCGGACCATCCGGTTGGCCGCGTAGCCTTCTCACTCGAGCAGTCCGCTCGGAAACCTTGAGTCTAGTCAGCCAAATCTTAGAAAATTTAGGATAGAGCTATACCACCCTTTATCTTAAGTCATGCATGCATATACCTTAGGTGGGTCGATCCTTGGTATCGACTCCACAATTAAGAAATCTACAAAAAATTGTCAACGGGTCTCGCAACCCAGCAACCAATCATCATATTATGTGTAGCGCGATAATGATAGACTAATCCAAGCCTAATCATGACATGCCGAAATTGGAAAATGTACATTCATTTTGTCTCATTTCCGACAAAAGTATTGCAGTTTAACAGCTTGGATCAATTTGTCGTAATCCCGCATATCTGGCGTTTAGGCCCACCTCTGGCATAGGAGAGGCCCCATGCATATTAAGATGCACATACAATCTGTTTGCTATTTTTTTATGCTTTCCACTCTGTACATGTTATTTAAAACAATAATTACTCGTCTTATACTAACTTAGTTTGCTTCATTTTGCCTAAATTATTTTTTCTAAAGGTTGATTTGCGTTGACTAAAACTGGCGGAACATCCCTTATTCACGAGATCAAAGACACGATCATTCAGCAAAATGACTAATTCAGATGTATCCGAACGGACTGGCCTGGGATTTATCGCTCTTCCGAGAGATGAACCAGAAGCTTCAGAAATGGGAGATACTACCGTCCAGGAAAAATACATCGCCCAACTGTTGCAACAGATGGCAGCCATGCAGACTGAGATTGAGCGGCTCCAAAATCTTACCAACCTGCCCATTAGCATCAATACCCCACTCCCTGAACAAGGGATGAATGAAACTACACCACAAACATTTTCATCTCCTGAACCGCCATTTCCCCAAAACCTCCCCAAAATTCACCACAAAGCGAAACCAATTTGCAGCACACTAACCCAAAACCTATCAACCCACAAGCTAGTCTACAACAAAGCCCGCTACAAAATGATCTGGCATCCTTCATAACTATACATGCACCTCAAGCTCCACTTACACAAACTACCCTACTCGTCCAAAATATCCATCTCACATAAAATTACCAGGCAACCCAACAAATACCGATGGCACACATCACTAGAAAGCATTATGTGCCACCAGTATATGCAACGGAAGCCCAACCTTTTACTACCGCAATACCAAACATGGCTCTTCAAGAAACTGGCCAGTGTGAAGAGATGGACAGGCAGGTAAGGATCAGAACCGATGAAAGTGTGGCGAGAGAAATTCATAGCCTAAAAGAAGCATTCAAGAACATCCAAACCAGCAAGGGACATGAAGGACTCAAGTATGAAGATCTCTGCATGCATCCCGACATTGAATTGCCTATCGGATAAAAAGTGCCAAAATTTGACTTGTTTGATGGGAAGGGAAATCCTCACTCTCATTTAAGATCGTACTGCGACAAATTGGTTGGGGTAGGTAAAGTCCAGGCCATCACAATGAAACTGTTCGTAAGGAGTTTAACAGGAGAAGCACTCGACTGGTACACGAGCCAAGACCCGCGGAAATAGCGTAATTGGGGCACGATGGCACAAGATTTCGTGGACAGATTTAAGTTCAACACTGACACAGTCTTGGATAGATTTTATTTGATGAAGTTGGAAAAGAAATCCACAGAGACCTTCAGAGAATATGCCATGAAGTGGAGGGCAGAAACAACAAAAGTTCAACCCCCGATAGCAGAAAGTGAGATGACCACTCTCTTTGTACAATCTTTGAAAGATGCAACCTACTATGAAAGAATGATAAGCGTCATAGGACGGAGTTTCTCTGAAGTTGTAAGGATGGGAGATTTCATAGAAGAGGGAATCAGAACTAGAAGAATTACAAACTTTGTAGCATTGCAAGCAACGAGTGAGACAATTCAGTCGGACTCATTTGAGGGAGCAGTAAAGAGGAAGAGAGACGGAGTGTCCCCTGTCATGACGGTTACGAAACATAGGCCAAATCAAATGTCAACCTACCAAATGCCATCACCCCAGCCTCCCTACTATAATCAAAACAACCAAAGTTCTTAGCTTTCCTATTATAGCCCATACGCCCAAAACCCTCAACCTTATTATCAACACCCACCTGCTCCCTACCCTACTTACCATATCCAGCCAATATATAGCCTGCCTCGAGCATCTGCCTATCCAAATCCCCTACAATACCAGCCCGCATACTTACCTCAGCCACGAGTCCATCTACCAAAACGCACCCAGACCCCGTGCAAAACCCGAAAGAAAGCCAGTAAAAAACTATACAACTTTAGCCGAACCTCGAGCCCAGTTGTATGAATGACTGAGAACCGCAGGAATACTCCAGCCCATCCCGGGAAATATCCCCAATCCTGTTCCCAAATGGCATGATGAGACTAAGCATTGTGCATACCACTCGGGAATCCCTGGACACGACACTGAATATTGATATGCCCTCAGAGACAAAATCGAGGCATTGATCAAAAAATGAGTTATCCAACTGAAAGGACCTTCCTCTAATGTAAACAATAACCCTTTGCCAAATCATGACGATGTCAATGTAAATATGATTACTGTTGATGAAGAACACAACTTGGAAGGAACCATTGTGCCAGTCCAGAGAGAGGAAAAGGTTGAATCATCGGCCTTTATCACCCCTATGATTAGAGTCCAAGTGAGGGCACCATTTGGAGTAGAAGTACTTCCTCTAAAGTCGTGGGTCATGGCACCATCTTTTCTTGGAAAAGTCTTATCAATCAATCTCCAAAGGAAGAGAGATGCTCCTTTACCAAAGCATGTTCCGCCTCTAGGTCAGTCATTTGTCAAAGCATGCGCCCCTCAGGAATCAAAGGAGGACAATGCAGCCAACCTCGTTGGGGGATTCAAAAGTTTTTTTTCATTGCTGAAGAAGAAGCAGAATGCAATGTGGTTCTCGATGATTATGCTAAAGGCTCAACCATTTGGGATGTAGAGCAAGTAGATGTTTTGGGGAAATTGGACCTGTGCCCCGACCTTGTTTCTCCCGAAAACTAGTTAATTTCATTAATGATTAATGAAACAATGCAATTTAGATTGAGGCCTGAACCACATCTATGCATTTAATGTATTTTGTCTCCACCTTTTGAAAGCTTAAAAAGACAAATCTGCATTGCTTTTGCTATTTTAAAATCTGTTTTGTTTAATAATTTTCTTTTCTTTTTCATTATGCAAACTAATAAATTTGTCGATAACATGTGACATATAATGAAACAAGCAAACAAAGTCCCAAACAACGAACAAGACTTTGAAGAATATGAGGAAGACTCACAATCTGAAGAATTGGGGCATTTTTAGAATAAGCCAAAGCCAGGTTTGGATGAAACATCAAGATGGTTGATAAATACAAAGCATTGGTACGAGCATTTTTCTACTGGGCAATGCTATATCTTTCGAAGCCAAATGGATATAGAATCATGTACGAAGAGACTGATTGATGAAAAGCAGATGGACGCAGTTTGTTCGGTGCCACTTTATCATAATAGAATGGCAAAAAAACTATCAATGCAGATGCAATGAAGAGATACTATATTTAGGAATTGTTATTCTCTATGTAATACTTTTTACATGCTGTAAAAGTTGCGCTCCCTCGGCGGGATACGCATAGAACCCACATAAGGTTTCGTCTCTTTAGGACAGAAATTTCCCAAAAAATCACATTTTGTTTACTTGTAACATGAACTACGTTATGACTTGATTCCCTCGGCGGGATACGTAGGCGGCCACATCGGCTTCGGTCCCACTTTTTAGAAAAACCCTTACAATCCCCTTTGCTTGTAATGAACTACGTTATGACCTGATTCCCTCACTGGGATACGTAGGCGGCCTAAATCAGCTTCGGTCCCACCATTAGAAAATCTTTTCTACTTTATCTCACATATGACAAAATGCACCCATCTGATCACCCTGATAGGACAAGCAAGCAACACAAGACTCGGTTTTCCATTCGAAAGTTCATCATCCTCACATATCAGAAACTAGGGCAAAATTTGAAGGGATCATTGCAAGAAGACGCCGATAGACATGGAAAGTCTTCAGCCAGAAGAAGGATTTTGGATAAGATGTTTGCTTTGTTTCACCGCATGTCACTGCTCGACAGACATTAACACATATGCATACTTTCTTATAAGCAAATTATTTTCAACAAATGTTTTCATTAGAGTTCGACTGAAATTTTTATTGATATGCATACTTTCTTATAAGCAAATTATTTTCAACAAATGTTTTCATTAGAGTTCGACAGAAGTTTTATTGATACGCATACTTTCTTATAAACAAATTGTTTTCAATAAATGTTTTATTAACAGTTAGCCATGACTGGGAACCAGATAGGGGCCACAGGTCCGAATCAGCAGGACATACAAGTATCAAGAGCCAAAGCTACAAAGTCAACGCGAATCAACCGCCCCTCCCCCAAACTCACAAATTTTCTTTGAGTACAGGTTCTTCAGGTTGAAAGAAGCAGGAAAGCCACATCACTTATGATCAATTTCCCATAGAATTTCAGCATCACAGCTCACTACAAGGATTACGTTCCTGTTTTGCATCTATACGAAGACATCATCTTGACCTACAAGGCCCCAACCATTGTGTCTGCACAAGGATGTTATTTCGAATCATAGGGAACTTCAACACAGCAAACCGACGACAAAGACACCACTTACATCTTTTACAACAGAACAACATTACAACAACGTCCACGACGTTATGGCAGCACGACAACTATCTTTTACAACATTACAACGACGTCAACAACATTACAATGACGTCTTCAGCTCAACAACTATCTTTTACAGCACAACAGCATTACAATGACGTCAACAACATTACAACGACGTCTTCAGCGCAACATCTATCTCTTACAACAAACAGTGTTACAACGTCGTCACCGACGTTACTGCAGACAACAACTATCTCTTACAGCAAACAACATTACAACAACGTCATCGACGTTACGGCAGCGCAACAATTATCTTTTACAGCATTACAACGGCGTCAACAACATTACAATGACGTCTTCAGCACAACAATTATCTTTTACAACATTACAACGACGTCTTCAGCACAACAATTACCTTTTACGACATTACAACGACGTCAACAGCATTACAACGACGTCTTCAGCACAACAACTATTTTTTACAGCATTACAATGACGTCAACAACATTATAATGACGTCTTCAGCACAACAATTATCTTTTACAGCAAAACAGCATTACAACAACGTCCTCGACGTTACGGCAGCACAACAACTGTCTTTTACATCATTACAACGATGTCTTCAACACAACACATCAATCCAACGACGTCATTTCAAGTGCTCGCCTCATAATGCGGGTATTTTAATTTCAGTCAGGCGCCTACCTCATAATGCGGTTATTTTAATTTCAGTCAGGCGCCCACCTCATAATGCGGGTATTTCCAAGTCATATTCTCTACAATTTTTTTCTCAACAGTTATACACTAATTTTATCTTAAGCTTTAGTTTGCAAGAGCTTTAGTTTGCAGGAACTTCATCACAATGTGGAACTATCTCTTACGGCGAACTGAGGCAATTTTGGTCAACAGCCTACTTCAAACGTTGTTTCGCAATAATTTCTCACATCTTCAACCAGTGTCATCATAACTCGACACTGGGGCAATATTTCTTGAATCCGCACCAACTTTTTCAATGTCTTCTCCCTCGAAATTCTATTTCTACCCATGCATCCCTAATCATTCTTCGAGTCCCGATGATCATGGACAAAATTGTCTACTCAGTCAACTTCTTTGTCCGAAAATTCTTTCATCGTTTCCAGCCATAGAGGGGCATCTGTTGACACCCAATTTTGTCCCACATTTTCTGATTTTATTTGCAATTTTAAATATTTTTGACACCTTCAAACGATTTTAAAATATAGGCATATATATGTATATATATCATCATTTTTATTTTTATTCGTCATTTGCATTTTTTTTTTTATCATAATCATAGTTTTATCCATAATATTCTATGTTATTTATTTTCGCAAAATGGCATCGCCTTTCCATTTTTATCAAGCATTAAGCATATCACAAATATTATATTTTTAATATTATCACATCGTTATATTCTTATTTTTTAGTAATTTACATTTTTTCTTCAATGCATTTTTTAAACCCCTTTTATATTTTTTTTAAACCCATAACTCATTCATTTCCCAACCCAAAACAATTTCTACCCAAACTAATTTCATCCAAAACCCAATTCGGTCGGCCCAACAACCCATTCCCTTATACCCTAACCCACAAAACCAACACACTCTACTAACCTAACAAAATCACACAAATCGAAGCCCAATTCCCCCAAGCCAACCCGTCGGCCCAACAACCCTCACCCTTTATTTCCCTTACCCCTCCAACCAGACCCGAACCGGCCCATACCCACTCGGCCCACATCCCTTTTAACTCCCAATATCCTTATTTCCCCCCAAAACAAACAAACCCTAACACTCATCTCTTCTCTCAACTCCCCTAACACCCTACACCCCCTGTCCCTACGTCGCCGCACCCTACGCCTGACACCACCAGTCGCCGACACCGCCGCCTGCCACCACCAACCCCTCTGTCGTCCCAGACACCGCCGAACCCTACCCCATCACTTCACACCTACCATATCCCCTCAAATTCGTCCCAAAATTGTCACTTTATCTTTGAAATTCAAACTCGTTGAGAGGGGGTATGCAGGTGAACGTTGGAGAGTTCGAATACACCTATAAACCCCCCCCCCCTTTGTTCACTATTAAAGGGGGATGGAGACCGAAAAGAAAAGAAAAAATATCTATTGTGTTCTTGATTTTTAGCATTCGCTTTCATTGTTATTCAAGAAATAAGTCCGAAACAAGTCCAAAAATCCGAAAGAAAGGGGTGAGTTTTGTTCTTAAAGTTTGGGGTTAAAATACCTCTATTTGCTTCGTGAACCCTACTCCGAAAATTGGCTTTTGTTTGTTGTTCTTCACTATTTTTCGGGTTCCGGTTGGGTCACTGTTCCGATCGGGTTTGGGTAAATTTTCAGATTTATATGTTGTATATCATGTTGGTTATCTGAAAATCTGAGAAGAAATATGATTCAGGTTGAATCTCTGATTCGGGTCGGGTCACCGACTCGCGTCGGGTAGACCCGGTTTGGGTATATTTCCAGATTCTTGCATTTTATTCTCATTTGTTGGTTATCTGAAAAATCTGAGAAAAAATCTGATTCGGGTTGAATCTCTAATTCGGGTCGAGTCACCGACCCGGGTCAACCCAGTTTGGGTATATTTCCAGATTCTTGCATTTTATTCTCATTTGTTGGTTATCTGAAAAATCTGAGAAGAAATTGATTCGGGTTTGAACCTCTGATTCGTGTGGGTCACCGAGCCAGGTCGGGTCAACCCGGTTAGGGTATTTTTCCAGATTCCTGCATTTTATTAGACCTGTCCAAAGGTCGGGTCGGGCCGGGTCAGGACCGGGTCAGGTGGCTTTTTTTTTCCTCCTTGCCCGACCCTGACCCTATATCTTTTTTAAAATTCCGACCCTGGCCCTGACCCTTCGGGGACCTTACGGGTCACGGGTCGGCCCTGATCCGACGATTTTTTTTGGCGGGCAGGGTCTGGACGAGATTTTTTTTTTCTTTTAAAATTGAATTTTCAAAACTGAAATTGGTATTCACCCCTACATTACCACGAAATTTCGAAGTTGAAATGTATTGTATATCGTGAAATCTTGACTAAAGAAAAAGAAAATTAGAAATCAATTTGGGGAAAAACACAAATTGATCGGATAAAACGGACATCCGAGCGCAGAGTTATGACCATTTAAAGTTTCACCAATTTACAACCACTTTATCTCCCTACATTATGCTTCAGTGATATTAACAAAATGACTAATAATATAAATATATAATTAATAATCAGCTATCGTTTTTATCTTATTTTATGTCGAGCTAAATGTAGATTAGAGCAATATATATATATATATATAGATAAACATGCAGTATATCACTTATTAATGACAAAAATATGTATATAAGTACAAAATAAATATTAATGAAGGAAAAATAATATAAATTATATTAAAAAAATATGCGGGTCGGGGTTGGGTCGGGGTCAGGCCGGGCCGGGTCAGACGGGTAATTTTTTCGACACGGCCGACCCCACGACCACGATCGGGTCGAGTGGCTCTCGGGTCGGCTAGCAGCTGACCTTGGCCCTGGTTTTTTCGGGCCGGGCGGGTCCCCGACCCTATGGACAGGTCTACATTTTATTCTCATTTTGTTGGTTATCTGAAAAATCTGAGAAGAAACTGATTCGGGTTGAGACTTCTGATTCGGGTCGGGCCATCGATCCGGGTCGGGTCGACCCGGTTTGGGTATATTTCCAGATGTTGCATTTTTGCTTCTTATTTGTTGGTTATCTAAAAAAATATAAAAAATTGATTCTGATTCCGGAAACTGCTTAGGGTTGCATTTCTCGGGTCGTCTATCCGGGTCTGTTTTCAGAACTGGGTCGCCCATTCGGGTCACTATTTAGAATCCGGGTCTGGTTTTTCATAAACATTTCCTAATCCTGTTTCGGTTCTGAAATTTCAGAATTCAGGTCGGATATTTTAATTGCTTACTGTTTGTTTGCTTTGGCACTTGAATATCCGTTATGAGGCTATGTTGTTCTTTTGTAGATTGAACTAATATTGCATTCTATGTTGTTAGTTTCTAATTGAACTAATACTGCATTCTCTTTGTTATTTTGTTGATTGAACTAATACTGCATTCTCTTCGTTATTTTGTTGATTGAACTGATACCGCATTCTCTTCGGAAGTCGCTTCTCTGTTTCGGTTTCGTTTTTGGCATTTAAACATCCGTACAACAGATATCTTACTATTTTAATGATTTAAATAAATACTGCATTATGGCCAATGAAATTGAATTCGAGGCCGCGCCCCTTCGGAAATTGTTTTCAGTTTCAGTTTTGCTATTTTTGTATTATTTTACTGTTTTGAACTAAATACCGCTTTCTGGCCAATGCAATTGAATTCGAGGCCGCATCTCTTCGGAAATCATTTCTGTTTCAGTTTACCGATTTTGGCATTTAAACATCCGTATACGGATATCTTACTGTTTTATTGATTTAAATAAATACTGCATTTAGGCCAATGAAATTGAATTTGAGGCCGCGCCCCTTCGGAAATTGCCTCTCGGTTTCAGCTGTGCTGCTTTGGCATAATTTACTGATTTGAACAATACTACACTTAGGCCGATGAAATTGAATTTGAGGCCGCGCCCCTTCGGAAATTGCCTCTCGGTTTCAGCTGTGCTGCTTTGGCATAATTTACTGATTTGAACAATACTACACTTAGGCCAATGAAATTGAATTCGAGGCCGCGTCCCTTCGGAAATTGCCTCTCTGTTTCTGCTTGCTGCTTTGGCATAAATTTGCTGATTTGAACACGATACTACACTGGCCGATGAAAAATATCCGTCGATTTTGAGGCCTCCGCAGTTGTAAAGACGGAAATATAACTTCTGGGCAAGGATGAGACTTAAATTTTTTTTATTTCATCCGAGAGATCAACATGTTTAGTAGGCGAGGCAACTAAAATGACCAACGAGTTATATGTTCGCAGCCACGACGTGATTATAATGATCTTTTCTTTTCCATCCAAGAGACCAACATGTTTAGTAGGCGAGGCAATTAAAATGACCACTGAGTCATATGTTTGCAGCCACGACGTGATTGGAATGGTCTTTTTTCAAAATTTAAGCCTGAGCCCTCCGTGATCAAAACATTCACTGTTTGGATACGGATCCGAAGTTATTTGTATTTAACTGTTTCTAACCGTTTGTTCTTGACAGCTTGCAAGGAACAAAGTCAATGAATGCAGATACTCCTCGGAGTTTATTTATTTGTTGTTTTTACTTTCTTTAATTCGGCTTTATCTCGCTCTGTATTGTAATATTATTTTTTGTACTTGTGTAATTATTAATATGCTTAGAATAGGTAGACTTAGAATTAATTAATAGAGTAGTCTAAAACTGGAAAATCGCCGCTAGCTTATTTTAGGCTCGGTTAGTTGAAACTTAGATATCCTCCGCTAGTTTATTTATTTTTAGGCTCGCCATGCATATTCAAATTTTTCGAAACAACTTTGGTCATCTTTTATTCGCTTTATTAATCTTACAAATAAGTTTATCTTTTTTCAATTTGCAACTTCAATGATTTCCAAATTTTTTTTACCTCTTTGGCATTATAAATAATTTATTTTTACTATCAATTGTACAAATGCATACTTCTTTTTCAACTTTACATATATCTTTCTTTTATGTCATACAAATGCACTGGTATAAAATGTATTTTTTACTAAATATTTGCAAACATCTTTTAACTTTATATACGGTTAAACATGCATTTTTTCTTAGCAATAATTAACTCGAGTTTGACCGGATAACCGCAAGTTAGCGGATCTTAAAGGATGCTTAACCCCTTCCCTTTAGGATAATAAAGAACCCTTACCTAGAATCTCACTAGTTTCACAAACCTTAAAATTGGAGTTATTTTGCAGCATTTATAGTCAACATTTAGGTGCCCTAATTCACCTTAGAATAAATTAGGTGGCGACTCCTTAACCATTTACCCAGGCATCACCGATACGTTGTGCTCCGCTTCGACCCACGCGATCGAAAAACGGGCGCGACAGTATGTTTGCCAAGTGGGCAGGAAAAACAATATTGGGCAAGTTTTCCATTATTACATTGAACACGCTTATTAGTCCTAAGAATATTAAAAACAAGATCTCCTGGGTGTCCGAGTCTGTTATGCCAAGTTGACGGAGAGATAGCAGCAAGGGACATAGGTGACTGAGTTCTGACAGCGGAAGATTGAGTGAAGGGGTAGAGGTCTCCCACACTATTGCAGCGCGTTAGAATTTTCCCCGTATTGAGATCCTTCACAGAAAAACCAAAAGGATCAAATTCGACAGATACTTAATTATTGCGAGTGAATTTCCTAACAGAGATTAAATTTTTAATGATGTTGGGTGTGTACAGGACGTGGTTTAGGGAGAAAGGCGGGTGGGGATGTTTGGTATGTGTGTTACCGTAACCTTCAATTGGAATGCGATGACCATTGCCGACAGTAATAAATTGAGGACCCTTTAACCGAAGTAGTTGAGATAAGTTACCTGACGACCGGGTGAGATGAGATGTGGCTCCGGTGTCCATGTACTAATTTTCGTCGAGATGTTGAAAGTTCACAGTGTTGAAGGCCTGGCCCAAATCAGTGGGGGCCAGGCTGCTGCCTTGCGGGTATTGCTGGACCGAGGCCATGAGGGCCTGCTGCTGCTGTGGGTGGGCCTGCCTATTGGATGGGGCAAAGCCCAGTAGGCCACTGGACCAAGCAGGCTGCTGGAGCTGGGCCGCTGCAGTTGGGTAAGGGCAAGTAGGCGAGGCCCAGTTCCCGATATTGGGCCAGGCTAGCAGTCCAGCCTACTGGAAGTAAGGTGCTTGGTTTGGGCCTGTTTGTTGATTTGTTTGGCCCTTACCGCGGCCCTTGCCTTTGTTAATATTGTCGCGGCCTCCGCCACGGGACTACTGGTGGTAGTGGTCTGGCGGTGGTGCCATCCCATCAACGGCTAACGCCTTTTAATTATACTCATCTTGTTTAGCATGTCGGGTTTCTTCCAACAATAGTTGTGACCGTGCCATGGTGAAACTTGGTAGTGGGTCGGCCTGTTGAATCATTGTTGCAAGCGTATCGTATTCACCTTTATATAAGCCAACAACTAATTGAAGTACCATCTTGGTTTCAGAAATAAATGTCCCGACATTGGGCCCTTGGCCGGCTATGATTTTTAGTTATTTGCA
Organism: Anisodus tanguticus; assembly: GCA_034509755.1. Lineage (NCBI taxonomy): Eukaryota > Viridiplantae > Streptophyta > Magnoliopsida > Solanales > Solanaceae > Anisodus > Anisodus tanguticus. The sequence goes on along the minus strand of CM067549.1, from coordinate 44,919,391 downwards.
ATATTCGGACATGTTAAAATTCTCGAGATGCGTATTGTTGAATTTCTCCTCCAAATACCCGCCCCGAGTATTTTTATTGTCCTGAAAGATTTCTTCTTACCGAACCCAAAGGTCACGTGCCGTAGCACCTGTTTTCATGATAGTACACAACAAGTCTTTTGAGATGGTGTCGTATATCCATTGTTTGACGATGGCGTCAAGGCGACGCCATGTTGATTCGGCGATATCAGTGGGACGAGGAATAGAATCATCAATATGGTCGAGCACGTTGTACGTACATGCATGAATATAGAACAGTTCTGTCCACATGGAATATTGACAGTTTTCTTGGTCAACAATTATAGGGATATAATTCTTGATGTTGGTAACGGCGAAAGCCGGGTGAAAAGAAGACGTTGATTGTTGAGAGGGGTTGTCAAAAGTGCCAGTGGAGGAATCGGAATTTGTAGGGGAAGACATGGTGGCAATCGATCTTGCCGTCGACCGAAGGGAAAAATCGAGAGGGGGGATGTCGGCGGCTATTTTCGAGAGAGAGAAGAGTAGGGATTAGGGTTAGGCTCTTGATACCATGTAAGATAGAATAATTTCCCTTAGGGATTCCTTTCATTATTCACAATATATATAGATGTACAGAGGTTGATTCCTAATACAGTAAGAATCCTAACTTACCTTAAATGGTTGATTCATAATACAATAAGAATCCTAAGTTACCTTAAATATACATCTATCATAATTATAAAATATACTGTGAATATTCAGAGAATATTTGCTAATAGTTTCAACCTGTCCTGCCTTGCTCCGTTTAAGATTTCTCCTAACTTAATTAGTTATATAATATTTCTTATTTCTTTTCCTAATTCCTTCTCGTTCATATTCATCTTCATCAACATGTAGGTGCCTTGCTCCGTTTAAGATTTCTCCTAACTTAATTAGTTACAAAATATTTCTTATTTGTTTTCCTAATTCCTTCTCGTTCATATTCATCTTCATCAACATGTAGGTATTCTTTAATAATACTCAAATTATATCCCAAGGCAATTATAAAAAATTCACTATCTAGATTTTGTTCTTGTGAGTTGTTTATAATTTTATGTTCTCCTAACGTAAGGAAAATGGACTCTTTCAGTGTGCAATATTTAGACTTCGTTGTGGATAACGAAATTTTATTAATTTAAATCCACAAGAAATTTGAATTATATTAACTTGAAGATATATTAGTTCAAACAAATATTGTTGGCTAATATATTTGGATTTATTTAAGTCCAATAATATGGATTTAATTAAAGTCCAATGTCGATGGACTAGTCCACTTATTTGGGCTACAAATGATGAGACTACTTTGTCAAGTCCAAGATGTCATCTTATCCTAGAAGCCTAAATTGGTGTCACGTGTCAAATGACGTGGTACGCCAAGTCAAATGAAGGAGCCAATAGGATCATTCTACGAATCAAAATGATGCAGCATGCCTAGTCAAATCAAAGGCCAATGAAAATGTGCCACGTGTACAAATGACATGTTCCAACCAATCAAATATCGTCATGTCAACTTAAATATGATTGGTCGAAATGAGTTCCTCCTTATCACAACTCCTCCATCCTACCACTATAAATAGGGGTCTCATAATTCAGAAAAAGACCAAGAATTCTAACAAGAAGCTAGAGAGAGCTCGTGGATCAAACGCCGCCGATTTTTCTACAAGCTACAAGCATTCAAGCACTCAAATATTTCTCTACAAGTTCTAGATCAAGACCACCACATTCAAGATCAAGCTCAAAGCCCTTGAATTCAAGTACAAGTCACTAATCCACCAAGTTCAAGATCAAGCTCAAAAGCCCTTGAATTGATGACCGAAAAGATGAATCAGATGATTCATAGAGATTGTAACACTCATGTTTAAAATAAAATACTACGATTGTTGTGATATTTTTCTGTATTGATTATTATTTTCTCAATGCGAATTTTTATTGTCTACAAATTCTGGCACGCCCAGTGGGACAATCTCTACCTCTCATCTCAACTTTTCGTTCATCAAAGTTCAAGAATATCGAAATGGCCTCAAAGAAGATCAACTCCAAGTCAACTTCCTCTAAGGTTGCTGACTTTAAGTGCTATGTTGATGTGGAAAGCATCCTCAGTGTTACTATTGGAATTTGGACCAATTACTAGGAGCAAAGCAAGCATGCTAGGACAACAAGCACTCTAAGAATTGTCTGCATCAACTCCTTCTTTCTGATCTTCATCATCAAAAGGAATGAGATCCTCTACCAATGCATTCAAATGAGGAAGAAACATTGATGAAAAGATTAAGAAGACTCTAGCTCTAATTGATCTCTCTAGATCCAAGAACACTTTCGTGAAGAAAGATGATGATACTTCAAGCGACTTATTGTCAACACTCACACCACATGAAGTAAGCCAGTCGAATACCAACCTATTTGACAATCCATGATATTCTCTAACATCCCTAACGATCATGCAAGCGATGGTGACTAACGCTTCATCTATAGAGAAGACACTAGCAAACTGGACAAATGTAACTGATAGATTAGCCAAGCATGTGCAAAACAAAGACGATTGGATTAACAAGTTGATAGACAAGATAGATGGCTTGATGGAAGGATAATCCAGCCACGGACCAGGGAAAGGTCCATAAGTACAAGGGACTGAACCTCGCACAAAAGAAGCACCACCCACCAAGAAAATTCCAGTCTCTTCTGTAGGGACAATTCCAATTGACCAACTGAAGGAGCTCATCAAAGGGACTATCAAGAACAAGTATGAAGTTGCCGCTAATTCCTTTCTTACATATGTAAAGTCATACACAACAAGGATCAACAACTTCAACATGTCCGCCGGTTATCAACCTCTCAAATTTCAGTAGTTTGATAGCAAGGGAAATCCAAAGTAACATATTACACATTTTGTTGAAACTTGTAACAATGCTAGAACTTATGGAGACTATCTTGTCAAGCAGTTTGTCTGCTCCCTCAAAGGGAATGCCTTCGATTGGTACACAGACCTCGAGATTAATTCTATCGATAGTTTGGAGAAACTAGAGCAGGAATTCCTTAACTATTTTTATAGTACAAGGCGGGCTGTGAGCATGGTGGAACTTTCCAATACCTTCCAAAGAAAGGACGAACTAGTTATCGACTTCATAAATCGATGGAGAAATGCAAGCCTAAACTTCAAAGATAGGCTCACTGAAGCTTCTAGCATAGAGATGTGCATCCAATGGATGCATTGGGGACTTCTCTATATCTTGCAAGGTATTAAGCCGAAGTCATTTGAAGAACTAGTTACTCACACTCATAACATGGAGTTGATTATATCCTCCACTAGAAGTGAAGTAATGCATGTCTACGACCCGCACAAAGGAAAGGACAAACAAGAAACCAAGAGGTGAAGCAAGTTTGTACCCAAGAGTGACAATAAAGAATTCATGAACGGCAATACCTCACCTATAAAGTTTACTACGAAGGTGAGAAAGAAGCAAAGTATGAAAGCAACTTCCTATCAAGGCAACACAAGCCGAAAAATGACATTGAGGGAGATGCAAGAAAGAGAATACCCCTTCCTGGATTCTGATGTCCCTGAAATTTTTGATGAACTACTCAAGCTGAAACTCATTGAGTTACCAGAGACAATCCAAACTATTGCAAGTATCATCGACTCATGGTGAACCCTCTTGAGAAGTGCTTTGTCTTCAAGGGTAAAGTTATGTAGTTGGCTAATGAAAAGAAGATTATGCTCGATGATGATAAGTCAAGTTCTAATCAAGTCTCTATCACCTTTGGCTCTCTCGATCTGGTCTAAATATACAGTTTTGAAGAACATAAATAAGAAAGACCATTGGAGGAAGATAAAACCTCAGTCTATGAAGGTGATAATGAAGGTTGGATTTTAGTGACTCGACGGAGGCGCTACAAAACAAGTCCATGAAAAGAATCTTCTAAACAACCAACTAGGAAGATGATTGTGAGAATACCAAGGAAGCAAAAACTGGTTGAGCATCCAAAGAAGATAAAAGTGGAGGTGGACCACGACGTCCCGTAACTTTGGAGGAATTTTTACCAAGTTGATTCTGCACCAGGATTTCCCGAGAAAACATCGAGGCGTCATGCTTTAATACCGATAAAAAAGGAGCGAAGAATGAAAGTCCATAAGCTTGCCTCCATCATCATCTGGAAAAATTGTTGAGTCCTCTTTTAAAAAAGTGTATGTATGTGATAAAAAAATCACTTTCACAGACGATGATCTTCTACTTGTTGAAACATGCACAATTGCCCTTTGTATATGGTGGGTCATGCACTCGAAAAGAGGATAAATAGAATTTTGATAGACAACGAATCTGGATTTAATATCCTTTCTATTCACACAATGAAGGAACTTGGCATCACAACTGAAGAACTTTCTGAAAGTCGCTTAATGATTCAAGACCCACCTACCCAAGTGCTTTTCTGACAGTTGATTAAGAAAACACTTACATGGAGATATTCAAAGAATATAGGGATGTGTTTTCTTGGAGTTATAAAGATGCTTGTCTTAGATCCCAAAGTAACATTCCATCATCTTGCAATCAAGAATGGTGCTCGTTCTATTAAGCAAGCTTAGAGACATTTCATAGCAGACTTGGTTCTTTTGATTGAAAATGAAGTGAACAAGCTCATTGAAGATGGCTTTATTCGTGAAGTTAAATACCCTACGTAGATTTCAAATATTGTTTCCGTAAGAAAAAAGACTGGCCAAATTCGAGTTTGTGTTGACTTTAGAGATCTGAACAACACATGGATGATTTCCCGCTTCCTATTCTAGAGTTAATGATTGATTCTACCACTAGTTACGAAGCAATGTCTTTCATGAACGGTTCGTTTGTCTACAACCAAATTTGCACTGGCACTAAAAGATGAGGAGCTTACTGCATTTCGTACACCCAAGGGTATTTATTGCTACAAGGTGATACCTTTTGGGTTAAAGAATATTGGTGCCATATATCAAAGAGCTATGCAGAATCTTTTTGATGACTTGCTCCACAAAAATGTTGAATGCTATGTCGATGACTTGCTGGTGAAATCAAGAAAGAGGAGCGATTACTTACAAGATTTAAGAATGGTGTTCGAGCGACTTCGAAGATATCAACTTCAAATGAATCCATTGAAATGTGCCTTTGGAGTTACTTCTGGAAAGTTCCTTGGTTTCATCGTTCGACATCAATGAGTTGAAATTGATCAAGCCAAAGTTGATGCGATTTTAAAAATACCCAAGCCTCAAAATATTCATGAGTTAAAGAGCCTACAGGGGAAACTAGCATACATTAGGAGATTCATCTCGAATCTAGCTGGAAGGTGCCAACCATTCAGTCGGCTCATGAAGATGGGTGTTCCTTTCAAGTAGAGCGAAGCTTGTACTAATGCCTTTGAGAGTATCAAGTCGTATTTGATTAATCCTCCAATGTTTGTAGTCCATGTAGCTGGAAAACCATTGATAATGTGTATTTCAACACAAGAGAGGTCGGTCGGAGCGCTGCTAGCCTAAGAGAATAATGAAGGGAAAAAAACTCTCTTTATTACTTGAGCAGAATGATGACACCAAATGAGCTGAATTACTCGCTAATTGAAAATTTGTGTTTAGCGCTAGTTTTCTCGATTCAACAGTTAAAGCACTACTTTTAAGCTCATAGTGTTCATCTTATTTCCAGAGCAAATCCCATCAAATTTGTGATGTCTAAACTAGTCCTCAGTGACGGAGTAGAAATGTGGTACCTCTAGTTTCAACAGTTTAAGATCACATATATCCCTCAAAAGGCTATAAAAGGATAAGCATTGGCTGACTTTTTGGCTAATCACTCGATAACAGATGATTAGGAGCTAACCGATGAACTTCCCAATAAATACTCAATGGTCATTGAAATCCAACCCCCGCGGAAGATATACTTTGATGGTGTTTCACATCACGGTGGAGCTGGTATTGGAGTAGTGTTTGTTACTTCGCAATGGGAGGTTCTACCATACTCCTTTACTTTGACACAGTGCTTCTCCAATAATGTTGCCGAATATCAAGCATTAATACTTAGACTCAAAATGGTTGTCAACATGAAGCAGTTGTAGTTGTAAATCTTTGGTGACTCTCAGTTAGTAATCAATCAACTCTTGGACAACAATGACGTGAAGAAGCTCGAACTACACCCTTATCATGATTATGCTCAAAAGCTGATAGGATAGTTTGGTGATGTGACCCTTCCGCATGTGCCAAGGAAGGAAAATAAGGAAATGGATGTCTTGGCTTCTTTAGCTTTAACACTGACTTTGTCGGATCAAGCACAAGTTTCTATCTACCAAAAATACGTAGTACCTCCGCCGAATGAAGATTATAAAGCAAAAAATGAGCTTGAGCATCTCGTCACTATCTCTGAAGCTGCGAAAGAAGACTGGCGACAACCCATCATTGACTACTTGAGTTATGTGATACTTCCAGAAAGTCCAAGAAGAAGAACTGAAATTCATTGTAGTGCACCTCGCTTCCTTTACTACAAGAATACTTTATATAAAAAGTCATTTGATGGAGTACTCTTGCGGTGTTTGGTGGAAGATGAAACAATCCAAGCTTTGCAAGAAACACATTAAGAAGTATGTGGATCACATCAATCTGGACCGAAGCTCTACTTCCACATAAAAAGAATGGGATATTATTGGACAACGATGCTGAAAGATTGCTTGGACTATGCTCGAAGATGCAAAGATTGCCAGTTTCATGCAAATTTTATACATCAGCCACCGGAAGCATTACACCCGACTGTTGCATCTTGGCCATTTGATGCTTGGGGGTTGGATGTTGTTGGTCCATTGCCGAAAACTTTTAGTGGATACTTATACATCTTGGCTGCAACTTATTACTTCTCAAAATAGGCTGAGTTGTCGCTCTTAAAAAGTAAATAAGGAGAATGTTGCGAACTTCATCCGAGTAAATATCATCTATCGCTTTGGCATCCCTCATTGCATAATAATGGACAATGGAAAATAATTTGATAACACATTGATGAACGAGATTTGTGATCTCTTTGATTTCAAGCAACGAAAATCTTTTATGTGTCATTCTCCTACCAATGGTCTAGCTGAAGCATTCAATAAGACTCTATGTAACTTGTTGAAAAAGGTTATCTCCAAGTTCAAACGAGATTGGCATGAACGAATGGAAAAAAGCTTTGTGGGCATATAGAATGACTTACCGCACACCAACACAAGCAACCTCATACTCACTTGTTTGTGGAGTTGAAGCAGTTCTACCACTTGAGGGCCAAGAAGCGCTCACCGAAGAATAAAATTCTTGATTGATCTTGCAGAGTTAGAAGCCCTTGATGAGAAGAGGTTGAAAGCTCAACAGAATCTCGAATGTTATCAAGCTCGTCTATCTCATGCCTTCAACAAAAAGGTTCGCCTGAGGTCCTTCCAAGTTAGAGATTAAGTCGTTGCAGTAAGAAGACCAATTATTATTTCTCATAAGTCTGGGGGGAAACTCACCTTGAAGTGAGATGGACCATATGTCATAGAAGAAGCGTATTCAAGTGGCACTTACAAGCTCGTTGATGCAAATGGCGTGAGAATTGGTCAAATTAATGCAAAGTTCTTGAAGAAGTACTATTCTTGAAGCAAGATGATGCTCCTTAAGGCACATGCATAAAATGCATGTACACTTCTGGCCCGCAAGAGTATGAACTGCGCACGACCCAAAAAATGTCTGCTAGGTTGAAAACCTCATGAGAGGCAGCCTAGACAAAAGTTAGGACACAAAAAGAAAAAAATTATTTTCTCTAAACTACGGAATGACTTGATCCTCTTCACCGAGGTATGTAGGCCGCTTAGAGTTTCATTCTAAGATCCGTCTCATGAGTTAAAAAACAATACATCACCCCATGTATTATTCGATTGAAGTATGATGGAATGAAACCCATCTGACCAGGCACATGCGAATCATATATACAACCATCCTTTCATTGAAATTTGGACATTCACTAAATATTGATTGTTCAATGGGGGCAAATCTTCTTAGCAAATGAATTTCTCTAATGGGATGACTGTAGCCTCTAGCAAGTGGTCAAATCACAACAAGTTGAAGTCTGCAAATCCATCGATTTTCAAGTTGAAGTCCTAAAATCCGCCAACTCTTCAAGTTAAAGTCCAAAGCCACTGCATCTTCAAATTGAAGTTTTAAATCCATTATGTATGCATTGATGTCTTAAAATACAACACGTCTTCAAGTTGATGTTTTAAATCCAACATGTCTACAAGTTGATGTTTTAAATCCAACATGTCTACAAGTTGAAGTCATCAGATCTACCAATCTTCAAGTTGAAGTCTTCAAAGTTTGCCAATATAGTCTTAAAGTTGAGGGTGTCTAAGTTTCCAGTCTTGAGGTGGATAATTTTGTCCTTTCGCATCTTAAAGTTGACCTTTTACATATTTATCATTAGAATGGTCTCTAAATTTCCTATCTTAAGGTGGACAAATCTGTCCCTTTGCACCTCAAAATGGCCTTTATGCAAATTTATCCTTAAAAGATCTCTAAATTTCTAGTCTTAAGGTGGACAATTTTTGTCTCTTTGCACCTTAAGCTAGCCTTATCATTGATTTTTCCTTTGATATTTCATCGGCATAGATATTTAGGCGTTGTGGATTTGTCCTTCATTATTTCATCGATATGAATATTTGGCGTCCTGAATTTGTCCTTTGATATTCCATTGATATGGATATTTGTTTCATGGATAAATCATTTAAAGTAGCTCAACTTGTTAGTCTCAAGGTGTGGGAGGTCATGTTAATCTCTCGCACCCTAAGCTGATGGTTTCACGGATACGTCATTGAATGTAGCTCAATTTGTCAGTCTCAAGGTGACGGAGCAATGTTAATCTCTCGCACCCTAAGCTGATGGTTTCATGGATACGTCATTGAATGTGGCTCAATTTGTCATTCTTAAGGTGATAGAGGAAATGTTAATATCTCGCACCCTGTAACGATCTATTCCGTCGTTCCTTGTATTTTGACCATTTCACCCTCATTTTATCCAAACTATTGCAAGTATCATCGACTCGTGGGGCACCCTATTGAGAAGTTATTTGTCTTTAAGGATAAAGTTATGCAGTTGGCTAATGAAAAGAAGATTCTACTCGACGGTGAGAAGTCAAGTTCTAATCAAGTCTCTATCACCTTTAGCTCTCTCGATCTGGTCCAAATATGCATTTTTGTAGAACATAAAGAAGAATGACTGTTAGAGAAAGATAAAACCCTGGTCGATGAAGGATATGATGAAGGTTAGATTTTAATGACTCGACAGAGGCGCTACAAAATAAGTTCACGAAAAGAATCTCCTAAACGGCCAACTAGGAAGATGATAGTGAGAAGACCAAGGAAGCAAAAACTGGTTGAGCATCCAAATAAGACAAAAGCGTAGGTGGACCACTACCAGAAACCATGACGTCCCATAACTTTGGAGGAATTTTTACCAAGTTGGTTTTGCACTAGGATTTCCCGAGACAATATCGAGGCATCATGCTTTAATACCGATGAAGAAGGAGCGAAGAATGAAAGTCCATCAACGCTGCCTCCATCATCATCTAGAAAACTTGTTGAGTCATTATTTCAAAAGTGCACGCATGTGATACTCAAATCACTTTCATGGACGATGATCTTCTACTTGGTGAAATGATAGATAATCGACCTTTGTATATGATGGGTCATGCGCTCGAAAAGAGGATAAATTGAATTTTGATAGATGATGGATCTGGAGTTAATATCCTTCCTATTCGCACAATGAAGAACTTGGCATCATAACTGAAGAACTTTCTAAAAGTCGCTTGATGATTCAAGGATTCAATCACTGGGGCAAAGGGCCATAGGTGCTATCAAATTGGGGATCACCATAAAGGATTTGCAATCAAGTGCATGGTTGCATATGATCAACGTGAAGACTTCATACAATATGTTTCTTGGCATGACATGGATACACGAGAACAAAGTTGTCTCATCCTCCTCCAACCAATGTTTGAAGTATCTCGAAAACCCCACAAATTATGGGATATTCACAAAGCGATCAAAGCATGATAGGCATCAAATATTGTCTTTCTTAAAGATGAAGTGATCAAGTAGAGGTGTTATTCATCAAGATCAACTCGAAGTGTTACTCCGACGTTCTTGGCGATCAAACACATAGCAAATAGATCATGAAATAATCACAAAGAGATCAAGATGTGACTGTACTCTTCTTAATAATCATATACTTCAAGAAGATCCACAAAATTCTTTTATGGAGATAAATCCCAAGGAGGTCTATATCATCCTAGCTGAGAAACACGCTATTAACGACCATCGAATCATGGAGAAATTAGGAGAGAAGAATCAATGGAATAAACAGAATTGTATCCGCAATATTTATCAATAAAATATTTTGTTTGTGGTTGTTGTTATATTTGCCACATATCCAAATTTATTGCAAACAAATATGACACGCCCAGTGGGACCAAGTCTGCTCTTCATATCTTCTTTCACAAATCAAATTCGCAGTGAAAGATGGAAGCTCCATTTCTATGGATTCTTCAAGTCTCGTCTCTGAGTTTCGGAAAGTCTACACTCCGACAAACCTTGAAGTAGGGGATATTTATAAACATCAAAATTTTGTAGGACTCTACAAGACGAGTCTATTCCATCTTCAAACTCTAAGTCTGTTAGGGTTTCTTGGAGGCTACTCTATCCTAAACCCTAACTCACGCCTATATAAAGGGACACATATTCCCCTAAAAAGGCATCTAAAAATTCCACAAATTCATGGGGTATTCATAAAGAGATCAAGGCATGTAGACATCAAATATTGTCTTTCTAAAAGCTGCAAATATCAAGGGACACTCTTCATCAAGATCAACTCGAAGTGCTTCCCTTGCGTTCTTGGATATCAAATACACCCCAAAAAAGTCCACATCCAAATCATCCTACATTCGAGAATACGCCGCTAACGGCCCTCAAATTATGAAGAAGAAAAATAGGAGAGAAGAATCAAGGAAATAAACAGATTTGTACTCACGATTTTGATATATAAAATTATTATTTTGTGGTTGCAATTTATTTTCAGAACTTGAAATTTTGTTAGAAACAAACTGGCACACCCAGTGGGATGAAATATGTCCTTCATCTCTTCTCTCACAAATCAAATTAAAATTTGGAGCCACAAAACCACAAAGATGGAATCTCCGTTTTTTATGAGTACTTCAAGTCTCGTCTTTGAGTTTTGACAAGTCTACACTCTAACAAGCCTTGAAGTAGGGGGCATTTATAGACACCGAAATTTTACTCAATTTAGGTCAGGCCTCTACAAAACAAGCTCAATGTCCACTAGGGTTTCTTGGAGGCTACTCTACCCTAAATTCTAAATCACACCTATATAAAGGAGTACATATTCTCTTGAAAAGACATCTCGAAAATCCCACAAATTCATGAGATATTCATAAAGAGATCAATGCATGATAGGCATCAAATACTGTTTTTCTCAAAGACGCAAAGATTAAGGGACGCTCTTCATCAAGATCAACTCGAAGTGCTGCTCTGGCGTTCTTGGAGATCAAATACACCCCAAGAAATTTCATATCCAAATTATCCTACGTTCGAGAAATACGCTACTAACGGCCCTCGAATTACGGAGAAGAAAAATAGGAGAGGAGAATAAAGAGAATAAACAGATTTGTACTCACAATCTTGATATATAAAATTATTATTTTGTGATTGAACTTGAAATTATGTTCCAAATATTTGCTCCATCCTATTTTTGGTCAAACCAATCTGTATGGCCAATATTAGTTATTCTAGAAACAATTTAAGGTATTCTGAACTGAGTAATTTTTGTTTATATTATTTGTATAGTTTAATCAATTATAATCGGTTAATATCAAGAACTACTGGAATAGGCGGATTACCAATAGACAGACGAATCTATCGGAACGTCGTCAGAAATTTGAAATTTATGTCAGAGATATGTCGGAAATGTTTGCACGGAGCATATTTCCGACGTGTTTCCTAGGGAATGTCTATCTGTGAACTTTATCAGATTATCAATTAACTAATACTAATTATTATATAAATTTACTTATATTAAATTATAAGTCACCTAATTAAAAAATAATATCAGACAATATAATCATGGGGCATGAGCTAGTTAAAGGTTATGGAAGGAAGGTCCTTCCTGAAGAATATAATGTCAAGACTTAATATTGAAACGTTAAGGATCACAAACAAGCCATCCACTCTCATAAATTTTTGAGGACTAAGCATAATATGAGAGGAGTAGTTGGGAATGTTGGAAATTTGCCTTTGGCGGGAGTTGCGACCGACCAACTTTAACGGCTTAAACACTAGTGTAACGTATGTTGGAGAATCCGGTTCTTCACACATGCATGATCTACTAAGTACGTAGATAACCGTAGGGCCAAGAATCGTCAAATTTCATTGAGAAATGAAAGAGATATTGGTTCACGAAGTAAGGTGTTTGAAGCATGGAAAGTGTGGTATTGTGTGTAATTCTCCCTCATCGGTAGAGGAAGAAAGAATTGTTGTGTATAGAAGATTCGAAATTAGTTTGGGGTTTGGGACCCCAAGGGGTATCCCATGTGTTTAAAGGAGGGACGACCTAGATGTGCTTCGGTTCGAGGAAAGACCACACGCGCGCCGCTGCCCGCCCGTCCCGTTCCGGTTCTCGGGTTCACGGGCCACGGGCTGTGGGCTGTGGGTCTTCTGATATTATCTTTTTGGGCCAGAAAACTTTGCCAGAAGTACAGTTTGATCCCAGAAGTTTCAGTTATACAGTTTGGACCAGAATTATTTCAGATGTACAGTTTGGTCCCTGGAGTTTCAAGATGTACAGTTTGGTCCCTGAAGTTCAGAATTTCGACGGTCAAGACAGAAAAGCCAAGCACTCAATTCAGCCATTTATTTTGGCTGAATTACTCCTCCTATAATGGCCAAATCCGTTGGTCTTTCTCCCATTTATGTTGGTGACTTTACTACCTCCATAATGGCCATTATTTGGCTATTATGGAGGCGTTTTGAGGCCAGTAAATCAGTCCATTCCTCACCTATATAAACACCCCCTTACACCATTGTTGAGCACACTTGATATGCACGAAAATACACAACCAGAAAAAATCTTCTTCCTACAACTTCCAAGCATCATTTTGTTATTCAATATTCTTCACGGTAGCTCTTGAGTTTCCTTTGCTCAAGGGTTCCATTGCTGTTTTATCTTGGGAGACAAATTGTCCAGGACGTATAAAGGATACATACGGGGCAATATTGTCTTAAGGACAGAGTGCTACACTCGACTCAGCAAAAACAATTTACATTTTTCCGTCTTCTACAAAACTGGAATTTTCAGTTTTTCTTGTGTAACAATTGTAATTTTCAGATTTCATGTTGAATTATTGAAATCTTTGTTTATCCTTTTGAATACTTGTATTAGTTAAATACTTCCCGTACTGCTTTATAAAGTACCATAGAGCAAAACTCCCAACAACTTAAGACAATATTGTATAGTATTATTATTAGTGTTCGAAAGATGTCGGTCAAAAGTTGTGTGACCAAATCTGGATATGGAAATAGTTTTCTGGTAGAAGAGAGTGATGATGATGAACGTGTTCATGGTGTCACCACTACCAAGACTGGTGGGAACAAGCGCTCACGAGAGACTGAGGATGTCAACTGGGACAAGAGGAGAAGACTGAAGATGTTATTCTATCTTGTAGCAGAAGGCCTATATCTGTCCCAGACAAAAGATCCGAATAATGGTAAAGAAGGAACTAGACACTCAGTTTGATGAAGTGACTGAAGTGAGCCAGAATCCGAAATTGGGATAAGTAGTTTTTCTTACTTGTCAAGAATAAAGATTAAATTATGTCTGATTAAAAGTGAATTAAAGTAAGGAGGAATATGAAAATAATTTATATTCCTTATGCTTTAACAAATCAGAAGTTTAATCTCATCTTCTTTTCCGTTTAAAGATTGGATTTTGTAAACGACTTAAGAAGATCTGTTCTTTTAAGTGTAATTATTAAAGTGTGTAAAGTATGTCGCACATACAATGGAGAAAGATCCACTAACTGTGCGAAAACTCTTACCACTCTTAAGTAAGCGCCAAGAATTATCTGGGCACCAATCTTAACGGAAGGAGTCTAAAAGCTAAAGACGTTGAGCCTGTCATACTATTTGGCAGAAGATCCTTCATAGGATGATATTGGACACTCAGTCATACAAAGCCTCCGGGCGACTAGAGTGGGCCAAAATTCCTTTGATAGGATGATATTGGACACTCAGTCATACAAAGCCTCCGGACGACTGGAGTGGGCCAAAATTTCTTTGATATGATGATATTGGACACTCAGTCATATAAAGCCTCCGGGCGACTGGAGTGGGGCCAAAATTCATTTCATAGGAAAAGTAATGGACACCTAGTAAGGTGGGCCAGAGTCTCCAGGTCTTAATGATCTGAACGCCTAAAGAAAGGCAGTAAAGAAATTAGACACTCAGTTTGCCAAAGCAACTAGAGTGGGCCCGAGTATCGAGATCACATATGATCCGGTTACACCCTAACCACGGGCAAGAGGTTGTTCATGTGAAGCAACGCCACCTCTAAAATCAAAGGGGCTGGAGAGGTTGTCCTCAATAGGACTTCATGGATTGGGATCACTTAAAGATGAGGTGATACATGTCCCCAACTTGGTTAAAGGGACGCTGTTGGTCAAACCTGGTTTGAGACTAGTCCAACAGGTCTGTGATAACTAAGAATGGTACAGTATGTCTGTAGCCAAATGAATGATATATTTGTAATCCGTGCGTCTATGCCATCATAGATTAAGACACGTTAAATAGCAAGTCATTCAAAAGCTAACGATGTTGAGATTGTTGCCTTCTTCGACATAAACCCTCAAAATAAATGTGAGGTAGATGAAGAGGCAAAATCACCTTTCCAAATTCCGTCAAGGGAATAGCGAAAGAAGCACTGCTCCTCTAGAACTTAGTCACACCTACTTGGGTGATTTGAAGTTTATACAAAATAGAGGGGAGACAAGTACGTTGTGATCTTCATTGATGATGGTACAACGTATGGAATCCTTTGTTTGTTAAAAAGCAAAGATGAAGTTGTTGAAGCGGATAAGCGCTACAAAGCGAAGTTGAATATCAACTAAGCCTACGGATTGAGAAATTCGTAGTGATAGAGGGGAGAATGTGAAGCATCGTTCATTAAACGACCGCTCATTACTCACCTCAGTCTAACGGTGTTAGCCAAGCGCAAACCCGTACGCCTAAATTATGTAGGGCAAGGCGATCCTTATCGCTAATGCGATTCTCAACAGAACTCCGCATAAGGATAAGGATAAGGATAACTCTCCGTGTGAGACATGGAAATGATCTCACATATAAAAGTTGTGATGTGGGATGGCTTGGTAGAAGTTGGACTACCGAGACAGGTCAAGTTCGACCTAAGACTGTAGATTGCATATCCACTGGATCTGTAAATAACAGTAGTGCTGATCGCCTCTTGGCATCAAAGAATGCTGAATTCTTTTAAGATAGCTTTCCTTGAAAAAAAAGGAAAAAAGGAGTAATTGCTCAAGGTTAACAAGAACCCGCGAGGGCCTGACTGTCCGGAACTAGACGTTCCGTATCTTCAGGACTCGAAAGTTGCTGTCGATCCGGAACTTAATATTCCAGAACTCAGGGATTCTAGATGTTGAACCAAGACGGAGCAAAGAGGGGACAAAGACTTGTTCCAGTCCTTCTAGCTTGTATGGTTGAGAACGAACCATGAACAATTAACAAATAATTGTTATCTCCAAAAACGCTGCTTTGGAAAGAAGCTAAAGGGAGAAATAGATTCCATATATAGAACCATACTTGTGTAATGGTTAATCTTCTTCCGGGAAAAGAACCTTTGGGTTGTAAAATGTGCTCCCCTGTGAGTAGCTTAACATCCAGGGCCATTGTAGTCTTGCGTGGCATGGATGTTGAACTAGCCTTCCCAACCGGAGAGTTGGAAGAAGAGAATCAGAGTTAGTTTGTTGAACTGTTGGGCTTCTTCCTAAACTTTCAGTTTGGTCCCTGAAATGTTTACATTTTAGTCCTGAAAGTTTCAGATAAAACAGAAACAATGAATCTGACCACAGAAACATTGGCTCTGAAGTTAGAAAGCCAACAGTTGGAAAACCAACGGTCTGAGAGTGAAAATCATATTGAAACAAAGTCTTGATATGAAAGATATGTGTATCACAGATGACTTCTTAGGAATTGGATTTCTAAGACATCTAACGGAATGGTCAATAGTTGACAGTCTCGTTGAAGCCATCAATGGATATGAATCATAGAACTGATTGGAATCATGGTGCACCCATAGACAAGGAGCGATATGCTCATGTCACGTGTAGTTCAATGTATTGTACACACTACAACCGACCTGGTATCGTCCAACAAACAGATCAGTTGAACTAAGGTTCACTGATGATCTTAATACATGATCAATAGAAGGCGTTAAGTCGGATATGACGATATCTGAATTATTCACTTATCTACGGATTATAGTATTACGGATGTCCAGCGGTTCCGAGAGAACACAGTGATGCAAACTGGACATCAGATCTGAAGAACACCAAAGCCACAAGTAAATGTGTATGGTGGTTCTTGGAAAATCCTCTAAGCAAACTCGCATCGGCCGATTCATGATGGAATCGGAGTTTATCGCTTTATACAAAGCATGAAAGAAGTTGAGTAACTTCACGACTCCTTAGAGGACGTCCCTTATTGGGAGAAACCCGTGCCTTCAGCAGTTATACATTGTGGCTAGCCGGTCGGCTTCAGGAAGGACACGGATGACGGCGTCTGGGCATATCTGTCAGGATATGTCAGGAGACATAAGACCGTATGGCAGTTGATCATCACGGGTGTCACTTCCTTATTTACTAACTAAGGGACTACCCGGAGATCAAGTGTTCTGCCTGTCTAGGGGAATGGGCTTAAAACCCAAAATATACGGACCAATACAGTGGAAACCCAACCTTACAAACTGGAGATCCCGTAATTTGGTTCAATGGGAAAACTAAGTTGTAAAGGTTCGATTGATCGCTTTAGTGGAAGCATGAGCACTTCGGATAGTGATTTCGAAAAGAAACACCAAATCCAAAGCCGTTCCCGCGATAGACGTTAAGTGCTATCTCGCAGTATGGGTAAAGGTTAAGTTTTCGTAACTCGTAATGATCCTCAACAGTTGAGGTTAGGTCTTTGGGAAACTTTTAATGGTTCCTAACACTTGTGAAGTGGGGTATAGCAGGATATCTTATAGGAGACCACCTATTTAAGTGCGAGGACGGGCCGCCTCAAATTGAACGCACTTAAGAATCCAAGACGTTGTCCATGGCCAAAACGGACAAAATATTACGAAGAAGAGAGTAAGGGAATTTATTGTGTTGGTACCGTTGTCTTGGCTTACACTAAACACTGACGGTTCAATACATCACGTTCACCGCGTAGTAAGTAAGTCCGATGGTATTCAACTATGGAAGGTTCAAAGCTGAGGCTACCTCTCCTTATGCAACATCGGTCCGCTGAAATATTGCTGGAAATGAAAAGACACCATGTGAGTGCGCCAAAATCTCTTTCAAGAGGGGATTGTTGGAAATTTGCCTTTGGCGGGAGTTGCGACCGACCAACTTTAACGGCTTAAACACTAGTGTAACGTATGTTGGAGAATCCGGTTCTTCACACATGCATGATCTACTAAGTACGTAAATAACCGTAGGGCCAAGAATCGTCAAATTTCATTGAGAAATGAAAGAGATATTGGTTCACGAAGTAAGGTGTTTGAAGCATGGAAAGTGTGGTATTGTGTGTAATTCTCCCTCATCGGTAGAGGAAGAAAGAATTGTTGTGTATATAAGATTCGAAATTGGTTTGGGGTTTGGGACCCCAAGAGGTATCCCATGTGTTTAAAGGAGGGAGGACCTAGATGTGCTTCGGTTCAAGGAAAGACCACACGCGCGCCGCCGCCGCCCGCCCGTCCCGTTCCGGTTCCGAGTTCCGGGTTCTGGGTTCCGGGTTCTCGGGTTCACGGGTTCACGGGTCACGGGCTGTGGGCTGTGGGCTGTGGGTCTTCTGATATTATCTTTTTGGGCCAGAAAACTTTGCCAGAAGTACAGTTTGATCCCAGAAGTTTCAGATATACAGTTTGGACCAGAATTATTTCAGATGTACAGTTTGGTCCCTGAAGTTTCAAGATGTACAGTTTGGTCCCTGAAGTTCAGAATTTCGACGGTCAAGACAGAAAAGCCAAGCACTCAATTCAGCCATTTATTTTGGCTGAATTACTCCTCCTATAATGGCCAAATCCGTTGGTCTTTCTCCCATTTATGTTGGTGACTTTACTACCTCCATAATGGCCATTATTTGGCTATTATGGAGGCAGTTTTGAGGCAGTAAATCAGTCCATTCCTCACCTATATAAACACCCCCTTACACCATTGTTGAGCACACTTGATATGCACGAAAATACACAACGAAAAAAATCTTCTTCCTACAACTTCCAAGCATCATTTTGTTATTCAATATTCTTCACGGTAGCTCTTGAGTTTCCTTTGCTCAAGGGTTCCATTGCTGTTTTATCTTGGGAGACAAATTGTCCAGGACGTATAAAGGATACATACGGGGCAATATTGTCTTAAGGGGATGAGTGCTACACTCGACTCAGCAAAAACAATTTACATTTTTCCGTCTTCTACAAAACTGGAATTTTCAGTTTTTCTTGTGTAACAATTGTAATTTTCAGATTTCATGTTGAATTATTGAAATCTTTGTTTATCCTTTCGAATACTTGTATTAGTTAAATACTTCCCGTACTGCTTTATAAAGTACCATAGAGCAAAACTCCCAACAGGAAAAAAGTAGGAGTAGTTGACAAAAAGTCCCTCGTGAGATCCACGGTATGTATGAGCTTCTTGTATATATTCTCTTTTTTTTTTTTATATATTCAGTTTTACGGCTTACGCCAGATTATTCCTGGAGATAGTAGTTTCGGTCCCTCAGGACTATTACCAGTAACTCGCGGGATGTGCCTGAATGATCAGAGTTTGAGACCAGAGCAACTGATATCACCTACAAGATACTATCCCAGAAGAGAGCAAATTGCTTCCACCAGGAAGAGATATTGAATAGCACAGTAGAATTGAAAATTCTCATCATCTCGCTCTTCAATTCGTAATGGCATAAAATGCATGAGCACATATCATCCTCTTCCTTTTCGTAATAAGCAAACATGTGATAAAGTCCAAAAGCTTTACGAAACCAACAATTCTATAACATGTCAAAACAAATTTAAGCCCTCGGGTTAACTTGTTTCCTTCATGTATTCTTTTAAGGAGCTCAATACATTCAAGTTTTGAATATGTGACAGAATTTTTATACATGATTAGCTTTGATGGTTCTAATCTGCCAAGCTTCAAACTTTTTTAAAAAAAATAGTTTTGTCCCTTCTAACCATATAGAAGTCTTTATCCGAAATGTTGATTGTTGATTTATCATTTAAAATTAGATTTCATATTAAATTGTCATTTAATTATTTTTTTAATATTTAAGATTTGGAAATCAACTAAAATTTTGTTTGTAACTCCCATCTTATTTGAAGTATATAGGAATCCAAATATTTAAGATTAAACATAGATGATACAGTTTTACTTAAAATATAATTAATTTAACGTAAAATAAAAAAGTAAATTAAGATCTTTTGTTAAGGTAGTTAAATATTATTAACCCTTCATCATTTCCATATATTCATTTTGTCCTTTAATTTTTATTTTACAAATATATTTTTTCACTACTAAACTTGCACCGAAAACTCATTTTAACAATTTAATTTTAAAAATATTTATTTACCCCTAAACAACTTTCAAGTAAATTTTATTTCGTCGGTTCATACCCAAATCAAGTCAAAACAGGGTATTGTTGAGTCACTCACTCTCTAATTGGGCCAAGTCATTTTAAGATTTTTGTTATATATAATTTCATCCAAACTAAGGCACACTCATCACCAACACACCCTTTTCTTCCATGGGTAAGTGCTGGAGCAAGTAACGGAGCAAGACAGTGATAGTCCTTCACCGGAGAAATGTCACCGGAAAATTATAACAATTGTAAAATCAGTCCGAAATCACAAGTAAACATGTCAAATAGCAAAACAGTGCTACAACAATTTAAGAACAACCAAAACAATTAATGATCGAGCAAGTAACAATGGAGTTCGCCTGATAATACTCCCGCCAGATCTGTAAAAAATCAGAATGAACACATTTTCGGGATTACAATGACAAACAGATGGGAAGAGGGGGCAGCGTCGCTTCAATGGCATCTCCGGAGCGACGGCATAAGAACAAAATCTCGCCGGAGATATGAGTTGGGGAATCTATAAAGAAGAAAGAGGGAGGCGGAAACTAAAACCCCTGTTGGAAATTTGCCTTTGGTAGGAAGGTTCGTCCACCCATATTTAATGAATTAAACACTAGTGTTCCGCATGTTGGAGGCTTTGTCTCTTCTCACATGCATAATCTACTAAGTGAGTAGATGACCGTAGGGCCAAGAATCGTCAAATTTCGTTGAGAAATGAAAGAGATATTGGTCCACAAAGTAAGGTGTTTGAGGCATGGAAATATGGTGTGGGACAAATCTACCACATCGGTGGGAAAATGAAGAATTGCTCTCTTTATATGTCTCTAAAGTGGTAAAGGGTTTGGGACCCCAAGGGGTATCCCATGTGTTTAAAGGATGGAGGACCTAGATGTGCTTGGGTTCAAGGCTAAGCCCACACGCGCGCCGCCGCCGCCGCCGCCCGCCCATCCTGTCCCGTCCGGGCTGGGCTGGGCTGTGGGGACTTTCCTAATATTATCTTTTTGGACCCTAAATTGCTTAATATTTACAGTTGGAAAGTTGATTTTGGGAGTGACGGAAGGCAGAAACTTTCTGTCTACCGTTTGGACTATTTTTTGGAGCATTAACTAGCCATTACTTGGCTGTTAACTACTCCATAAACAGCCCTCCTTCAATGACCATCATCAACCTCTCTAATGGCCATTAACAGCCCTCTCTAATGCCATTAACAGCCCTCGCTAATGCTATTAACAGTCTTGTTTGTGGCAGTTAAGGAGTCCCTCCTCCTTGCTATATATTGATGCCTTTTGGCTCAATTATGCAACATATACAACATGAAAAACAGTGCACTTTCAGTAACGAAAAACAGTGAGGAAAGAATCATATATACACAAGATATACACAACAGAGACACACTATATACACAGAGACAAAACAGAAGAGAAAGTCAGTCCAATAACGTTGGACGAAAACAGAAACTCTTCCTTCCTTTTCCATTTCTTCAGCAAGTCGATTCATATTTGTTTTCTTCGTCAGACTCAACCTATTTGCTTTGTAGCATTGAGATTAAAGTGTTGTTTTATCTTGGAAGACTATTGCCCGCTAACGTAAAAGCATATATACGGGGCAATCTTGTCTTAAGGACAGAGTGCAATCACTCGACTCAACACACCACGTTGTAACCATCCATATTTAGTTATTTCTTGATTTCAGGTTATCAAGATTCAAGACACAACAAGTTTGCGGCAGTTATAAACATTGGCCTATTAGTTTATCCTTTCGAACACTTGTAATAGTTATTTACTTCATGTACTGCTTTACAATAGTATAGCCAACAACCCCTACTCGGATCCAACAAATTAAGTCTTTTCTTTTCAGTAATGGTGTTCTTAAACGGAAAAACCCCCTTCACCATCATCACCCTTTCGTGGTTATTTACAAAGAATGACTCAAGAACCATGTTGCTAGCGTAGGTGGCCATGTTGTTGATGGATATGGAAAATTTATGCCTTTAATCACAGCTAACCCAACTGACCCAACTTCTCTAAAATGCACCGCTTGTGGATGTCACCGCAATTTTCACCGTCGTGAACAGGAAGAACCGGTTGTGGTCCCACCACCACAGCTCTTGAGTACCAACCACACCATCCTCCTCCACCTCGTAGGAGGTGAAAATTCTGGAAAAACACACAAGAGAAAGGGAGAAAGAAGAAGACCTAGAAAAGAAAAGAAAAAAACCTAAAAGGAAAAATAAAATATTAAAAAAAATTAATTAAGTATAATAAATTATTATCCAATTAAAAGATGACAAATGTATATTTGGGGATGATTTTGTGTTATTTTTTTCTCCCACGCGCTTTTCAGAAATTGATCACACTTTTTGCCACGTCACCCATTAAGGGGTACAAAATTTACTTGAAAGTTATTTAAGGGGTATATAAACGTTCGTAAAGTTAAATTGTTAAAATGAGTTTCAGTGCAAGTTTAGGGGTCAAAAGATATATTTTCTCTTTTTATTTTACAACTCAATATAGTATTTTAAATCATATATACATGCATGCATACATAGATGCACCCATACATACATACATACATACATACATACATACATACATACATACATACATACATACATACATGTAGACATAAGCAAAATACATAGATTGCATCCTAAACTATATCCAAAAAATTGAGTTCACACTCCAACTAATCGGGCGACCTATTACCCCTTACACATTTAAAAAGTGAATTTATTTACCCCTTTATAAGCATTGAAATGTGACGTGACGAAGAATATGTCATCATATCCCTACAGGCGCGTGAAACAAAAGAAAAAAAATAAAAGTTGACCAAATTATACACATGTCGTCTTTCAATTGGATATTGTCAACTAATTATACACAATTGTTTATTCTTAATATTCATTTTTGCATTTTTTATTTTCTTAATCTCTACTCTTTTGTAAAAAATAATTTCATCTTATTCATTCCCAGAGATTTTCAACAACAAAGCCACACCTTATCACCATACTCTCCGATCAAGCTTTGACATCTTTGTCATTTTTCATATTATAGCTTGCCCCGAAACCCCCATTGGTCTGTTACCAGAAAAATTCCACCGTTAACCACCATCTCCACCTTTGAATTCCACCGCATCAAAAACTGGTGAAATCTTCCCCTTCCCCTCCAGTTTCACCTCATATATAGATTTGTCAAAAAAGCAAATACCTTTTTCAGTTTTACTCAGAAATCATGTTCCGAAAAGGATTAAAAATTATAAATATCGTTGGTGAAATTGGCACCGAAAACACCTCTGCGTCTGCCCTCTTTTAAAAAATAAAAATAAATCCTCATTTAAATAACAAGACTTTGAGAAAATGATTGAAGATTCTTAAGTGAAAGAGGAGTAGATGAAGAATATAAGAGAGAGAGATGGGGGGAGGGAATGAGAAGTTTTGTCGGAGCTTGATTTCCGGTGAGAATTGCGGTGACCAAAATTAATCATTATTGTAAGATTGGAGTAATTTCTCTTAGGGATTCCTTTCATTAATCACAATATATATAGTTGTACAGAGGTTGATTCCTAATACAATAAGAATCCTAACTTACCTTAAATGGTTGATTCATAATACAATAAGAATCCTAACTTACCTTAAATATATATCTATCATAATTACAAAATATACTGTGAATATTCGCAAATACTCCCCCTCAGTCGGAGCGGGAGGAGGCCGAACGCTAAGGCTGGATCGGAAGTCGGTGAAGAGTTGTCTCGGTAGTCCCTTTGTAAAAATATCTGCATACTGATAGGAGGAAGGCACGTGTAATATTTTGATTTGAGCAAGGGCAACCTTCTCTCGTACAAAGTGAATATCCATCTCAGTATGCTTAGTCCGCTGATGTTGGACCGGATTGTGAGACATATTGATGGCAGATATGTTGTCACAATAGACTATAGACGCCTTTCACAGTGGACACTGGAGCTCCAAAAGTAGATTTCGGAGCCAACAGATCTCAGCAACGACATTAGCAACTCCGCGATACTCTGCTTCAGCACTCGAATGGGATAGTGCGACCTGCCGCTTGGCGGACCATGAAATAAGATTATCCCCAAGAAATACACAGTAGCCTGAGGTGGAGCGACGTGTGTCTGGGCATCCTGCCCAATCTGCATCCGTATAGAAGAGTAACTTGGTTGGGGTAGAGATGTAGTCCAAAGTCCAGTGTGCCCTTAACGTATCTGATAATATGTTTGAAGGCCGCAAAATGGGACTCTCGAGGGTCGTGCATAAACAGACACACCTGCTGAACGGCATATGCAATATCAGGCCTAGTGAATGTAAGATTCTGAAGGGCACCTGCAAGACTCCGATATAAAGTGGGATTAGAAACTGGCGCACCCTCATTGGCACTGAGCTTGGATATCCAGTCAACCGGAGTTGGCATAATTTTACAATTTGCCATCTTAGACCTGTACACTATCTCTTCTGCATATTTGCGCTGACACAAAAACATAGTAGCTGCAGATCTGGTCACTGAAATACCCAAGAAATAACTCATCTTGCCCAAGTCAGTCATAGCAAATTCATTTTTGAGTAGAGCAATGATTTCATTCTTCAAACCGTCAGATGAGGCAGTAAGAACAATGTCATCCACATATAATAGCAAATAAGCAATGCTGCTACATCGATGAAAAGTGAAGAGAGAGTTATCACACCTGCTACATATAAAATCGATCTACATAAGATACCTGGCAAAATGATCATACCAAACGCGAGGTGCCTGTTTCAAGCCATACAATGACTTTCTGAGTCGACATGCAAATTGCGGGACTGCCTGATGAACAAAGCCAGGGGGCTGATGCATGTATACCGTTTCTTTCAAATCCCCATGAGGAAATGCATTCTTGACATCAAGCTGATGAATCGGCCAATGCATGCCCATAGCAATACTGAGAACAGTTCGAATAGTAGTCAGTTTAACAACCGGACTGAATGTCTCACCACAATCAATACCCTCATGATGATTAGTATCATTATCAACTAGTCTTGCATTATACCGCTCCAAGTCACCACTGTCTCTGTACTTATGACGAAATAGCCACATACACCGGATAACATTCACACCGTCCGATCTAGGTACTAAATCCCAAGTGTTCTGCTTGGTTAAAGCATTAAATTCCTTGCACATGGCCGCATTCCAATTAGGGTCCAGTTTGGCTAGTTTCGGATTTTTTGGAATGGGTGATATGGTTTGTATGGAGAGGTTAAAGTGAACCTTGGGTTTGAAAATCCCGTGTTGAGCACGAGTTTCCATACGATGGGTAGGCAGTGACCGTGGGGCTTCGGGTTCAAAAATCGATATCGGATTCTGGGAGTTGTCGGTAACGGGTGTTGGAGATGACTGGTTTGTTATCGGTGTCGGTGGGTTAGGTGGCGAGTTGGTGGAGCTGGGCAGTAGCTGTAGATTTCCGATGTGTGTGTGGATCGGAGAGGTGTTGGCAAGAGGGTTTCTGGACAGCCTATCGGGAGTTTGGTGGTTTGGCAGTGGCGGTGATTGTTCGACCGTGGGAAGATGAGACAGGGACCACTGTGTTGTACGGACGACGTCGGTGATGGTCGCTGGTGAAGGCGAGACTACCGGCGCCGGCGACGTTGATGCGTGAACAGTGGACGGAAATTGGAACAGTGATTTGACTGGTGGGGACAAATCTGTATCATCAAGAAATGTGTAGTCCGTGATTTAAAATTTCCGAAGATTGGAAAATGGAAAATATGTCTCGTCAAATGTGACATGGCGGGAGACAATGATTTTACGAGTTGACAGATCATAGCACAGGTAACCCCTATGGTTAGACGTGAGACCAACGAAGACACAGGGCGTAGTTCGTGGTGCTAATTTGTGAGGGACAGTGGAGGCTAGATTTTGTTGCATAGGCAACCGTAAATTCTGAGTTGGTCATAAGACGGGATCCTACGGTATAGAACTTCAGTGGGGGTCTTGTTTTGAAGAGTGTTAGTAGGTAAAATATTAAGGAGGGATTCTACCATTTTAACAGCATAGACCCAAAAAGGCGGTGGAAGACAGGCATGAAACAAAAGGGTGCGAACCATGTTATTGATGGTTCGTATAATTCGTTCAACCTTTCCATTTTGGGAGGAAGTATAGGGACAGGAAAAACGGAAAATCATGCCTTATTTAGAGAAGAAAGTGTGAAATACCGAATTATTAAATTCACGTCAGTTATCACATTGGAAATATTTGATAGATTTTTCAAACTGTGTTTTAATGAGTTTTTGAAATTCAAGGAACTTGGCAAAAACTTCAGATTTGAATTTCAGTGGGTAAATCCAGACAAAATGTGAAAAATCATCTAAGAATACTAGATAAAATTTGTGACCCAAAGAGCTAACAACCGGAGATGTCCACAAGTCAGCATGAACAATATCAAAATGAGAAAAAGTAACACTTTGGATGACATAAATGGAAGACGAGTATGTTTTCCAAGCGAGTAAGAAAAATAGTGTTGGACAAGTTTCCTATTATTACATTGAATACGCTTAGTAGTCTTAAGAAAATTAAAAACATGGTCTCCGGGGTGCCCAAGTCTGTTGTGCCAAGTTGAGGGAGAGATAGCCACAAGGGATAGAGGTGATTGCGGTCTGACAGCGGAAGATTGAGTGAAGGGGTAGAGGTCTCCCACACTATTGCAGTGCGTAAGAATTTTCCCCGTATTGAGATCCTTCACAGAAAAACCAAAAGGGTCAAATTCGACAGACATAGAATTATTACGAGTGAATTTTCTAACAGAGATTAAGTTTTTAATGATGTTAGGGGTGTAGAGGATGTGATTTAGGGAGAAAGGCGGGTGAGTATGTTTGGTATGTGTGTTACCGTAACCTTCAATTGGAATATGATGACCATTGCCGACAGTAATAAATTGAGGACACTTTAACCGAAGCAGTTGAGATAAGTTACATGACAATCGGGTGAGGTGAGATGTGGCTCCGGTGTCCATCTACCAATTTTCATCGGGCTGTTGAAGGTTCACGGTGTTGAAGGCCTGGCCCAAATCGGTGGGGATCAGGCTGCTGCCCTGCGGGTGTTGGGATGCTGCTACCAGATGGGCCTGCTGCTGTTGGTGGGCCTGCCGGTTGGTGGGGGCGGAGCCCAAGAGGCCTGGCTGCCAGCCTTGCTGGAATTGGGCCCCTAATGTCGGGTAGGGGCATGCAGGCGAGGCCCAGTTCCCGGTATTGGGCCAAGGAGGCTTCCCAGCCCACTGATAGTAGGCATCAGGTGTTGGGCCTGCCTGCTTCTAGTTCTGATTGCCTTTGCCACGACCCTTTTCTTTATTGTTGTTACCACGACCTCTGCCGCCACGCCCTCCACCGCAGGACTGCTACTAGTGGTGGTCTGGCGGTGGTGGTTGGGTGGTGGCTGCCGCCGGTGGTGTCATGCCGTCAACGGCTAATGCCTTGTGATTGTGCTCCTCTTGTTTAGCACGGCGGGTCTCTTCCAACAAAAGTTGCGAACGTGCTTGGTAGGGGGTCGGCCTGTTGAATCATCATTGCAAGTGTATCATATTCACCTTTCGGTAAACCCGCAACTAGTTGAAGTACCATCTTGGTCTCTGAAACAGATGTCCCTACGTTGGGAAGTCGGTCGGTTATGAGTTTCAGTTGTTTACAATATTCTGACATGTTGTTAAAATTTTCGAGACGTGTATTGTTGAACTACTCTTCCAAATACACGGCCCGAGTATTTTTATTATCTTGAAAAATTTCTTCTAACCATACCCAAAGTTCACGTGCCGTAGCACCTGTTTTCATGATAATACACAACAAGTCTTTAGAGATGGTGCCGTAGATCCATTGTTTGACGATGACGTCAAGGCGACGTTAGGTCGAGTCTGCAACATCGGTAGGACGAGGAACAAAATCATCAATATGGTCGAGCACATTGTACGCACATGCATGAATATAGAACGGTTCTATCCACATGGAATATTGACAGTCTTCTTGGTCAAGAATGATAGAGATAAAATTCTTGATATTGGTAACGACGAATGCCGGATGAAAAGAAGACAATGAACGTTGATTGGGGTTGTCAAGTGTGCCAGTGGAAGAACCGGAATTGGTGGGGGAAGTAGGGCGAGACATGGCGGCAGATTATTGCCGTCGGCCGAGAGGGAAAAAGAAAAGTTTGGGGAGGCGTCGGCCGAGAGGGAGAAAAGAGAAGAGTAGGGATTAGGGTTTGGCTCTGATACCATGTAAGATTGGAGTAATTTTCCTCAGGGATTCCTTTCATTAATTACAATATATATAGTTGTACATAGGTTGATTCCTAGTACAATAAGAATTCTAGCTTACCTTAGATGGTTGATTTCTAATACAATAAGAATCTTAAGTTACCTTAAATATACATCTATCATAATTACAAAATATACTGTGAATATTCGGAGAATATTCGCTAATAATTATTGATTTTATGTAGTTTCTCTCTCCAATTTTAATGTGACTGGCGAGGTGAGAAAATGAAGGAATATAGAGAAATAATGATTGTTTAATTTAAAGTTGGTCCAGTGTTCTTTGTGGTGGGAATAATGGTTCATTTGAATAATTCTTTTTCTTATTTAGGAAAATGGTGAATAATCAGTTTGTTTAGAGATAAAAAAAGAAAATATATTTGAAAAAACATGCAGTTGACACGTGTCCATGCGTGTATACACATTCAAAATAAAATCTGGTTGTGACGTTTGAGGGTGCTAATAAATTCACCTTTTAAATGTACATGAGGCTAATAGGTCGCCCGATTAGTTGGAGTGTGAACTCGACTTTTCATATATAATTTAGGGTGCAATCTATGTATTTTGCCTACATACACACACATACACACGCACATACACACGCACATACGCACATACATACACACACCCCCTTAACCGATTGAGCCTATTCGATCTCTACTGGATATCTGTCATCTCCTACCAATAATAGGTACTAGGTAATTCTGTCTACTAAGACTAGAATAGATGGAAAGAAATCATCAAAAAAAAAATTCTTGTGAGATTTGAATACGATATCTCCTTTTCCCAAGACCTAGCTACTTTTCCACTTGTTTAGCTTGGTATCTCTCTTTAGTTCAGTTTTAAAGATACTTAAAAAATTAAAGATAAAATAAAAAGGGGAAATGTATATATCATTAGCTGTACAATGATTTTCCAAAAATAATTATGAGCTATTCCAACCATTATCCTAAGCATTGGAACTGGATGCTCCATCTTTTACAACCAATTGTCTCAGTTAGAGGATAACAGACTTATCCTAAAGCTATCCATAGCTCCTGGAATTTTTATTTTCTCATCAGTTGGCCATATTTGACAATATTAAAAATAATATATGGAAACTGAAATTGTTTAGTGATTAAAAACAAAGAAATATAGACAAAACAACAATAAAAGCTTCGAATCGGGCCCATGGAACATCACATTTTCTTTTGAACTGGAAAGTGGACGGATAAGCAACATATTGGGCCTTGGGCCCTTTACAATCATGGCCCGCTGCTTGTCAATCACATCGGAAAGTCGTTGGGTCGGCGGAGAACTCTTTCGACAAAGAATTTTTTAATCTCTTTCTCACGGAATCGGACAACGAATTTCTTCCTACTATACGTGAATCCCCTTTTAGGGAACGGAGGCAATTCGAAGTAATGCACTTATTTTGGGGTGGTCTTTAATTTTTGGCTTCGCCTAAAATCTCAGGATTCCGGGTTCGAACCCCTGCTTAGGTGCAAATTAAAAAAAAATCGCTAGACAGAGGTTGCCTACAGACTATGCCTTAGCAAACAACCTGATAAGACATAGTTTGCAGGAAACTCTGCCCCATCAGGCATAGTTTGCCTGCAAACTCTCTCTAAGGCAGAGTTTGCTTTCAGGCATAAGACAAATTATGTCCGATGGGGTGCCTAGCGAATCTAAATCTTTATCTTACGATTTTTTTTACTTGAGTAGGGATTCAAATTCAGAACCCATAAATTTTTACACGAAGGAAAAAATTTAAAGATTTCAAATTTAAGGAGCAAAAATTAAAGAACAATACTTTTGAAGGAAATCCGCACAAAAAAAAAAAAAAGTTTACAACTAAATAACATGGACCCGTTTACAGCGCCGCATTTGCACAAAATGTTTTGAGGCCTCTTTTAATAGATTATTTCTCTTATAGCATTGTATGTATTTTTTGAAGCAATCCATAAATTCTATCCACATTAACTCAGTTGCTTAAAATTTTCTTTAAAGTATAATTCGATAGGCTATTGTATTTGTAGATAAAAATTAAAATAGTGGTCTTGAAAAAGGTTCTTTTTGCAAAATCTCCTATTTATAATTTGTTCCCATAGTTTACTAGGCTAAATTTGTCGGAAAAAAATGTATCCAACTATATTTAAGGTAGAAATTGCACCAATTGGTTGCTTTTTGGTACTATTTTTTAAAAATAGTCATTATTTTGGAGATTCAAATATTATAAGTGAAATTTCAGGATAATGTTTTAAAGTTACATGAGAAAATATGAAAATATATCTCTTAACTTTGCAATATAGAGCAGATATATTACTCGTTAAAAAATCGTGCATAGATACACCTGTCGTTATGCAAATTGTGCAAATATATCTCTACCATTACTTAAATTGTGCAAATATACCCTATTCACTGACATATTTTTAAAAAAAAATTATTTAGCTTATTTTTTAATTAAGAAAATGCCACAAAGTTTTAAAAAAAGTCTACCCAATTTTTTTATTATAGCTATTTTTTAAAGCCACGTGTTAATTTTTTATAGTGGGTCGGATGTGGTTCGTTTAAAAAATATCTCTGTGGCTTTAGAAAAAATAAGTTTATCCTTTTTTTAAACGAACCAGACACAATCCACTAGAAAAAAGAATTACTATGTGATTTTAAAAAAATAAGTCTACTAAAAAAAATTGGGTAGATTTTTTTTTTTTAAAACTACATGATATTTTTTAACTAAAAAATAAGCCACATGATTTTTTAAAAATATTTCGCATGTAAAAGTGTATATTCCCAAGTTTCATTGAAGACTATAGAGATTCAAATTACATAAGTGAAACTTCACAATAATATTTTGAAATTTCATTGTAGACTATATTTAAATTACGAAAATTAAAAAGCGGCTAATTGTGATTGTTTCTCATTTTTACCGGCAAAATTTAGCCCAAAATAGTGAGGACATATCCTAATGGGTGATCGTGAAAAAGGTCGGCGTAGTTTTCCCGTATACAACTCCACACAAGAAAGTGAATATATGCGGCTTGAACGAATAAGGGTCGTGATAGAGTGGTACTTTTTCATTCATAATCAGATGTCTCAGATTTAAGTCATCTTCGATATATAGTTACTTTTAATAGGGAGCACTTTACCTCTCCTCCTCCTAATGTGGGATTTTTCAACGAAAATTCGAATTTAATTAGGTTTTAATGTCGGTATCGAACACCGAATGAAAAATAATAATAAAAAAGAATATATGCAGCTTGCCTTTTCTAAGATTGTGTCTTATTTGATTATTTATGATTCTCAACTTTGGAAGTGTCTAAGAACAGGCAACTTATTCCTTTTGGGGTGAAGGTATTTAACCAATTAAGATTTTGTTACTCGAAAGAAATGATCTCTTGACTACGAGTAACGGACCCTTGACTCGAGGAGGAAGCGAGTGGATTTTGAGCAGTGCGTGGGCTGGTGACGGACGGCCAGCAGGCAGTGGGCTTGCTGTCCCAATGGCAGAAACAGGGGTAGTGGGCTAGACCACTGGAACAGTACCGAGATCGGTACCGGGCCGTGTGTTTGGCCCACTGAGCAGGTACGACAGAGCAGTGGCAGATTTTGGGTGTGGGACACATCCAATAAATGGTGGATAATATATGGAGAGACCTCGTCATCTAAAAATTTTTACGAACTAGGCCCGGGACTACTCACTCTAGAAAACGGAAATTGGGTTTCATCAAATATAACATGGTGACTAATTATGATTTTATTAGACGATAAATCAAAACACTTGTAACCACGATGATTAGATGGATAACCCAAAAACACACACGGGGTAGAACGGACTTGAAGTTTGTTAATAGTAGTTGACGGAAATCGTGGATAGCACAAACACCCAAAGACCCTAAGATGTGAATACGAAAGATTCTTATTATAGAGGATTTTAAGAGGAGAAGAATATGCCAACCCTTTGGTAGGAAGTATGTTAAGGAGATAAGTAGTCATTTGTAGAACATGATGTCAAAAGTAAGGGGGTACAGAAGCATGGACCAATAAAGTTCGGACAATATTATTAATGGTACAAATTTTTCGTTCCCATGTTGTGAGGATGTATGAGGACAAGCATCATAAAATTTCCGAAACAACTCATTATCATATTCTTTGCCATTATCACATTGAATATTTTTAATTTCCCGTTCGAATTGGATACAGATGAATGCTCGAAATTTTAAAAAGGTGGAAAACACTTAAGATTTTTTCACTAACGGAAAAGTCCATAAAAAATTAGAATAATCATCCAAAAAAAGAACATAATAACGATGGCCCAAAGAACTAAGAACAAGAGATGTCCATAAATCGCTGTGAATAATGTCAAAATGTATCAAAGTACGAGAAGTAGAGACTACAAACAGTAATCTAACATGTTTTCCTAATGGACAGGAATGACAAATTGGAGTACAACGCGTACCCTTATAAGAAATAAAATTATTTTTATGTAAGGAAGATATTATTGACGACCGTGGATGACCTAGACGTGCATGCCACAAGGAAGGAGCAAGAACAACAAATGTGGATGGCAAGGCGTGGCTCGTGGAAGTGGCGGTGATTGAATAAAGCTCTCCCACACTATTGCATCTCATGAGAGGTATCCCCGTCTTGAAATCCTTCACAGAAAATCCAAAAGGATCAAAATTAATAAACACCCCATTATCAATGGTAAATTTGCGGACGGACACTAAATTTTTAATTAAGTGTAGGGCATAAAGGACATTTTTCAAGGCAATAGGCGGATGTGGGGAAGATAGATTGGTATGACCATAACCACGAATTGGAATTAGCTTACCATCACTAACAATAATACCACGATTTTCGCTCAAATTGATATAAGATGAGAGAGTACCTGGGTCGGAGGTCATATGAGCAGTGGCTCCGGTGTCCATGTACTAATTGGCGTCTGGGGGATTCAATCCAAGTATGTGCATTGCGACTTCAATGTCCGTTGGATTTGGGCCCACAACATGGTGGGCCTGTGAAAGCCGAGGCCCAAGCACACCTGCTTGCTACCCCAGCCCAAAACTGCTTCTCGGGAACCCCTGCTGGACCGAAAAACTGGGCATGTTGGTGTTGGGAAATTGGGCCCAGATCCCCAGGTAGGCAGTTGGCGGGTAGTAAAGGTTGTTGGGCCCAGGGCCACTGGCCCAGTTCCACGACCATGGACCCCAGGGTTGTGGCCAGTAGTCTTGCAGCCCATTGTTCCGAGGCCCATTGCCATCGGTCCGGTTGACACCCCCGTTATTGCTACCTCGGTTTCCACCACAATTGTTACCATTATTTTTGCGATTCTTTTTGCCTCCACCGTGAGTACGATTTTGGCCCGAATTGTCAACAACACCTTGAGAAATATCGGATTAAGTCATCACCACCACAAGACTTGCGCCGGTAGCCGCCTTTTTGGCTAAGCCGGCTTCTTCTAACGTTAGCATCGAACAAGCTTGATAAAAAAATAGAAGTGGATTAATTTGACGAGGACAGTCCCAACGCCATTATAGGCCTCAGATAGGCCTGCAATAATTTGTAGAACAAGACGATTATTGGTAACAGGCGCTCCAACGTTACGGAGTTGGTCCACCAATTCCTTGAGTTATTTACAATAAGATGAAACATTCGGGAAATCGTCCATGCGGACTTGGGAAAAGTCCTGCTCAAGGGTGACAACAAGGGAATGTTGGTTATCCTGGAATATATCACGCAATCTATTCCAAGTAGTCATAGTCGTAGTGTATGGTTTAATTATCGTCTGTAAAAGATCGGTAGAAATAGTGGAGTAAATCCACTGAAGGACGGTAGCATCAAGAGTGATCCATAACCGAGGATCCTCCGTAGGAGGAGGGATAGCGGGAGGAATTATGTGATGGAGGACTTGATGTGAGATTGCATGAATTTTAAACAACTCTGCCTATGTCGCATATTGGGTGTTTTTTCATCTCAAGAACAATAGTGATGTTGTTCTTGATGTTAGAAACAGTAAGGGCAGGATGAAACAAGTTCTTCGACATCGACATAACGAAAGACCAAAGGGATTGGGAAGAAAATTTGGAAAGATAGGAGGTAAAATTGGCACGAAATCCGAGAAGGGGCACAGATTTCGAGGCAGTCTCGGCCGAGAAGGGATGATCGGAAACCGAGAAAACATTTGGGAGAGGAGCAGAAGTAATTTAGTCCTAGACTTCTGATATCATGAAAGAAATAATCCCTTGATTATTTTCATTAATGAATGAGTATATATGCAATTTTCCATAATATGGAAAATCCTATTCCTATTCTACTCCCAAAACTCTATTCTATTTGTACAAGAATTCTATAATTATGATAAGTGTACAATGCTAATTATATACAAAAACCTATTACCAAAAACCATAATATACACGGTGTGTATACCGTGTATATCACGGTCTCCCAATTGCCTTGGATTTACGTGATATACACGATATACACAATAGAGTACACCATGTATATTATGGTATATTTTCATTACTCTAATAGTTTTTTCATAATAGTTTTTTCCATTCTATTTTTTCATGAAATTACCAAAAGAAAGAAACAGCATAACTTCAAAATTTATGAAATAGTACTCGTTGATGTTTACAAAATATGAAAATATTGAGCATAACTTGAACTATTGGTCCATATTCGACACTAATATCGTTCTAGAAATATTTCAAATATAATATATTTCCTACACAAATGGACCAAAAACATACATTCTAATTAATTGAAGGTTAAATATATGCCGTTGTATATCACAAGGACTAAAGTTAAATTTACAAATTACTAAGAGATCAAAAATGCTAAATTCCTCAGATTTATGAAAAGAAATTGGATAAGCTACCCTCTTAATTTATTTAATTTTTTTACTTTTCTTTTGAAATTTTTTTTGTTCTGGAATACATGACAAGATTTTCAGAACATTTTTGTTCTGGTATTTAACCAATTAAGATTACTGCCATCACTATCAGAATCAAATTCTTAAGTTATGACATTATGACACATGGTATGTCCTATATTCAATATGTTCCATCATAGTAACCACACCAAATCTCTTTCAAAACTACCAACAAAATAACCACACCAAATCTCTTTCAAAATGGTATATATTTGTTTTCTTCATTAACAGAAATAAAAGTGTTTGAAAAAAGATAGACTTTTTGCGTTGACAACGGTCTTTGAAAATATGGCAAGGTTATTCCGAGAGAGTATCTTACAACCCGACATAAGCTTTTGGTGATGGATTTGGAAATCAAGATGGAGAAGAAGAGGAGGGTTGTGGATGACAGATTAAGAATCAAATGGGGGAGTTTGACCATTGCTAGTGCAAATGAGATGGGGGAGAGATTGATGGCCAAGGGGGCTTGGGGGAGTAGTAGGGATGAGACCGGTATGTGAGACAGGACGGCCAGTTACATTCGGGAGGTTGCTAGAGAAGTGCTAGGAGTCTCGCGGGATAACCGTGGTGGCATCGAGGGGACTGGTGGTGGAATGGTAAAGTTCAAGAGAAGGTGGAAGCGAAAAAAGTGGCATATGCGAAATTGGTAGAAAGCAAGGATGAGGTGGAGAAGCGGAAGAATAGGGAATTTTATAAGATGGCGAGGAAGGAGGCAAGCTAGTGGTTACAGTGGCAAAAATAACGGCTTTTAAACGTATGTATGTGGAATTAGAGGGAAAAAGCGGGGATAAGAAGTTGTACAGACTAGCCAAGGTGAGAGAGAGGAGGGCCCGAGACTTGGATCACGTGAGGTGCATCAAGGACGAGGACAACGAAGTACTGTTAGAGGACGCGCATATTAGGCGGATGTGGCAGTCTTACTTCCATAAACTCTTGAACGAAAAAGAAGATAGAGACATTGTGTTGGGAGATCTGGAGCAATCTGGTAGGTACCGGGATTTTGGGTATTGTGGAAGCATTAAGGTTGAGGAGGTTCAGGGTATTGTTCGCAGGATTCGTAGGGGACGAGCGACCGGGCCTAATGAGATCCAGTTGAATTTTGGAAGAGCACAGGCAGGGCAGGTTTGGAGTGGCTAACAAAATTGTTTAACATCATTTTTAATACGGCGAGAATGCCCGGGGAATGGAGATGGAGTACAATGATTCCTTCATACAAGAACAAATGTGATATACGAAGTTGCAACAACTATATGTGTATCAAGCTGCTAAGCCACACTATGAAAGTTTGGGAAAGAGTCGTGGAGATGAGGGTGAGAAGAGACGTGTTTATCTCCGAGAACTAGTTTGGATTCATGCAGAGACGTTTGACTACATAAGACATTCATCTTATTAGGAGGTTGGTCGAGCAGTATAGAGAGATGAAGAGAGACTTACATATGGTTTTCATCGACCTCGAGAAGGCATACGACAAAGTCCCTAGGGAGGTTCTATGGAGATATTTGGAGGTTAGAGGTATACATGTGGCGTACACTAGGGCAATCAAAGATATGTATGATGGAGCCAAGACCAAGGTACGTACAGTAGGAGGAGACTCGGAGCACTTTCCAGTGATGATGGGGCTGCACCAGGGATCAACTCTTAGCCCATTCCTATTTGCCTTGGTGATGGATGGACTGACGCGACAAATCCAGGGGAGGTACCATGGTGTATGTTACTCGCAGATGACATAGTCCTGATTGATGAGACTCACAATGGAGTGAACACTAAGCTAGAGGTTTGAAGACATACTCAGGAGTCTAAAGGGTTCAGGCTGAGTAGGACCAAGACAGAATACTTGGAGTGCAAGTTCAGTAACGGGAGCGACCTTGAGATATATGTGTATGTGAGGCTTAGTACTCAGGTCATTCCAAAGAAAGTAAGCTTCAAGTACCTCGGGTCTATTATCTAAGAGAATAGAAAGATTGATGACGATGTCACACATCGTATTGGAGCAGGGTGGATAAAATGGAGGCTCGCATCTGGAGTCTTGTGCGATAAAAAAGTGCCACAAAAACTTAAAGGCAAGTTCTATAGGGTGGTGGTTAGACCGACTATGTTGTATGTGGCGGAGTGTTGGCCGGTCAAGACTTTGTACACCCAAAAGATGAAAGTTGCAGAGATGAATATGCTAAGATGGATGTGTGGGCATAAAAGGAGGGATATAATTATAAATGATAATATCTGGAACAGAGTGGGAGTGGCCTCAGTGGAGGATAAGATGCAGGAAGTGAGGTTTAGATGGTTCGGGCACGTGCAGAAGAGAGACACAAATGCCCTAGTGCGGAGGTGTGAGAGGTTGGCTATAGACGGGTACAAGAAGGGTAGAGGTAGGTCAAAGAAGTATTGGGGATAGGTGATTAGACGGGATATGGTGCAGATGTAACTTACTGAGGACATGACCTTAGATAGGGGGTTCTGGAGGACACGGATTAGAGTAGTAGATAGTCCAGCGTAGTCCTACCTACGCTTACAAACTGGTAGTTGTAGTGTTATTATTGTAGGATCGCTTAGCCTATCATACTAGTAGACACATTATTGCTTTATAGTCCAATGTCATTTGATTTATGCTGGTATGTATATTTTGTTTGTCTTATTTACCTACATTAGTTATTGCTTCTTTTTCAGAAGTCACTATCATGGCTTAGTCTCTTTGTTTGTCTTACTTTGTTTGTGCTTTGTCTTGAGCCGATGCTCTCTCAGAAACAACCGTTCTACCTACCAATGTAGAGGTAAGGTCTGCGTACACGCTACCCTCCGCAGACCCCACATTGTGGGATTTCAATGAATATGTTGTTATTATTGTTTACTATTTCTACCCAAAAAAAAAACATAAGCATCTTATTTTACATTGTATTTTAGTGAAAATAGAACTATATTGAAGATTGCTACACAACATTTCTTTTCAGTTTACTAATAATCTTAAAATACTATATTAAAATTATCAACTGACAAAGTGTAGATACTTCTTTTAACCAAGTTCTTTTGATCAGCTAGATTTCAAAGTTTAAATAAAGTACGTAACTCCTTGATAATGATATGTTATATTTGTAGGGAATTCTTGGGTACAGAGCATATAAGTAAGACACATCGGAAGTTTAAATTTTTTTATTCTTACTTACCCCAACAATAATTCTGGTATGGTTATACAACAATAGCAACTTGTAACATAAATCATATACTTACAAGTTTATATTATCTGGAGTCTTTATCTACTATAAGGTGCACACGCGGTTGCCCTTCCGATTGCAAGCTCCAAGCTTCAATGTATTTCTCTTTCGGAAAGCTAGAAAATTCGGCAGAGGTTCGAGAGAGTATTTGATTCTAAGTCTTTAAGGCTTAGAATGATTTCAGAAATTGGTGTGTTGAATATGAGGTGAATGACTCTATTTATAGTTGAAAAATAGGTCAAAATGGATTAGGGTTTGACCTTGGGCCTGGCCTAAAAATCGAGGCAGGGGTGCCGCGGCCCTAGGGTATGGGCACCGCGGCGCTCGGCATGCGCCTGCACTGCGCCGCGACCCTAGGGTATTGGCGTCACGGCGCTCGACTTTATTTTTTGTGCATTCTTAATTAAATCCAAAATCCAATTTTGACTTAATTAAATAACCATTATTCATTTAAATATCTCAATTCCAAATCGAACATTTAATTACTCTCTCAATACATCCTTAGATCGAAACGGACAACCGACATAGTGTTACCCTACAGGCCTTCTCATATCGATATTAATAAAATTAAGGTCTACACGGAACTCCTAGACGGCGCCGGAAGATGAACTCAATATGTGAAGTACGTTTACGCGAATCCAGTAAACTTAACCTCTATGTGGTAAGATAAAATCCTTTCATTGACGACACACTCGATCAAGCTTAGGATTTGTCAAGTGTCCATCCAAATGGCTTAATCATTGTATCTTATCTGTATTAGTTGACTACTAGACCATATTCTAATTATATCTATTGCGTTGGCCAATGACTTAGCCAACCTAATATCACTGAGAAGCTGAGTGCTCTCTCGAATATACATTCGAGGAATGAATCCTAATCTTGGCTCAACTACCACCTTCAATCCATATCGTAATGTACCCAATACAAGCCGTATCTCAACCTATAAGACATTTGAGCTTAGGACAGGATCAAAGTACATTACTTTGTAGATAAGGTGCGTATTGACCTCAAGTCTAAGGACTTCTATCTCCCACATGCTGACCATACGTTAGACAAGTATAACAAACAGTATATCAGTAGGGTATACCAATACTTCCAAAGTATTTATGTGTCCATCACGAGTAACCATTACTCATAGTAGGTGAGATATATTACATCCTCTAAGGATGTGATGCAGACCACATGTCGACTTATCACATATCATCAATATCCCATTCTCGATGATCATTAGTCGAGGCTATTTTAAGAGTTACGCTCTATCATAAAATATCTCACTCTATTAATGACAACGTAAGCTCAAGGGATGCACATTAATGAATAATTACAAACAATCAAATAATAATTCAATAATTGCAAATGCCAAAATATTAATCTCCATTAATAATAATATGAATGTGTATAAAGTACATTTGTCCTAATACAGATTGTCTCTAGGACATAAAAATACTTTCAATCTCTCACTTGGCCTAGAGCCAATCTCCAACATATCTAATGTCAATATTCTCAAAATGACCATTATGCTTGACTAAGCTTAATGGTTTAGTGAGCGGGTCAGCTAGATTATCGTCTGTCGGAACATAATCTAATCTAATCTCTTTAATATCCACCATCTCCCTAAGTATGTGGTATTTTCTTGGTACATGTTTGTTTCTGTTGGTTGATCTTGGTTCCTTAGCTTGCGCAATCGCACCATTGTTGTCACAATAAACCGTTGTTGGACAAGTGGCACTTAAAACAACTCATAGTTCCTTCATAAACTCAGATATCGCGACAACTTCTTTACCAGCTTCCGATCCAGCAATGTACTCAGCTTATGTTGTCGAGTCAGCAATTGTAGCTTGTTTGGAACTTTGCCAGCTTACTGTTCCACCATTGAAAATGTATGTGTAACCTGATTGAGATTTGTAGTCATCAACATCTGTCTGGAAGCTAGCATCAATGTACCCAGTACATACCAACTTCTCTTGTCCACCATAGACTAAGAAATATTCTTTAGTTCGACTAAGATACTTAAGAATACTCTTGACTGTTTTCCAGTGTTCTTCCCCAGGATTCTGTTGAAACTTGCAAGTCATTATGACATCTACATATATGATAATGAAGGCAATACTCCCATCCTTGCGTTTACTATAAACACATGGATCCTCTTTGCTTATGACGAAATCAAACAATTTGATAGCCTTGTCAAAGCAAATGTTCCAACTCCTCGAGGCTTGCTTAAGCCCATAAATGGACTTTTGCAGCTTGCATACGACATTTAGTTTGGACTCAATTGAAAAACCCTCAGGTTGTTTCATATACACTTCATCAACTAGATTACCATTGAGGAATGTAGTTTTGACATCCATCTACCAAATGTCATAATCATAATATGCAGCTATTGTAAGCAAAATTCGAATGGACTTAATCTTAGCAACAGGTGAAAAGGTTTCATCATAATCGACCCAGACCATTGATTATAACATTTAGCCACCAGTCTTGCTTTATAAGTCTGTACCTTGCCATATGCATCAATCTTCTTCTTGAAGACCCATTTACATCTTATGGGTCTAACTCCTGTTGGCAAATCAACCAAGTTCCAAACTTGATTTATGTACATCGAGTCCATCTCAGATTTCATGGCTTCTTTCCATCTCTGCGAATCAATGTCTAACATAGCTTCGCTGTAGGTTGTAGGTTCATCGTCATCATGAATATCTATCGCATTGTGTGTTTCAACAAGGAGATTAAGTCTTTCAGGTGGACGACGAGTCCTAGTGGTCCTACGGAGTTGAGCATTCTGCGCTTCAGTGTTCGTTGTATTATGACAGTGAGAAGGTCCTTGAGATCTTTCAGGAATGTCATTTTCATGTATTTCCTGTATGGAATGATGTACAACCATTGTATCATCTTCCATTGGTTGTGTATGAGAGCCTTGCATTTCTGCACTATCTCTCACAACACTCCCAGTGGCTGAAGGGCGTACTCTAAGTACCCAATCTTCACCAGATACTCCCACTGAATCCTTGTTTAAATCATTCGACAAGGGTTCATTTTCTGTGTTATCTTGTGGTTCTTGAATTTCTTCAAGTTCTATCTTTGTGCAGCTATGTTCCTTGTAGACATATTCTTCTTCACGGAAAGTTGCATTCCCGAAAATAATGACCTTATGTTCTCTAGGAAGATAGAAGTAGTATCCCTTAGTTTCCTTTGGATACCCCACGAAGTAACATTTCTCACTTTTAGATTACAACTTGTCAGTGAGCATCTTCTTGACATATGCAGGGCACCCCCAGGGTCTCATATGTTTAAGAGCTGGCCTCTTGCCACACCATATCTGATAGGATGTCTTTTCTACTGACTTGGAGGGAACCCTATTCAGAATATATATAAAGGTTTGTATAGCATATCCCCAAAGGTATGTCGATAGAGCTGAGGAGCTCATCATGGATCGAACCATATCCAATAAGGTTCGATTTCTCCTTTCGGCAACACCATTCATCTGTGGAGTTCCTGGAGGTGTCCATTTAGATTGGACTCCATGTAGCTTTAAGTAATCTAGAAAATCATTGTTCAAGTACTCACCTCCTCGATCCGATCGAAGGGTCTTGATACTTGTTGCAAGCTGCTTCTCTACTTTCGACTTGTACTCCATAAACTTCTCAAAAGCCTCGGATTTGTGTCTTATAAAATACACATATCCATACCTCGTGAAGTCGTCAGTAAAAGTAATGAAGTATGGGAAACCTCCTTTAGCTTAAGTCGAGAATGGCCCACATACATCAGTATGGACCAACTCAAGCACCTCCTTGGCTCGCACACCTTTCCCAGAAAGTGGTTTATTGGTCATCTTTCCTCTCAAGCAAGATTCGCAGTTGCCATAAGACTCCAAGTCAAATGGTTCGAGGTAGTCTAACTTCCTCAATTTTGCTATCCTTGATTCGTTGATATGACCAAGTCTGTAGTGCCATAGGTAGGTGGAGTTTCTATTACTTGTCTTGGCTCATTTATTTTGTACATTGAATATCTCTCGACTACAGTTCATTGTATATAATCCATCCACAAGAGGAGCAGTTCTATATATAACATTATTAAAAGACAGTACGTGACTGCCATTAAAAATATACGAGGAAAAGCCCTCCATGTCCAATACTGGGATAGAAATAATATTCCTCATCAACGAGGGAACATAAAAACAATCATTCAACACTAAACAATAGCCGGAAGGTAAATTTAATCTATAAGTCCCTACGCGCTCAGCATCCACTCGTGCTCCATTTTCAACGCGTAGGTTTACCTCTCTTGGTCCAACCTTCCTGCTATCAGTTAGCCACTGCACATTTGTACAATGTGTGAGCCACAAGCGGTATCCAATACCCAGGAATAAGAGTTGTTTATAGACATATTTATTTCAATGACGTACATACCTTCTCCACTAAAGGCAGGAGCACCTGGTGCTTTTCCTCCTCCTGGTGTCGTGTAGTCCTTTTTCCAATGTCCCTTCCTATAGCAGTTGAGGCATTCATCCTTAGCCGCGTTCACCTTCTTCTTCACACCTCCCCTGGGCTTCATAGTTACAGGCGCAATGATTGCCTTACCCTTCTTCTTCTGCCAATCATTGCCTTTCGACTTGGGTTGGCTAGAAGAGCTCACCATGAGCACAACTTTGCCTTTAGAAGTGGAGGACTCAAAGGTCTTGAGCATGTTATGCAGCTCCGGCAAGGTCACCTTCGTTCCATTCATGTTGAAGTTCACTATGAAGTTCTCAAATGAACGAGAGAGAGAGAGTTTAGAATGAGTGTGTTAGCGACATTCTTTTCAAGCTTTGTTCCAATTGAAGCAAGCCTCTCTATCAGCCCTATCATCATTAGCACATGCTGCGAGACCGGCCCCCCTTCATTGAGCTTACACTTGAAGAGTTCTATCAGCAACTCATATT
This sequence comes from Anisodus tanguticus, assembly GCA_034509755.1. Lineage (NCBI taxonomy): Eukaryota > Viridiplantae > Streptophyta > Magnoliopsida > Solanales > Solanaceae > Anisodus > Anisodus tanguticus. The sequence goes on along the minus strand of CM067549.1, from coordinate 44,876,118 downwards.
CCATTGTCTGGGATTAAAAGTCATAGAGGCTCTTCAGGTGTTCGAGCATCTCATTGGGCCCCATGTTCTCATGCTGTCTCTGAAGTTCCATAGACATGGAAGACAATATCATGCATTGTGCCGAAGTAGCATCATCTAGATGTTTCTGGTAAGCATCTTTGTCAAATGAGGCATATTCTTCAAAATCTGTCGCAGGGACTGTTGGGAACACTATGTCCAACACGCATTCAATTTTCTCCTATCTCAACACTATTTGCAAATTCCTTAACCAGTCAAGGTAGTTTTTTCCATTAAGTTTATTCATCTCAATCAACATTTTCAATGACAAGCTCGACATCTTTTATACAATCAGAAGAATTAGATAGACCGGAAATCAAATTCAAAATCTATTTCCTATTATACACATTCATTTAGGCTAATCAACAAGGCCTTTTGTTTAATTAGCTCCCACTATTTTAACATACTTCCACGACCCCATGGTAGAATACATACCTACTTTAATTTAGGTCATAATGGGCCAAGATCCAAGCCTATGTTATCTCCGTGTTTGCTTTGGCTGATAACATCAACAACATATCTTGGTAGGTTCTAAACCAATTGCAAAACTTATTCACAACTCTTGGTTGATTAAATTATTACATTTAATCGTGCGTTCTTAGATTAGTCCGACACTTTGGCGCCAAGATTTGTCTAAGCAAGTCAACCCCATTACACGACTGCGTTTATGTATCTAAGCAAACTTGGACTCTGTGAGCAAACACTTTGGTGTAAATACCCACAAAAGTTTATCATTTGCTTTTATGTTAAAACACATCTATGAAAGAGTTTGGATCCTCATAGACTTAGAGCAAATGCTTTGGCATAAATACTTGTATCGCCGAAGAGGATTTTGCACTCTAACAATTATAATGGACGACGCGTTTAATTTAGACTTGTATTTAAAGTTTTGGGGAACATTTTAATTCAGGGTTCTAACTAAGATCAACACTTCAAAGCCACATCCAATATGACATCTTAACATCATGCAAAACTAATAACACATATAGTTTGAGAACCGTCAATCCAATATGCATGATAGAAGAAGGTTTAATCAAATATTGGGCGCCGCCTGGCCAGACAGTTATAGCGGACACTATTCTAGAAATTTGCATTAGCGCTGCGGCGCTCCACCATGGAGCCGCGACGCCTGTTGTCCAATGAGTTCATATTTTCCAAAATGACGTATCAGCGCCGCAGCGCCGCGACGCCCTATCATAGGGCCGCATCGCCGACGTCCTGACAAACGTTTCTATGTTGATTTTCAAAAAATCATTCAACCCTTAAATCCAATTTAGGGATCAATTCATAGGTCCTTAATCATCACCCACCATTATCAATAATGCACATTCGACCATCATCCGTTCTTACTCGTTCTTAGCCGTGCACCGCGCAATGAGCCGGATAACGAACTTTGGCTTAGTTCGAGTTAGATTGGAATGACTTCCTCGAGTTAGCGTATGAGATAATTTAGGGTAATAACAAAAAGGTCAACATTTGTTCAAGGTACGTAGGATTTCAAGAAACCTCGTTTTAATTCAATTTTATGTTCAACCCATATTATTATTCTATTCAATTGTTATATAACCATCAAACCAGCCTGAGCTCTAATACCACTGTAGGGAATTGTTGAGTACAAAACATATAAGTAAGGCACAACGAAAGTTTAAATTTTTTTATTCTTACTTACCCCAACAATAATTCTGATATGGTTATACAACAATTGAAACTTGTAACATAAATCATATACTTACAAGTTTAGATTATCTGGAGTCTTTATCTACTATAAGGTGCACACGCGGTTGCCCTTCTGATTGCAAGCTCCAAGCTTCAATGTATTTCTCTTTCGGAAAGCTAGGAAATCCGGCAGAGGTTCGAGAGAGTATTTGATTCTAAGTCTCTAAGGCTTAGAATGATTTCAGAAATTGGTGTGTTGAATAATGAGGTGAATGCCTCTATTTATAGTTAGAAATAGGTCACAACGGATTAGGGTTTGACCTTGGGCCTGACCCAAAAATCGAGGCAAGGGCGCCGCGGCCCTAATGTATGGGCGCCGTGACGCTTGGCATGCGCCTGCACTGCGCCGCGGCCCTAGGGTATGGGCGTCGCGACACTCGACTTTATTTTTCGTGCATTCTTAATTAAATCCAAAATCCAATTCTGACTTAATTAAAACAATCATTATTCATATAAATATCTCGATTCCAAATCGAACATTTAATTACTCTCTCAATACATCCTTAGATCGAAACGGACAACCGACATAGTGTGACCCTTCAAGCCTTCTCATATCGACATTAATCAAATTAAAGTCTACATGGAACTCCTAGACGGCGTCGGAAGACGAACTCAATATGTGAAGTACGTTTACGCGAATCCAGTAAACTTAACCTTTATGTGGTAAGATAAAATCCTTTCATTCACGACACACTTGATCAAGCTTAGGATTTGTCAAGTGTCTATCCAAATGGCTTAATCATTGTATTTCATCTATATTAGTTGATGACTAGACCATATTCTAAATATGTCTATTACGTTGGCCAACGACTTTGTAAACCTACTATCACTGAGAATCCAAGTGTTCTCTCGAATATACGTTCGAGGAATGAATCCTAATCTTGGCTCAACTATCACCTTCAATCCAAATCGTAATGTACCCAATACAAACCGTATCTCAACCTTTAAGGCATTTGAGCTTAGGATGGGATCAAAGTACATTACTTTGTAGATAAGGCGCGTATTGACCTCAAGTCTAAGGACTTCTATCTCCACACGATGATCATACGTTAGACAAGTATAACAAACAGTATATCAGTAGGGTATACCAATACTTCCAAAGTATCCATGTGTCCATCACGAGTAACCATTATTCGTAGCAGGTGAGACATACTACATCTTCTAAGGATGTGATGCAGACCACATGTCGACTTATCACATATCATCGATATCCCATTCTCGATGATCATTAGTCGAGTCTATTTTAAGAGTTACGCTCTATCATAAAATATCTCACTCTATTAATGACAACGTAAGCTCAATGGATGTACATTAATGAACAATTACAAACAATCAAATAATAATTCAATAATTGTAAATGCCAATATATTAATCTCCATTAATAATAATATGAATGTGTATAAAATACATTTGTCTTAATACAGATTATTTCTAGGACATAAATATACTTTCAATATTATCATAATGTTGTAAAAGTAAAAAAATTATAAAAATATCTTGTTTATGCCCTCATCATAAAGGAATTTTTTTTTTAATCCAGGTTTCCAGGCTTGCGCCTGACTACTTCACTGGTATTACCCAGACGTCCTGGAAATGATGGGACCGGTCCTTCAACACCCCACCACCAGGTAAATTGCGGGATGTGCACACATGGTCAGTGTCTGCTTGCGTTCAACAAATCAATGCTACAAGGTTGACCCCCCCCCCCCCACAGGCCCCATCCACAAGGCTTGGCGGAGACCGAACCCACACTACAACATGCCCGCGCGGCTTTTTAGTGCCCAGGCTTTACCACATGTATGTGCCCCGGAGGACGATATCCGGAGGGGAGAATCGAACTTGCGACCCTAAGACCGCAAAGTTGACTCCCTGCCAGCAAGCTGACCCCTCTAGATAAGGAAATTATTATCATGCTTGTATGTGTGCAGAGAGCAAATCATATACGTAACGAACATCGTCTTCTTTTGGATGTTAAAAGTATTAAACCAATTTTTTGTCCAAAAGAAATCGACCTCTTTCCTTCCTTTTTTTGCGTGGTCATTTTATATCCTTTCTCTCTAAACAAAGGGAGTACGATTGTAAAGAACTAAAGATTATTGGCTGTTTTCAAGCACATAATATCTCATCCACCAGAATATATGACCTGCTAGTTTTTTAGTTACTCATCCGATATTGATATTGGGGTTATGAATAAATTCGAATTCGACCCCACAGTGTGATAAAATACTCTCTAACAAAAGTGACTTTATATTCAGAACTTCGATCCTAAGTTTCTAGTTATAAAATAAATTAGTACTTATATCTATCATAATTGTAGTAAGATGTGAGTAGAATTCAAACTTAATGTGCTCATTTTGTCCCCAATGATTGAGCTAAATACTAATGATTTATGATGATTGGTTGAACTATTTAGGATATCAATTGACATGCGTTCAACGGATGAGATGAAATTTTAAATCATCCAAAAAGGTATGATTTAGAATTCCAAATCATGATTTCAAACTTTTTAAATATAAAGGTTTATCCACAAATTTATATTTTGTAAAAATAGATCTATAAGTTGGTAGATATATTTATCAATCATGTTTACCAACCATTTATATCAAATATTAAAAGATGTACAAGTTAGTAGTATATTTATAACAAATTTACTATTACCAACTATGTGAGTGAATTATATTAAAGAGTAGTTACACTACAACTCATGTTCAATTTTTCATTTTATTTGATTAAAATTTGATCAATTAATGTTGTATTTTTTAGAAAGGCCTTCTAGTAGCATATTAATTTTGTTATGAACTATGATTTGCTCATTTGACAGTATTAATGATTTTCACAACTTGTGAAGTTTTTATGTCTATAAGAAAAAATATAACTTAAGAAACCTAAATTGCATGTCCAAATAAAATTTTAACTTTAAATCATCATAATTTTATCTTATAATTTCATCTCGTAATTTCAAATCATGTCTAAACGATTCCTAAAAATCATAAATTACAAGATTATATTAGGAACCATTACATATAGGAAAATATGTTTTTATACTTTGGAATATAACCAGGAAAAAAAAGAACCAATTGACAAACAAAATCAAATCAAACTGCCAACTTGTCCTTTTTTTGTGTGGCACATGTTCCCAAGAATCATCCAGCTTTTAATTACTGTCATTTCGCTTCTGTATCCAACTCTCCCATTCTTAGCTTTCGAGTTTTCCTGTGGGCCCCCCTTTCCCTCCACCATGTGCTTTCTCTCTACTCTCAATACCTTTGCTTCCTCTCTGCAAAAACCCTACAAAAGTTTCTCCTATCTCTTGAAAATAAATAATTACAAAAATTGGTTCCTCGTCCTAGTGTCTTATTTATTTTTTATTTTAAAAAAATTAAGATTTTTTTTTAATTTCGTATTAAATTAAACTAAAACATTTAAATTAAACGAAAAGAGTATTTTCACTTATCTCTCATAAAGTTTCAATCTTTACCCAAAAAATGAACACCCTCTACTCAATGTTTCTCTAAAATCTTTGAAAAGAACTTCAAAACTTTGCTATAAACACCCCTTAGTTCCTTTTTTTCCACTTATCTCCGCAAAAAGTTTCAATCTTTACACAAAAAATGAACACCCTCTACACAATGTTACTCTAAAATCTTGAGAAAGTTTTGCAACCACCTTGTTATTTCCACTTATTTTCTCATAAAGTTTCAATCTTTACACAAAAAATGAACACCCTTCTTGGTTTAAAGCTTGTGTCTTTTATCATTCTTGGAATTTCTGCATTCTTGATTTTAAGTGTTGAGTGTCAAGATAATAATGATGATGATGTTTCAGTAATGTTAGCTTTGAAAAAGAGCTTAAACCCATCTCAAGATTTGGATTGGCTTGACCCGGATCCATGCAAATGGGATCATGTGGGTTGTTCTGGTAAACGGGTGACCCGTATCCAAATTGGGCACAACAACATTCAAGGTACACTTCCTCAAGAACTATCTAAACTTACTAAACTTGAACGTTTAGAGCTTCAATGGAACAATATTTCTGGCCCTTTACCTAGTTTAAGTGGTTTAAGTTCATTACAAGTGTTATTGCTTAGTAATAATCAGTTTAGTTCAATTCCAGCTGATTTCTTTACTGATATGTCATCATTACAATCTGTTGAAATTGATAATAACCCTTTTGCTGGTTGGGAAATACCTGAAAGCCTTAGAAATGCTTCTTCACTTAAGAACTTTTCAGCAAATTCAGCTAATATTACTGGAAAAATTCCTAGTTTCTTTAGTCCTGATGAGTTTCCTGGATTGGTGAACTTACATTTGGCTTTGAATAACTTGGAGGGTGAATTGCCTTCGAGTTTTTCGGGGTTGTTGCTTGAGTCTTTGTGGTTAAATGGGCAGAAACTTAGTGGAGGAATTGATGTTCTACAAAACATGACAATGTTAAAGGAGGTTTGGTTGCATTCCAATGGGTTTTCGGGTCCGTTACCGGACTTTTCAGGGTTAAAGGATTTGGAAGTATTGAGTATTAGGGATAATTCGTTTACGGGTCCAGTGCCAACTTCTTTGGTGAATCTTGAGTTGTTGAAGGTGGTTAATTTAACGAATAATTTGTTTCAAGGACCAATGCCGAAGTTTAAAGATTCGGTTTCTGTTGATTTGACAAAAGATACGAATAGCTTTTGTTTGCCTCAACCTGGTGATTGTGATCCTAGAGTAAATACATTGCTTTCTATTGCAAAAGCAATGGATTATCCGAGGAAGTTTGCAGAGAACTGGAAGGGAAATGATCCGTGCGTTGATTGGTTCGGTCTTACTTGCACCAATGGTAACATTACCATCGTAAATTTCCAGAAAATGGGGCTTTCAGGAACAATTTCTCCTGAATTCGCTTCATTAAAGTCGCTACAAAGATTAATTATTGCAGATAATAATCTCACCGGCACGATTCCCAAGGAGCTGACCACATTGACTGGCCTTACAGAGTTAGATGTGTCCAACAACCAAATTTACGGGAAGGTACCGGCTTTTAGGAGCAATATGATTCTAAAAACTAGCGGTAACCCTGATATTGGAAAGGAAAAAATTGATGCAACTTCCCAAGGCGGTACTCCGGGTGGTTCACCGGGCTCTAGTTCGGACGATGGAAATGCCCAAGCAGCTCGTAAAAAGTCCAATCGATGGATTGGAATTGTGGTGTTTTCTGTAATTGGGGGCGTATTTATGCTTTGTTTGATTGGAGTAGCAGCTTTCTGTCTGTACAAAAACAAACAAAAGCATTTCAGCCGAGTGCAAAGCCCAAACGCCGTGGTGATGCATCCACGCCATTCCGGTTCTGACAATGATAGCGTGAAAATCACAGTTGCAGGATCCAGTGTCAGTGTCGGTGCGGTTAGTGAAACTCATACCATTTCCGCTAGTGAAACCGGTGACAACGTTCAAATGGTTGAAGCAGGGAATATGGTGATTTCCATTCAAGTACTGAAGAATGTGACCAACAATTTTAGTGAAGAGAACATACTAGGTCAAGGAGGTTTTGGCACTGTCTACAAAGGAGAGTTGCATGATGGGACGAAGATCGCCGTCAAAAGAATGGAAAATGGAATCATCACCGGGAAGGGACTCACTGAATTCAAATCCGAGATTGCTGTTTTGACTAAGGTCAGACATAGGCATCTTGTTGGACTACTCGGGTACTGTCTTGATGGGAATGAAAAACTTCTAGTCTATGAATACATGCCTCAAGGAACATTAAGCCAACATCTTTTCAACTGGACGGAGGAAGGGTTGAAACCCTTGGAATGGACAAAAAGATTGACTATTGCATTAGATGTTGCTAGGGGTGTAGAGTACCTCCATAGTTTAGCCCATCAGAGTTTCATTCACAGGGATTTGAAGCCTTCAAATATTCTACTCGGGGATGATATGAGGGCTAAAGTTGCAGATTTCGGCCTTGTGAGACTTGCTCCAGAAGGGAAAGGCTCTATAGAGACAAGAATTGCTGGGACATTCGGATATCTGGCACCGGAATATGCAGGTATGCTGTTTTGCTTGCTTTTATATGTGTCTTCTTATGCTAAATTGCTGATATAGTATTTGTATGCTTGTGGAGAATTAGCAGTCACTTGAATGATAGAAGTCGGATGATACTAAGTTTACTCCATGAACTTGGCTTGTTTTACATTGATCAACTTTCGTCCTATAATAGATTCTATCCTCTGTGCAAATTTATCTGTTGTATGTATTAATGTTTCCCTCTCTTATCTTAGTCAAATCTACTTGTGCTCAAGTCCATGGGCAAGAACTTGTCATTCAGATTTTGTCAACCCCTTTAGTGCTATGATCACTTTAGTTCTAAAGATGGATATTCATCCTACAGGAACATTTTTTCCTGATGCTTGCTTAACACCACTGTTTTCTACTTTAGCCTAATCTCACCCTTGAAACATGTTATTATTCCTATAACAGAAGATCCTCTTGATTTCTTTTTCCACTTAGTGAAGGTCAAGGATCTTTAAATATAGCCAGCCAAATTAGTTACTTGCATCTCGCTTTCCTGGTTGTGATATGTGCATAGAAGGAGTTCTTGGAATGTAGATACATCATTTTCTAAACTTGTATTGTCTTGCTTTATTTACCAGTAACTGGGAGAGTGACAACCAAGGTGGACGTGTTCAGTTTTGGAGTGATCTTAATGGAGCTCATCACAGGAAGAAAGGCTCTTGATGAAAGCCAGCCTGAGGAAAGCATGCATCTTGTAACATGGTTCCGAAGAATTCATCTGAATAAGGATACATTCAGAAAGGCAATTGACCCCGCCATTGACCTGAGCGAGGAAACACTCGCCAGTGTCAGCACCGTAGCTGAGCTAGCTGGCCACTGCTCTGCAAGGGAGCCGTATCAAAGGCCCGACATGGGCCATGCTGTCAATGTTCTTTCATCTCTCGTGGAGCTATGGAAACCATCCGACGAGTGCTCAGAGGACATATACGGCATTGATCTCGATATGTCACTGCCTCAGGCGCTTAAGAAGTGGCAGGCTTATGAAGGTACAAATCACATGGATTCATCCTCTTCTTCTTACCTTCCAAGCTTGGATAACACTCAAACAAGCATACCTACTCGCCCCTATGGATTTGCCGAGTCATTTACATCTTCTGATGGTAGGTGAAAAGTTGTCACTCTTTGATCTAGGTTTGGTTGTTCATATGTTTTTTTTGTCGTTGCGAGTCACGCAGCAATTTTTTTTTTGCTTTTTAACTCTGATGCTTTGATCCTTTAACTCATTGTTAGTTTTGGAACTGTGCCAGATGGGGATTCTTTTTAAGATTTTTGTTGTCTTTTATTTCTATTGTAATTTGCATGATGAGTCTCTCTCTCTCCATGTGAATACATTGTGGTTTGGTTGGAAATGGAAGGGATGTCATCAATTATCAGTAGACCATGGTACTTTTGTAATCTTGAGTTTGTTTTTTAGGAAAGCAGTAGGTGCAAGCTGTATTGAAATGTAAAGTGGTTTTGAAGTGTGCAATTCATAAAGTTAGCTTTTCTTTATTAAGGTTTATGCTTTTTTCAAGCAACTGTAAAATTTCTGTTATGATTATAGATCAACTGCAGTTTCCTTTGCCATCATAACAGATCAAAAGCATAATGTGTCTTAGCCATAAAATATAGTACCTTTAGGTGAAATGGGCTTTACCATAATGGAAAAATCTTTAGAGATATTTAGGGTGCATGTAATATTCAATCATGTCAAACAGCAAATTTCACAAGTAACCAAATGTCTGAGTCCACTTATGGAAGTGGTCTTTGTCATGATATAAGAAAGACACTCAATTTTATTTTTTAAAATATGAGAATGTGGTGCTCGAGCCTTGGTGGACAGGTTACCTGGTATATGTGTTAGTGGGAGATAGCAAGTACCAAGTAGAATTAGTTGAGATGCGTGAAAACTTGCTCGAATTCAACGGTTATTGAAAAAATGTGATGCTCGATTTGCCCTCAGTGGTATGGTGTAGAGGTTAATGAAGTGAATGAAAAACAAGATTAGTGTTCAAATTTTAATAGAGCTAAATAGCGTTAAGTGATTGTTTTCTCATCAGGCGGAAAGCTTGATAGTTAGTTACTAGTACATTTGTTGATCCAAGCCTCTCTACCTCTCAAGGTGGGGTAAGATTTGCGTATACTCTACCCTCTCCAGATTGCACTTATGAAATTACACTTTGATATATTATATGAAATTACACTTTGATATATTATTGTTGTTATTGTGTGCAAATTGACTAGGACAACCTTTATTAGAAAAAGAAAAACAAAGAGAATGTGGCTGTCTATTGATGAAAATGAAGTCTTTTAGCTATTCAAGATCATGCATATTTCTGAAGCAGACATTAAAGGGACCTTTCTCATATCAAGAATTGATCATTTCTTTCAAAAATAACACATCCACAAAATAGCAACTAGTTTTGGTAAGATAAGCAGCAAGTCATTTTCACCAAAATGAGTGATACACACAAAAAAAGAAAAAAGAGGAATATTGTTAACTTATTCCTCCAATAGGGAGAGGATAAAAACGAAGAGCATGTTATACTGTCAACCAGCATGTGATTTGAAAAATACGAGGACCTAAGAATATTTTTATTTTATAGTTGTGAGAAAGAGCTGGTCACATGTACAAAATTTATGTACATATTCTCCACCTTAGTTTATTCGAAGGAGATTTAAAAATTGTGGTCCAACTGTTGAGCCTTCACATGCAGCTTTTCTTCATGACCAATTCATTTATGAAAGCTCATCAATTATCATCCTTATCTGTGTCAATCAAGATGGATATTTATAGAACGCATGAAAGTCTTTTATTCCTAACATGAATTTTTATAAAGTAATAACAAGATAATATAATAATACTATTCTTGAGAGTTAAAAGTGCAAGTAAAAGAAAATCAAGTAAAATCATTTATATATGGTCTATTACATGAGATACAAATGTATTTTTTCAATGTGGGACAAAAGCAATGTAGAAAAGAGTTAATGCTAATATCCCCTCTCAAACTCGCGATGGCGTAGACAGAAGCATCGAGAGTTTGCCAAGAAAGAACCGGTGACGCTTTAAGGTATGCGCCGTTGTGAAGAAATCTGCAAGTTGCATCGAAGATGAGACAAATGGCAAGGATAGAGTGCCCTGCTGAAGATGATATCGAATAATATGACAATCAATCTCAATATGCTTGGTACGTTCATGAAAGAATGTGTTGTGCACAATCTGAATAGAACTCTTATTATCACAGTACATCGGTGTTGGTGAGGAAAGAGAGACACCCATATCAACCAATAACCGATGTAACCATACAATCTCACACGTAGTAGAAGCCATAACACGATACTCTGCCTCAGTTGAAGAGCGAGAAATCACATCTTGTTTCTTACTTTTCCATGAGATGAGTGAATCTCCTAAAAATACACAATAACCAGTAGTTGATTTTCCATCAGTTAGGTCACCAGCCTAATCTGCATCAGAATATGCACGAAGCTCCAAGGATGAGGTCGATGGAAACAAGAGACTCTGAAAAATCGTTCCTTGAAGATAGCGAAGAATACGCATAACTTCAACCCAATGTACAGATGTAGGAGAGCAAACAAACTGACTGACAATGTGAACATCATATGCAATGTCAGGGCGAGTAATGGTGAGGTACACCAGACTCCCTACAACTGAACGATATAAAGTGGGATCAGGAAGAGGATCCCCGTCAGTAGGTGTATATCGAACATTAACCTCAAGATGAGAGTCAACTATACGAGTATCTTTGAGACGGGCCCGCTCAAGAATATCTGCAGTGTACTTAGACTGAGGGAGAAGATATCCCTTCTCAGAATAAGCTACCTCAATGCCTAAAAAGTAACGTAGATGACCTAAATCTTTCATCTCAAAACGGCGAGACAAAGTATATTTTAGGTTTGCAATACCATAAATATCATCACATGTAATGATCATGTCATCAACATACAACAAAAGCAAAATACAACCTGCATGGGATGATTTAACAAATAACGCCGAATCATGAAAGCTGGAAATAAATCCAAGAGATGATACTACAGTGGAGAACTTGTCGAACCAAACTCTTGAGCTTCTTTGAGACAATACAGAGCTTTCTTAAGCCTGCACACCATGTAGACTTCTTCTTGAAGATCCCCATGCAAAAAAAACATTTTTAACATCCATTTGTGAAATATGCCAATGACGAACAGAGGCCACTGCAATAAGAACCCGGACAGAAGTCATCTTTGCAACAGGTGCAAAAGTCCCTTCATAATCCATACCATATTCTTGAGCAAAACCCTTTGCAACCAAACGAACTTTATATCGCTCAATAGAACCATCAGACTTGGTCTTAATCTTGTACACCCATCGAGAACCAATGGTTTTCTTACTAGTCGGTAGAGAAACCAAATCCCAAGTACCAGTTTTGTTTAAAGCAGCCAGTTCCTCATTCATAACCTTTTGCCAAAGAGGATCACGAGCTGCCTCATAGTAGGAGGTAGGCTCACAGAGAGAATTAATAGAAACTAGAAATGAAGCGAATGATGGAGCATAGCAAGAATAATCAAAATCGGATACCTGAGTAGATCTTAGAGTGCGTTTAGGATAGCGAGGTGGATTTGGATCTGCAACCACAAGAGGTTCTGAAATAGGCGTAGGAGGGGGCTGAGTATAAATATCATGAGACCTGCCAGAAGACTGAGAAGGAACAAATGATATAGATGTAGAATCAGATGGGCAATCAACATCAAAGGGATCAATATCAATAAGGTCAGATTTTGTCATGCCATGTGAGGTAGGTGGGATGGAAAAGAAAGGAACATGCTCAATAAAGAAAACATTACGAGACACATACAATTTTCCAGAAACTGGATCATGACAAGAATAACCTTTCTGCTCAACCCCATATAAAAAAAACACAAATGGCAACACGAGAAGATAACTTAGTACGCTCTGCATGTGGACGTAGAACATAACATGTAGAACCAAAAACTCTCAAATGAGAATATAGTGGGGTGTGACCAAATAGTCTAGCATACGGAGAAATTCCAGAATTATGAGAGGTAGGGATCCTATTAATAAGATAAACAGATGTAAGGATAGCTTCTCCAAAAAATTCACTAGGTACACTAGCGGACAAAAGCATGGATCTAGCGGTCTCAACAAAATGCCTATGCTTTCTCTCGGCTATCCCATTTTGTTGTGGTGTATCAGTACAAGATGACTGATGTATTGTACCATCAACTTTGAAAATACCAGAAAGATCCCCACTAGTATATTCACCTCCTAAATCAGCCCGAAAAATTTAATAATGACAGAATGTTGAGTTTTCACATAGGCTTGAAACTCAGCATAAGTATGAACAAAATCATAACGTCTTTTCAACAAATAAACCTAACAATGACGAGTATAATCATTAATAAAGGAAACATAATATCTGGAGCCTCCCTTAGTAGGGATAGGTGCTGGCCCCCAAACATCTGAATGAACTAGATCAAATGGTGCAGAGAAGTAGAAGTACTAAGATTAAAAGGCAAAGTAGAAAATTTTCCAAGTTACATCCACTACGATCAGAAATATCATCGGATTGTAAATCACCAAGAACACCAGTATTACACATAAAATGCAGGCGAGAGCCTGATACATGACCAAGTCTAGAGTGCCACAAATAAAACTTCGAAGAGGAATGTGTTAAATGAAAAAAAGACAGATTAACAGGCATATCTGCTGCATGAGTAGGAAGATGCAGCTCATCCAAAACATAGAGACCTCTCCCCTTTCTACGCCCTGTCTCAATCACTCTCTTAGATTTTAGATCCTGCACATAACAAGAATTAGGGAAAAGTCCAATTAAACATCCAGAGTCACATATTTGACCAGCAGAAGCAAAATTCATATGTAATTTTGGAATGCAATAAATATCAGGTAATGATATAGTGGATGTATGAATGGTGCTAATGCCTATCAATGGCATATATGTGACATCAGCAGTCACAACAAAAGTGGAAGGGTGGGGGGGGGAGGGGGGAGGTCAGAAGACATAGATACAAAGGCGGAAGAATCAGGAGACATATGATTTCCAGCTCCAGAGTCCAAGATCCAAGAAGACGAAATGATACCCGAATCAATATATGGTGATGAGCCGGAATGAGCAGAAAGAGCATAAGACTGAGAATTCTTTTGAAACTGTTGGAAGGCTAGGAACTTCTGAAATTGGCAGCTACAGAATCAGTACTGTGACTCACAGAGGCTCCTAAAGCTGGGTGATCAAGAGAGGGCACAAAGGCAGCCTGAGTCGGTGGATACGAGTTCTGGAATTGACCCCCAGAATATGGCTTATGTTGAGAAGTCTTCTATCCTTGCCCCGAATGTGGAGGCTTAGAACCTGACGTCTTCCGTAGCTCAGGACATTGATTCTTCCAGTGTCCTAATTTCTTGCAATAATTACAATTACCTATGATAGATGTTCTATACTGGTGTGTAGAGGCTGCAAGGACCGGTGCAGACGAAAGAGCTGCCAATATGGAAGTAGAAGCCTTATGTACCCCTTTTAGACTCTTCAAACATGTTTCTTCAACCATAAGTTCATTTACCACATCTTCAACAGATGGTAAGGGTTTGCGGTGCAACAAGCCTGAACGACAATTCTCAAATTCAGACCGAAGATCCATTAATAGCTGAACAAGACAGTCTTCATCTCTGCATTTAATATAAGCATCGCATTCTTGCAATTCAGTAGATTTCGTCTTAGCTAATTGATCCCACAAAGTGGTCATTGCACATAAATAATCTTGAATGCCCAGGTCATTCTGTACTAGTGCACGAATTTCAGATTGTAACTGATATTTAACAGAAAAATTATTTTGCACAAAAAATCTTGACAGATAATCCCAAATCTCTTTAGCAGTTTTGAACTTAGCCAATTGAACACCAATTCTTTGTTCAATAGAGTTATTAATCCAAGTAATAATCTTTGAATTATTGGTCTCCCAAGTCCTAAATAATTCATCAAAATTTTCATCTCAAACTTTAGGGCATTTGACTTTTCCAGACATATAATCCCAAAGCCCCTTTCCCTTCAAAAAATTTACCATGACATAGCTCCAATAGGAATAATTTTTCCATCTAACCGAACACCAATAGTTTGCAAAGAATCATCACCTCTAGCCATTATGATATTTAAACAGAAAAATCCCAAATAACAAACAACAATCCCAAATAACAAGCAACAAAATAATAAAAGGCAGATCTCATCAATCAGATGCGGAAGCCAAGAAGACGAAACCCAGATGCGGAAGCCAAGATCAGAACGAGCACGAGCAGCCAAAACGAGCACGAGCTTCCAAAACAAGCTAAGAACAAGCCAAAAAAAATTAACTGATACTAGGGGCGTGCTGCATGCCAACCCCCAACTAACTCACCGCGAAGCTGGATCCGCGATCGAGCTAAAAATATTAACCTGCGCTCTTGGCTCTGATACCATGATAGAATTGATGAAAGTCTTTTATTCATAACACGAATTCTTACAAAGCAATAACAAGATAATAGAATAATATTATTCTTGAGAGCTAAAAGTGCAAGTAAAAGAAAAACAAGTAAATCTCTTTATATAGGGTCTATTACATGAGATATAAATGTGTTTTTCCAATGTGGGACAAAAGCAATGTGGAAAAGAGTTTATGCTAATAGATAATATCTAAAACTAACCGTTTAACGGCCAAGTTTTTTAAAAAAAATAAAGAATTACATATTATGATATTTGGCCAGACTTTTGAGAGGGAAAAAAAGAAATAAGTAGTCCATGGTAGCACAAGTAGTTGTGTTATGGAAGAGACTGAAATTTTTTTGTTCCTCTTTAATACAAAAAAGCAAAACTTTTTTCCAGGCAAATATACCCTTATTAAGGAGTTTATATTTACCAAACGATATACAAACAGTTCAAAGTATGTACAAAAACTATCGTCATGCGTTGTCTACCACACATTTACGACCAAAATCTCATTAACTTGTTCCCTCTTTTTTTTTTTTTTCTCTTTCTGAAAAGGTAATACATTCGGTATATAAATATAATCGGTACAAAGCTTGTGCTAGAAACTAGAATATGGTTGTTACAACAACAACATATCAAGTGAAATTCCACATCGTGGGTCTGAGGAGGATAGAGTGTACACAAACCTTACTTCCACCTTGGTAGGTAGAGCGGCTGTTTCCGGAAGACCCTCGGCTCAAGACAAAGCATAATCACAAGCAAGACAATCAAAACAAAGCACGAGTAAAGCGTAAAGCAAGAGAAACGGTCAGACTCAGATAAGGAAGCAAAGCAGTATAAAGTGCATTCGAACAAAAGGGAGCAGTAGCTAACACAACTAAATAAGCTAAAGAAAATATACTAAAGAACACATAGCAGCAGAAATCAAACTACAGTGGATCGAACCCTCACTAACAAAGTGAAAATTCAGGTAGCCAACCAACTAAACTACTAAGATCTCTCTAAATTTACTGTCCTGGTTCTTCTTACAAGGAATTTAAAACTTCTAGAATTGAATCAAGATCTTCAATATATTATGATTTACACCAAAAGTAAAGAGATAATACAATTTGGCATAAAAATTGCTAAACACAAACTGCATCTCTATTTACTAACAGAAGCTCTTCATAAATACTTTGATTAAACACAAGTACTATTCTTCCAAATACTTCTATGAAACTCCTTTTGATGAAAAGACAAATTCTTTTCAAAATCACGAGATTTTAGAAGTATGGGTAAATGTGCCGTGTGAGGCTTCTCCAGCTTTGGTTCAAGTTTCAAAGGGTCAATTACTATAAGGAAACTCGTTAAAGAAAAGAACATGCAACCTGATTTATAACATGATCTAATCGTTTTCAACTATTAGTGTTTCTTAGTTCAATTAAAAAATCTATATTGTTGGTCAAACAGATACCAACAGATCGTAATAAAAGCAGATGAGAATATTGAGTGAGACAATCAGAGAATTTGGGAATAATATCTGCATTCAACTGAATTAGAAAGAAAAGATTTGTACAATCGCTAAATATATACTACTTTAACGGCCTATAACTACCTCTTAATATTTCACTAACACACTCCCTAACTAACTCTAACATCTTTAAGTTACCCCACTAATTATCCAGCTGTACTACAACTCTCAGTACAATTACCCATCTTTAACACTCCCCTCAAGTTGAGGGTTGAAAAACATCTAACAATCTCAACTTGCTCAGTAGGTAATTGTGTTGCTGCCTTCGTCAATATATCAGCTTCTTGTTCAGTACCAGCAACATGTTTTGCATGAATGATTCCCTTTTAAATTTTTTCTCTCAAAAAATGACAATCTATCTCTATATATTTTGTTCTTTCGTGAAAGATTGAATTAGCTGCTATCTGTAGAGCTGCTTTATTGTCACAAAATAAATTTACTGACAGCTTCACCTTCAAGTTCATTTCATCTAACAGTCCCACAAGCTAAATTATCTCAGACACAGCTGAGGCCATGCTTCTATACTCTGCTTCTTGAAATTATTTCCTGCTTCTTTGACTTCCATGATATCAAGGATTTCCCTAACCTCATACAGTAATCTGTCACTGAATTTTTAGTCACTGCACATGAGGCCCAGTCTGAATCACAAAAAACTGTGATTGTATCATCTTTATCACTGCTTAACAAGAGTCCCAAACCAGGTTTGCCTTTCAGATATCTGATCACATGAAGAGCAACATCTAGGTGGGATTGCTTTCGTGCATGCATGAACTGGCTTAATGTCTACACTGCATATGATATATCTAGCCTTGTCATGGACAAATAGAGTAATTGTAACACCTCGTACCCTCAAACTAAGCCATGATCATAATTCAGAAGTTTAGGAAACCAAGACGTGGAGTTAAAGTTGAAAAATCAGTTTCAGTTCTGGAATCCCAGTTTTTATGCCCAAATTAGACGGACCATAGAATTGGTTACGGACCGTCGAATAGGACCATACAAATCGCCGTTGAAAGTGATAGAATACGGTAGACTAATACAGATCGTATAAAATTATATGGGACGTACTTTTGAACCGTCGATCAACCCCAGACTTTTGTCGTTCACTGGAAAATCAAGCTTAGACAAAATTATGCGGTCCATACCTAGACCGTAGAAAAAGTTATGGACCGTACAATACGATCATAAAATTCCCCGACAGAAACAATATAAATACTCAATTTAGTCTTGAAAAATCAGTTTTCATAATCTCCAAGCCCTAGAATAAAGTTCCTCCCTTCCCAACCTTCTCATACATCAAGATAAGCCCTTTTCATGAAATTCCAAGTGATTTTAACATCATCCGCATGAATTTTGAAGTGAAATCTATTGATTCTTAACCTAGGGTTTTCAAGATAAACCCATTTCAAGGCTCAAGGTTCAATCTTTGGACTTTTCTCTTCAAAGTTCAGATTTTTATTACAAGTATTGAAGCGAATAAGGTATGTAGAGCTTTTATCTACGTGTGGAAAAGTCATTTTTCTTCCCCACGCCACGTTCATCCATGAAATCATGAATTTCCATAACTCAGGGTTTTTATCTCAAGTTCATGATAACCCTAAACTACATGTATCATGATATACCATGTGGTATTACTACTTTGTTATTGTGTTCTTGATATTCCATTATGGTTATTAGGAATCAGTACGTAATCCATGAATACCCATAACCTTACATTCCATAGGTCCTTAAACACGAGTCATGAAGCTATACTATGCAATTCCATGAATTCTACCTATTTTTCATGTTTTATGCAAAGTATATTATGTATTTATGTTCATGCTATATCTTATACTTATCAGCCATCTTTATAAGTCATGATTTTACAAACCATGGGCTTTCTAGCCACTTATATTTTATGTTCATATTTTGGAAGTTGCACAGATTACCGAAAAAACTCAGACGACCTAAAATTATATTTCCCAGCATAGGATAAGGATCGCTCCGCTCAGAGGACGATACCTTCATGTTACCCCTTTGTGGAATTATTGGATCCATCATGTCATGTTCATGTCTCATATCCCGGCAAGGTACGAGATGGCTTAACTGGTCATGCAGAGATTAAATGTCATGTTCACGCATGGTGGTTACATGTCAGTTTTGCTAATGCTCTCCCACATATATACATTATACAGATATACAGATACATAGATCTCATGCATGCTATCATACTCGTGTCAGATTATATTCATGTTCAATTTCAGTTTCATGTTTTTATTATTTCATGTGCCTGCTTATTCTTTCAGTTGCTTTATATACAATACAATTCAAATATACCAACGTCCCTTTGCCCAGGGTCTACACTTTACGTTGTAGGTATTGCGTTTGAAGATGACAGATCTGCTCATTAGAATTTACCTTAGTATTAGCTATAGGTGAGCCCCATTTCATTCGGGGTATTAGTCATTTATTTTACATGTCATGCTATATAGTAAAGGTATGCCAGAGCCTTGTCATGGTAAAATAATTTTGCAGTCAGACTCACATTTCATAGATTTCATAGACTAGACTAGTTTAGCATGTCACATCAGTCATGTTAGTATTATCATTTAGACTTGTCATATTTTATTTAGATATTTCCACTATTATGTTTTAGACTATAATTTCAATATTACGTTTTATATATTTCAAACCATTATTATTGCATGTTTTGATGCCCATATTGATTAGCAAGTCATGTAATTTGCTCGGTCACATACAGTCAGGCACCGAGTGCCGTGTGTCGCCCAAGTCATGGTTTGGGGAGTTACAATAGTTTTCCCACTAATTTTGGATACACTTCTGTCTTCCAATAATGGATCAGGTTGTATTAAACTTCTATGGTCAGGCTATTTTCAGTCATTTTCCTTGGCCAAATACTCATCATACTCAACTGTAGTGAACTTCATGTGCTGCTCCAAAGGTGTCAATGTAGGTTTAGCTCCTGCTAAACCCCATTCTGATATTAATTCCAAGGTGTAATTTCTTTGTCTCATGAGTATTCCCCATTTTTAACTTAGAAACTCAATCCCTCGAAAGTACCTTAACTCTCCAAGGTCCTTGATCTTGAAATTTTCCTGTAGGCTTGACTATTCTACTTTGATAAGCTTTAGATCATTTCCAGT
Organism: Anisodus tanguticus; assembly: GCA_034509755.1. NCBI lineage: Eukaryota > Viridiplantae > Streptophyta > Magnoliopsida > Solanales > Solanaceae > Anisodus > Anisodus tanguticus. The sequence continues at coordinate 44,856,176 of CM067549.1, read as the reverse complement.
AATTAGAAGGTCATCAACATATATGAGTATCATGACAATGTTGTTTCCTTGTTTCTTACTAAATAGAGAGTAGTCATATTTGCTTTGAAGAAAACCAGACTTAGTCAATGTAGTGGTAAGTTTAATGTTCCACTACCTAGAGGCTTGCTTAAGCCCATACAAAGACTTTTTCAATTTATAGACCTTAGTGGAAGTGTTTGAGGAAGTATTAGAAGTATCAAACTCCCCCTTACTACCAAAACCTTGAGGCAGTACTATGTAAACTTTCTCATTTAGATCACCCTGGACGAATTCATTAAACACAACCATTTGGAAAATAGGCCAATTATTCATAGCAGCCAAAGAAAGTGCACACCTAACAGTAACCATCTTAGCTACAGGTAAAATGTGTCATGATAATTTATCCCTTCTTGTTGCGTAAAGCCCTTTGCTACTAACCTAGCTTTAAACCTTTCAACATTACCATCTACATTATGTTTGATCTTGAATACCCATTTGTACCCAATGGAATGTTTTCCAACTGGTAAATCAACTATATCCCAGGTTTGGTTGAGTTCAAGAGCCTCAATATCCTGTTTCATAGCATGGATCCATTTGTCATCTTGAATGGATTCTGAGTAGGAATGGATTTCAATATAAAGTGAAAGCTTTGATAGATAAACTGAATAAGAATGACTAAGCTTAGAATAGTCCAAGACAAGATTAATAGGATAAGGGTGAGATATTGAAATTGGTTGCTGATGTACATAATTAGTTAACCATATGGGAGGTTTGGTGGCTCTAGACATGGTCCTAGAAGGTGGTTTAGCAGGTGGTGGTGTAAGGGAAGGCACATGAACAAATGAAATTTGAGGAGAAACAGGTAATGGATGTATCAGAGGGATGTGTGATTTCATTTGTGGAAGGTAAGTTTAAGGGACAAGATGTAGGTTTAGGTGGATGAGAATGAGGTGAAGATATCTCACTTTCCTACGTTTCAGGTGAGGAAGGTGAATTTGGTGCTGCAATTATATGAGGACAAAGTGAAGATGTTTCAAAGGAAAGTAAGGGATATACAGGAAATGTGGAATTTAAACAATTAGAAGATTGTTTGAAAGGAAACATATTTTCTCTAAAATGCACATCTCTGCTCACAAAAAAGTCTGAGTAATCAAGTTATAGAGTCTGTAACCCTTTTGAACTGCTGAGTACCCTATAAACACAGCTGGAATGGCCTTAGGTGAGAATTTATTAGAAGGATTAGGATTAGTAGCATAATATAAGCAGCCTAAAGTTCTCATGTAAGTGAAAGAGGGTGGTTGTCCATGAAACTTTTCATATGGTGACAAACCTTTTAGAATAGAAGAAGGAAGTCTATTTATTATGTAAGTGGCAGTCAGTACACAATCACTCCAGAACTTAATAGGTACGTGACCATGAAATCTCAAAGCTCTAGCTACTTCCAATAAGTGTCTATGTTTTCTCTCTGCCACCCCATTTGTTGTGGGGGTATATACACAAGTCCTTTGATGAACAATATGAAAAGACTGAAATATGGATGAACATTATGTATTAACAAATTCAAGGCAATTATCAGACCTAACAGTTTAATGGAAGTGGAGAAATAATTTTGCACAAGGTGTATAAAACTTTTTAAGTGAATCAGACAGTCACTCTTGAGTTTGAAAAGAAATATCCAAGTCATTCTACTAAAGTCATCCACAAGAGTAAGAAAGTATCTATAGCCATTATAAGTACTGTGTTTAAAGGGTCCCCATACATCCATATGCATCAATTGAAAAGGTTGTGTAGATACAGTCTTATGAGCAGGGAAAGGAAATTTGATATGTTTTGCTATAGGACAAACACGACAATTACAGACTTGAGACTTATTTATACTATGCTTGATACTAGGTATTCTACTAAGAACTTGGACTGGAGCATGGCCCAATCTTTGAGGCCAAACAGGACAGTTGACTTTAGTAAAAGTTGTTGAAAATTAGGCTGATGAGAAAAAAATCAGGATAGAAAGAAACAAAATATTGCAAGTCTCTTGTTATCTTAGAAACAAACAATAGATTGTACTTAAAGTGCGGAATGAATAAAACATCTTCAAGTACCTGACCCTTGTCCAGAAGACAAATGTATTTATGTGTAATAGTGGCTAGATCTCCATTAGGTAAATGAACTTGATTTTGTTTGGAATTTGGGACCGAGGTACTAGATGATAACAGATCCATGGTAGAAATCATATGATTTGAAGCTCCTATATCAATAATCCAGAAATGAACCTTAAAACCAGCTAAAAAATAGTTAATCTCACCCGCCATGTTAGCAACTCCCTCAGGTGTTTCCTCATTTTCAATCAAACTGAGAAACTTCTTAAATTGAGCAGGTGTGAAGGCTTGTTTGTTGAACTGATCAGCTGCAATCTTCTATTGACCAGACTCTTGATATAACTAATCATCATCAAAATTGAAAGCAACATTGTTTGCAGCATAGGCATTTGATCATTGCCTATAGTTATTCCTCATTCCACTTCTAGAACCTGTGTTAACCCTCTCTTTGTTCCTAGTGAATTTGAAGTTTGTTGGATATCCAATTAACCAGAAACAAGTCTCCTTGGTATGACCTTTCACATGGAAGAATTTACATTGCAGATCGATGTTTCTCCTCATTCTCATATTACTGTTGTTATTGTTACTATCGTTGTTTCTAGTAAAATTTGCAAAAACTTGAGTTGAGGATTCACCTTCCTCATAAGTGTTCTTCATTCTCACATTCATAATGTTTCTAGCTGCAGCAAGGGCTAAGAATTCCCCCTCTTCATAGTGTCCTTTATGCATAGGACCTTGTGTTACCATGTTTAAATGTTCTCTCTAACTCTCTTTATGTATAAGGAGTGAGTATGCTTGATTTACGGATGGTATTGGTGTCATCATAGAAATTTGACTCCTAGATTGATTGTAGTTTTCATTCAAACCTCCTAGAAATTGCATCCATTTTTATTGTTCTAGATGGCTATAAAGTCTTTAGATTTTTCACATGAGCAAGTCGGTGGTGGAATGAGGGATTCATACTTCTCCCAAAGGTCACTCAAACTAGAGAAATAAACTGAAACACTAGAATTACCTTGTGTTAATGTTTCAATCCCCCTATGTACATGATAAACCTTGGTTTCATTGACCTTATCGAACCGTTCATTAAGATCCATCCAAACTTTATGCGCATTTGACGAGTACACAATTCCATTCATTAAATCCTTTGAGACTGAGCTCATAATCCAGGACAAATACCACCTCATTGTATCACTCCCATTGGCTCGCCATTTGACCTTCATATATCAGCCCAACTGATCAGTGGTATGCATAGCTACATGCCTTCCCGACCGTCTATGACATGACGTGGTAATAAAAGAAATAAATCTAGGTGCACATCTACGTGCCTGCCCGGTCGACTATATCACGATGCGATAATGAAAATAGATACATGTATATAAGTGCAATTCAAGACCAACCTCAAATGGGATATCATAGAAAGAGTCAGAGTGACCTATCGTCGTTATCCTCTAACTTTTGTTATTGTCGCTACGTTAATCATCTTTCAATTGGTAGCCAAAAGATATAACTGATATAGATAAAAGAAATTTGATATAGATTACGCATGAGGTAAGGTTCATCTCAATCGGGTAAACCACTATCAACTCATGTTTATTGGAAATAGGGAAAGTACTTGACGCAAGTCATATATGAAATAAAGATTAGTCAATCACAAGAAATCGTATTCATCTCATGTTTATCAGAAAGTATATAAATGGAGGGTCCGTCATCTTTGAGTAATGGACAAGAAAGATAAGGATGCGATAATATACTTTAATACATGACATTCATGAGAAGAGGTAAGTTTAACCATTTTGGAATACGGTCGAATCAAGTTTAACGGAAACATTTCAATCAATAACCAAAGAAATATGGAAGCATGTGCAGCACTTTAGTATAAGTCATATATGAAGTAGAGGGAAGCTCAAGCATAAGAATATGATCGGCTTATGTTTCCACGGAATGAATGTATCAATGAAACGTTCATCGAGTTCTAGTCATGCCACAAAACAGAAGAGAAAGCCATACATACCTCGTCGATGGAGCTATATACTTCTCCCGAGTTCTCGAACACCTTACGAAAGCCTTCCTACATAATACGGACGGTTTGAGATTAATTCCGAGTTCATAACTTATGGAAACTTTCATTTAAACATTTAATCAAGCAACTTGCGGACGTAAGTTCGTAGGCCTTTTTGTAGCTTAATTTCCCGTAGAACCCTATATTTTTTCTTTCCTTCTACTCCTAATTCTCATTACAATCCCATCCATAGCTCCACAACTTCAAACAACACATTTAAACCATATGAAACATCCCACACAACTAGCTAAGTTCACAAGAGTTCACAAAAAATCATAAGGACTTGTTCTAGGGAATTCTCCTTCCAATTTCTATGTAAAACACTTGTAGTAGCTTAGGAGGATCATTAATATGAGTAAACATACCTCAATTTGTGGAAAAAAAAACCAGAACCAAGATTACTTCAAGTTGAAGAATCCTTCCGAAAAGCGAAACGACGATTCTACGAGTGCCACGTGATTCCTTACGTTGTAATTACTTGTTTAACTCTTGGATTTGGTATTGATTCATGGAGGAGAGTTCGAGAGAGTGTAGGAGGTTTTTAAAGTTTGGAGTTTGGGAGAAATGAAGTTCCAGTTCAACTTAGGGCTTTATTATATGAGATAATTTAAGTTGCCACAGACCATGCCCTCTGTCTGGGGCAGTTTGCACCCTTGGACCGAAATATCAATATCTCTCTACTCCGATGTCGTATGGATGAACTATTAAATAAGCTAGAAACTATACTCGTAGACCTTCAATTTGGTGGGTGGATTACCCCGTAACTCCTAGTAGATTGAGAGAAAAGTTTTTCAACATCTGACCCTAAATTCGAACATATTTACAACCATAACTTGTGAATACCTTTGTCGACTTCCGTATTTGACTTCAAAACTTAACATACGACTATCATATTATTTAAATATCTCATAACATTACCTTCTTAGAATATTATCCATCTTATGATATGATGACGCATGAAAACACGAGGTGTACTCCTGAATCAATTTCAATATTGTTCGTCATTGCGATTCATATACAATCTCATAGAAGAAGGGAAAAATGAACTAGAAAGAGTGTGATTGAGAAATCGATACTAGAAAGAGTGATTGAGTAATATCGATTGAGAAATCATCATAGATAACTTGATTGCGGAAGAGTATCGCCATATTCATGGCTCTGATACCATGATCAAACAGATACCAACAGATCGTAATAAAAGCAGATGAGAATATTGAGTGAGTGCTATCAGAGAATTTGGGGAAAGGATCTGTACAATCTCTACATATTACTACTTTAACCGCCTATAACTATCTCTTAATATCTCACTAACAAACTCCCTAACTAACTCTAACAACTAATTATCCAGTACTACAAATGTCAATACAATTACCTATTTTTAACCGTGAAATGAAGCAAAGTATTGAATTATGTCTCAAATGTTCCAGGTAGAGAAGAAAAATAATCTGCAAAATATAATTGCCAAATTTAAAAAAAGAGACCATGAATTCCTGAGTTTTTAGCCAAACATATCCCTTATTTTTAGGGGTATGTCTAACTTTGCCCTTCAAATATGATCCTGAGAACCATCAACCATCTAAGTTTGCAAAACTAGAATACTTTTAGTCAAAGTAACGGTAAACACTCATATATGTCGAGAACTAACATCTACGGTGATATAACACGTTGAACTAACTAAGAAAAGAAAACTCAGCTTTGTTTCACCCTGAATCAGTCGATCTCTTTTTCTCTTTCTTTATTTAAGAACATTTCATCTTCAATTTACTTTTCACATGAATCATTTATTTTATTGAATCAGGTAAATAAAAGATAGTAATAGTAATAGCTTCAGCAGAACAATGCTTTGAAGTCACAGAGGATACACATACAAGCAAAATGTTATGAAGTTGTTTGTCCTTTTGTTCGTCACAGTTTTTGCATCTCCAAATGCTTGAATCTAAATGGAATCCAATGGTGATTGTTAGGTCCGGATATGCTATGGAATAATAAAAACAAACTAGAAATAAACTAATTCGAATGCCAATTCAGTTTCCAAATGTCGGCGATAATGTCGTCCGGCACTAGTGATAACATTTTAGTAAAAACAGAAAATTTTAAAGAGCAATGCAACGAAAATTTAAAGAACACAAAGATTTAAAATTTATATATAACCTATGACGGTCAATGAACGAAAGTATTGTATATATTTATTATATACAAAAATTATGAATTCCTTTCTTTACAATTTTACAAGATGAAATGGAAAGGAATTAAATGTTGAAGTCGCAGATGACTTCTGCTTGAAAAATTTACCTAAATAGACATAGACAATTTCTCATTACAATTTCTCAATACAAAGTTAATCTATAATCTAAACTGCAATTGTAATGTTGGACAAAATGTGGTCGACACGCTCAGGCAACATTTATGATCCAATTTTCTGAGATGAATTCTCGAGAGCTCTTTTGATATTTATGCAATCTGTTTCTGGATATCGATTCACTGCAGTAGCCTCTCTATTTATAGTAGGGAGTCTTCCTTGAAAAGCTCATCGATCGGTTGAGAAGGTTGAGGGAAAAGTGGGCAGCTTGTGTGTTTGTTGGAGAAGATCATAGAGTCGAAGTCTCAACAACTTTGACTTGTTCTTCACTAGACTTCTTCCCCATGTTTTGACTCTTTCTCCCACGTTTTACACAGCTCCTAATTCACACGCATAAGTCATTTTTACCTCACAGTAAAAATATTATTGCTCATCGTGAAGTAAGGCAAAACTGTTGTGAACAAATGTTGGTTCGAATGTGGTGACATTTGTCCCAACATTTTTATGCATTCAAATCAGTTCTTCAGAAGATATATTGGGTCAAATGTCACAACACCAAACTCAACATTAACAATCTCCCCCTTTTTGCCTTTCTTCACAAAACACATTTCAAAGGGTACAAATGACTTAGTGCTTTGTCACGGATGTTGTCCTGCATCTGTGAGTACAGACCTGCTCCCCCTTAACCTGTAATGGCATACAAGCAAACAAGTATATACCACTCTATAGGATTAAAATGGCATACAAGCAAACATGTATATACCACTCTTATAGGATTAGAAGAAATGATATCAGCATATATGTCATCCACAAAAAAAAACATTTTCAGAATAGAGCATTTCAAGATAACCATCCACATCACCTAATAGCCAAAACAAAACAAAAAAAATCCATAAATCATTAACAATAAAAATTTATCAATAGCAGCAACTTCTCCGTTGCTCATTATGCGACGCAGCGATAGCGATGCTTGAGCGCTTCCAAAGCAAATTTCTACTTCTGCATAACAACTTCAGCTTGCTTCTCCCTCTGCCTAGCAGCTTCAGCATTCTGCATAGCAGCTTCAGCTTCGGCCTTTATCCCCAGCCTCTTCAGCAAGACTTTCCTTCCAATAGCTCCTTCTCTCTACATAGCCGCATCAACAACTTCTTCAGCAGCAGCAGCTTCACCATTTGTAGATTCAGCCTCTTCTCTTTGCTCCCCCTGTATAGAATTATCTCCCCATTTTTGTGAAGAAAGCAGGAAATAGTCTCTAGCTTGAACCAGGGCATCTCTGGCAGTATCAACCTCAGCAATTTATTGGTTGATTTTTGCAATTTGCTCCACAAGCCAATTTGCAGACAGTGTAGACTGCCTTGGACCAGTGTTGCCCATAATGTTGGAGGCATTTCTGGCAACATTTTTACTTCCAGGGTAAGTCGATGACTCTTTCCTTGCTCTTCAAAATTGTTTTGTTGATAGTGTAAAGTTAAGGAGTTTTTCCTAAAGTGTCTCATCTCATAGGCTCAAGGCCTTGGATAGATAATACTTTGTAGATCACAGAGGGAAATGAAGGATTGAAGTTGACTCTTTTATGTCAAGTTGGCAATTCGATAGAAGATTATTTTTCTTAAATCAACTTTGAATCCTTTCCCAATTTTAAACAGTATGGAGGCTTGTTTAGTTGTCACAACTGACTCATTTAAAGAGGGAAGCCAGTTGAGAATAACAATTTTGTGGAGGGTGAAAAATAATGCAGTGAGTTTTGATGCTAGACATCTAGGGATCCATTTCTTCGTTATACTGCCAGTGAGGTATTCAATCATTGTATCCCTATTTGCTGTTACTCTTTTTTGTTTCTCTCACTCTCTCTTCAGTATTAAGACCCATACATTAATTTATGATTGAAGGTGTAAATTGATAAATTTTGTTATAGATATATACCTTCCCAAATTTCTTTGAGGAGGTATCCTCTATAGAAGAGTTTAAGTTGATATAAAACAACCTTATTATCTCATCAATATATGGTTCTTTTCCAGTAACAGAGCCAAGAAGTTGTCTGTCTTTTAGAAATTCCACCAGACCATATTCAGAATAGGAGGCAATATCTAACTCTCTTTTAGACCTAATTACTCTATTTCTATAGTAATCCCATTTATCATGTTTAGCTTTAGAGTAGAATTTGTCCAAGAAAGCTGATACCTCATTGTCTGAGTCATACAAGTCTAGGCTGATGGATTCAGTAATGTTGGAGGAAGTTGTGGTATGTGTCGCTTCGGATGTTGGCTGAAATGTTGCATGAGATGTTGAGGCAACATTTAAAGCAACAGTTATCCTTGTAGTTTTGGGAACTCCCTTTTGAAGAAATTGTTTCAAAGGGGTTTCATGTGGGATTTCCCTTTCTTGAGGCACACTGGGTGGTTCAGAAGTTGAAGAACAAGTAGATCCTCTCTCCCCCTCGCTCCACTTCGTTTCGCTCGTTTTCTCTTTCCTTCATCATTTGAGAAAATAGAGTCCGTACTTTCACTATCACTGCTCGAGTAGTCAGGTTTAGAAGGTTCACATTTTGTTCTTTTGCTACTCGAGTCTTCTTGGACAGTTTTCTCGAACACTCTACTCGATCGGCGAGTAGAGAAGACAGATGATATGGGCCTCTTACCCAAATATGTAAAATCAGTAGTTTCATCGACACCAATGGGGTTGTTGTCGTCTTCAGGGTAGCTAATGTCCAAGGGATCATCAAGACCCTTAAACACCAACGCCTTATCTGGGGGATTTGAGGAAGAGGACTGGCTCGATTGCTGAGGTGTATTTATGGAGGGCTAGTGCTAATGTGTTGGTTGAGATGTTGGCTGACATATGTTCTGACATAAGGGAGGTATCAATTGGTGAAGTTTGAGGAGAGGGTTTTGAGAATTTAGGGTTTGAGATTGAGAATGGAGTTTGGAATGGTGAATCACTCATCGGGTAGGTAGGGTTATACCCGAGGAGTGAGATTTCCCTTTTTTTTTTAGGGAAAATCAGAGATAAACAAAAAAAATAACAAATAAGAAGAGTATTTATATACATGGCAAACTTTTCTAAGCAAAAAAAAATCCTTAGTTTTAGGAGTTTGAGATTTATCTAATAACTTACACCTAAAATTTTGGGATAAAATGATAAGCATCACGATAGGAATTTAGTCTTATCATTTTAAAGTTTGAAATTCATATTAAAACAAGGCATAAAAATATGGAGAAAAATCTGATTTTTCTGGAATCAGTTAAGAACATTATCCCAATAAATATCATAATATGAAAATATCAACTGCAATGTTGGCAACATTTTGGACTACACAAATATTTTGATCCCTCAAGAATTTTTCATTTTGGCAACAAATTAAGACACGTTTTATACGTATTTTATGAGTTTAACCACTGGACCAATGTAACATTTTCTCATCGTGTCCTTGATCTAATCATATAACACATATAAAAGATTTTTTCATGTCAAAAAAAGAATACTTTTATGGTATTCTCAATTCATTTTACAAGTACTCGATACTCCTATAGAATAGGAACGATAACTTATTCAAGGCTTTGCCCATTTTTCACAGTTGCCAAATATTTGTAAAGACTTTGCCTTACTTTGATACTCTCTTTTTATGATATATATGTTTTTATATATCATCGCAGAGAACGGTATCACGTTGGAATCACATTCTTATTGAAGGATCATGCTTGTATGATCAAAAGTAATGCACTATACATCAACAATGACCAGTTTGTGATATTACATAGGTGAATGTCACCTGAAATGTTAGACAATGTTTCAGCTGACATTCACCAAAAATGCCTTTTTAGAGTTTACAAAGACCAAGAGATTTCTTCAAACTAGAAAATCTCTCATGGTCCAAAGCTTTTGTAAAAATATCAGCTAGTTGATGAATAGTGTCAACATGTTCAATTTGAACTAGCTGTTTTATACTAAATCTCTTAAAAAGTGACGCTTAATATCAATATGTTTTGTACGTGAGTGCTGAACTAAATTTTTGGAAATATTTATTGCACTCAAATTATCACAGTACAAAATCCAAATGTTGCTAGAAAATCCATAGTCGTCTAACATGTGTCTTAGCCATATTAATTGAGAGCAACAACTTTCAGCTACTACATATTCAGATTCAGCAGTTGAAAGTGAGATACATTTTTATTTACAACTATACTGTGAAACAGGATTATTGCCAAGATAAAAACATCGTCACTAAATCCTATTAAGTTAGGATTAGTGTCTTTGGAATACCAAATTCCCAACTCACATGTGCCGACAACATATCGAATAATACATTTCAAAACACAAATACTAAACATAATATCTGGGCGACTAGCAGTAAGTAAAGAAGGCTACCTATCATAGATCGATACAATATTGGGTCGACATTTTCACCAACATTATCCTTACATACCTTCTGCGATGAACTCATTGGCGTCTTTATCTGTTTAGCATTCTCCAAACCAAATCTCTTAACTAGATTCTTGGCATATTTACTTTGTGAGATGAAAATTCCATCTCCACTTTGCTTAATCTGCAAACCTAATAAAAAGTTATTTCCCCAATTATGCTCATATCAAATGTTGATGACATAGATTCAACAAATGACTTTAGACAAGACGGTGAGGTCGAACCAAAGACTATGTCATCTACGTAGATTTGAGCAATAATAATATCTACACCATCACGTTTAATGAATAAAGTACGATCAGCTTCACCATGGTTAAAACCAAATTCAAGAAAGAAGTTAGTTAAACGACTATACCATGCACGAGGAGCTTGTTTCAACTCATACAAAGCCTTTTTGAGCTTATAGACATAGTGTGGATGGTGAGGATCTTCAAATCCTTTTGGTTGTTCAACATAGACTTCCTTATCTAGATAGCCATTTAATAATGCACCTTCACATCCATTTGGTGTAAAGTAATTTTCAAATAACAAGCAATAGCAAGTAGAAGTCTAATTGACTCAATTCTAGCTGCAGGTGCAAAGGTTTCGTCATAATCGATTCCTTCAACCTGAATATAGCCTTGAGCAACTAGACGAGCTTTGTTTCTAACAACAGTTCCTGATTCGTCTGACTTATTTTTAAAAATCCAGTTGGTTCCAATTACATTTGTATTATATGGGCGTGGAACTAAGTCCGAGACTTCATTTTGAGAGAATTGTTCAAGTTCTTCTTTCATTGCTTGAATTCAGATGTTATCACTAAGTGCTTCTGAAATATTCTTAGGTTCTAAAGTAGCTATAAAACAAGAAATACTAACCTCTTGGTATATGGTAGACAAACACACATACCTTACCATATCTCTATAATCGAGTGGTTCTTTCCATCTTGTTATAATTCCCTCAAAAACTCCCCCTATCACCTGTCCTGTTGGATGATTCTTCCTAATCCTTGATGAGGGGTCCCTTCGAACTTGATCTAGAAATTCAACATTTGACTCCTTATCCACACCCTATGTGGTCTTTGTTTCAGGTTTAGGTGTTACTTCAGGTGTAGTAACATTTGGGGCAACATCTGATTCTTCAGCAGTCTGCACATTTCCACTGAAACTATAGTGTTATTTTCAGCTGTATTTCCTGTAGGAGTAGAAAAATCATCAAAAATAATATTTACAAACTCTTGTGCAGTTCTGGTCCTCATATTGATAAGCATGATTATTTTGAGAATAACCAACAAAAATTCATTTGTCACTCTTAGAGTCAAACTTTTCCAAATGATCTCTATCATTTAAAATGTAACAGACACACCCAAAAATATGAAAGTAACGCAAGTTAGGTTTCTTTCCATTTATAAGCTCATAGGGGGTCATCTTTGTTCCTGGCCTTAAGTAGACTCTATTAGACTTGTGACAAGCAATATTTGAGGCTTCAGCCCAAAAATATTTTAACTATTTTTTAGAACTAAGCATAACTCTAGCCATTTGTTGCAGTGTTCTATTCTTCCTTTCTGCTACCCCATTCTGTTGAGGAATTTTGGGAGCAGAAAACTCATGAAAATTCCCTTTTTCTTACAAAATTTTGTGAATGAGCTATTTTCAAATTCTTTTCTATGGTCGGATCTAATCCAAAAAATAGGAGAATAGAACAAGTTCCTAATTCTAGAGTGTAAAATTTTAAACATGTCAAAATTTTGTGATTTTTTTTCAAAAAATATATCCATGAATATCTAGAAAAATCATATACTATCACATAGGAATACCTCATGCCTCCTAAACTGTCTACTTCAATTGGACACATTAGATCCATATACAGTAATTGAAAACAGTGAGACGTACCTGAATGTTGTTCGTCGTGTTAGACAATATTATGAGAGACACGAGTTTGCTTACCTTTCAGATAATCTTCACAGACAGTTTTACCTTTATGTCTAAGATTGGGTACGCCTCTAACCGCTTCATATGAGACCAATTTTTCAAAATTGCGGTAGTTGACATGCCCCAACTTTTTATGCCATAGTGTTGTGTCATCGATCTTGGCATTATTGCATGTTTCTTATCTTGCAACAAGATAGCAATTATCACATGTTCTAGTACATGTCATGACACATTTATTGGCTTCATTCGTAACTTCACAGGCATTCTTATTAAATTTTACTTCAAGATTATCATCACATAGTTGACTAATACTAATCAAATTAGACATTAAGCCCTCAACGTGTAAGACATTTCCTAAAGCTGGAAATTCGGGAACATCCAATATCCATTTTCCAATTATTTTGCTTTTGCTACCACCTCCATAAGTCACGTTTCCTCCGTTGAATGACTCATAGTTCTTTAGAAAACCTTTTGTACCTGTCATATGATGAGAACATCCACTATCAAAGTACCAAGAACCTAAAATGTTAGTTCTTAATGCAGTTATCGCAACATTACAAGTTACATCCTTTTTAGGAACCCAAACTCTCTTAAATTTTTTTGTACCTCTTTGCTCAGAAATGTTGCTGCGATTGTTATCTGGAATGTTAGACAACAGTTTAGGCAACATTTTGCTCACAGAATTTTGAAGTTTGAAACAGTATGGTTTTAAGTGACCAGTGGAATTACAGTTATGACACATAAACTTCATATTCTTTGACATATATGAGAACCTATTATTCATTCCTTTTTCTTTTATAAAGCATATTTTCTCATTTTTGTCAAACAAACTAGAGCATATGGTTGTAAGAGAGTTTTCGTATTCAATACCTGTAGGTGAAGGTTTACTAAAGCTGAGTATCTCATTCAACTTCAAAGTCCCAATGTTGAGCTTGCGGAAGGTTGCTTCGGCTAGATCCAGTTTTGCACGAATCTTACCAAATTCAGAATCCTTTTTGGTAAGAGCAACCTCAAGTCGGGTTATCGTGCCAGTTAATTCCAGATTCTCATGAGTTAAAGATATTACCTTTTTGTCAAGTTATTTGGATTCTATGATTAAGTCTTTATAAATACTTTGTAATTCATTAATCATGTCATCATTGCATTCAACTTGATCCATACACTCAGTATCACTACTAGAAATAAAACCACTAAAGCAATTAACATCACAATAGTTAAAGAATACGTACCTCTCGGATGTTGCTGGGGATGAAGATGTCTTTGTTGATATTGGAGAAAATGTCGTGACATCTGAGACAACATTACAGACGACATCTACATTATCAGACAGAGACTGTTCATAAACAGTGGTCAGCATTGCTTGTGATTCGACTTCTGTATCTCCTTCATCGTCACTAAGAGAAACCCATAGACTCTTACCAAATTTTCTAAGAGTGTTTGCGCATTCGTTGACATAATGACCCCAACTCGAGCATGCATGACATTGCACAAACTCAAGCTGTTTGGGATCAAATTTGGTACGATCTGAGTTGGTTCTTCTTAGTTGATTTCCCTTTTGTACATTAGGAGGAAATCTAGTGCGCTTTTGATTAAAGACTTGGTTATGGGTCTCTTTAGATTTAGATTGATTTCTATCATTGTTGAACTTTCTCACCATCGAATTTTATTTTCGAGTAAGTAAGGCAACATTTGCACCTTCACCAATTTCTTCAAGATTCTCATCCTCTTCTTAGATTTGATTCTCCAAGGATTGAACTTGAAGTGCCACATTCTTGCTTTTATATAAATCCCTTTGATTCTCAATGTTCATCTCATAGGTTTTGAGAATGCTCATTAAGGTATGAAGGTCCATAGTGGCAAGATTGTGAGCTTCTTCAATGACACACTTTAAATTGAATTTTTCAGGAAGAGAACGGAGAGCCTTTTCAACAAGTTGAGTGTTGGTTAATGGTTCACCAAGCACTTGACATTCATTTAAGATGTCAATCAACTTTTCAAAATAAGATTTAATATGATCCGCTTCTTTCATTCTTAAACGTTCATATTTACTCATACGCATGCGTAGTTTTGTTCGATGAACACTTGAGCTACCTTCACAATGAATTTGTAAAGTATTACATGCGTCCTTAGCCGTTGGGCAGTTTTGAATGAGTTTGAACATGTAAAGATCAACCCATCCAAAAGTTGCATGTAAGGCCTTTTCGTTAAAGCTAGCGTTATTGATTTCTTCCGCAGTCCATTCGGATTCAGGTTTAACAAGAATGTCACATTCCTCGTCTGGTGGCAACATTGGAACAACATACCCATTAGTTATTGATCTCCACGCCATAACATCAATTGATTTGATATGAGAATGTATACGAATTTTTCAATAGGCATAGTTTGAACCATCTAAAATAAGAAGTCTACCATTAATCGGATTTGCCGGATCCATAGCTTATGACAACAGGACCAAGCACTTATTGTGTTAAGTGTCGGCTATGATACCACTTGTTAGGTCCGGGTATGCTATGGAACAATAAAAATAAATTGGAAATAAACTAACTCGAATGCCAATTCAGTTTCCGAATGTCGATAATGTCGTCCGGCACCAGTGATAACACTTTCGTAAAAACAGAAAACTTTAAAGAGCAATGCAGCGGAAATTTAAAGAACACAAAGGTTTAAAAATTACATAAATTATATATATTATATAACCTATGACGGTCAATAACCGAAAGTATTGTATATATTTATTAAATACAAAAATTACAAATTCCTTTCTTTACAATTTTACAAGATGAAATGGAAAGGAATTAAATGTTGAAGTCGCAGATGACTTCTGACTGAAAAATCTACCTAAATATACATAGACAACTTCTCATTACAATTGCCCAATACAAAGCTAATCTAGAATCTAAACTGCAATTGTAATGTTGGACAAAATGTTGTCGACACGCTCAGACAACATTTATGATTCAGTTTTTTGAGATGAATTCTCGAGAGCTCTCTTGATACTTTTGCAATTTATTTCTGGATATCGATTCATTGCAGTAGCCTCTCTATTTATAGTAGAGAGTCTTTCTTGAAAAGCTCATCGATCGGTTGAGAAGGTTGAGGGAAAGGTGGGCAACTTGTGTGTTTGTTGGAGAAGATCATAGAGTCGAAATCTCAACAACTTTGACTTGTTCTTCACTCGACTTCTTTTCCAAGTTTTGACTCTTTCTCCCACGTTTTACACAACTCCTAATTCACACGCCTAAGTCGTTTATACCTCACAGTAAAAATATTACTGCTCAACGTGAAGTAAGGCAAAACTGTTGTGAACAAATGTTGGTCTGAATGTTGTGACATTTGTCCCAACATTTTAAGCATTCAAATCAGTTCTTCAGAAGATATGTTGGGTCAAATGTCATAACACTAAACCCAACATTAACATTTATGTTCATGTCTGGAATCTTTTAACAATGACACTTACAAATTTTGTGGTTTCTTCCATTCGTGAAACACAATTTTTTGTAAATTGCATTGTATTTATGAATAGTATATAATGTTACAGAAACACCTGATCACAAATATTGTAGGAAATTCTTGAAAGCTTAAGGCATGTCAAAGACACTGCCTTTAAGGATATATCACCTAGTATAAGTATATCTCAAAAATTCAATAAGCTCTTCTAGTGTAAAACTAGGAGTCAGGCTCTAACAATATATAAAATCCAGCAAAAGAAAATGCAAGAAGAAGAATTAGTCTCTATCTCTTACTACTAACAAAGTGAAGTTGGACTATTTATTTAGAGGTAGAAGAACCAATCAAATCTGGAAAAACATACTCCTTAGTAATGTTAATAACGTCCGATTCTTAAGGACATAATAGAGGTCATTCAAGTCTTAGTAAAGACCTAAACATTAATCTGATAGTTAACGGCTCCAATGGTTAACAAAATAATGATTAGTCAAATCAATTAAGTAGTATATTATAAAAATCAATTAATATGATATTAATAGTATGAATTTAGACATAAACTGGACTATTTCTTTTTGAAATACTAAAATAATTGTTTCAACAATATATTGGTATGGATGTGCCAAGTTTAAATAGTGATCAATCCTTTAGTATTCTTCCCTACTATGTCGATCAGTATGCCTAAAACTTGGGAAAGTTAAGTGCTAAAAATGGGCATTATCTTTTTTAAGGATTACAAAGGCCAAAAAAAAATATTAAAAGAGAGAATAAGAAGATCAATGTTTCATTCAAACATTTTTAACCAAAAAAGTTAATGTTCAATAGGTGAAAGAAGGACAAGTTTAAATCATTTTCAAGGTCTGAGAAACATCATCTCTCTCCTATGAATGGCAGAGAAATTCTCCTTGACTTTAAATCAACGGCAAAACGAGCTAATCGTTGCGAAAAGTTTCGAAACATCAAAAGTAACCCTCAAATATTGTAAATTATAATATTTCTGTTTTATTCAAAAGAAAATCTCTGATGCAATTGTTTTGTTTTAGTTCAAGATTATTGTATTAGAATGAACACATTCTAGTATCCGAAATCTTGTCGACTAATGAAACAACGTTTCTTATCTTTCGTGTGAAGTAGAGTCCCTTTGGATTAGCATCATTCCATGATTCAATATTTTTGAGTAGTATTCAAGAACAAAAAGAAGAATCAGTGTAAATTGAACACTAAAGGAAAACATATCTACGAAAAGAAGTAAAATCTCATGAAGCAAAGAAGACTTTGAAATTCAGAAAGAAACTAAAAGAGGTAACAGAAATATATGAAATATCAACTTCTATAGATGCTGTTCTTTTTTCTAAAAAAATCCTTATAATCCATATTAATTGAAGGAGGATTTAGAAAATGAGGGTAAGAGTAAAAGAAAGTGCAATACACATCTAAGATGAGCATGGTAAAGTTGAAATCGTATCTGATAAATATCTGTGATATACACGGAATATATACCGTGTATATCATATGCCGAATGCTCAAAATCAAGTTGTTAAGCCCGTGATATACACGGTGTATACATACCTTTTATATCACGGTTTAGTGGTCTTGTTTAGGTAAATGTTTTGTTGTAGTTAAATTAGAATTGTACACTTACCATAATTGTGTAATTATTGTACAAGTAGAATAGGAATTGGATTTTCCTATTATGAAAATTGTAAACTGTATATATACTATTTCATTAATGAAAATAATCAAGGGATTATTTCTTTCATGGTATCAAAAGTCTAGGTTTTCACCCACTTCGTCCGAAATTAACCTTCCGCTGCCTCGGTTTCCGATCTTCTCCTCGGATTCCGTGCTTTTCTTCCTCCTCTCTTTCCAAATTTTCTTCCCTAATTCACCTATTATTCTTTCGTTATGTCTACGTCAAATAACATGTTTCATCCTGCCCTTACTGTTTCCAACATCAAGAACCAAATTCCTATTGTTCTTGAGATGGAAAACGTCCAATATGCGACGTGGGTGGAACTTTTCAAGATTCATGCACGTTCGCATCAAGTTCTTCATCATATCATTCCCTCAGCCGCAGGCAAGGCGCCTACCCCAGAAGTTGACCAGATATTATGGACTACTCTTGATGCTACCGTTCTGCAGTGGATTTATTCCACTATCTTTACGGACCTCTTGCAAATGATTCTTGAACCTGATTCTACGGCGATGGAAACTTGGAATAGGTTGCGTGACATATTCCAAGATAACAAAAACTCTCGTGTTGTTACTCTTGAGCAGAAATTTTCTCATGTTAACATGGAGAATTTTCCGAACGTCTCAGCCTATTGCAAAAGGCTGAAAGAGTTGGCAGACCAACTCAGAAACGTTGGTGCCCCAGTTAGCAATAATCGTCTTGTTCTCCAGATGGTTGTTGGCCTATCCAAGGCTTATAGTGGCGTTGGAACTCTCCTTCGTCAAAGTGATCCTCTCCCAGAGTTCTATCAAGTCCGGTCCATGCTTACGTTGGAGGAAGACGGCTTGGCTAAAAAGGTGGTTACTAGTGCAAATCCAGTCGTCATGATGACAACTTCCGATGCTACTCCATCCTTCTCTGAAAATTCAAGCAAATATCGCAAGAACGGTGGCAGCAGAAATGGTAAAAAATGGAAAAATAATGGCAGAAACTGAGGTGGGCCTCGGGGAAATGGGCCGCAAACAAACTGGCCGCAGCCTTGGGGTCTGTGGCCCTGGAACTGGGCCAGCGGTCCTTGGCCTAATGGCCCCTATTGCCCACCTTCGGCCTACCCAGGAAACTGGGCCCAATTTCCGCACACAAACAGGCCCAGTTTTTCAGGCCGGCAGTACAGTCCGAGACCACATTCTGGGCCGGGGTAGAAAACCAGTGTACTTGGGCCTCGGCCAGGCCAGGCCCGTCACGTTGCGGGTCCCACTTCGACTGATATTGAAGCTGTGATACACACACTTGGATTGAACCCCCGGATGCAAATTGGTACATGGACACTGGAGCCACTTCTCACATGACATCCGACTGAGGTACTCTCTCGTCTTATAACAATTTTAGCAACAATCGTGGTATTGTTGTTGGTAATGGTCATACTATTTCAATTCATGGTCATGGTAGTGCAACCTTGTCCCCTCCTCATCCGCCTCTTGTCTTAAAAGATGCCCTTCATGCCCCTAACTTAATTAAAAATTTGGTGTCTGTTCGCAAATTGACCACTGATAATTGGGTTTCTGTTAATTTTGATCCGTTTTGGATTTTCTGTGAAGGATTTCAAAATGGGGATGCCTCTTATGAGATGCAACAGTAGGGGCACTCTTTATCCAATCACCACCGTCAATTCCGGCAGTCCAGCCATGCTATCCATTTTTGTTGCTCTTGTTCCTTCCTTGTGGCATGCACGTTTGGATCCTCCAGGGTCGTCCATTATGTCTTCTTTAAATAAAAACAATTTTATTCATTGTAAGGGTGAGAGTAGTACTCCAATTTGTCCCTCTTTTCCGTTAGGAAAATATATTAGATTGTCTTTTGTAGCTTCTACTTCTCGCACTTTGATGACTTTTGATATTATTCATAGCGATTTATGGACTTCTCTCCAGTTTTAAGTAGGGCTGGCCAGTGGGCCGGGACGACCCGACCCCGGCCCGACCCCGTCCCGACCCCGCCCCGGTCCCGACCCGACCCCGCTCTAAAAAAAAAAAAAAAAAAATTAACGGGGCGGGACTCGAACTCGGGACGGGACGATGTCTCGTCCCGCCGGACCCGAGCCCGCCCCAGTGCCCGCCGGACCCGAGCCCGCCCCGAGCCCGTCCCGACCCCGACCCCGACCCCGACCTTACCTTTGCAAAAATAGCCGTTGCACCAACGGCCATTTTAGATTATGGCCGTTGGCCAACGGCCATTTTAGGCCCCCCCCTCCCCCAACCCCCCCCCCCTACCCCTTAATATTTATTTTTAACCCATAAGTTATTATATTTACACTTTAACCCAATTTTTCAACTATAAATAACTCATTTTCTCTTCATCTTTCTCACAAATCTTCCTACAATCTCTCTAATTTCTCAATATATCTCTCTACATTGTTTGCTAAATATTCAATTTTATTAATTCATTTGGGAATTGGGAGTGAAGTTGGCAACTAGCTTGAGGATCTTCCATCGAGCAAAGTTTCAATTTTCAACCTCTCGATTACACGTCGACGTTACGTCGGCGTTTGGTACATTCGTTCCTTCATTAAATTATTATTGTCTGTTTATTTTATTTAGCGCACTTAATTTCATTTACTTTAATTATTTGTTAGCATATAATTAAAATGGAAGGAATTAGAGGTATGTTTAAGGGTAAGGGTAAGACTTCTTCTAGTAGGGGCAATCGGGGCAAGGGTACTTCTTCTAGTCATCTTATTCCTACACGGGATGATTTTGTTGATACTCAACATTTTCCTACAATACCATTAGATTTAGACGAGGAGTTATTTTCGGAACTCAAGAAGACTTTAATTTAGACGATGATCTAGACGATACACCCACTAATATTGATGACAACACGCCCACTAGTGCACCTTCAACCGAAATACCTCCTATTCCCCCTAGTATGAGACGAGGTCCAAGCAAAACGACCATTAAAATCAGATGCATGGACATTTTTTGATAGGGACGTAGAGAATCAAGTAGCCATATGTAAAATTTGTAAAAATGTTTTAAAATTTAAAAGCGGAAAAGGTCACTGGGACGGGGGTTTAATTAGACATGTAGTAAGTGCTCATCCAGCTAGGTATGCCCAATACCAGGCTTCAAAACCGGGTGCGCAAACGGCCGCTCCATCGGGACAAGGTTCACATACCGATATCGTCCGGACCAAGTACGGTGGTCAAATTAACCCTATGACGGGGGGAATTGTAGGCTCTAAATACAACAAACATAGAGATAGGGAAGCAATATCAAAATTAGTTCTTGTGGAGGGTTTGCCTTTTTCATTTCCTTCATCTCCCGGTTTTATTCATTACATTAGAGATATATATAATCCTCGCTTTTAACGGTTTTCCTAGGTCAACTGTTAAGAGAGATGTATTTAAATTTGCGCATGAATATCAACAATATTTACGTTTTTCATTATATCATTTTAATGGCAAAGTATCTATCACGTCGATATAGGTCGTAGTACTAACGGCCATGATTATTTAACTCGTAACTTGTCATTGGATAGATTATAAATGGTCTATGCAAAAACGTATTTTAGCGTATAGATATATAGATGATAGGCACACCTTTGGTACTTTTATTGCAGAAAATATTTATCAAGTGTGCGATTATTACGGAATTACCGATAAAATTATGACTATTACATTAGATAACGCTTCTAATAACAATTACGCAATTACAATGTTAAAAAATAGTTTAGCTCCATCTTTTCCAGACCATTTTCATATAAAATGCGCGTGCCATATATATAACTTAATTGTAAAGGATGGTCTATCACTTTTTGAAGACATTCTTAGTAAAATACAATTTGCTATAAACTTTATTTTTAAAAGTAATAAAGTACAACGTAGAAAAGAATATAAAAAAATTTGTCATGATTGTGGACTACCTTTTAGAAGAATTCCACAAGAAGTATCCACTAGGTGGAATTCTTTATACGAGCAACTACTTGTTGCTTATGACTATAAATTACCTATAACTTTATTTTTTAACTCTCATAATAAAAAGCCGGTGATATGATTTTAGATAGTGATTGGGAAAAAATTTCCGAACTTATTGTATTTTTAGAGAAATTTTTTCAAGCAACAAAAGAATTTTCCGGTATATATTATCCTACTATTTCAACTATGTTATTTTATATAACTCTAATATTTTTATTACTTAGTGAATATATGGAAAAACCAAACTTATAAGGCAGCTATTAAAAAAATGTTTGTCAAAATAAAAAAATATTTTATTCCTATTCCTTCTATTTATATTATTGGTTTCGTATTAAATCCTACTATTAAAATAGACGGTACTAAATCACTAATTGAAACTATTTACGATTGTATAGAAGTACTACCACCTCCAAGTCCCAAAAATCTAAATCACCCACCACCTATTGAACAAACTAAAGAAGAAGTGTTGAATAGCGTAGAACACCACCTTTGCAAAAATATATATAGATTTTATCAACAAGAAAATGCTAGTAACGTACCGGCTACCATACCATCTTCTTCATCTTCAACACAACCTCACAAAAGACATCTTGTTTTCGCGGCTAGTATTGAAAGCCTCGAAATAGAATGTGCGGCCGTACCTCTACTAACCAAATTAGCGAGTTGGATATTTTTGTTTTGCGGGGTTCGTACCGTATCAAGAAGTTATCAATGAAGATGGACAAGAAGACTTGCTGAAATACTTGGAGGGGAATGAGAAGACCTTTCCGACACTTTCAATGATGGCTCGAGATGTTTTGAACATTCAAGCGTCGTCAGCTCGCGTCGGAAAGCGCTTTTTCTGCATGCGGCGAGATATCAAATAGGAGACCACAGACACTCATTGGCCGGAGACGACTTGGAAATTGCAAGTATTATTCGAGAGATTGGATACGAGCGGAGCGGAGAAGGTGCGGTCAACCGGAGATCAACGAAGAAGATGATGAAAACTACAACGAAATCTTAACCGAAGGTAGTGGAAGCGACGTGGATCAATTTGACCAACAAATACCTATTCCAACCGAAGAACCACATGAAATCATCAAGCAATTAGAACAGATTTTTTTGAAAATGTAATTTTTTTAATTGCAATTTTATTATGTAATTTGCAACTTTTGGACAACACCATAAAGTTGCAATTTAGATTTTAGACAATTGTATTTGTATTACAAAAAAATCATATGTCTATTAAATAATATAAGAGGCACAAAAACAGCCTTGGGATGTTTTTATTACACTATCTTGTTTTATTTATTGAGTTTTTTTTTATACATATGTTATTTAAAAAAAAAAAAAAAAAAAAGGAAAACCCGAGCTCGCCCCGCCCCGACCCGAGCCCGACCCGACCCCGCCCCGCCCCGATACCGACGGGATCGGGATCGGGACGGGACCGGAGAGTCCCGCCCGGACCCGACCCCGCTAGGCCCGCTAGGCCCGATCCCGACCCCCCGAATCGTCCCGCCCCGACCCCGACCCCGCCGGACCGGCCCGCCAGACCCGAGCCCGGCCCACTGGCCACCCTTAGTTTTAAGTTCTGTGGGTCATCATTATTATGTTCTATTTTAGATGATTATTCCAGTTTTTTATGGACTTTTCCGTTAGCGAAAAATCTCAAGTATTTTCCACTTTCATCAATTTTAGGGCATTCATCCTTACCCATTTCGAACGGGAAATCAAAAATATTCAATGTGATAATGACCAAGAATATGATAATGAGTTGTTTCGGGATTTTTGCGGTACTAATGGAATACATTTTCGTTTCTCTTGTCTTCATACGTCCTCACAAATGGAAAAGCCGAACGTAAAATACGTACCATTAATAATATTGTCCGAATTTTATTGGTCCATGCTTCCGTACCCCCTTCCTTTCGGCATCATGCTCTACAAATAGCTACATATCTGCTTAACATACTTCCTACCAAAGGTTTGACATATTCATCCCCTCTTCAAATCTTATATAATAAGACTCATTCGTATTTACATCTTAGGGTCTTTGGGTGCTTGTGTTATCTACTATTTCCGTCCACCACAATTAACAAACTTCAAGCCCGTTCTACCCCTTTTGTGTTTGTGGGTTATCCGTCTAATCATCGTGGTTATAAATGTTTTGATTTATCATCTAATAAAATCATCATTAGTCGCCATGATATTTTTGATGAAACCCAATTTTCATTTGCTAACGCGAGTAGTCCGTGCCTAGTTCGTATAATTTTTTGGACGACGTCGTCTCTCCGTATATTATCCACCATTTTTCATACTCATCCCACACCCATAATCCGCCAGCGAGCCCACTGCCCGCTGGACCTCCTGCCACTGTTTCGGGTCCTCTGCCCAATTTTTCAGTCTCGGGTCCAGAAATTGGGCCAAATATCAGCCCAGTTCTGCCCCTGCTACTGTTCTCGGTCCAAATCCCAGCCCCAGTTCCAGTATTGGGCCAACAGGCACCTACCGGCCAGTCCGTCACTTGTCCCGATATTTTCCAAAATCCACTCAATTCTCCCCCGAGTCACAGACCGGTCACTCGTAGTCAACGGGGTATTTTTAAACCAAAAAGACATTTTAATTTAAATTCTAATGTTCTTAAATCTCATCTACCCCGTAACTCAGTGTCCGCTATAAATAACCCGAATTGGAAATTGGCTATGACCGATTAATATGATGCTCTTATTGCAAATAAGACATGGGAGTTGGTACCCCGTCCTTCCGGTGTTAATATTATTCGGTCTATGTGGATTGTTACTCATAACGACAATTCTGACGGTTCTTTTGCGAGGCATAAGACTCGTCTTGTAAGTGATGGTAAGACTCAGCAGGTTGGTGTGGATTGTGGTGAGACGCTTAGTCCGATGGTCAAATCGGCTACCATTCGCACTATTCTTAGTCTGGCTCTTTCGAAAACTTGGCCCATCCATCAGTTAGATGTGAAGAATTCTTTCTTGCATGGTGATCTTAAGAAGACTGTTTACATGCATCATCCCTTGGGTTTTCGAGACCCCAAATATTCTCATCATGTCTGTTTATTGAAGAAGTCTTTGTATGGGCTTAAGCAGGCCCCACGGGCTTAGTATAAGAGGTTTGCAGACTAATCAATAGATTATTTCTTTCAGTATCCACTGTAAATGGTTTAGGTAAATACTTCATTGCACCCGATATATATATATATATGTGTGTACGCGAAAAAGCTTTTCCCGCGTATATATTACAGTTAGTAGTGGAGCTATAATATTACGTAAGGATTCGGACGAGCTCAATAATTTTTACTTAAATCTTACTTTGTATAAGTATTTAATTACGAATCTAATAATAAAAGATGAGCTATGAATTCAAAACTTTAAACTTTAAATCCCGATTAAGCTTACTGTGTATAAGTATTTAATTACGAATCTAATAATAAAAGATGAGCTATGAATTCAAAACTTTAAACTTTAAATCCCGATTAAGCTCATGTTGATAGTTTATAACTTTAATTCTTAGCAGAATTAGAGAGTTAAAAATGTTCTGCCCAATTAGCCAAGTATAGCTGCCATACTAACTGCACCATAACTATTGTTGACATGAATTTAAAATTTACTACAATAGGATTTAGCATTTTAGCTACAAAAGCAATAATACCCTCGTCTCCGAAATGACATATTTCAAGGTATTTTAGTCAAATGTTTGACTTTTTAAAATTTAATTCCATACATCGTTGGATTGATTTCATAAAAATGACGTCTACACATTAAAATATTGCATAAAAAGTACCATAAATAAAATATTTATATACATACATTGATTTATAAAAAAAATAGTTTCTAAATTTGTAATTACATCAATTTATTTCTTCACACAGTTATTGTGTCAAACAAGTGTAGCACTACTAGGACTTCAATTGTTATTAATCTGTATTCCAAAAACAAACAAAAAAACAGTAAATAATAATAACTGAAAATAAACAGAATCAGTGTTGAAAAAATAAGAATAATTTTTTCAGAATATAATCGAGCCCACTTAGTTCAAAGTGTGTCCTTAAGGAAATTATTCCCATCACAGTACTCGAGGTTGATGGAATATCCCCTCCCAGGATAGAACGATTATCTTACCAGAATAGTAGTACTCCAAATTTAGGTAGCGGCGAACCACTCAACGGCAGTATATCACACAGAATTTATTTGTGCAGAAGAAGAAGAAGTTTGTGTTGTTCAGAAATTAGTAAGTAAAATTCTTAGGAATCAAACGAATTTATAGCCATGGAAGTACTGTTTCTGAAGGTTTGCAACCTTTCTGAACAGCCACTAAAAACTGGTGGAAAATTTAAATATGGGAAAGAAACCGGGTCGCGGGTCAGACACGCGGATCCGGGTCACTAACGGGCAGGATTGGATAAGTTAATTAATTTAATTAAATAATTAAAGAAAATTTGGTCCAAAAAGATTATCAATCAATCAGATCATTTGACCAAATCCAAATCCAAATCCGAATCCGAAGCCGAAGCCGAGCCGAGCGAGCGACGACGGCGCGAGGGGTCCTTGCCCCCTCAAACCTTTTAGTGACTAGAGAAGGTGTAATGTAATATATACACCTCTCTTTTCCTTTCTTTTTCCGATGTGGGACAACTGGTTTATTCAAGGCAAAAGGGACCTTTTACATTCCCTTCACTTTTCATCCCATCATTTCCCATTCACCAATATCAATACCCAACAATCCCCCACATGAATGGGAATGGCTATAATATAAAAGAATGCACAGACAAGAGTGATATACAAGCGAGGATTGACGGCATCTGGATAAGTAGGTTTTCCTTTGAACTTTCCGTAGTGAACTTATATCGGATATATTTGATCAATTAGTAGATTTGATATCTTTGAACCGTCGAACTTTGTTGTATACCTAGACAACATAAGTCACACAATCAACCCTCAACCGTTTATGGTTCTCACGGTTGTGTTCGTTTCAGCCATGAACACCTCCTGATTTCATGAGTGCATAGAGAATGGGCCTTCACTGTCATTCCTCTTTAAAGCGGCTTACACTTAACACTCACATAGGTGATTTCTAAACATGTGGTCCTATAGCCACATTATCTGGTCATACACTGCCGGATTTAGATAATCATTAAAGAACATTAATGCTTTATTAACTCATTAACAAGCCATAAGGTTTTATCCTTATTTCTGAACATTGTCTTCATCCGAGAATGGGTTGAGTTATTTGACAATGTTGAACCGTCAGTCACAACTTTGTTTGATCTCCTTGAACCTAGCTCTTGGGATCTCCAGTCTGCTAGGTAGAGTTACCGCCATGATGACTTGTCCTCGGCCTTAACCCCATTCCCATTGATGATCTACTAACTCCCTCTCTAGATAAGCCTTTTGTAAGCGGATCCGCCACGTTATCTCTTGACTTTACATAGTCAATCGTGATAACGCCACTAGAGAGGAGTTGTCTAACGGTATTGTGTCTTCGTCGTATGTGACGAGATTTTCCGTTGTACATTACGCTCCCTGCCCTACCTATTGCTACTTGACTGTCACAATGTATACATATAGGAGCCAAAGGTTTGGGCCAGAATGGAATATCTTCTAAGAAATTCCGGAGCCATTCAGCTTCTTCACCGACCTTATCTAAAGCTATAAATTCAGATTCCATTGTAGAGCGGGCGATGCATGTTTGTTTTCATGATTTCCAAAACACTACTCCTCCACTAACGGTGAAAATATATCCACTCGTGGATTTAACTTCAGATGATCCGGTGATCTAGTTTGCATCAATATATCCTTCGATCACAGCGGGATATTTGTTATAATGCAAAGTATAGTCTTGGGTATGTTTCAGATACCCCAAAACTCGTTTCATTGCCATCCAGTGAGTTTGATTGGGATTACTTGTAAACCGACTCAATTTACTAATATCACATGCTATATCTGGTCGCGTACAATTCATGATATACATCAAACTTTCCAACACTCTTGCATAATCCAATTGTGAGTCACTTTCACCTTTATTCTTCTAAAATGTATAGCTCATGTCAATTGGAGTCTTGGAAATATTGAAATTTAAATACTTAAACTTGTCAAGTACTCTTTCAATATAATGAGACTGCGATAATGCTAGACCTTGTGGAGTTTTATGAATTCTGATGCCTAAGATCAAATCAGCAACTCCTAAGTCCTTCATATCAAATTTGCTAGCCAACATGCGCTTAGTAGCATTTATATCGGCAATATTTTTACTCATTATCAACATATCATCAACATATAAACAAATAATGACTTCATGATTTGGAGTATATTTAATGTAAACACATTTGTCACACTCGTTAATCTTAAATCCATTTGCCAACATTGTTTGGTCAAATTTCGCATGCCATTGTTTGGGTGCTTGTTTAAGTCCATAAAGTGACTTAACAAGTTTGCACACTTTCCTTTCTTTACCAGGAACCACAGTGCAACTAACACCCGAATAGATGTTATTCTTGTTACCGGCGAGTATGTGTCAAAGTAATCAAGGCCTTCTTTTGTCTATAACCTTTAACCACAAGTCTTGCCTTATATTTGTCAATAGTGCCATCAACTTTCATTTTCCTTTTAAAAATTCACTTTGATCCTAAAGGTTTATTTCCAGGAGGAATATCAACCAATTCCCATGTATGGTTGTTCAAAATTGATTCAATCTCACTATTGACTGCCTCTTTCCAAAATATTGAATCAGAAGATGACATCGTTGCTTTAAATGTTTGAGGCTCATTTTCAAGCAAGAATGTCACAAAATCTGGTCCAAAGGAAGTAGATGTCCTTTGACGTTTGCTATGCTTTGCATCCTCTTTACTTGGTGTATTTTCCTTTGGTTCTTCCCGCGGTCGTTTAGATCTTTCACTTGACGACTCACATTCAGTTTTATACGGATAAATGTTTTCAAAGAATTCAACATTATCTGATTCAATTACCGTATTAACATGAATTTCGGGATTGTCCGATTTGTGAACCAAAAACCGACAAGCTTTGTTGTTTGTAGCATAGCCAATAAAAACACAATCCACAGTTTTTGGTCCGATTTTTACCCTTTTGGGCAAAGGAACTTGGACCTTTGCTAAACACCCCCACACTTTGAAATATTTCAAGTTGGGTTTTCTTCCTTTCCATAGTTCATATGGAATAGATTGTGTTTTGCTGTGGGGCATCCTGTTGAGTATTCGGTTAGCTGTAAGGATAGCTTCCCCCCACAAGCTCTGCGGTAAGCTGAAACTTATTAGTAAATCATTCATCATTTCCTTTAATGTTCGGTTTTTTCTTTTCGCAATTCCATTTGATTGTGGTGTGTAAGGGGCAGTAGTTTGATGAATAATTTCATATTCTAAGCATATCTCTGCAAAAGGAGATTCGTATTCTCCACCCCTATCACTTCTATTCATTTTTATCTTTTTATTCAATTGATTTTCCACTTCGTTCTTGTATTGCTTAAATGCATCAATTGCTTCATCCTTACTATTAAGCAAATACACATAGCAATATCGAGTGCTTTCGTCAATAAAGGTTATAAAATACTTTTTCCCACCGCGAGATGGTATTGACTTCATATCACATATATCTGTGTGGATTAAGTCTAAAGGATTTGAATTCCTATCAATAGACTTATATGTATGTTTAACATACTTAGATTCAACACAGATTTCACATTTTGATTTATTACACTCGAATCTAGGCAATACTTCTAAATTAATCAATTTCCGCAAGGTTTTGTAGTTGACATGTCCTAAACGAACATGCCATAAATCATTTGACTCCAATAAGTAAGACGAAGCTGAATTCTTATTAATACTGTCAACAATCATTACATTGAGTTTGAAAAGGGGCTCGGTGAGGTAGCCCTTTCCTATGAACATATCATTCTTACTTATTGCAATTTTCTCACTAACCAACACGCACTTAAACCCGTTTTTGACGAGCAGTCAGTCTGAAACTAAATTCTTCCTGATTGTGGGAACGTGCAGAACATTGTTGAGAGTCAGCACCTTGCCGGAAGTCATTTTCAGAAGTATCTTCCCATATCCTTCAACCTTGGCTGTTGCAGTATTTCCCATAAACAGTACCTCTTCGGGTCCAGCGGGAGCGTAGGTTGCAAATGCTTCTTTTGTAGCGCAAACATGTCGAGTGGCACCAGAATCAAGCCACCACTCCTTTGGATTTCCAACCAAATTGCACTCTGATAGCATTGCACACAAATGATCCATATCATCATTCTTTTCCACCATATTGGCTTGTCATTTTCCCTTGTCCTTTTTCGGGAGACGACAATCTGGGGCTTTGTGGCCAGCTTTCCCACAATTATAGCAGTTGCCCTTGAATTTTTTCTTGTTGGAATCCTTCTCCTTTCCAGAAGGCCTCTTCCTTTTCTTGTTCTTTTTCAGAGCAGCATCTTCAACGATGTTTGCCTCTTCAATTGGTGAAGTCTTACGGTACCTCTTCTCAGCGGTTTTGTTATCTTCCTCGATCTTGAGACGAATCACAAGATCTTCCAACTTCATTTCCTTTCTTTTGTGCTTAAGATAATTCTTGAAATCTTTCCATGAGGGAGGCAACTTCTCAATCATTGCAGCCACTTGGAACGCTTCATTTACTACCATACCTTCAACAATAAGGTCATGGAAAATAAGCTGAAGCTCTTGAACTTGGGTTCCAACGGTTTTTCCATCCACCATTTTGTAGTCTAGGAATTTGGCAACCACAAACTTCTTCAAGCAAGCATCTTCGGTTTTGTACTTCTTTTCAAGTGCACTCCATAGTTCTTTGGAAGTCTCTCTACCGCACTGTAGACGTTGTACAAGTCATCTTCTAAGGCACTCAAAATGTAGCCTTTGCACAAAAAATCAGCCTGTTTTCAAGCCTCAGTAACCATGAACTGTTGGTTGTCAGGCATGTCGGCGGCAGACACGGGAGGGTCCTCACTGGTGAACTTTTGCATACCAAGGGTGGTAAGCCAAAAGAACATTCTTTTCTGCCATCCTTTAAAGTTGGCAGGTGAACTTCACAGTTTCTCGGTAGGTGGCACAATGCGGTACGGGTTGTAGGAGTAACCGCTGGTGCAGTATTCACAGAGGTAGTTCCAGTCTCAATTGTCATTATTCGTTTGTCACTGTCAAATCGACAAACTGTTTTAGTTAATAAAACCAGAATAACAATTCAATCACAGACTTAAACGATGAAGATTTTATTTCTTCAAATCGCAGTATAATTATGAAACTTTAGTATTCCAACGAATTTTTTATATCTTCGAGTCAGAATACTAATATTCATATGGAGTAGAAAACTGCACAAGTTTTAATCTCCAAACCAGAATACAAAGCAACGATGAAGTTTTTATGTTCTTCAAATCGTTGTACAAGTATGGACTTTAATATTCCAACGAAGTTTTTATGTCTTCAAGTCATAATATGAAATTTCATACGGAGTAGAAAACCACACAGGTTTTAGTCTCCAAAACAGAATACAGATTAATCTAAAAATATAATTTCCTTAAGATTGTTATTAATCTGTCTTCCAAAAAAAACCCAGTAAATAATAATAACTGAAAATAAACAGAATCGGTGTTGAAAAAATAAGAATAATTTTTTCAGAATATAATCGAGCCCACTTAGTTCAAAGTGTGTCCTTAAGGAAATTATTCCCCTCACAGTACTCGAGGTTGATGGAATATCCCCTCCCAGGATAGAACGATTATCTTACCAGAATAGTAGTACTCAAAATTCGGAGTAGCGGCGAACCACTCAACAAGAAAGTATATCACACAGAATTTATTTGTGCAGAAGAGGAAGAAGTTTGTGTTGTTCAGAAATTAGTAAGTAAAATTCTGAGGAATCAAACGAATTTATAGCGGCATGGAAGTACTGTTTCTGAAGGTTTGCAACCTTTCCGAAGCCGAAGCCGAAGCCGAGTCGAGCGAGCGACGACGACGGCGTGAGGGGTCCTTGCCCCCTCAACCCTTTTAGTGACTAGAGAAGGTGTAATGTAATATATACACCTCTCTTTTTCTTTCTTTTTCCGATGTGGGACAATTGGTTTACCCAAGGCAAAAGGGACCTTTTACATTCCCTTTACTTTTCATCCCATCATTTCCCATTCACCAATATCAATACCCAACATCAATTTCTCCAAGTGCTGATCTAACGGTAGAACCATCTCAATTTCATTCAACACAAAATTAAAGGAGAAAACAAAAAGTCGTTAATAGAAAGAAAAAGTCCATCCTTTGACAGGTCAGCCACGACCCACCGACTTGGTCATCGGGTCAAACCGTGTACGTTTTCCTACTATTTTATAAGAAATATATTCAAAGAAAATATAACTATTTCTAAAAATGTTAGCTGTTAACATATAGACTTTATTTTCTTCTTCAAATATTCAACGGTCAGTGTTCAAATACTACATCGTACTATTACAAACCTTCTTCTTATGAATTTTGAATGTTTCTTTTACCAAATATTCTCCTTTTCCCTAAGTCCTACACCATATATATATACCCCCTTCTTAACAAGAGTGGTAAAAAAAAACACATTATAACAAAACCCCATCAAAATTTTGTACCAAAAAATTACTTCTAAGTCTCTCAAATATCTTTTTGTTCATTTTTGTTATTTTTTTTACTAGAAAGTAGAAAGTCACTATGATTTTTTCTTGGAGACGTAGAGCTGTAAAAAAGAAGCTTACAAAGTTGAATTCTTCTAAAGAACTTACAATTCCATCTCATTTTCTTTGTCCAATTTCTCTTTATTTGATGAAAGATCCAGTCACATTGTGTACTGGAATTTCCTATGATCGTGAAAACATCGAGAAATGGATTGAATCCGGGAATTCAACTTGCCCTGTGACCAATCAACCTTTGAGAAACTTCGATCTCATACCGAACCATGCCATTAGGAAAATGATTCAAGATTGGTGCGTTGATAATAAGAACTATGGCATTGAAAGAGTTCCAACTCCAAGAATTCCCATCGACTCGTCTAAGGTATCGGAGATTTGCTCGAGGCTAACAGTTGAAGCTCAACGAGGGAATGAAAAGAAATGTAGGGAGTTAGTGGGAAGAGTCAGGATTTTGGCTATGGAGAGCGAAAGAAACAAGAAATGCATAGTGGAATGCCGAACAGGTTTTGTATTTGCAACCTGTTTCGAGATTTTCTCGAATGTTAGTGTGGGAATTTGGGAGGAACTGTTAAAGGACTTGTTGTCTGCATTGACATGGATGTTCCCAATTGGAGCAGAGGGAATATCGAAGCTCGGGTCATCGACGTCTTTACGTTGCATGGCATGGTTCTTGAAATGTGAAGATTTATCAGCAAGGCAAAATGCAGTTATAGTCATGAAAGAGTTGCTCAGTTATGACCAAACTTGCACAAATGTCTTAACAGAAATTCAAGATTTGGCTGAATCTTTATTCCAAATGGTTAAAGTACAGATTTGCCCTTCGGCCACGAAGGCTTCCCTAATGGTAATTTACTCTATGGCTTCATATACATCAAGTGAAAATAACAACAAAATTGTGGTTGAATTTGTAAACATGGGGTTGGTTTCTTTGCTTCTTGAAATTCTTGTGGATTGTGAAAAGAGCATAACAGAGAAGGCATTAGCTGTTTTGGACAGTATTTGCAATTTTCAAGGAGGGAAAGAAAAGGCTTATGAACATGGATTGACAATGGCATTAATAGCAAAAAAAATTATGAATGTTTCAGAAATGGCCACTGAATGTTCAATTTCAGTTTTGTGGAAACTTTGCAAAGGTGGAAATGAGAATTCAGTAATTGAGGCATTGAAATTAGGTGCATTTCAGAAGATATTGGTGGTTTTACAAGTGGGATGTGGTGAAAAAACTAAGGAAAAAGCTACTGAGTTATTGAAATTGATGAATATCTACAAAGATAGAGTTGATTGCTTTGATGGATCAACTTTCAAGTATCTGAAGAAGTCATATTGATTTTATTTTTCACTGCGGGGAAAGTCAAGAAATTACCTCATATGGAACATAAATTTATGTTGCTCGTACTCTTTAAAAATGTCGTTGCACTCCTATCAGATCATGTAAAATGTAATAGCCTTTGAATGATCTGATACACGATATCTAATGGTATATAGAGTTTGAACAACATAGATTGAAATACTATTTTTGTAGTAGGTAGGAATTTAATTTGTATAGATACAGAAAAAAGTTGTTAACCTTATATTTGATTGAAATATGTGATCATTAATTTTCTCTAGTCAATTCATTCAGACTTACAAAGTTTTTCCTACTTGTTTGGTCAGTTCTATACATCTGCTTTACGTCCAAAAAGGTACTAGTACTAAAATAATAACTGAAGAGGAGAATTGTAGTTTTATTCTGATATATTTTAGGCCTTAGCATAAAAATCGTCGCTTGTCCAAATTCCATTATTTGACCAATACTAATTGGACCGAAGAAATTGAACTTTGAATTAGTCAGTTTTTATAATAACATTTAGACAATTGGGAACTATATATAAAATGCACCAACGTTTGCTTTACCGATTTTTCAATAACTCTGGAAGGGCAGAGACGATATTGAAACTATACACAATAGTCTTGAATATCGGCCCTATATGGCCCATGTAAATTTATATATTTACTTATCATAATTAATAGAATTCTTGTACATGTATAATTATGGTAGTAATCTTCTATTAGGAAAATGTAGTAGTCTTCTATTAGAAAAAGATAGTAGTATTGTATTAGGAAAATGTAGATTTATTTTCCATAATTACATATTGTATATCATGTATATAAACATTTTAATTAATGAAAATCAAGTGATTATTCTCTTTCATGATATCAGCAGTCTAGAGCAAACTTTTCCTTCTCAAAATATCCTCTCTTCCGCCGCCCTCTCGGCTTCCGAACCTCGGCCACCGTCCGACCACTCATCCCTTCACATTTTTTTTCCGAATCCCTAATTCTCCTCTTGTTCTTTCATTATGTCTACCTCAAAGAACACCTTTCATCATGCCCTTATAGTCTCCAATATCAAGAACAACATCCCTATCGTTCTTGAGATGGAAAACTTCCAATACGCGACGTGGGAAGAATTATTTAAAATTCACGCAAAGTCTAATAGGGTCCTCCATCACATCATCACACCAGAGAAAGGCAAGGAGAATGTGCCTACCACCGATGATGAAAGAGAGTTGTGGGAAACTCTTGATGCTACAGTGCTCCAATGGATTTATTCCACCATCACTACGGACCTCTTACAGACTACTGTCAAGCCCAACGCCACGACAATGGAGTCTTGGAACAGGTTGCGTGATATCTTCCAAGACAACAAAAGTTCCCATGCCGTGACCCTCGAGCATGAATTCTCCCACATTAATATGGAGGATTTTCCGAACGTCTCAGCATATTGTCAATGGCTCAAAGAGTTGTCGGATCAACTCAAAAAATGTTGGCGTGCCCGTCACTAATGATCATCTCGTTCTTCAGATGGTTGCAGGCATCTCAAAGGCGTATACTGGCGTTGACACTCTTCTTCGTCAAAACAATCATCTCTTATTGTTCTATCAGGCACGTTCCATGCTCACCTTAGAAGAAGAAGGATTGGCTAAAAAGGCGGTTACCGGAGCAAATTCTGCCATGATGGTGGCCACGCCCCATGAAACTAATGACTCTTAATCATACTCCAAAAATTATGGTCAAAACCGTAATAACGGGGGTGAAAAAATGGTCAAAATCGTGGAAAAAATCGCGGTGGAGGATGTGGTTGTGGTAAGGGTGGTGGCCGCGGCAGTAGTGGCGGATGGACCGGCGGCCGCGGTGGTAGTGGCAGATGGACCGACGGTAGTGACGGTCAGCAGGGGATCGGGACACTGAACCCTTGGCAGGCTTGGGCTACCGGGCAGTTGCCCTGGGCCATGCCTTGGGCCAACGGGCAGTGGCCTATGTCGGCCCCCTGCCTAGTTCCTTCATCAGCTTGGGTCTTCGGCCAGTAGAGGCCCAATGGTCAAAATAGACAAGACAACCAAGCGGCTCCGTGGGCAGCGGTGGCGGCTCGGCTGGGCCTCGGCCTTAGCACGTCTTGGCTGCTGCAGGCCCAGCAGTAGTCCCGACTTATACGGATATCGAGGCAGTGATGCATACACTTGGATTAAATCTAGGGGTGGCCAATGGGGCGGTACGGGGCGGGTCCCAATGGGATGGGACCCGACGGGACTGGCAGGCTGGGACTGGCGGGATCCGCCGATGTCCCGTCCCGTTCTCGGTCCCGTCGAAAAAGGGGACTGGTCTTATCGGGGCGGGGTCGGGTCGGTTACGGGATTTCCCATTTTTTCCCACTTAATTTTAAAAAATAACATATATAAACAACTCAATAATTGTACAAAATAGTGTAATAAATAACCAAGACAGTTTTTGTGCCTCTTATATTTTTTAATAGAAATATGATTTTTTTGTAATACAATTTCAAAATTACAACATTTTGGTGTTGAAAGTTGCAAATAACATAGTAAAATTACAATTAAAAAAATTATATATTTAAAAACACCTTTTCTAGTTTCTTCACAATGTCTTGTGGTTCTTCGGTTGAAATTGGAATTTGTTGGTCAAATTGCTCGACGTTGCTTCCACCTCCGTCGGATAAGATTTCATTATAGTTTTCATCGTCTTCTTCGTTGTTCTCCGGTTGACCGAACATTCTACTCTCCCCTCGTATCCAATCTCTGTATAATACTGCAATCTCCAAGCTGTTAGCCGCTAATGAGTGTCTGTGCTCTCCTATTTGAAATCTTCCGGCAGAAAAAATGCTTTCAGACGCTGTTGATGACGCTTGAATGTTCAACACATCTCTGGCCATCTTGGACAGTGTCAAAAATGTCTTCTCATTCTCCCTCTAGTATTTCAACAAGTCTTCACGTCCTTCTTCATTGAGAAATGCTTGGTACGGTATAACACCTTGCAAAATAAAAATATCAAACTCGCTAACTTGATTAGTAGTGGTACCACTATACATTATATTTCTAAGGCTTTCCATACTTGCCGCAGAAACAACATGTCTTTTTTGAGGTTGTATTGAAGAATAAGAAGATGGTATGGAAGCCGGTTGGTTGCTAGCACTTTCTTGTTGGTAATATCTATATACTTTTTTACATTCATCGTGTATGCTTGATAAAACTTCTTCTTTAGTTGGTTCCTTAGGTGGTTGGTCATTTGGATTTTTTGGAGTTGGAGGTGGAAGTACAGCTATGCAATCATAAATAATTTAAATAAGTGCTTTACAATCGTCTATTTTAATAGTCGGATTTAATACAACACCAATAATATAAATAGTGGGAATAGACATAAAATATACTTTTAATTTGATAATTTTTTTTAATAGGTGCCTTATAAGATGGTTCTTCCATATATTAACTAAGTAATAAGAATATTAGAGCTATATAAAATAACATAGTTGAAATAGTAGGATAATATATACCAGAAAATTCTTTTGTTGCTTGAAAAAATTTCTCTAAAAATATAATAAGTTCTGAATTTTTTTTTTCCAATCGTTATCTACAACCATATCAGTTGGATTTCGATTGTGGCGTTAAAAATTAAAGTTATAGGTCTTCTATAATCATAAGCAACAAGTAGTTGTTCGTATAAAGAATTCCACATAGTCACTACTTCTTCGGGATTTTTTCTATAAGGTAGTCCACAATCGTGACAAGTTCTTTTATATTCTTTTTTTCGTTGTATTCTATTACTTCTAAAAATAAAGTTTATAGCAAATTGTATTTTATTAAGAATGTCTTCAAAAAGTGATAGATCATCCTTTACAACTAAGTTATAAATATGACACACACATTTTATATGAAAATGATTAGAAAAAGATGTAGTTAAAAGATCTTTTAAAAGTCTAATAGCATAATTATTAGAAGAAGCATTATCTAATGTAATAGTCATAATTTTATCAGTTATTCCATAATAATCGCAAACTTGATGAATATTTTCTGAAATAAAAGTTCCAGTGTGCCTGTCATCAATATATCTATATGCTAAAATACGTTTTGCATAGACCATTTATAAGCTATCCAATGACATGTTACATTTAAATAATCATGGTCGTTAGTACTACGGTCTATATCAGACGTAATAGATACTTTGCCAGGAAAATGATATAATAAATAACGTAAATACTGTTGATATTCATGTACAAATTTAAAAACATCTCTCCTAACAGTTGATCTAAGAAAATCGTTAAAAGCAGGATTATACATATCTCTAATGTAATGAATAAAACCAGCAGAGGAGGAAATGTAAAAGGCAAACCCTACACCGCAACTAATTTTGTTATTGCTTCCCTATCTGTATGTTTATCGTATTTAGGGCCTACAATTCCCCCCGTCATCGGGTTAATCGTATTTAGGGCCTACAACTCCCCCCGTCACCCGACTTTGTAGCCTCGTATTCATCCCACCTAGCTTTGTAGAAGTTTTGTACATGTCTCAATAAACCTCCCTACCAAAAAAAGCCCACGAATCTGATTTTAATTTTCGTTGTGTTGGGCCTCGTCTCATACTAAGAGGAATAAGAGGTGTTCCAGTTTCAGTTTAAGGTGCACTGGTGGGTGTGTCATCTAGATTATCTTCTAAATTAAAGTCTGGTTGGGTTGCAGAAAATATCTCATCGTCTAATGGTATGTCATTAAAAAAATTTATTTCATCTATATGTGTGTAATCAATCAAATCATCCTGTCTAGGAATAGGATGACTATAAGAAGTACCTATGCCCTTGTTACCCCTACTAGAAGAAGCACCCTTACCCTTACCCTTAAACATTCCTCTTATTCCTTCCATTTTAATTATGCTAATAAATAATTAAAGATAATAAAATTAAGTGCGCTAATTAAAATAAAATAATAATAATAATTTAAAGAAGGAACGAAGGTACCAAATGCCAACGTAACGTCGACGTGTAATCGAGGTTGAAAATTGAAACTTTGCTCGATGGATGATCCTCAAGCTAGTTGCCAACTTCACTCCCAATTTTTGAACTTTGATATAGTTATACAAATGAACAAATAAAATTTAATATTTAGTAGACAATGTAGACTTGTAGAGAGATAGATTGTACGAAAATTTGTGAGAAAGATGAAGAGAAAATGAGGTATTTCTAGTTGGAAAATTGAGTTAAAGTGTAAATATATTAACTTAGGGGTTAAAAATAAATATATAGGGGGTATGGGGTTGGGGGGAGGGGGGGAGAGAGGCCAAAATTGGCCGTTGCACAACGACCAAAATATAAAATGGTCGTTGTGCAACGACTAGTTTTTGCAAAGAGGAGGGGATCGGGCGGGATAGAGGTAGGATCGAGTCGGCGGGATCGAGTCATGTCCCCCCCCTTTTTTACGTGGGATCGGGGCAGGGTCGGGACCGACCCAACCCGGCCCACTGGCCACCATTAATTAAATCCACCTGATGTAAATTGGGACATGGACACCGGTGCTACCTCTCACATGACGTTCACACCAGGTAATCTCTCGTCTTATTTCAATTTGAGCAAAAATCGTGGCATAATTATTGGTAATGGTAATTCAATTCCAATTTGTGGTTATGGTCACACAAATTTATCTCCCCCAAACCCGCCTTTAGCCTTGAAAAATGTCCTTCATGTTCCTCACTTAATTAAAAATTTGGTGTCTGTTCGAAAATTTACAACTGATAATTGAGTTTCTATTGACTTTGACCCTTTTGGATTCTCTGTGAATGATTTCACGATGGTGATACCTCTAATGAGATGTAATAGTCGGGGTGATCTCAATCCTATCACTACCACTACTCAAGCCACACCGTCAACGTTTGCCGCTTTAGCACCTTCCTTGTGGCATGCGCGTTTGGGTCATCTGGGAGCGTATGTTCTTTCCTCTTTTAAAAATAATAATTTTATTGATTGTAATAGTACGCGTAGTACTAATGTTTGTCCTTCTTGTCCGCCTGGGAAACATGTTAGATTACCGTTTGTAGCCTCTACTTCTAGTACTTTGATGCCATTTGATATTATTCATAGTGATTTGTAGACATCTCCCATTTTGAGCTCTTTGGGACATCGTTATTATGTGTTTTTTTGGATGTTTATTCTAATTTTTTGTGGACTTTTTCGTTGTCTAAAAAGTCTTAAGTTTTTTCCACATTTTTATCGTTTAGAGCATTCATCCGTACCCAATTTGAATGGGAAATTAGAAACATTCAATGTGATAATGGAAGGGAATTTCATAATGGGTTGTTTCAGGAATTTTGTAACGCTAATGGCATATCCTTTCGGTTTTCTTGTCCTCATACGTCCTCACAAAATGGAAAAGATGAAATAAAAATTTGTACCATTAATAATACTATTCGGACTTTACTAGCACATGCTTCATTATCACCTTCCTTTTGGCATCATGCATTACAAATGACTACTTACCTTCTTAACATACTCCCTAGCAAAGGATTAGCATACCAATCTTCACTAAAAATTCATTATCATAAAGATCTTTTGTATTCCCATCTTAGGGTGTTTGGGTGTTTGTGTTCTCCTCTTTTGTCACGACCCGACCCGACAGGCCGCGACTAACCGCCCTAATGACGTCATTATACTAACCTGTCACACATAATCCAACTAACCCTTAATGAGTCTGAAATTCGGCAGCATAACGCTGCAATATCAACATATGCCAGGGTAGGCGAGCCGACAAGGCTGCCTTTACCCCCGAATGTACCTGCCTCCTGAGGAGTCACAACTAGCCAACACAATATACAGGCAAGCCGACAAGGCTGCCAACAGATAATATAACATATACACGGGAACACCCCCAACATAGAGTACAATGATATGGCTGACCAAAACAGAGTTATAACCCTTACATAAGTACAACCCACCACTGTCTACAGACCTCTATAAGAAGAACAACGACATATGACGGGACAGGGCCCCGTCGTGCCCCTAAATACAAACATAAGTCTAAAAGAGGTTCAGTACCAAAATGACAAAGCCCTGGATCAAAGGAGCTTCCCAACCTGCTGAGTAGGGACCTAAACCGGAGGATCACCAAACTGAGCACCTGTACCTGCGGGCATGAACGCAGACCCCCGAGGAAAGGGGGGTCAGTACGAAATAATGTACGAGTATGTAAACATGAAATACGCATATGAGATCATAAGTAGCCAACGAAACATGAGATCGGTATAAAAGTCGGGATCCAAATCCAAGCGTGCCATAAACAATAAAAGTCAGTTGCCTTATAAAAATGAGAGTCAAGTCAAGAAAACATGAGTGTCTGTCCATATACATATATATACATCTGTAACGTAACCCGGCCCACTAGTGCGGGACTCGGTGGAATCATATCATAACCCGGCCCATGCTGGGACTCGGTAAAGTCATCTCTCATCTATGGATCCATCCTACACGTAACCCGGCCCCCTAGTGAGGGTCTCGGTGAACAATGCAAGGGCTGTGCACGAGTCGTAACCCGGCCGGGACTCGGTGAGGTGAAGTAGTAACACTTAGCACGAACGGATATCATGAGTAACCATATGCAAGTAAAAATTATCATTTGACTCTCAATAAAATCATTATAATAATGTCATAATAAACTCTTTGCTGAAAAATCATAGGCACTTCTCATAACAATCCTCTTTAGGAATTAAACTGTATAAGAATCAAGTACGTCCGCCGTACCTTCATTAAAATAAAAATCATGCCAAAGAAAGAAGGAATAGTTCACATACCTCTTAGACGAACTAATCAACTCTATATTAGAGTACGTCTCGATTTAGAACTTCAACCTATAATAATGGTAATACGTTCGTCTATACTATGGTCGCTAGCATACTTATATCGAATAACGACTTCTTATTTTATAAAAAAAATCGGGCAGCACTTCCCCTGTTTATACATGTTTCCACAATTTCCAAACGAGGCTAATAACATCAATAAACAAGCATCAATTAAGGGCACAACCAAAACAACAATAAAGAGGATTTACACACCCACTTCTCATGTAAATTTAGCCTCTTAATCCACATTAAAACAGCCCACAAAAACAGTCCATGTTCCAACAACAACGAGGGTCGAATGTGAAGCCTTTCTACGCCTTTCTACACCCTTATCCCTTTAGGACTTACCTTAGCAATTACCACACTTAAACATGCATAATGGTGACTAAATTTTCAGAATTATAACACCACAACACAGTCCCTAAAACAGTACATATACATCACAACATGTCCAACAATTTCATGCAAGTTCTTGGCCACAACATGTCATAATTCCATAACTCTTATCTTAATTCCTATAATCCAAATTTCGGATTTTAATACTTCCATATAACTAATTCCAACTAAATCTCCATGTTTCCTTTCAATTTCATCATGCAATTAGTGATAATAATAACCACAATAACCAACGAATTCAACAACACCAAAATCTGTCCCAAATTGGCAACTAGCCAAAAATGGTCACATGCAATGCTTAAATTTCAATTCTTCCTTAACACAAATTCATTACCTTAATTCTAACAACATGCATTCCAATTATATCATAGAAAGAAGAATTTTTATACCTCAAATTCGTCAAAACAGTCCGCAAAATTTCTGCCTGCTTGTTTGTCCGAAAATTCCCCACTTTTTTGTAATTTTCTCCTCCTTTTTGTTCACTTCTTCAACTCCAATTGACATGCAAGTGTTCTACCATGTTAAGCCATCATCCCTACACGTTTTTCTTCCAAAATTTCATCCCAAAAATCCTAATTTCTGGGCAGTTTTCGGTCCAAGCAGTGGCTGTTTTGCCACTAATTTTGGTGTTGTTTTGCTTCTAATTTTTGGTGAAAGATGTAGTCTAGGAAGAGAAGATAACAACCTTAATTTTGGTTATGGGTGGAGGGTGATTTTCGGATTAGTGTAGAGGAGAGAATGAGAGGATAGTATTTTTTTTGGTTAAGTTTGGAAGAAGATGAAGAGGTAAGTGTAGGTTATATAAAAAAAAATCTGATTTTTTTTTCCTTTTTTTACACTTTGGCCCCCAAGTTCTTTAATTAGTAAAACTCAAACCCACTTCTTTTAATTCCCGAGAATTCCATAAGCCTCGTATCCTCAATGTCATAATTTTTTTTTATACAAAACTATTCCATAACTCCATTGGAATAAATTCAACTTCTAGGATTAATTCTCGTCGTCACGTGTATAGCACTAAAGAAAAATTATTCCGGGATAACATCCGCTTATACACTAATTTCCCGTATTAACATATGTAAACGTTCCTTATATTCAATATCCGAATCTTGCTTTCTTAATGACGTTCTTAATTATCGTCTTAATCTTACGAGGTGTAACATACTTCCCTCCTCAGAAACATTCGTCCTCGAATGTTCATAACAAGTCTAATGCTAGAGAAAAAAAAAATCGGCAGAGTCTCCTTTATAACTATGCCTATCCG
The DNA here is from genome assembly GCA_034509755.1 of Anisodus tanguticus. NCBI lineage: Eukaryota > Viridiplantae > Streptophyta > Magnoliopsida > Solanales > Solanaceae > Anisodus > Anisodus tanguticus. The sequence continues at coordinate 44,812,840 of CM067549.1, read as the reverse complement.
CCTATATTCGGCCAACCAACGGATGCCACACGGGGCCACAATATATCACACATATGCAATTCACCAATTACAATAATCAAATGGGGAGTTGAATTGAATTACTGGAGGCACGGGGAACAAATGAGGATACTTCTTCTTCATCTCATCCTCTACCTCCCAAGTCATTTCCTCCCTATTGTGGTTCCTCCACAATACCTGACGGAAGCCACATCCTTCGTCCGTAATCTCCGACTGGCGATCAAGTATGGCTACGGGGCTTTCCTCGTAGGACAACTCTTCTGTCACACTGGACGTCATCTGCGGGAAGACTGCGGAAGGATCACCAATACACTTACGCAAAGCATAGATACATGGAAGGCGGATGTCTTGCTTCCAAATCGGGCGGTAGATCCAACTCATAGGCAACATTGCCTATCCTACGAATGATGCGGTAAGGCCCGATGTACCTTGGGCTAAGCTTCCCTTTCTTGCCAAACCTCATCACACCCTTCATGGGTGACACCTTTAGGAACACCCAATCATCAACCTGAAACTCTAAGTGTCGACGTCGATTATCAGCATATGACTTCTGTCGACTCTGTGTTGCTAATAACCTCTCCTGAATGTGTTTCACCTTATCAACGGCTTGCTGAACCATGTCTGGGCCGATCAACTTAGTCTCACCTACATCAAACCAACCAATAGGTGACCTGCACTTCCTCCCATATAAAGCCTCATACGGTGCCATCTGGATGCTAGAGTGGTAGTTGTTGTTATAAGAAAACTCAATGAGTGGTAAATGGTCATCCCAACTACCTCTAAAGTCAATAATACAGGCCCTCAGCATATCCTCTAATGTCTGGATCGTACGCTCTGCCTGCCCGTCCGTCTGAGGGTGAAATGTTGTGCTGAGACTCACTTGTGTCCCCAATCCCTTCTGGAATGATCTCCAGAAGTTAGCCGTAAACTGAGCTCCTCGGTCTGATATAATAGATGTGGGAACCCCGTGCAGTCTCACTATCTCCACGATGTACGACCTAGCATAGTCCTCGGTGAGTAAGTAGTCCTCGGCCGGAAGAAAATGGGCTGATTTCGTCAGCCTATCCACGATAACCCATATGGAATCACACCTCCGCTGAGTGCGAGGTAAGCCTGTAATGAAGTCCATATTGATCACTTCCCACTTCCAAGTCGGGATCTCAATCTCCTGTAATAATCCACGAGGCTTCGATGTTCAACCTTAACTTGCGACAATTCGGGCCTTTGGGCAACAAATTCTGCTATGTCTCTTTTCATGCCATCCCACCAATACAAGCATCTAAGGTCATGGTACATCTTCGTCGATCCTGGATGAATGGAGTAACGGGCATTGTGTGCCTCTCCCATAACTTTGTTGTCGTAGCCACGCAACATCGGTACACATAATCTGCCCTCATACCTCGGACATCATCGGTGTAACCTCAAATAGAGTCTTTCCCTTTCGAGAGAGCTGCATCTCTATACCGGGCCGAACGGGATCCTCATGCGACGTCTCTTTACCTCTCCCACGATAGAGGACTCCGCAACATCCCGAATAAAAATCCCGCTATCTCCTGAATCCGCCACCCGGACTCCAAGACTCGCTAGCCTATGTATCTCATGAACCATCTCCCTTCTGTTTGGCTGCACATCCGTCAAGCTACCCATGGATCTACGGCTAAGAGTATCTGCCACGACGTTGGCCTTTCCCGGGTGGTACAAGATATCAACATCATAGTCCTTTAGCAACTCTAACCACCGCCTCTGCCGTAGGTTCAACTCCTTCTGCTTAAAGATATATTGGAGACTCTTGTGATCCGTATAAATATCAACATGAATCCCATACAAATAATGTCTCCAAATCTTCAAGGCATGAATCACCGCTGCTAGCTCCAAATCATGCGTGGGATAATTCTTTTCATGCTTTCTGAGCTGTCGAGAGGCATAAGCTATGAATTTTCTATGCTGCATCAAAACGCAACCTAGCCCAATGCCTGAAGCATCACAATAAATGACATAACCATCCGGTCCCTCAGGAAAAGTCAGAACTGGAGCCGTAGTCAATTTATCCTTCAACAAGCGGAAACCGTGCTCACAAGCATCCGTCCTTGAAACTTAGCTGCCTTCTGGGTTAGCCTAGTCAAAGGCGCGAGATCGAGGCAAACTTCTCCAAAAACCTTTTGTAAAACCCCGCTACCCCCCGAAAAACTGCGTACCTCAGTAGGTGTCGTAGGTGCGGGCCAAGTCTTCACCGCCTCAATTTTACGTGTATCCACCGAATACCATCGGCCCCGATAATATGCCCCAAGAATGCCACCGAAGTCAACCGAACTCACACTTGGAAAACTTGGCATACAAGCTGTTGGTGGTGCTGGAGGACCCTAAGTACCGTCCTCAAATGGTCCGCATGCTCTGCTCTACGAACGGGAATAAACCGGGATATCATCAATGAATACAATGACGAACATGTCTAAGAACGGCCTGAATACCGGTTCATCAAATCCATAAACAACTGCTTTGGAGCATTGGTCGGTCCAAAAGACATCACCCTAAACTCATAATGTCCATATCGGGTTCGAATGTTGTCTTTGGAATATCGCCTCCCTTACCCGCACTTTGATGATAACGACCGCAAGTCTATCTTCGAGAAGCACTTAGCACCCTGCAACTGGTCAAATAAATCATCAATCTGGGAAGGGGTTTTGTTCTTGATGGTTACCTTGTTCGGTGCCTATAATCCATACACATCCATGGTGATCCATCTTTCTTCCTCACAAATAACAACGGTGCTCCCCATGGAGATGTACTTGGCCTAATAAAGCCTTTCTCCAACAAGTCCCTCGGTTGCTCCTTCAACTCCTTGACTCTGCAGTGCCATTCTATACGGAGGAATGGATATAGGTTGGGTACACGGCAATACATCTATCTTGAACTCTATCTCCCGCTCGGAGGGGACACGGAAGATCATCCGAGAATACATCCGGAAACTCACTAACTACGGGAACTCGACCGAAGAGCCGGTACCTCCGCTTCGTATCATGCACCCGAACCAAATGATAGATACAACCTTTTCGACCATCTTCCTTGCCTTGAGGTATGAAATAAACTTACCCCTCGGCGATCTTTGCATTCCCTTTCCATTCTATAAGCGGCTCGCACTGGAAGCGAAATCGAACCGACTTCTCTCTACAATCAACGTTGGCAAAACAAGAAGCCAACCAATCCATGCCCATAATGACATCAAAGTCGGCCATATCCAACTCTATCAAATCTGCTAAGGTATGACGGCTATATATCACCACCGAACAATTTTTATACACACGCTCAGCTATAACCGAATCTCCTACCGGTGTAGCTACCTCGAATGGTTCTATCGGCTCAGATTCTATCCCTATTCTATTAGCAACAAGAGGGGATATGTAGGACAAGGTGGAATCTAAATCTATCAGAGCATATACATTACGAGAAAAAGACCGATAGTATACACGTAACAACATGCGGTGACGCCTCCCGATCACGTCTGCGGCCAAAGCATATATGCGGTTCGAAGGACCGCCGGGACTAGAAACTCGCCACGACCTCTACCACGGCTGCTGTGCGGCGTCGACTACCCCCCCCGGCGGGGCGCATAGCTATAGATGACGACGAACCAACACCCGACCCCGTAGGCCGAGCCAGCCCACCTGAACCACCTATGTTGGGACACTCTCTCATCATATGGCCATGACGGCCGCAAGAGAAACAAGCACCTGTGGTAGAACGACATTCCCCCATATGAAACTTACCACACCGAGAGCACCGAGGATAAGGTGGTCTCAACTGACTAGGGCCCCTGTTCCTCTGAGAACCCGAAGCCCTGGAGTTTGTCCGGCTCCTGAATACCCGGGGCGGTCGAACCTCCTGCCCGTAGACTGTAGAGGAGCACTCGTGTCTTGGGCGAGGTGAATATCGACCCTTCTTTGGGCCCTGTACGCCTCGAGATTCGCCGGAATAAGCTGCCGACCTAGCCCTCTTATGCTGGTCCCCGTCATGACCTCTATCTGGCTGTCGCCCTCTATGTCGGTCCTCAACCCCCTGTGCATATGCCTGGACACGAGCAATATCCATACCCGGCTGGAGAGCTACCGCCATACAACCATCGATCAGATAATGGTCCAGCCCCATCACAAAGCGATGCACCTATATGCCATATCTGCTACAATAGTGGGTGCATATCTGGCCAATGAATCAAACTCAAGGCTATACTCACGAATGGTCCTGCCACTCTGCCTCAACTGTAAGAATCTGTCCACTCTAGCTCTCCTCATCTCTGGAGGCAAGAAGTGACCAAGGAAGGCCTCTGTGAACTCATCCCATGTAGTTGGAGGAACATCCTCTCCCCTAGACAACTCCCAAGACTCGTACCAGTTTGTAGCTATATCCCGCATTCTATACGAAGCCAACTCCACAGACTCAGTCTCTGAAGCCCTGATTACCCTTAAGGTACGCTGCATCTGCCGGATAAACTCCTGCGGGTCCTCCTCGGGCTGAGACCCGAAAAACTATGGAGGGTTACAACTCAAGAAATCACGAACCCTCAAACTGTCAGACCTAGGGTCGGCTCCTGGTCCCTGTCTACGGTTCTGCCCTGCTACCAAGCTAGTCAGCAGCTGAACTGCATCTCTCATGGCCCTGTCCCTGCGCCCCCGGTGAAGAAGCGGAGGCTCGAGTGCGGGGCCTCGAAGCGGTGATGTTGCCCCCCGAACGAGCGGAGCCTCGGTGGTGGCGATGAAGCGAGCTCGTCGGCGGGGCATAGTCTGGGTACGGGACCTAGTAACTCTCTGAATCGCTGGTATCCCCCGCTGTAGACTTGCCCTTCTGGGCCGCTGTCGCCTTCTTCGGAGGCATAGCTGTAAACATCGTAAGTCGTCAGAAAGGAATCATCCTAATAACATAGCTCTATTGCACGATCTAAGAGATGAAAGAATAGAAACCAATCCTAAATGCCCTGCAGCCTCCTGCGTATAAGTATGGTGCACAACATACCCATACACAAGACTCTACTAGACACGGTCTGTAGACATTCCGAGGACTAACTGCTCTGATACCACTTTTGTCACGACCCGACCCGACAGGCCGCGACTAACCGCCCTAATGACGTCATTATACTAACTTGTCACACATAATCCAACTAACCCTTAATGAGTCTGAAATTCGGCAGCATAACGCTGCAATATCAACATATGCCAGGGTAGGCGAGCCGACAAGGCTGCCTTTACCCCCGAATGTACCTGCCTCCTGAGGAGTCACAACTAGCCAACACAATATACAGGCAAGCCGACAAGGCTGCCAACAGATAATATAACATATACACGGGAACACCTCCAACATAGAGTACAATGATATGGCTGACCAAAACAGAGTTATAACCCTTACATAGGTACAACCCACCACTGTCTACAGACCTCTATAAGAAGAACAATGACATATGACGGGACAGGGCCCCGTCGTGCCCCTAAATAAAAACATAAGTCTAAAAGAGGTTCAGTACCAAAATGACAAAGCCCTGGATCAAAGAAGCTTCCCAACCTGCTGAGTAGGGACCTAAACCGGAGGATCACCAACCGAGCACTGTACTGCGGGCATGAACGCGCCCCCGAGGAAAGGGGGTCGGTACGAAATAATGTGCGAGTATGTAAACATGAAATACGCATATGAGATCATAAGTAGCCACAAAAACATGAGATCGGTATAAAAGTCGGGATCCAAATCCAACTGTGCCATAAACAATAAAAGTCAATTGCCTTATAAAAATGAGAGTCAAGTCAAGAAAACATGAGTGTCTGTCCATATACATATATATACATCTGTAACATAACCCGGCCCACTAGTGCGGGACTCGGTGGAATCATATCATAACCCGGCCCATGCTGGGACTCGGTAAAGTCATCTCTCATCTATGGATCCATCCTACGTAACCCGGCCCCCTAGTGAGGGTCTCGGTGAACAATGCAAGGCTGTGCACGAGTCGTAACCCGGCCCGGGACTCGGTGAGGTGAAGTAGTAACACTTAGCACGAACAGATATAATGAGTAACCATATGCAAGTAAAAATTATCATTTGACTCTCAATAAAATCATTATACTAATGTCATAATAAACTCTTTCCTGAAAAATCATAGGCACTTCTCATAACAATCCTCTTTAGGAATTAAACTGTATAAGAATCAAGTACGTCCGCCGTACCTTCATTAAAATAAAAATCATGCCAAAGAAAGAAGGAATAGTTCACATACCTCTTAGACGAACTAATCAACTCTATATTAGAGTACGTCTCGATTTAGAACTTCAACCTATAATAATGGTAATACGTTCGTCAATACTATAGTCGCTAGCATACTTATATCGAATAACGACTTCTTATTTTATAAAAAAAATCGGGCAGCACTTCCCCTGTTTATACATGTTTCCACAACTTCCAAACGAGGCTAATAACATCAATAAACAAGCACCAATTAAGGGCACAATCAAAACAACAATAAAGGGGATTTACACACCCACTTCTCATGTAAATTTAGCCTCTTAATCCACATTAAAATAGCCCACAAAAATAGTCCATGTTCCAACAACAACGAGGGTCGAATGTGAAGCCTTTCTACAACCTTATCCCTTTAGGACTTACCTTAGCAATTACCACACTTAAACATGCATAATGGTGACTAAATTTTCAGAATTATAACACCACAACACAGTCCCTAAAACAGTACATATACATCACAACATGTCCAACAATTTCATGCAGGTTCTTGGCCACAACATGTCATAATTCCATAACTCTTATCTTAATTCCTATAATCCAAATTTCGAATTTTAATACTTCCATATAACTAATTCCAACTAAATCTCCATGTATCCTTTCAATTTCATCATGCAATTAGTGATAATAATAACCACAATAACCAACGAATTCAACAACACCAAAATCTGTCTCAAATTGGCAACTAGCCAAAAATGGTCACATGCAATGCTTAAATTTCAATTCTTCCTTAACACAAATTCATTACCTTAATTCTAACAACATGCATTCCAATTATATCATAAAAAGAAGAATTTTTATACCTCAAATTCGTCAAAACAGTCCGCAAAATTTCTGCCACTGTTTGTCCGAAAATTCCCCACTTTTTTGTAATTTTCTCCTCCTTTTTGTTCACTTCTTCAACTCCAATTGACATGCAAGTGTTCTACCATGTTAAGCCATCATCCCTACACGTTTTTCTTCCAAAATTTCATCCCAAAAATCCCATTTCTGGGCAGTTTTCGGTCCAAGCAATGGCTGTTTTGCCACTGATTTTGGTGTTGTTTTGCTTCTAATTTTTGGTGAAAGATGTAGTATAGGAAGAGAAGATAACAACCTTAATTTTGGTTATGGGTGGAGGGTGATTTTCGGATTAGTGTAGAGGAGAGAATGAGAGGATAGTATTTTTTTTGGTTAAGTTTGGAAGAAGATGAAGAGGTAAGCGTAGGTTATATAAAAAAAAATCTGATTTTTTTTTCCTTTTTTTACACTTTGGCCCCCAAGTTCTTTAATTAGTAAAACTCAAACCCACTTCTTTTAATTCCCGAGAATTCCATAAGCCTCGTATCCTCAATGTCATAATTTTTTTTATACAAAACTATTCCATAACTCCATTGGAATAAATTCAACTTCTAGGATTAATTCTCGTCGTCACGTGTATAGCACTAAAGAAAAATTATTCCGGGATAACATCCGCTTATACACTAATTTCCCGTATTAACATATGTAAACGTTCCTTATATTCAATATCCGAATCTTGCTTTCTTAATGACGTTCTTAATTATCATCTTAATCTTACGAGGTGTAACACTTCGGCCCAGTTCTCCTTCAGTCTAGTCCATTGGCCAGCTAGCCCACTGCCTGCTGGCTAATCCCGTGACATCCCTACACCGACCCAGGTCTAGCCCACTTCTATTCCGAGTCAAGGGCCCATCACTTGTAGCCAACAGAGTATTTTTAAACCAAAATGACATTTTAATCTCAATTCTAATGTCACTAAATCACCCCTACCACATAACCCAGTGTCTGCCCATCATGACCCGAATTGGAAACTGGTTATGAATGATGAATATAATGCTCTTATTGAAAATAAGATGTGGGAGTTGGTGCCCTATCCTCCTGGTGTCAATGTTATTCGTTCTATGTGAATTTTTACTCATAAGGAAAAATATGATGGTTTTTTTAGAGGCATAAGACCCATCTTGTAGGTGATGGCAAAACGCAATAGGTTGGCGTGGATTATGGAGAGATATTTAGTCTGGTGGTCAAACCGACAATCATTCGCACTGTTCTCAGTCTGGCTCTCTCGAAAACATGGCCCATTTATCAGCTGGATGTGAAAAATGATTTCTTACACGGTGATATCAAGAAAACAGTTTACATGCATCAGTCCTTGGGTTTCAGGGACCCCGATCATCCTAACCATGTCTGTTTAATGAAGAAGTCCTTGTATGGGCTAAAATATGCCCCTCGAGCTTGGTATAAAAGGTTTGCAGATTATGTGTCTACTATTGGATTTTCTCACAGCAGGTCTGATCATTCTCTGTTCATCTATCATCGTGATACTTCTCTGGCATACATTTTGTTATATGTGGATGATGTTATATTGAGTGCCTCTTCTGATAAACTGCGCAAGTCTATCATGTCTCTTCTCTGTTCCAAATTTTTTATGAAAGACTTGGGGGCGTTGAGTTAGTTTTTAGGTATAGCTCTAACTAGTCATGCAGGTGGTCTATTTTTATCTTAGAGGAAATATGCAGCTGAGATTATTGAATGGGATGGCATGTCATTCTGTAAGTCCTCTCCTACTCCGGTTGATACCAAACCGAAGCTGAGTGCTAATTCTAGCACACCTTACAAGGATCCCTCCCATTATCGCAGTCTTGTAGGGGCTCTTCAGTAGCTTACTTTCACGAGGTCCGATATTACTTATGCAATGCAGCAGGTGTATTTATTTATGCATAATCCGAGGGACGAGCACATGCATGCTCTTAAACACATTGTGCGTTAGATTCAGGGCACTCTTGATTATGGTTTGCATTTATATCCATCCTCTTTATCTACTCTCGTGTCTTATACATATGCTGATTGTGGTGGATGTCCAAATACCAGACGTTCAACATCTGGTTATTGTATGTTTCATGGTGATAACTTAGTCTCTTGGTCGCTAAACGCCATGCTACTTTATCGCGATCCAGTGTGGAGGACGAGTAAAGAGGGGTAGCCAATGTTGTGTCTGGGTCCTGTTGGCTGCGTAAAACTTCACTTTTCGATTCAGAAAACTACCTTGGTCTACTACGATAATGTTAGTGCAGTCTATCTCTCTAGGAATCCGGTCCAACATCAGCGAACTAAACATATCGAGATGGATATTCACTTTGTTCGTGAAAAGGTATCTCGTGGACAAGTACATGTCTTGCATATCCCTTCACGGTACCAAATTGCTGACATCTTTACTAAGGATCTTCCCTTAGTTCTGTTTGAAGATTTTAGGGACAGTCTCAGCGTACGACAACCGCCCGCTATAACTGCGGGGGATGTGACTATACACGATAGTCTTGTATATCGGTCGTATATGGCCCATGTAAATTTGTATATTTACTTACCATAATTATTAGAATTCTTGTACATGTATAATTATGGTAGTAATTTTGTATTAGGAAAAGGTAGTAGTCTTGTATTAGGAAAATATAGATTTATTTTTCATAATTACATATTGTATATCATATATATAAATCTTTTCATTAATAAAAATAATCAAGAAATTATTCTCTTTCAGGTATGTTAATGTGTGATACTGATGCAAATTTTTTAGAGGATTAAGTGCACCACTGAAAGCTTCATATGATGCACTAATGGCTGAAATCCTAACCATTCGTGAAACTTTGAATTGGTTGAAGAACCACTACTGCACACCTCTTATTGTTGTTGAGATGAATAGTCTTTTGGTCAAGTAAGCATTGGAAAAATTTGAGAACGGCAATTCTTATTTTTATTTATTGTGAAAGATTATAAAGCATTCACGTGTGACTTTACATCTAATTAATTTTTGACTTTTGGTCAACAAATCAGTGTGCCCACATATTAGCTAGGACTACAGGTTCTCTGTCTGATACTATAGAATAGATTGTACATCCCCATCTTTGATTCATGATGTACTCATTTAATTTTGATTAGGTAGATCGTAATGTGAAATGATAAATTCATGGAATTTCAGAAGTCTTATATGATTCAGTACTCAGTAGGTCTAAAATAATTCAACAGGCACAATTTTTTAATTGTAATATGCCTTTTCGCCTACTCCTAAACGAGTTTTTAAAATTTGAAAAGAAAAAGAGAACGATGATTTAGGTGCAATCGTAACGTTAATGTGACCTTTCCAAATAATGATAACAATATAATAATGAGTATTAATGAGTCAGTCTTAATTTGTTATTTGAAAAGAAAATTAATTAAGTTTTCTAATGTTACAAGTCTGCCAGCTCTCATCACTCTCAGGGTGGCTTTAAATTAAAGGGAAGAGTCTACTAATGAATCATAGATTAAAATCTTCTTATTTCCTACGTAATGTTTTTTAGCTTTCATTTGCTTTGTTTTTAGTTTATGTTCCATACACTGATGCTGTAAATTTAACAAATAATTTCAGATACCTATATTTAATTTGAAAGATCTTTCCCGATTTAAACTTTTGTTTTGCTCCTCTTTAAAGTAAAGTTATTGCATTCGTCAACTTCAAATTCCTTCTCTTATTTCTTTTTTCAAGTTACGATCAAAATAATAGTGTATATTATATATTTTGTAGGGTATTCTTTTAGTATGTTCCATACGCTATCTAAGAGACCCTATCATTTAGCCTAAGAACGGAATTGGGAGCAAATTAGCTAAGACCGTAAAGAATGGATATTTGGCACAATTCAACCCCAAAAGCTAGTTTGTAGGGTGAGGATTGTCCAAGCCTATATAAGTAGTCCATTTTCCCATTTCATATCCCATGTCAGAATCTTACCACTCCCTCACACACCCAAACTTTGTTAACTGGAGCGTGGATAATATGCACACCCAGACTTTGTTAACTGGAGCGTGAATAATATAATTTGGGCGCCTAACTGATACCATGTAAAGAATGGGTTTTGGGCCTAACTCAGCCCAAAAAACTAGCTTGTAGGATGAGAATTGTCCAAGGACATATAAGAAATTCAGTTTTCCATTCCATATCCGATATGTAACTCTTAACCAATACCGTTAGTAAAGCTAGACTATTGAACACTAAGGATTTATGTTAATATTCTGGAAAGGAATGCAGAGAAATGTAATACATGTCAGCTCACAATTGATTCTTATCTTGAGGATTTTGAAATCAAATACCCTAACACGTACTTTCCATAGAAGTTCATAGAAATAAATTAACAGGAACGCCACAAGTTTTGAATATTAATTGACAACTTATAATAAATGTAATCACTATAATAAGTTAAATTTCATGTGTTTACCCGTAAATCGGTACAATTTAATTGGTATGTCAAGGACACGTGGGTCTCAAGTGATTATGTTAGCAAATTGATTAACATATAATTATTAATAAATACTTAATAGCAAAGTGAGATTAGAATATAGTTAGCTTGTGCCTGAAAGAAGCTTTTTGATGAGGCCACCAGATTAGATGATTTCTATAGTGTTAAGCACAAGTATTAAGACAAATAGTATGAATCAAAAAGTAATATTGTAATATCTTGAATATGATGCATTTACAATGAGTTAATTGGTCCTATTTATACTTGGACTTATGGGTACACATTTCATGAATTATGCCCCTAATAATACCAATACATGAATATTGTAATAATCGGACAATTAGTATCTCCATAAATGTCATTAATGCACCTTAGAAGGTGTATAATCAAACAAGTGACGACTGCCCGTTGGGATTCGAACTGGCCTCTTGACCTCACTGCTTTTCGGTTCATATGACTCTTCAACACTCCCGGTGCTATTTCGACGCTACCGGTCGTATTGAAAGCTGACTTGAATCTGACTCACCTTCCCCTGCCACGTGTCATGATATAATTCGTCCATATGTATAATACAAATTTTGTCCTATACAACATGCATTATTGGGATAAAGAAAAGTTCATTACACAATTAATATAAATAACTTAAATTCTTTTTCTTTTCCGTCAAACAATTTATCTAATACTTCCATTATCTTATTTAATATCCTAATGTAATTAACAATAAGGGGTCGCTTGATAACTGGTGAGAATTATGCAGATATCAGTAATATAAAAATTAATAAGGGAATTCACATATTATTTTATGTAAGGATTAGTTATGCAAAGTTTAGTTATTTATGTACATATTAATTATTCCACCTGTTGGGTTTAAAACAAGTTTTCAATATCCGTTGCGTACAACAACCTAACAAACCCCTTCAGTGGTATCAAGAGTCAGGGCTGTTTTGTATGATTATAAAGTAATTAGTTAATAATAATATGGGTTAAAATTTGTTTAAATATGAAATTTATGTCGTTTAAAGCTTGAAAACCTAATATCTTAAAAGCACATCATCCTTGTCTCCCAAACTATTAAACAATGATGTAATCGAGGAAGTCATTCTGACCTAACTCTTCTAAGTCAATGTGCGTAACCAGTTCATTGCGAACAAGGTGCACTGAAGCGAAGAACGGAAGGGATTGGATGATGGTCGATGAACATGTTGTTTGATAGTGAAAGGTAACGAAGATGAATCTGCAAATCTGACCATGAACTAGTTTTAGGGTTTCAGAAATGTGGATTTTGTGCTTCTGAGACGGAGGCGCCGCATCTCCACAATGGAGCGCCGCGGCACCGAGGCTCCAATTTAAAAATATATATATATATATATATATATATATATATATATATATATTTTCGGAACGGTGAACGAAGAAGAACTTTGTTTTAAAAAAAAAAATTGGAACAGTGAATAGTACCGAACACTGTTCCGGCGGGCAGTGGCGGTTTCCGAAATTGCAATTTAGCCATTGGGAAAATCTGAATATTTTAGAAGTTTCTGGAATTGCAATTTGGTCCCTGGAAAAGTTTTTAAAATCATCAGATTTGGTCCTTGGGGCAAATCTATAAATTTCAGAAAAGCAGATTTGGTCCCTTGGGCCAAATCTGTAATTAATTTAAAATTCTGGAAATTACAGACAGGTAACTGAAATCTGAAAATATTTTCTGAAAATTAAAATTGGATTTTCTGAATTTAAATGGGTTCAAAATTGAAATTTTAAATTCTTGAGGGACTAAACTGTAAATTCTGAAAATCTGGAACTTACAGAAATATCGTGAAAATCAAAAAATGTTTAAGGGAATGTTTGGATTAGACTTAAATTTTAGAGTTTAGACAAGTTAACTCATGATTATTATTAATTGTATATTATTGAATAATATACGAACTATATGCTAAGTGTTTAAATGCTTTTATTTAATAACTAGCATAGTGTCCGCTATAACTGTCTGGGCAGGCGACGCCCAGTATTAGGTTAAACCATCTTATATCATGCCTATTGGGTTGACGGTTCCCAACTATATGTGTCATTAGTTTTGCATGATATTAAGATGTCATATTGGATATGGCGTAAAATAGTTGATCTTGGTTAAAATCCTGAATTAAAATATTCTCCAAAATTTTAAATACAAGTCTAAATTAAAACACGTCATCCGTTATAATTGTTAGAGTGCAAAATCCTTTTCGGCTATACGAGTAGTTATGCCAAAGCATTTACTCTAAGTCTACGAGGACCCAAGCTCTTTCATAGATGTGTTTTAAATGTAAAGGTAAACGATAAACTTTTGTGGGTATTTACACCAAAGTGTTTGCTCACAAAGGCCAAACTTACTTAGATACATAAACGTAGTCGTGTTCTTAGACAAATCTTGGCGCCAAAGTGTCGAACTAATCTAAGGACACAAGATTAAATATAATATTTGATCAACCAAGAGTTGCAAATAAGTTTTGCAATTGGTTTAGAACCTACCAAGATGTGTTATTGAAGTTATCAGCCAAACAAACGCGGAGATAGCATAGGCTTGGATCTTGGTCCATTATGACCTCAATTAATATAGGTTCGTATTCTTCCATGGGGTCGTAGAAGTATGTTAAAATAGTGGGAGCTAATTAAACAAAAGACCATGTTGATTAGCCTAAACGAATGTGTATAATAGGAAATAAATTTTGAGTTTGATTTCTAGTCTATCTAATTCTTCAGATTATCAAAGATGTCGAACTTATCATTGAAAATGTTGATTGAAATGAACAAACTTACTGGACCTAACTACCTTGACTAGCTAAGAAATTTGCGAATAGTGGTGAGACAAGAGAAATTAGAATACGTGTTGGACACGGTGTTCCCAACAGTCCCTGCGACGGACTCTGTTGAATATGCCTCTTTTGATAAAGATGCTTACCAAAAACACCTAGATGATGCCACTTCAGCACAATGTGTGATGTTGTCTTCCATGTCTATGGAACTTCAGAGACAACATGAGAACATGGGTCCCAATGAGATACTCGAACACTTGAAGAGTATCTATGACTCACAATCCCAAACTATGGAATGTGAGTTACTGATAGAACTTTTTAAGTGCAAGCTCAATGAAGGGGGCCAGGTCTTGCAGCATGTGTTGAATATGATAGGGCTGATAGAGAGGCTTGTTTCAATTAGAACGAAGCTGCAAAAGAATGTCGCTACCACCCTCATCCTGAACTCTCTCCCTCGTTCATTTGAAAACTTCATAGTGAATTACAATATGAATGGAACGAATGCGAGTCTGCCGGAGCTGCACAAATGCTCAAGACCTTTGAGTCTTCCACTTCCAAAGGCAAAGCTGTGCTAATGGTGAGCTCTACTAGCCGACCCAAGCCGAAAGGTAAGGAATGACAGAAGAAGAAGGGCAAAGCAGTCGCTGCACCCTTACCTATGAAGCCTAAGGGAGGTGTGAAGAAGAAGAAGGTGAATCCGGCTAAGGATGTATGCCTCAACTGCAACAAGAAGGGGCATTGGAAGAAGGACCGCACTGCACCAGGAGGAGAAAACACACCAGGTGCTTCTACCTCTGGTGGACAAGGTATGTACGTCATTGAAATAAATATGTCTATAAATAACTCTCATTCCTGGGTATTGGATACCACTTGTGGCTCACACATTTGTACCAATGTGCAGGGGCTAACTGATAGCAGAAAAGTTGGACCAAGAGAGGTGGACCTATGCGTTGGAAATGGAGCACGAGTGGATGCTAAGCGCGTAGGAACTTATAGATTAAATTTTCCTTCTGGCTATTGTCTAGTGTTAAATGATTGTTACTATGTACCCACGTTAACGAGGAATATCATTTCTATCCCTGTTTTGGACATGGAGGGTTTTTCCTTATATATTTATAATGGCAGTCAAGTACTGTCTTTTGATAATGTTATATGTAGAACTGCTCCTCTTGTGGATGGATTATATACACTAAACTGTAGTCGAGAAATATTCAATATACAAAATAAATGAGCTAAGATAAGTAATAGAAACTCTACCTACCTATGGCATTGCAGACTTGGTCATATCAACGAATCAAGGATAGCAGGGTTGAGGAAGTTATACTACGTCGAACCATTTGACTTGGAGTCTTATGGTAACTACGAATCTTGCTTGAGAGGAAAGATGACCAATAAGCCACTTTCTGGGAAAGGTGTGCGAGCCAATGATGTGCTTGAGTTGGTCCATACGGATGTATGTGGGCCATTTTTTACTCAAGCTAAAGGAGGTTTCCCACACTTCATCACTTTTACTAACGACTTCACAAGGTATAGATATGTGTATCTTATGAGACATAAATCCGAGGCTTTTGAGAATTTCAAAGAGTACAAGTCGGAAGTAGAGAAGCAACTTGCAACAAGTATCAAGACCCTTCGATCGAATCGAGGAGGTGAATACTTGAGCAAGGATTTTCTAGATTACTTAAAGCTACATGGAGTCCAATTAGAGTGGACACCTCATGGAACAACACAGATGAATGGTGTTGCCGAAAGGAGAAACTAAACCTTATTGGATATGGTTCGATCCATGATGAGCTCCTCAGCTCTACCGACATACCTTTGGGGACATACTATACAAACCTCTATATCTATTGTGAACATGGTTCCTTCCAAGTCAGTAGAAAAGACACCATATCAGATATGGTGTGGTAAAAAGATAGCTCTTAAACATATGAGACCCTGGGGTGCCCTGCATATGTTAAGAAAATGCTCACTGACAAGTTGGAATCTAAAAGTGAGAAATGTTACTTCGTGGGGTATCCAAGGAAACTAAGGGATACTACTTCTATCTTCCTGGAGAACATAGGGTCATTGTTTCCAGGAACGCAACTTTCCTTGAAGAAGAATATGTCTACAAGGAACATAGTTGCACGGAGATAGAACTTGAAGAAATTCAAGAACGGCAAGATAACATATATGTTGAATCCTTGCCGAATGACCAATGCAAGAATTCAGTGGGAGTATTTGGTGAAGATTGGGTACTTCAAGTACGCCCTTCGGCCAGTGGGAGTGTTACGAGGAACAATGCAGAAATGCAAGATCCTCCTACACAGCATTTGGGAGTAGATGCAATGGTTGCACCTCTTCCCATTCAGGAAATACATGAAAATGATATTCCTGAAAGCTCTCAAGTTAGTGGATTATCCAACACACAAGAACCTTCTCACAGTCAGAACATACCAAATACTGAACTGTAAAGCAATCAACTCTGTAGGTCCACTAGGACTCATCGTCCTCCTAAAAAACTAAATCTACTAGTGGAAAAACACAATGAGATAGATATTTCTGATAACGATGAGCCTACAACCTATAGCAAAGCAATGTTGGACATTGATTCGAAGAGATGGCAAGAAGCCATGAAATCTGAGATTGAATCTATGTACATCAATCAAGTGTGGAACTTGGTTGATTTGCCAGCTGGGTTAAGCCCATAGGATGCAAATGGGTCTTCAAGAAGAAAATTGATGCATTTGGAAATGTACAAACTTATAAAGTAAGGTTGGTGGCTAAAGGTTATAATCAACGGCCTGGGGTCGATTATAATGAAACATTTTCACCTGTTGCTAAGATTAAGTCCATTCGGATTTTGCTTGCAATAACTGTATATTATGACTATGACATTTGGCAGATGGACGTCAAAATCACTTTCCTCAATGGTAATCTAGTTGAGGAGGTGTATATGAAACAACCTGAGGGTTTTTCGTTTGAGTCCAAACCAAATGATGTCTGCAAGCTACAAAAGTTCATTAATGGGCTTAAGCAAGCCTCGAGGACTTGAAACATTTGCTTTGACAAGGCTATCAAGTCATTTGATTTCGTCAGAAGAAAAGAGGATCCATGTGTTTATAGTAAATGCAAGGATGGGAGTATTGCCTTCATTATTATATATGTAGATGACATATTGATAATGGGAGACAGTAAAACTCTCCTACAGTCAGTCAAGGAGTGGTTTTCCAGTACCTTCATGATGAAGGATTTAGGTGAAGCCTGCTACATTCTGGAAATTAGGATCTATAGAGATAGACCTAATAGATTGTTGGGGCTATCACAGTCAGTCAACATAGACAAAGTGCTTAGACATTTTTCTATGGAAAATTCCAAGAAAGGCGGTCTACTTATGCGACAAGGCATCAAGTTATCTAAGAAGGACAGTCCTTCTAATGCTATAGAACTTGAACGCATGAAGAGGATCCCATATGCTTCAGCTATAGGAGTGATCATGTATGCCATGACCTGTACTAGGCCAGATGTGGTCTTTGCACTTAGTATGACTTGCAAATTCCAGCAGAATCCTGGGAAAGAACACTGGAAAGCAGTCAAGAGTATTCTTAAGTATCTTAGACAAACTAAAGATTACTTCTTAGTCTATAGTGGGGAAGAAAAGCTAGCTGCTACTTGGTACACTGATGCTAGCTTCCAGACGGATCTTGATGACTTCAAATCTCAGTATGGGTACACGTTCATTTTCAATGGTGGAGCAGTGAGATGGAAAAGTTCCAAACAAGCTACAACTGTTGATTCGACAAAAGAAGTTGAGTACATTGTTGAATCGGACGCTAGTAAAGAAGTTGTCGCGATTGCTGAGTTCCTGAAGGAACTAAGGGTAGTTCCGAGTGCCAGTTGTCCAATAACTATTTATTGTGACAACACTGGTGTGATTGCACAGGCTAAGGAACCAAGATCAACAAACAGAAACAAGCATGTACCAAGTAAGTACCACATACTCAGGGAGATGGTGGAGACTGAAGAGATTAGATTAGACTATGTTCCCACAGGTGATAATCTAGCTGACCCATTCACTAAACCATTAAGATTAGTCAAGCATAATGGTCATTTTGAGAATATGGACATTAGATATGTTGGAGATTGGCTCTAGGCCAAGTGGGAGATTGAAAGTATATGTACGTCCTAGAGACAATCCGTATTAGGACAAATGTACTTTATACACATTCGTATTATTATTAATGGAGATTAATATTTTGGCATCTGCAATTATTGAATTATTAGTTGATTGTTTATAATATTCTATAATATGCATCCCTAGAGGTTACATTGTTATTAATAATGTGAGCTATTAATATTATAACGTAACTCTTAAAATAGCCCCGACTAATGATCATCGAGAATGAGATATCGATGATATGTGATAAGTCGACATGTGGTCTGCATCACATCCTTAGAGGATGTAGTATGTCTCACCTGCTACGAGTAATGGCTACTCGTGATGGACACATGGATACTTTGAAAGTATTGGTATACCCTGCTGATATACTATTTTTTTATACTTGTCTAAAGTATGATCAGCGTGTGGGAGATAGAAGTCCTTAGACTTAAGGTCAACCATAGACGTCTAATCTTGGCTGCCAATAATTTCCTTCCAACGTGATGCTTTCGTAATAGCCAAAACATAACTCCAATAGCTTCAATTTCGGGCTCAAAGTTTTTTTCCATGTACTGGTACTTAGAAGCTTATGTTAACTAGATGGATGTTATCTTAGGAATGAAAATCAATATTATATTTTTGTATTGCCTAACTATCTAGAAAGATCAAAGTCATAAGCAATCCCTCTGTTCGTTCTTGTTCTTACCTCCGTAGAGACTGCCTTTATTTTTCTCAATTAAACATCATTCTAAAAATGAGAACTTAAGAGTAATGAATCTTCACTTTATTGGTCATGGGGTCCACTCAATTAAATCCTTCTTATCACTAAGTACTTAGCCACAAAAGGCCACTAACATAAGACCATTAATAAGAGTCAGTTTTGCCTTCTTTGCCATGCATCCATATATCCCTTGCCCAAATCATTTTGTCTCCCTCTATGATGACTTAATTAATACTTTTTACCCCACTAATTAATTCTCCATGTCTTCCACTAAGTCAACATACATCTAATTACACACATAATTAATTTCTTGATCTCAATTCACTTAAATCTTGATGACTTATAAAATCTCCATATACTCAATGTCATAATCGCGCGATATAGCACTAGTCCATAGCGATTCAAACTATGGGCCAAAAGTACGGGATGTTACATTCTTCCCCCCTTAGAAATATTCGACCTCGAATGTTGGGGTGACATATCTAATTCCCATCACATAGTCAGAAAATACATCCACCGCTTCACGTGCCATATAATATAACATTTATCTTATGTCGAACCTCACATGGTCATCAAGCGTTAATGATAATAGTCTGAAATAAAACTCACCTTATGCTTCTTTCAGAGCCTCGGTGCCTGAAATAGGTAAGGATATTTGTGTCTCATCTCCTTTTTCGCCTCCCGTGTCATTTATTCTACATTCTTATTCCTCCATAAAACTTTCACAGAGGCTATTTCTTTAGTCCTCAACTTGCGGACTTATCGATCTAAGATAGCAATAGGAACCTTTTCATATGATAGGCCCTCTGTAACATTCACATCGTCAATCGGTACAATCCGGGAAGGATCCCCAACACACGCTTTTAACATAGAAATATGGAAAACCGAGTGAACAAACTCTAACTCTGAAGGTAAGTCTAATTCATAAGTCACTTGGACAATTCATCGAATTATGTGATATGGCCCAATATACCTTGGGCTGAGCTTCCCCTTTTTCCCAAACCTCATTACACCCTTCATAGGCGGAACTTTCAGAAAGACCCAATTATCTACTTAGAACTCTAGGTCCCGCCATCGCATATCTGAATACGAATTTTGATGACTATGAGCAGTTAACAACCGTTCTTGGATAAGTTTCACATTTTCTATGGCTTGGTGCACTAGGTCAGGCCCAAATATTTTTGATTCGCCTACTTCAAACCATCTGATAGGAGATCTACATTTTCGTCAATACAAAGCCTCGTATGTGGCCATCTTGATACTATCATGATAACTGCTATTGTACACAAATTCATTAAGGGATAGATGATTATCCCTACTTCCCTTGAAGTCCACTACGCGAGCTCGTAGTATGTCTTCGAGTGTTTGAATCGTACGCTCGGCCTGCCCGTCTGTCTTAGGATGGAAAGTTATGCTAAGATTAACTTGAGTGCCCAAATCCTTTTTGAAATGATCTCCAGAAATTAACTGTGAACTACGTACCTCAGTCAGATATAATATAAATAGGCATATGAAGGCGAACAATCTCCTTAACGTATAGCTTTGCGTAGTCCTCAGTTGTGTCGGTAGTTTTTTTTTACCGCCAGAAATTGAGCTGATTTGGTCGGTCTATCCACAATTGTACAAACAAAAGCAAACTCATGATAAGAGCGAGGTAAGCCCTTAATAAAATCCATATTAATCATTTCTCATTTCCACATCGGGATCTCAATGTTCTGAGTCAAGCCGCTTATGGGTGAATGATTCTATTGTCAACTTAGCTTTGTTTACTAACTGATGTGCTGAAAACTCTTATATTTGTAGTATTTCAATCATGACCACATTATGGACAATTTCATCAAATCTGAAATGCGTGTATCATCGTAGTTAACTCTCATTCATGGTCTGAAGCTTTCTCACCACTCGTAATTATAAGAAACTTTTTTTTACTTCTTTTGACACTTGTTCACTCATTTTATTACTTGTCGTACTCTTCTTAGTTCCAAAATATTCTGGTGTACATACGTAATCTCAAACATTTCTCCTGATTCCAATCCTTGACGTTACTACCCCTTAAAAGATGAGCTGTTAACTTATTCCCTCATTCAGTATGTGGAAGATCCTGAAGAATTTGCATTATGTGACGTTGTCTTACTATATCCAAACCTGATCATTATACTTAGATTTGAATTCCTTCGCTTGCCTCATGGCTAAGACTCTCCGTCAATGGCACTTTGGGAAAATATTTCCTTGATCTCGTTAAGCTGTAAACCCATTACTTTATCTATCTCGTAGAACCTTTGGTCAGTTTAGAAATGCTCATAGATATTTGTGTTTGCCTGACATTTTATCTTCATTATAATGTCATTATCTCTTGACATATATCTTTAATGTCTACCTTGTTTATATAGGCATCATTGGCTCATTTTCACCTATTTAAGTGCTAATCTCGAGCTTTACTCACTGTTACTTCCGTTTATATACTTTTTGAAAGGTATGACTGCATATGTTGTGGAACCGACGCTTCATATGTTTATATACAATTCACGGTGTTACATGATCACATGACTTGTCAAGATTTCTTGTCTCATTATTATTTGATTCCCTATCGACCAAGTGCTCATTCATCTTACCTTTACATTTTCATTTCAAGTTGCCTTGGGGGGTCTCTTATCTCAAAGTATTTCTCATACTATCTTCCTGAACCTCAGAGGTCCATCACCTTTGTCCAAAGAGTTCTTATGGTCCCTCATCTACCATTTGTCCTTACGCTGTTCTGGAGTAATCATACCTTTGTAAAACCTGCATAACTATAATCTCATTCACCTTTATCCTTCTTGTCGTAATCCTTCCTTCTATTCGTCGAAAAACATTTCTACGTTGATACTTGATCATACCATTCCATTTATACTTATTAACTGTTTCCATATTCTTACAACCATTCTTCGATTGTTATATAGTTGTCATCCTCAATTGCCCCTAACAAGCTATTGTTATCCAGAGGTTATTTAGAATTGTAACATGCTGCACAATGAAGCCGAATACCTTACCATTCTCATACCTATATCATACCTTAGCTTACTAATATTGATACATGTAATTCTAAAAAATATGTGGTATCGCCCTTTACGCAAGGACGAGAGGCTTATGTCCCCTTCCACTACCGTGGATAACTCGATCCTTATATATGACTTGGGCTCACTATTCTAGGTACGTCACTTTATGTGATTTTCTTAAATTTTACTAATGGTCACTCTTCAGACGATTGGATTGTGGCAATCCGTTGTCGTTAATGATAACCCGGGACAATTCCCAATCTATTCTAGGTAAGACATTATAATTTATGTCACACGTACATAACATATTCCCTCATTCTAATCAGCAAAAGTCACCGTAAAACGTGTAGCTTTTCATAACCTACTAAACCTTCCAATGATGTCTTCTGATTTTTTTCATCTGTACAACTCATAATTATCCTATCCTTACCTTTGCGCATCAACATAGGACACTTCTAAACGTTGTGGCCATGGCTGCCACACTAAACCAACCTCTGTACCATTGTGGCACAATCCGGCATGCGCTCGACCACACTGACTATAAGATGGTCGGGGTGGTCTCACTCGACCTTTACAACTTTGACCCTTAGATATTGATATCTTTGAACCCTTTAAATATCGGCGATCCCTAGCTAATAAATTCCCTAGGTTATAATCTCACTGACCCCTCAAAGGCCTATCTTCATCGGATGCTCTAGGCTGAAGTCGTGCCTGAGAAAGCAACTTACTCATATCATCTGACGGATTTGTCTCAATGGAGAGAATACTACTCGTATTTACACTCAATACAACTTCAATCTCACTGCTAATCATAAACACGATAAGGTTTACAGAGAGAATCCTTACAATCGTCTGCGTTCAGGTGAATAGTACTTCCTTTACTTTACTCTTTTCTTTATCCCGAAACAAAAATTTTGCTCTCCAGGCTTGCATTATCTCCTCCGTATATGAGTGAGACAATTCCTCATAATCTCAAAAAAAAAATAACATAATACTGCCCTTCTGGCGTATCAATCGTCTAATAGAAGTCACTCATTTACTTCTATGAATATAAACTAACCGAAATCTTTTTGATAACCGCATTACTAAAACAGTATCAGGTACGAGTTAAACTCGACTTCTTAAGACTCAGTTCTACTGCACGATCTATGATATGAAAGAATTGAAACCATCCCTAAATGCTTTGCAGCCTCCTATTTATAAGTGTGGCGCGCAACACACCCATAAACAAGACTCTACTAGACACGGCTTTCAGACTCCCTAGGACAGACCTGATCTGATACTAAGTTTGTCACGACCCAAACCAGAGGGTCATGACGGGCACCCGGACCTTACCTACCGAGTAACACTAATAATATAATTAACATCCAATCATAGTCAATCATGGCCACACATGACTACTATACATAGGACAACTGTCTACAAGCCTCTACAGAGTACGTAACATCATAAGGTCGGGACAGGGTCCCGCCATACCCCAACACATAACCATAATATCGTACCACGACTAGACTGCAACTTTAGAGCAAATAGAGCGCTCCAATATCAGCTGGACCAGCAACCTACTAGTGCGGACCGTCGCCCTGTCTACTTGAGCCTACGGGCATAAAATGCAGCGTCCCCCGACAAAAGGGACGTCAGTACGACTGATGTACCGAGTATATCAGGCATGAAAAATAGCATAATAGAGACATGAAAGTAACCTGAGACAGGAAACAATCAACCAGTAAGGAATGCCTCTGAGGGTCATAATATGCATAAGTATCATGTCTGTGTAGAATGCCTCTGAGGGCCATAATAACACATGCCATGAACAATGTGGTCATACATATATATATGCGTATATAACGCCGTCTCCCATCATATCATTTCGGCCTCTGTGGGCATAATCATCATCATATACTGGCTGATCAGGTGGTATGCGTATATAACTCTGTATCCCTTTTCCCATCCCCTACATATACATAATGCATATCATATAGTAGTGTATATAACACATGTGGGTCAAGGGTAATACATGAATATAATGCATGAATGATAATAAAACATTCTGAGTTTATCGAAGTGACGTAATGCCGCTTCACCTCCGATTAACATTATGAATACTAACATCTTTTTTATATATCTCAATAAGTATTTAGGAACATATTTAGACATGCTTTGGCAATAGGAATGAATAACATGAATATTTTTAACTTCTAAGAGTAGAATAATTTATGGAACAATATTACGTTCAC
This sequence comes from Anisodus tanguticus, assembly GCA_034509755.1. NCBI lineage: Eukaryota > Viridiplantae > Streptophyta > Magnoliopsida > Solanales > Solanaceae > Anisodus > Anisodus tanguticus. Next base: position 44,788,353 of record CM067549.1, on the reverse strand, counting down.
GTTTCATACATAAAACATGTCAAAAGAAAGAAGGATTTGTCTTAACATACCTCGATTTAACCTTCGAATGACTACAACGAGTCAATCCTTCCCATAGACGTCTAATCTTGGCTGCCAATAATTTCCTTCCAACGTGATGCTTTCGTAATAGCCAAAACTTCACTCTAATGGCTTCAATCTCGTGCTCAAAGATTTTTTCCATGTACTGGTACTTAGAAGCTTATGTTAACTAGGTGGATGTTATCTTAGGAATGAAAATCAATATTTATATTTTTGTATTGCCTAACTAGCTGGAAAGATCAAAGTCATAAGCAATCCCTCTGTTCGTTCTTGTTCTTAGCTCCGTCGAGACTTGCTTTATTTTTCTCAATTCAACATCATTCTAAAAATGAGAACTTAAGAGTAATGAATCTTCACTTTATTGGTCATAGGGTCCACTCAATGAAATCCTTCTTATCACTAAGTACTTAGCCACAAAAGGCCACCAACATAAGACCATTAATAAGAGTTATTTTTCCCTTCTTTGCCATGCATCCACGTATCCCTTGCCCAAATCATTTTCTCCCTCTATGATGACTTAATTAATACTTTTTACCCCACTAATTAATTCTCCATGTCTTCCACCAAGTCAACATACACCCAATTACACACATAATTAATTTCTTGATCTCAATTCACTTAAATTTTGATGACTTATACAACCTGCATACACTCAATGTCATAATCGCGCGATATAGCACTAGTCCATAGCCTCTTTATGCACATACCAAATATTATTTTCGATCCCCGTCATCACACTTGTTACGTCCAAAATTATTTCGGAGTTTTATCATTTTATATACTAAGCTCTTCATTTACATACGTGAATATGACCAAAAATCCTCCAACGCTCGGGTCTATTTACACACGTCTAGAGATTCAAACCATGGCCCGAAAGTACGGGATGTTAGAGAAGACTTGCAAGATGACATGTTAGCTCTCTCAATAATCTCAGCCGCATACTTCTTCTGGATAAAAATAGACCACCTACATGTCGAGGTACAATTATGCCCAAAAAAATAACTCAAGGGCTCCAAGTCTTTCATAACAAATTCTGAATTGAGAAGGGACATGATAGACTTGCGCAAATTATTAGAGGAGACAGTCAAAATTATAGCATCCACATATAAGAAAATGTATGTTAGAGATGTACCACAACAATAGATGAACATAGAATGATCAGACCTGCTGTGAGAAAAAACCCAATAGTAGACACATAATCTGCAAACCTCTTATACCAAGCTCGTGTGGCCTGCTTAAGTCCATACAAGGACTTTTTCAGCAAACAGACATAGTGAGGATAATTGGGGTCCTTAAAACCCAAGGGTGATGCATGTAAACTGTCTCTTTAAGATCACTGTGTAAGAAATCATTTTTCACATCCAACTGATGAATGGGTCATGCTTTAGAGAGAGCCAGACTGAGAACAGTGTGAATGGTAGCCGGTTTGACCACCGGACTAAACGTCTCACCACAATCCAGTTGCTCCATCATGGCGACAGTAGGAATTTTGTGGGGAGGCTGCCATCATGGCAGAAGTTGCTCCAGTTGCGGCCTTTTTAACCAACCTTGCCTCTTCAAGGGTGAGCATATATCGGCTTGATAAAATTGAGGAAGAGGATTGCTTTGACGAAGAAGAGTCCCAACACCATTATAGGCCTCGGATAGGCCGACATCCATCTGAAGAACAAGACGATCATTCGTGACGGGTGCACCAACGTTCTTGAGTTGATCCGCCAATTCCTTCAGCCTTTTACAATAAGCTGAGACATTTGGAAAATCCTCCATAGTGACATGGGAGAATTCCTGCACAAGAGTGACGACACGAAAATGTTTGTTATCTTGGAATATATCACGCACCCTATTCCAACTATCCATCGTCGTGGCGTCGGATTCAATAATCGTCTGCAAAAGGTCCGTAGAGATAGTGGAATATATCCACTGGAGTACGGTAGCATCAAGAATTGTCCATAACACATGGTCATCATTGGCGGTAGGCACCTTATCTTTGCATGTAGCCGCGAGGATGATGTGGTGAAGGACTTGATGCGAGTGTGCGTGAACTTTAAATAATTCTGCCCACATCGCGTATTAGACGTTTTCCATCTCAAGAACGATAAGGATGTGGTTCTTGATGTTGAAGACGGTAAGGACAGGATGAAATGTGTTCTTTGAGGTAGACATAATGACAGAACAAGAGGAGAATTTGGGAAGATAGGAAAATGTTTAGGAAAAAAAAAGTGTCGGAATCGCGGATTCCGAGGGTGCTAGGTGGCGAAAGTATAGTTGGGAGAAAGAATTTTGCCCTAGACTTCTGATACCATGAAAGAAATAATCCCCTTGATTATTTTCATTAATGAAGATGTCTATATATACAATCTCTAAATATGAAAAATCATATTCCTACTATAATACTAATATCCTAATTACACTTGTACAAGAATTTACAAAATAAGATAAGAAACCTAACTACACTAGAATTTGTTGTTACGGTTTCTATCACTCATAACTAGCTACGAAACACTGTATTGCTTATGTAAAATTTTAATACATAAATAACTTACTCCTAACCGGCCACCAAACGACCCTAAAAGTAAAAGCTGAGGGATCTCAAACAGGCACTATCGAAGTTAAACTCAAAGGTGAATTGATCAGTGGACTATATATATTTTTTGTTTTTCAAATCTGGCCGTTGAAGAAGGGAAATGAGACCATTCCCTTATCCACTGATATTGGCCACACCTAAAACTAGTTCCATCTCCAACAAAACATAGCACAAAAAAAAAAAAGAAATCAATTGACATGGCTTTCTCTGCAGCATTCTCACACACCTCCGTCACATACTCTTCTTCATCTTTCTCACAAACAAGAAAAAGTAATTACATCCCTTTTAGAAATACTCCTTTTATTATTAAAGCAGAAAAAGATTCCTCTGAACCAAAAGAAAATAATGAGAAGCCAAAATCCCAACAACAAGCAGCTGCAACAGCAGCAACCTCCTCTACAACAGCCACTGCAACAAAGCCTAAAAAACCTGTTTATTCTAGTGAGTACTATTGCTGAAATTGTGACATTCCAGTAAATTCTTTTTATAATTTTTTTACAGAAGATTATTTTTGTTGGCAGTGAAGAAAGGTCAGATAGTCAGGGTGGATAAGGAGAAGTATCTTAATAGCATCAATGTGAGTTTTGTTTTTTTCTAATTCTCATTTGAGCTATTGAATTTTCAAGAATTGTGTCGTTGTTTACTAGTAATAAATACCTTTTAAATGCAACTATTTCCCTTATCTGACAGATACAGATACAAATACAAGATTTTAAGTTAACGGGTGAAAATTAGTATGGTAAATATTTATGTGCATTGGTGTTTACATTAAACTATGCAATATAACCTTATCCATTAATAATTAAAGTAAAATATATATCATTTAACCATAGACAGGGGCAGCTCAACGAATCTCGTGGCCTAAGGCGAAATCATATTGAGAAGTCCTTAAATTTATTTTTGTAAAATTTATACACTAACAAAAAATTTACTTCTAAACAACAAATTAATCATTAAGACAAAAAATTGCGAATTTCGAAAAAAAAACTAGGAAGAAGAGCACAAAGAATAGAGTAGTGGATTATCTTATATTGAGGTCCGAAACTCAAAGTGAAATTTTGATTTGACTATCCTGAATAAGAAAAAGAAATGAGCATACATAATGTAATAGTTTAAGGTATGAGCATTGACAATGTCAAAAATATTTACACCTTCTAATCAATTTAATGATAATTGTAGTTCATTATATTAAGTAGCACTCATTAGTGAATATCTAAAATAAATTCTATATTATAACATAATATAATATGACGAGTAACATTAAAAAAAACACCCGTGCATGAATGTTTTTTTGTTCATGCAGTTTTAGAGAAGATCGTAAAAGAAATTCATTATATTGTTGATGTATATAACTTAATTTCTATATAAAAAGAAAATTGAAGAGTGAAGCAAATATACTAATTAATGAGTGAAGAAAATTATCATAAATTATGACTGATTGGTATAAATAACCTCAATCAAATAACAAAAAAATATTGTAACACTTTTCTTTATAATTCATATAAATAATAATAATAGTTTAAAATAAATTTGGGGCCTTCAAATATTGAGGGCTAAGGCAACGGCCTCACTGGCCTAGCCTTAGAGCCGCCCCTGACCATAGATAAACAATTATTATATACATATTTTGTATTTATTAATTTAAAGTAAACATGAAATGTTTTTACCAACTAACGTCGCAGCCACTACATGCATCTTTATAATAATGAATTCAGACCCAATGAATAACTTTTTGAATATTTGTTTGATAATCTGAATTGGATACCCATCCTAACACGATAACACCGGACCTCTATTATCTACAAAGAATGAAAATTATTTAAAACGTTAAGGTAGTGAATTTTCATTTAGCACACATTGCATCGGCATTATTAGCGAATAATCTCCGAATATTCATCGTATATTTTGTAATTATGATAGATGTATATTTAAGGTAACTTAGGATTCTTATTGTATTAAGAATTAATCATTTAAGGTAAGTTAGGATTCTTACTGTATTAGGAATCAACCTCTGTACAATTATATATATTGTGAATAATGAAAGGAATTACTAAGGGAAAAAAAATCTACTAATTTCCCTACTGTTTGATGTGAATTGAGCGTTAAAGGGATTTTTGGTTGGTTAAAGAGAATTGACGTGTCAAACATTTTTAATCTCATTCGAAATCAATGAACTAGTAATGTCAACCACATTATTGACATCTTTATTGTTTATATTTGTTTGGAAGGATAAAAAATTTGCCACGGCAAATATCAACTGTCTAACAAAGTCTTATAAAAATTTCAGTATTTGTCAGTGGATCATCCACCTTATTACAAAGGTCTGGACTACATATACGAAGACCGTGGTGAGGTAACATTTTCTGATTTTACACTAATATTGCTATGTTGGTAAGGGCTACTTTAGAGGAATGTCAAGGGAAAATACATTTTTCATTTAATCATTTGATATTCAATATTTAGTGGGTCAATTAATTCAAATCCACGTCGCGTTATTTTTAAATTCTTGTTTTTTTGTATTCGTTGGTTTATTGATTTATTCTTTTCTTTTAGATATTTATTTTATTTATGTTAGGTCTTGCTCTAACCATATCTCTTGTTAGGTGTTGGATTTGCGTATATTCGAGACAGGAGAATATGCACTTGTAAGTAAACCTATTCGAAATTCAATTGATTATATTCTTTCCTCTGGTGATAGACAACAAAATTAGCTAATTGTTCAACAATCTTTATATCTTCTTCGTTTTTTGTTTTCTTTTTTCATAGTACATGATCTGAGAACTGAGAATTTTTTTTTATAAACATTTCCTTTTAATAACTTATCAACATTTTCATGTAACAATGAAAAAAAATTAAATTAGAGAACAACAAGTAATGTTGATGAGAGTTGAACCTTGATCACAAAGTGTCTCTAGGAAAGAAACTGCGTGTGATTTGCAGCTACTCCAAAAATTTGAGTCCTAATATATGTGAAAGATGAATTTCTAAGATAGGTCAGGTTAAATACAAAAACAAGAATAATCAAATACTTCATACTCGTAGTAAACCTGTCACACTTATTATTTAGGTGATTTTTTTACATGGTAAATTTTATCTTTTACTGAGTCTCTCACCATAAATTATTGGAATTCTAATTTTACGCACACGATAAGCTACAAATAAACAGGGTTGTACAAAGAAAATCTATAAATGGCACCAAATCGATAAATCCAATCAAATCGGAAAAAAAAAACCCAACCATAATAGATTTGGTTTGGTTTTAACTAAAAAAAAGTCAAATCGAGACCAAACTAACCCGATTATATGTATACAATTTTTAAATTATATTATACATATATTATTTGTAAATATTTCTATAACTTTATTAAAGGTTTTAGTTTCACAATATTTTAACATCAGGTTCAGCCTTATATTTTTAGCCCATATTGGCTATATATGTTCAACAAATTAGGAAAAAGTCCAAATCAAAATTAAATTTACACCCCTAAGAAGCTTTTTGTTCACGACTAACAAAGCATGGAACAAATATTGCTCCTCCAATTTCGTTTATACGGAAATCCAAATCTTACTGCTGGTAAATAAAAAAACTTCTATGTTAAGAGTGTGCTTGATATTATTGCCTTATTTTCTTTTGATTTTAAGCATTTGACGATGTAGAACTCTTGCCTTGTATAGTGTATTTTCTTGCTATTGTTTTGGCTTCTGTTTGTTTTTGAAAGATAGTATAATTTTCCTTAGGAATTCCTTTCATTATTCACAATATTTATAGTTATACAAAGGTTGATTGCTAATATGGTACGAATCCTAACTTACCTTACAAATGTTGATTCCTAATACAATTAGAATCCTAAGTTACCTTAAATATACATCTATTATAATTACAAAATATACGGAGAATATTCGCTAATAGTTTTATGTAACAATAAATTATGGAGAAATTCCTTGCTTTCAGAAATAGATTGTTGGAGTAGTTGGTTTTGAAATTAAAAAAATAAAGCAAGAACTGGATAGAGGGCCGAAAAAACTTATTTTTAGTCAAGCAAATATTATTGTAAGATGTTTCGCCTCGAACAAAATAAAAATCGAAAAATCCGATAAAAACTGAGATTGCAAAACCCGGGTTTCGTTGGTTTGGTTTGGTTTATATATTTAAAAACCCGACACAATTGATTTGGTTTGGTATTTGAAAAACCTGATCCATGTACACAAATAAGACAACACTGTTTCTTGGTAACTAATTGGCTACAAGAAGAAACAACAAATGACTTTCATTAGAATATTAAACCTAACATCGTTTTTCCTTTCCAACAGTATATACAAAATATAATTATCTTTTTTGTTAATTCAAACAACGGAGACATAGTCCAAATAAAACCTGATACTTTGCCTATGCTGTAGATTGGATGGATTGGAATACCAACTGCACCAGCTTGGCTTCCAACAGAGATGCTAATTAAGGTAATTAGCCTTTAAATCATTCAAAATACTATAGCAATTTGCATCATTTCATACTCATGTTGAACCTTATGGTACACTATACCTCCTTGCACGGTTTTAATGGCGACCGGACTCCTCTTCTCTGGAAGTCTAATAAAAAGCCATGGTTGTTAAGTAACTAGACATTCCCTAACAAAATCCAAATTTTGCAGTCTGATAAGCTGGATTATGAGAGAATATAGTAGAGAGTCCACAGTATCAGACCAGTACATGCCAGACAAGAGTATATCAAAGATGACGAATGCTCATTGAAGATGAAGAGAGATGGAGATGGACACACCTGCAGAATTTATTTTAGTGATAACTAAATATATCGTTTTATTCTTAAAGATCACTCAATAATCTTCTCATTTAGTTTCAAAGAATCGTCAAATTGACTCTTAACAAGCTTAATAGGACTATCCAATAGGTAACTAATTCAAAATGGACTATTCAGTAAGTAACAGGGCGCAAGAGAGATTCCAGCAACAATAAAGAGACATTCGAGATCAACTGAAATATGATATCAGTTAACACAAAATACCTTCCACATTGAATAGAATGGACAGTCTACAAATATTGAAATCTGTTTAAGTGTATCATGAAATGTGTCATAAAAAAATTATGGCGTGCAAACAATATACAAAGTAGGCAGGTAATAAGAAGGCCTTGTGCACAACAGCCTGTAAAAAGGGAAGGTGAAGAGCAGGTGTATGGAGTATAAGCTATTTGTATCTTTTTTCTGTAAACAATGCTGTACTTGGTGTCAATATCTGAAAGCGATGGGGTGGAGAATGAAATGAAGAAGAGAGGATGTCAGGCAAAAGCAGAACTTACAGCCTTCTCCTAGCATGCTTAGTAGCATTCATAAGCTCCACTAATGAAGGAAGGGGTCGAGGCACTGACACATTCATAGACCGGTATGGTTTTCTCAAACTTGGATTATAACTCTTTGACAATCCAACAGCTGACTCAGAAATACAATACTTCGTTTCTGTATGCTACAAGATCTCTTTACTCCTAATGTCTAAACTTTCACTTACTGCCAAGGTCTTACCAGCTTCAACCACAACTTTTTCCTTCTTAATACAGAATCATTATCTGGAAGTATAGGCTCCTTTTCTTCATGTTTGAAATTAGAACCATTGAGCCCAAGCCTCGCCCTACCAAATAAAGTTACTGGGGCTGTTTTGCTTGGAGGAGACAGATGTGACTGCCTACAAATGCTAATAGATGCAGTTGTCAATTGGGAGTTGTCTGCATAATCTTGAGCATTGCTCTCGACCAAAGGTGAGCTTGAAACCTCAACCACATCTGGAGCTATTTCTGCATCAACTTCGGATTCCACGTCCATAGTAAACCCCAAGAGTTGCCAGAAAGGGTCATCAAAATTTCGAAGTTGATTAAGACGACGCTTCACATAATCTAGCTCCATAGCCTTACAACTAGGTGTTGTAGAGATGACCCACCTAGGCGCAAGAAGTTGCAAAGCCCATTCCAGTTCTTCCTTTGATGAGTGTATGGAGTAACAAATGTGCCAGACACCGAATATATCTCTCACTGGTTGATCACATCTTTCTTTTTTCCGCCTTTCAATATCCGAAGTACCATTGTCGCATGCATACCACTGTGCTGATGCTCGAATAATTAGAGGCTCGTGCTGAGAATCAGACCGAGCCTCTGCGATCTTGGCTTCTGCTCTTTGGTACAGTTTTGGAAACCCATCAAACAGTTCAAAACGAGAAGATGGATCTTCAGACAAGATTTCAGGCACCATTAGTTCCAAAGCCTGAAATCATTCTGGAGTTTTAGCATTATCGACGTATATCTTGCAACCAAATCTCTGTGAAACATGCATAAGAATCTCATCGTGGCCAAGAAGATCACATGTCAGATATACTGTAGGAGCTTGAGGGTGCTTCCATATGCAATTGATGATTTGTTTTGTTAATGTTGGGTTTGGTGTTGTGACATTTGACCCAACATATCCTCTGAAGTACTGTTGTTGAATGCATACCAACATTTTTATATAACAGTTTTGCCTTACTTCACGTTAAGCAGTAATATTTTTACTGTGGGATAAAAACGACTTAGACTTGGTGGAATGGAGCTGTGTAAAACCTGGGAGAAAGAGTCAAAGCTTGGAGAAGAAGTCGAGTGAAGAACAAGTCAAAGTTGTTGAGATTTCGACTCCACGATCTTCTCTAACAAACACACCAGCTACCCACCTTTACCTCAACCTCCACAACCAATCGATGAGCTTTTCAAGGAAGACTCTCTACTATAAATAGAGAGGCTACTACAGTGAATCGATTATCCAGAATTAGACTGTAAAAACACCAAGAGAGCTCTCGGAATTTCAACCCAGAAATCCGGATCACAAGTGTTGCTTGAGTGTGTCGACAACATTGTGTCCAACATTACAATTGTTGTTTAGATTCTAGATTAGTTTTGTATGGAACGATTGTAATGAGAGGTTGTCTATGTCTATGTAGTTAGATTTTTCAGGCAGAAGTCATCTGCGACTTCAACTTTTAATTTCTTTCCATTTTATATTGTAAATTTGTAAAGAAAGGAATTTGTAATTTTGTATATAATATATATACAATATTTCTGGTCATTGACCATCATAAGTTATATGTTGATATAACTTATGAAAATATAAATCTTTGTGTTCTTTATTTTTTCGCTGCATTTTACTCTTGAAGGTTTTCTGTTTTATCGAAGTGTTGTCACTTGTGTCAGGTGACATTATCACTGACATTCGGAAACAGAATTGACATTCGATTTATTTAATCTCTAGTTTTTACTTTTCGTAGCCTTTGACACCCTTCAAGTGGTATCAGAGCCGACACTTAACACAATAAGTGTTTGGTCCTGTTGTCATAAGCTATGGATCCGGCAAATCCGACTATTGGTAGACTTCCTATTTTAGATAGATCAAATTATGACTATTGGAAGATTCGCCTACGTTCGCATATCAAATCAATTGATATTCGTGCATGGAGATCTATAACAAATGGGTATGTTGTTCCAATATTGCCACCGGATGGGAAGGTGACATTATTGCTAAACTTGAATACGAATGGACTACAGAAGAAACCAATAGTGCTAGCTTTAACGAAAAAGCCTTAAATGTAATTTTTGGATGGGTTGATCTCTACATGTTCAAACTCATTCAAAACTGCCACACGACTAAGGATGCATGAGATACTTTACAAATTCATTGTGAAGGTAGCTCAAGTGTTCGTCGAACAAAGCTACGCATGCTCATGAATAAATATGAACGTTTAAGGATGGAAGAAGCGGATGATATCAAATCTTATTTTGAAAAGTTGATTGACATCTCAAATGAATGTCAAGTGCTTGGTGAACCATTAACCAACACTCAACTTGTTGAAAAGGCTCTCTGTTCTCTTTCTAAAAAGTTCAATTTAAAGATTTGTGTCATTGAAGAAGCTCACAATCTTGCCACAATGGACCTTCATACCTTGATGAGCATATTCAAAAATATATGAGATGAACATTGAGAATCAAAAGGAATTATATAAAAGCAAGAATGTGGCACTTTAAGTTCAATCCTCGGGGAGTCAAATCGAAGAAGAGGATGAGAATCTTGAAGAAATTAGTGAAGGAGCAAATGTTGCCTTACTCACTCAAAAATACAATTCGATGGTGAGGAAGCTCAACAATGAGAGAAATCAATATAAATCTAAAGAGCACCAAAACCAAGTCTTCAATCAAAAGCCCACTAGATTCCTTCCAAATACACAAAAAGGAAATCAACTAAGCAGAACCAACTCAGATCGTACCAAATTTAATCCCAAACAATTTGAGTCAGTGCAATGTCATGCATGCTCGGGTTGGGGTGATTATGCCAACGAATGTGCAAACACTCTTAGGAAATTTGGTAAGAACCTATGGGTTTCTCTTAGTGATGATGAAGATGAAGAGGAAGGAGATCGTGAAATTGAATCACAAGCAATGTTGGCCACTGTTTTCGAACATCTCTATCAGATAATGAAGATGTCGTCTATAATGTTATCTCAGATGTCATGACATTTGCTCCAACATCAGCAACGACATCAACATCCTCAGCGACATCCGAAAGGTATGAATTCTTTAACTATTCTGATGTTAATTGCTTTAGTGTTTCTATTTCTATTAGTGAGGATGATTGTATGGATCAAGTTGAATGCAAACATGATATGACTAATGAATGACAAAGTATTTGTAAAGCCTTAATCATAGAATCCAAGCAACTTGACACAAAGGTAAAATCTTTAACTTGTGAGAATGTAGATTTAACACAATAACCCGACTAGAGGTTACACATACCAAAAAGGAAACTGAATTTGGTAAGATTCGTGCAAAACTGGATTTAGCCGAAGCAACCTTCCGCAAGCTCAACACAGGGACTTCGAAATTGAATGAGATACTTAGTTTTTAGTAATCTTTCACATACAGGTATTGGGTACGAAAACTCTCTTAAAACCATATGCTCTAATCTTTTTGATAAAAATGAGAAAATACACTTTGTAAAAGAAAAGGGGATAAATAATAGGTTCTCGTATATGTCAAAGAATATGAAGTTTGTATGTCATCACTGTAACTCCACTGGACACTTAAAATCATACTGTTTCAAACTTTAAAATTTTGTGAGCAAAATATTGCCTAAATTGTCGTCCAACATTTCGGATAACAATTGGAGCAACACTTTTTACCCAAAAGGTAAAAATTGTTTCAAGAGAGTTTGAGTTCCTAAAATGAATTTAACTTGTAATGTCTGTATAACTGCATTAAGAACTAACATTTCAGGTTCTTGGTACTTTGATAGTGGATGTTCTCGCCACATGACATGTACAAAAGGATTTCTAAAGAACTATGAGTCATTCAATGGAGGAAATGTGACTTATGGAGGTGGCAGTAAAAGCAAAATAATTGTAAAAGGGATCTTGGATGTTCCTGGTTTTCCAGCCTTAAGGAATGTCTTACACGTTGAGAGTTTAATGACTAATCTAATTAGCATTAGTCAATTGTGTGATGACGACCTTGAGATCAAATTTAATAAGGATGCTAGTAAAGTTACGAATGAAGCTAATATATGTGTCATGACAGGTACAAGAACATGTGATAATTGCTATCTTGTTGTAAGACAAGAAACATGCAATAGTGCTAAGATCGACGACACAACACTATGGCATTATAAGTTGGGGCATGTCAACTACCGCAATCTAGAAAAACTGGTCTCATATAAAGCTGTTAGAGGGATACCCAAACTTAGCCATAAAGGTAAAACTGTCTGTGCATACTGTTTGAAAGGTATGCAAACCCGTGTCTCTCATAATGTTGTCCAACATGACGGACAACATTCAGGTACGTCTCAATATTTTCAATTGCTACATATGGATTTAATGGGTCCAATTGAAGTAGACAATCTAGGAGGCATGGGGTATTCCTATGTGATAGTAGATGATTTTTCTAGATATTCATTGATATATTTTTTAAAAGAAAAATCACAAACTTTTGACATATTTAAAAATTTGCACTCTAGAATTAGGAACTTATTCTATTCTCCTATTTTCGGATTAGATCCGATCATGGAAAAGAATTTGAAAATAGCTCATTCGCAAAATTTTGTGATAAAAAGGGAATTTTCCATGAGTTTTCTGCCCCCAAAACCCTCAGCAAAATGGGGTTGCATAACGGAAGAATAGGACATTGCAAGAAATGGCTAGAGTAATGCTTAGTTCTAAACATTTGTCAAAACGTTTACGGGCAGAAGCCTTGAATACTGCTAATCACATAGCTAATAGAGTCTATCTAAGGCCAGGAACAAAAATGACACCCTATGAGCTTATAAACGGAAAGAAACCTAACTTGCGTTACTTTCATATTTTTGGGTGTATTTGTTACATTTTAAATGATAGAGATCATTTGGCAAAGTTTGACTCTAAGAGCGACAAAGGAATTTTTATTGGCTATTCTCAAAATAGTCATGCTTATCGAGTATATAATATGAGGACAAGAACTGTACAAGAGTCTGTAAATGTTATTTTTGATGATTTTTCTGATCTTACAAGAAATACAACTAAAAATAACACTATAGTTTCAGTGGAAAATGTGCAGACTACTGAAGAATCAGATGTTGCCCAAATGTTGCCACACCCAAAACAACATCTGAATCTGAAATAGAGATCACAGAGGCCAGGGATGAGGAGTCAAATGCTGAATTGCTAGATCAAGTTCGAAGGGACCCCTCATCAAGGATTACGAAGAATCATCCAACAGGCCAGGTTATAGGGGGAATTTTTGAATGAATTAAAATAAGAGGGAAAGAACCACTCAACTACAGAGATATGGTAAGGTATGTGTGTATGACTACCATATACCAAGAGGTTAGTCTTGTTTTATATCTACATTAGAACCAAAAAATATTTTAGAAGCACTCAAAGATAATTTTTGGATTCAAGCAATGCAAGAAGAGCTTGAACAATTCTCTCAAAATGATGTCTGAGACTTAGTTCCACGTCCAAACAATACAAATGTAATTGGAACTAAGTGGATTTTCAAAAATAAATCAGACAAATCGGGAACAGTTGTCAGAAACAAAGCTCATCTAGTTTCACAAGGATATACTCCGGTTGAAGGAATCGATTATGACGAAACCTTTGCACTTGTGCTAGAATTGAGTCAATTAGACTTTTACTTGTTATTGCTTTTTATCTGAATATTACTCTACACCAAATGGATGTAAAAGATGTGTTCTTAAATGGTTATCTAGATAAGGAAGTCTATGTTGAACAACCAAAAGGATTTGAAGATCCATACCATCCACACTATGTATACAAGCTCAAAAAGGCTTTGTATGGATTGAAACAAGCTCCTCGTGCATGGTATGGTCGTTTAACTTTCTTCTTGAATTTGGTTTTAACCCTGGTGAAGCTGATCGTACTTTATTTATTAAACGACACGGAGTAGATATTATAATTGCTCAAATCTACGTAGTTGACATAGTTTTTGGGTCGACCACACAATCATACCTAAATTCGTTTGTTGAAGTTATGTCATCAACATTTGAAATGACATGATTGGGGAACTAACTTTTTTCTTAGGCTTGCAGCTAAAGCAAAGTGATGAAGGAATTTTCATCTCACAAAGTAAATATGTCAAGAATCTAGTCAAGAGATTTGGTTTGGAGAACGCTAAACAAATGAAGATGCCAATGGGTTCGTCACAGAAGGTATGTAAGTATAATGCTGGTGAAAATGTCGACCCAACATTATATCGATCTATTATAGGTAGCCTTCTTTACCTTACTGCTAGTCGCCGAGATATTATGTTTAGTGTTTGTGTTTGTGCCAATTTTCAAGCCTGTCCCAAAATATCTCACTTAAATGCTGTGAAACTTATTATTCGATATGTCGCTGGCATATGTGAGTTGGAAATTTGGTATTCCAAAGATACTAATCCTAACTTAATAGGATTTAGTGACTCGGATTGGGCTGGAGATGTGGATGATAGAAAGAGTACAAGTGGAGGATATTTTTATCTTGGTAATAATCTTATTTCATGGTATAGTCGTAAACAAAATTGTGTCTCACTTTCAACTGCTAAATCTGAATATGTAGCAGCTGGAAGTTGTTGCTCTTAATTAATATGGCTAAGACGCATGTTAGACGACTATGAATTTACTAGCAACATTTTAATTTTGTATTGTGATAACTTGAGTGCTATAAATATTTCAAAAAATCCAGTTCAGCACTCACGTACAAAACATATTGATATTAGACATTATTTTTTAAGAGATTTAGTTGAAAACTAACTAGTTAATGTCGCGCCCGTTTTTAACCCGCGGTCAAAGCGGAGCACAACGTATTTGGTGATTCCTGGGTCGGATTAAGGAGTCGCCACCTAATTTTTTAGAGTGAATTAGGACACCTAAATATTAAATAAATGCTGCAATGTAACTCCAGTTTTAAGATCTGCGAAACTAGCGAGATTTTAGGTGAGGGTTCTTTATTATTCTAAAGGGAAGGGGTTAGGAATCCTTTAAGATCCGCTAACTTGCGGTTATCCGGTCAAACTCAGGTAAATTATTATGTTAAAAAAATGCATGTTTAAAAGTATATAAAGTTTAAAAAAGATGTTTGCAAATATTTAGTACAAGTATGCCTTTGTATGATATTAAAGAAAACTACATGTAAAGTTGAAAAAATATGCATTTGTAACAATTAACAGTAAGGAGAAAAACGATTTATTTATAATGCCAAAGAAGTAATTTTTTTGGAAATCATTGAGTTGCAAATTAGAAAAAAAAGATAAAACTTTTTTGTATGATAAAAAAAAAGTGAATAGAAGATGATCATAGTTGTTTTTTGAAAATTTTGAATATGCATGACGAGCCTAAAAATAAATAAACTAGCGGAGGATTTCTAAGTTTGAATTAACCGAGCCTACAAGTAAATAAGCTAGCGACGGGTTTCCAGTTTTAGACTACCCTATGAATTAATTTTAAGTTTACCTATTCTAGGCATTTCAATAATTACATAAGTGCAATAAATAATATTACAATACATAGCGAGATAAATCTGAATTAAAGAAAGTAAAAACAACAAAATAAATAATCTCCAAGGAGTATCTACCTTCGTTGACTTTGTTCCTTACAAGCTGTCAAGAACAAACGGTTAGAAACAGTTAAATATAAATAACTTCGGATTCGTATCCAAAACAGTGAATGTTTTGATCACGGAGGGCTCATACTTAAATTTTTGAAAAGGTTATTCCAATCACGTCGTGGCCGCAAACATATGACTCGGTGGTCATTTTAATTGCCTCGCCTATTAAACATGTTGGTCTCTCGGATGAAAAATAAAGATCATTCCAATCACGTCGTGGCTGCGAACATATAACTAGTCGGTCATTTTAGTTGCCTCGCCTACTAAACATGTTGATCTCTCGGATGAAATAAAAAAGTTTTAAGTTTTATCCTTGCCCAGAAGTTATATTTCCGTCTTTCCAACTGTGGAGGCCTTAAAATCGATGGATATTTTCATCGGCCAAAGTATAGTATCATGTTCAAATCAGCAAAATTATACCAAAACATCAAGCCGAAACCGAGAGGCATTTCCGAAGGGGTGCGGCCTCAAATTCAATTTCATCGGCCTAAGTGTAGTATTTGTTCAAATCAGTAAAATAATACCAAAACAGTAAAACCGAAACCGATAGGCATTTTCCGAAGGAACGCGGCCTCAAATTCAATTTCATTGGCCTAAGTGTAGTATTCTGTTCAAGTCAGTAGACTTTTCAGAAATATTACGGCTGTCCGAAGCAGTCTTAAAGCGGTTGTTTTCATCTAAGAAAACAGCAGCAATTGGGTTCAAAAAATACCGCAGCAGTGGGCTTGAAAACACATAAGCAGTGGGTTGTACGAAACAGTCTCAAAGCAGCTGCTCTCAGCCAAAAAAACAGTAGCAATTTGGGCTAAAATACAGCAGCGATAAACATCAAAATGCTCAAAAGTGCAGCAATAATTTGACCAGAATGCTGTAATAATTGGCTCAAAAGTGGCAACAATTAAGCCCTTTTAAAAGCTTCAGAAGCAGCAACTGTTTTTCCCTCCCCCCCCCCCCCAGAAAGGGGGCACCAAAGAGCAGCAACAATTGGTTCAAGATGCAGCAGCCATCTGCCTCAGAATGCAGCAATTTAATCCCAAAAATGCAGTAACCAGTAGACCAAAAGATAGTGATAGCAAGCCAAACGTAGCAACAGTTTTGAAGTCTCAAGTTGCAACAACAATTGGCCTTGCAGATGCAGGGATGATCTCAAAATGCCAACAGTCATCTGTTTTGCATTGCACCAACAACAAGTAGCAACATCCAATATAACAGACAAGTATATCCAGCGAGCCTAACGACCAAGCACAACAGTAGATACATCAAGCTCGTTGAAGCATCACAAGGTTATTTGATATTTGAAACTCCCCGGGGTTATGCAAAGAAAGGAGGGGTGAAGAATGAGTATTCAAAATTACTTATATTTTAACAAAACAATAAACTAACAGAACACTTGATAGTTATCAGGGAGCAAAGATATCAACCAACTCAGTACTTAAACAGGAAATGAATTTAGAGATTGACAATCAAGCTAAACCACAAAGTTGAAAGACAAGATATCAAAGGGGCTACCACCATCCATATTCCGATGCCGCAACAAGATCAAAAAGGTTTCTATAACCTCAGGCATGGCAGGCTATCAGAAGAGGCTAAGCCCAAACCCAAATCATGCCTTGGCTTTTAGCCGACAAAGCAATACAATATGAGAGTTCAGACAAGGCAACTATGAAAGAAAACATTCGGCAGTAAACATAGAATACAGACATGGCCAATAATATAACACGCCACAAACTAGTTCAAATACGCACAAAATGTTAACACAGATCTCATCCAACAACTTAGCAAACGGGGCATGATATAAGATAACTTAAAAGATGATAATATGGATGCATTTTAACACTTAGGCAAAACAAATGTGTAGTTAGCTTGACCAACATGTAAACTTAGAAAAATGAACAAGTGACCATTAAAAAGAAGCATTTCCAAATGTGCATGGTATTTTCAATTAGACTAAGCATACATGGTCCTATTCATGCTACCTCACCTAGCATGATGACCTTTAAAGTAGAACAAGGATCTTATCACATTAATCATGCCAAAACATAACTAATTTGTATCATGACTCTAAACAAATATTGAACAACATTTACAACCCATTATACTAAATGTATTACTAATCATGAACTAAACATGTGCAAACACTATATGTATCACTCATAAAACATTTAGCTAATCATAACTCTTTTAAATAGGTACTAACAAACATATGCCTCATATAATAATCTGCATAAGTCTAATAATACAAACAAAGTATTTCTCAACCTTAATAGATAATTAAACAAGTCTAATAAACTTAAAACACTTAGGCATTAAAACACGGCAAACATGAATAATCAGTATATAATCAACACAAAACACATAAAAATACAGAAAAAAATTGAGAGGAGTTTGTGTTTTACTGACCTTCTCCGGGCAGCGAACCGAGACGTTGTTTTGAATCGTTGAATCCGCTCGAGAATGTTTAGAATTTAGATTTTTTGGATTTTGGTAATTCCGAATTTATAATTCTGAAAAGAATGTTGTTTTCAAAATTAAGAACAAACAAACTTGAATTTATAATCTTTAAACCCGAACTTAAAAAATTTTGAATTTTTGACCTGATTTCGACCTCCAAAATATCCTCCTTTAACAGTGAACAAAAGGGGTATTTATAGATGGATCTGTACCCCTCAACGTTCAAGAACGAGTTCAAATTTCAAATAAAAGGAGCCAAAATCGCGGATTTGAAGGGGCATGGGTTGCGGATTTTAGGGGTATGGGTCACGGATTTTGGGGGATAGGGTATGGGTCGAAGTGATTGGTTGGTGGCAGGGTAAGGTGGTGTTAGGGGTTGGTGGTGGCAGTGGAGGTGAGGTGACCGGCGACGTGATGGAAGAGAGAGGGTTTTGTTTGGTGTAGGGTTAGGGTTTGTTTTGATGTGTTGGGTATGGGAAATAAAGGGGAAAAGGGCTGTTAGGCCGACCGAATTGGGCCGCGGGTAGGGGATAAGTGGAATGATCGGTTGGGCTTGGGCGAAATGGGTTTTGGGTGAAAATAAGGGGAACGTCGACTGGGCCTCGGGTTGGGCTCGAGTTGGGCTCGGGTATGCAAAAAATGGGGGTGGCCAAATGGGCTACCCCTTTTAAAAGTGGTATAGGAGTACGAGATCAATTTTTGGCTAAAGGCTTAACGGGACTGACTAAGAATGTCAACATGGAGGTAGGTAAAAAGATTACAGAAAATATGGCTAATCAAAGAATCACCTATATTATCTCCTAGACTCAACACACTTTATTTCGCTTTGCACACACATCAGGCAATTTCTAAACTTCAATATGAATGCATGGAATATCACAACAAAGTTCTCACACACACATGACACATAACTCACTCAGAATCGGATCCATCTTGACTTTCTATTCAAAGCAGTTAAACAATCTCAAGCATTTATCACACGAGTCAAGAACTGAGCGTAGGTGTCACAATCAAGGCACTCACAATTATCAAAGCATAACCAAAGTTAGATAAATACGATGGTATTAAAGTTTCTACTCCTATTATACCCAGTTCAAACTAAGGCTGGCCAGTGGGTCGGGTCGTCCCGGTCCCGCCTCGAACCCGACTTTTTTTATAAAAAAATTGCGATATCGGGACTCGAACTGGGACGGGACATTGTCTCGTCCCGACCCGGCCGGCCCGCCCCAATCCCGCCAGGCCCAACCCGGTCCCGGTCCCGCCCTTATCCCCCCCTTTGAAAAAATAGTCATTGCACCAACGACCATTTTACATTTTGGACGTTGTGCAACGGCCATTTTTGGCCTCCCCCAACCCCCTACCCCTTAATATTTATTTTTAACCCATAAGTTTCTATATTTACACTTTAACCCAATTTCCTAACTATAAATACCTCATTTTCTCTTCATCTTTCTCACAAATCTTCTTACAATCTCTCAATCTATCTCTCTACAAGTCTACATTGTCTACTAAATATTCAATTTTATTTATTCATTTGGGAGTGAAGTTGGCAAGTGGCAACTAGCTTGAGGATCTTCCATCGAGCAAAGTTTCAATTTTAAACCTCTCAATTACACGTCGACGTTACATCGGCGTTTGGTACATTTATTCCTTCATTAAATTATTATTGTCTGTTTATTTTATTTAGCGCACTTAATTTCGTTTACTTTAATTATTTATTAGTATAAGTATAAATTTATAATGAAAGATTTAAACGTATGCTTACGGGTAGGAGTCATGCTTCTTCTAGTAGGGGAAACAAGGGCAAAGGTCCTATTTCTAGACAAAATCCTATTCCTACATAGGATGATTTTGTTGATACTGAACATTTTCCTACAATACCATTAGATTTAGACGATGAGCTATTTTCTGGAACTCAAGAAGACTTTAATTTAGACGATGATCTAGATGATACACCCACTAATGTAGATGACAACACACCCACTAGTGCACCTTCAACTGAAATGTCTCCTATTACCCCTAGTATGAGACGAGGTCCAGCAAAACGACCATTAAATTCAGATGCATGGACATTTTTTTGATAGGGACGTAGAGAATCAAGTAGCTAGATGTAAAATTTGTAAAGATGTTTTAAAATTTAAAACTGGAAAAGGTCACGGTGGGACGGGGGGTTTAATGAGACACGTATCAAGGGCTCATCCAGCTAGGTATGCCCAATACGAGGCTTCAAAACCGGGTGCGCAAACGTCCGCTTCATCGGGACAAGGTTCACATACTGTCCCGGACCAAGTACAGGGTCAAATTAATCCTATGACGGTGGGAATTGTAGGCCCTAAATATGATAAACATAGAGATTGGGAAGCAATAGCAAAATTAGTTGTTGTGGAGAGTTTGCCTTTTTCATTTCCTTCGTCTCCTGGTTTTATTCATTACATTAGAGATATGTATAATCCTGCTTTTAACGGTTTTCCTATATCAACTGTTAAGAGAGATGTATTTAAATTTGCACATGAATATCAACAGTATTTACGTTATACATTATATTATTTTAATGGCAAAGTGACTATCACTTCTGATATAGGCCGTAGTAGTAACGGCCATAATTATTTAACGGTAACCTGTCATTGGATAGATTATAAATGGTCTATGAAAAAATGTATCTTAGCGTATAGATATATAGATGATAGGCACACTGGTACTTTTATTGCAAAAAATATTTATCAAGTGTGCGATTATTATGGAATAACAGATAAAATTATGACTATTACATTAGATAACGCTTCTTCTAACAATTACGCTATTACAATTTTAAAAAATAGTTTAACTCTATATTTTTCAGATCATTTTCATATAAAATGTGTGTGCCATATATATAACTTAGTTGAAAAGGATGGTGTATCACTTTTTGAAGACATTCTTAGTAAAATACAATTTGCTATAAACTTTATTTTTAAAAATAATAGAATACAACGAAGAAATAATAAAAAATAAAAAACTTGTCATGATTGTCAACTACCTTATAGAAAAATTCCAAAAGAAGTACCCACTAGGTGGAATTCTTTATACGAGCAACTACTTGTTGCTTATGACTATAGAAAACCTATAACTTTATTTTTTAACTCTCATAATCAATATACAGCTGATATGGTTGTAGATAGCGATTGGAGAAAAAAATCAGAACTTATTGTATTTTTAGAGAAAATTTTTCAAGCAACAAAAGAATTTTCCGATATATATTATCCTACTATTTCAACTATGTTGTTTTATATAGCTCTAATATTTTTACTGCTTAATGAATATATGGATAAACCAGCTTATAAGAAAGCTATTTAAAAAATGTTTATCAAAATAAAAAAATATCTTATTCATATTCCCACTATTTATATTATTGGTGTTGTATTAAATCCGACTATTAAAATAGACTGTACTAAATCACTTATTGAAACTATTTACGATTGTATAGCAGTACTACCACCTCCGAGTCCCAAAAATCCAAATCACCTTTGATTTTTCTTTGTGCTCGGTTATTTTCCAAAGGTTTTGTTTGAACCGAGTATAATAGGAGTAGAAACTTCAATGCCATGGTATTTCCCTGACTTTGGTTATGCCTTGATAACTATGAGTGCCTTGATTGTGACACCTACACTCAATTCTTCACTCGTGTGATAAATGTTTGAGATGGTTTAACTGCTTTGACTAAAAAGTCAAGATGGATCCGATTCAGAGTGAGTTATGTGTCGTGTGTGTGAGAACTTTGTTGTGATATTTCATGTGTTCATATTGAAGTCTAGAACCTGCCTAGTGTGTGCAAAGCAAAATGAAGTGTGTTGAGTCTAAGAGATGCTATAGGCGATTCTTTATTAGCCATATTTTTTGCCATCTTTTTACCTACCTCCATGTTGATATATTTAGTCATCCCCGTTGAGCCTTTAGATAAAAATTGATCTCGTACTCCTAGAACACTTTAATTGAAAAATGAGCGCTTAAAGGAAGTTTGGGAAATTGAAAAAAATAAGGGAGAGAGTTGAGGATGGAAACTCAAGAAAAAGAGTAGGGTGCACTTGTAAAAGGAAGAAATAATATATGTTGCTAGTAGGGAGTGAAAAAGAAAAAAAAGAGAAAAGTTAAGAAAAAATATATATTTTTTGAGTGCTTCTTGCTAGTGATGCATAAATATGTGCTTAATGAGCTGCCTACTTCCACGTCCGAAGCTTAAAACTGCTGGACCATTCACCAACAATTTCAATGGTGACACAGTTGCATCCGTCTACTGTAGGAATTTGTTGGGTTCAAAACACATAAGTAAAGCACAGCGAAAGTTAAAATTTTGTTTTTATTTACCCCAACAATTACTTCTGGTATGGTTATATAACAATCAAAAACCTGTAACATAAAACATGAACACTTACATGTTGTATTATCTGGAATCTTTATCAATTGTGGATTCGCACGCGAAAGCCCTTTCGATTGCAAGCTCCAAGCTTCAATGTATTTCTCCTTTGGAAAGCTAGGAAATACGGCAGAGGTTCGAGAAAGTGTTTTGATTCTAAGTCTCTAAGACTTAGAATAATAATATGAAATTAAGTGTGTTAAATAATGAAGTGAATGTCTGTATTTATAGGTGAAAATTAGGTCAAATCGGATTAGGGTTGACCTTGGGCCTGGCCCAAAAACGAGACAGATTAGGTCATTAGCGACGCGGCCCTATGGTGTGGGCGTCACGAAGCTTGACATGGCCCTACACCATATCGATTTATTTTTCGCACATTCTTAATTAAATCCAAAATCCAATTTTGACTTAATTAAAACAATCATTATTCATTTAAATATCTTGATTCTAAATCGAATATTTAATACTCTCTCAATACATCCTTAGATCGAAAAGATAATCGACATAGTGTGACCCTACAGGCCTTCACATATCGACATTAATCAAATTAAGGTCTACGCGGAACTCCTAGACGGCGCCGCAAGACGAACTCAATATGTGAAGTACGTTTACACGAATCCAGTAAACTTAACCTCTATGTGGTAAGATAAAATCATTTCATTCACGACACATCCGATCAAGCTTAGGATTTGTCAAGTGTCTATCCAAATGGCTTAATCATTGTATCTCATCTATATTAGTTGACAACTAGACCATATTCTAAATATGTCTATTGTGTTGGCCAACGACTTAGTCAACCTAATATCACTGAGAATCTGAGTGTTCTCTCGAATATACATTCGAGGAATGAATCCTAATCTTGGCTCAACTACCACCTTTAATCAACATCGTAATGTACTCAATGCAAGCCGTATCTCAACCTATAAGGCATTTGAGCTTAGGACAGGATCAAAGTATGTAGACAAGGTGCGTATTGACCTCAAGTCTAAGGACTTTTATCTCCCACACGCTGATCATACTTTAGACAAGTATAACAAACAGTATATCAGTAGGGTATACCAATACTTCCAAAGTATCCATGTGTCCATCACGAGTAGCCATTACTCGTAGCAGGTGAGACATACCACATCCTCTAAGGATGTGATATAGACCACATGTCGACTTATCACATATCATTGATATCCCATTCTCGATGATCATTAGTCGAGGCTATTTTAAGAATTACGTTATAATATTAATAACTCACATTATTAATAACAGCGTAACCTCCAGGGATGCATATTATAAAATATTATAAACAATCAATTAATAATTCAATAATTGCAAATGCCAAAATATTAATCTCCATTAATAATAATACGAATGTGTATAAAGTACATTTATCCTAATACAGATTATCTCTAGGACATAAATATACTTTCATCTACCTCACCACAGGAGTCGTAGTAAAGATGTTTGAAACATATTTTTTGGGAAAATGGTTGATAGGAAGAAAACAAAAAACAAATCAAAAAGTATGAAAATTGGTAAGGCATTGAGGTGTAGAACACTATCTTTAGAGAATTGCTCATGCTTTGCTACCGTGTTAATGGCACATATTCTCTCGAGGTACAACAAATCCTTGTGAATTCTGCAACTAGCAATATTGAAGAGTTTCCTGATACTCTCGTTCTATGTTTGGAATTCATTTTGTAGGTCTGAAAAGTTACTGCAAAATCTCTTTCTCAATTGTCTCATTGATAAATTAGTTAAGTCCTTCCATTTAAAGACCAACAAAGGCACCCATTCTTGACCGGTCTAGTCTTTGCAGATGGTTGCCTTTCAGTGAAGCATCCTTGCATGACTATCATTTATTGTTAGTTTTGTACTCCGTTATAAGTTGGGGCAGAAAATTATTAAAAATACGAAAAAAGCTCAAATATATCATCAAACTATTAAAAATGGTTTATTTATATCACCCGTCAATAGTTTAGCTCATTTATGCCATCATTGTTGCTCATCCATGTCAATTTTCATTAACGCCGATTTTACAATACTATATATGGCACGTCACCTCCAACTAAATTATGATTGTGGGTGGGTCGGGGGGTATGGATCGAATTTTTTATTAATTTGATGTTTAAAATTAGACTGATTTAATTAAACGAGGTGGCTCTAATTGGACGTCACGTATCATATCTGGTATTGTAAAATCAGTGTTAATAAAAATAGCATGAATAAGTCATTTTTATAACGTTGATAACAGAAATGAGTCAATATATTAACAAGTGACATAAATGAGTCATTTTCTATAATTCGATAGCATATTTGAACCTACTCCATTAAAAATACTCTCATTTGACGAAAACTCTTAAATCCACACAAATAACCGATTTCAACTGAAATTACATATTCACACCCGATCCACAACCCACTAAGCTAAACAAAATTATGTCCCAATCCATTATAGTAAGTTTTTCGTTAGATCTTGGTACTTATCTTTGGTCTGCAGCCATTTTCTTTGTTTCCATCTTCAATTATTCCTCTACATTAATAAAATTAAGTCTTACGAATTATTAGGTTATGACTAACTTGATAAACAATAGTATTAAGGTTTGGGCGAAATGCACAGGCGGTAGAAGACGGACAATGATTTGCGCGACCGACTCAATTCTTCGACTAATACGAGTTTCCTCATTTGCATCGGCGTTGATGAATTCCTCTTGAGTCATTCTTATATGCAAACTGCGGAGACTCGTATAAGTAGAAGAACCCATTTGAGTACTACAACATACTCAATGTAAGAGAGAGGTTGTTTTAAATAGACTCTCGGCTTAAAAAAAAATATTTATCAATATAAGATTTTGTAAGCAAAAAGCTAAGACGAGTATATCGAAGAAAAGTAGCTTATTATTTGTAAGATTTTTTAATTTTAAAATGATTCAGATATATTTTTTTCTTCTTCTTTAGCAGTGTGATTTAGGGGGTTGGGAGGTATGTGATGGAGTGACCTTTGGAACTCTCGAAATTGTTAGCTTCTTGGTTAAATATGGGAGCATTGAATCTGTATTAAAAATCAGTGAGAAAAAAGCTTTGTTTTTGTTCCAAGAACAACGTCACCGCTAATGGCGATTCCTCAGTCGCCAGAAAACTCTCTATTATTGTCTCTATATTGACGCATTTTCCTTTTTAGTGGCTCTAACACTGACACGTTTTTTTATTTGATATTAATTTAATTTTAAAAATAATTTTTTATGTTTAACGAAATGATCTATAATCATACAAATATCTTTAATTTGTTTTAAACCACATGATTCAAAAATCTTTCTTTATTTCTTAAACTTCATGTCCAATTAAACTACATCATATAAATTGAGACAGAGAGAGCACATGCCCAAATCCTCCACCACGCATATTTTCAGAAAAATGAGTTGGGTTTAATTTAATTTAGTTTAGTGGATCGGATTAAAAGAAGAGAACGTATAATTTTAATTGAAAATCAGGTTATTTGAACGGATTTGGGGGGGGGGGGGGGGGGGGGGGGGTTTGTCAAATGAGGGATAGGTGTATTTTTTATAACTTTAATAAAGGCATGGACAGAAATAACTCCAACTTATAACCGAGGATAAAACATACCAATAAATAGCAATAGAGAAGGTGTTTTTGACCATTTTCCCTCTAAATAATGTATAAGAATTTAGTTCGGCCCTGAAAGTTGGAGCTATTTACAGAATCTCCCTTAGGTCCCGTGTGAATAGTCGTCTTGTATAATTAAAATTGGGGTAATTAGATATAATTACATAATTTGGACATATTTATATGATCAAATAATTACTTAATCAGCATACAATTGAATTATCGGTGTAATTGATGAGGAGTAATTACATTCTTCAATTCTCATGAGAGATTTGAAAATTATCGATAATTACATGATGTAATTATAAGGTTATCTTTAAATTTCTTTGGTTGTTTATTTAATTTTTTATTTACAACGAAAAATCATTGTATTCTTCATATTACCATAAAAGAAACAATTTTTAAAAATAGTCAATAATATTTCAAATTAAAGTGAAATCGTTGTCTCTTATTCTTCTTCTTCTTTTCTAAATTGACCACAAGCGTGATTTACTTGAAAATTAAAATAATCATCTAATTAGTTCCAGACTTACTTTCCTCCAAAGCATCAACATTTGGACAAACTAACTTAACCATTAACAAAATTATTAAAGACCAGAGAAATTTAACAATAACAATTGTGCTTCAACTATGTAAATTGAGATTGGTGAATTCTTTAATGAGGCTGATATCGGACGAGTCTAACCAGTCCAAACAACATGATAAAGTCTATGAGGAATGCAGCCATTGTAATATTATTGCACTTTTTTGTTCTCACTCTCAAGCAATGCCACTAATAACGACCGAGTCAAATTTTTTTATTAAGGAAACATAAAATATAAAAAAATAAACACATAATTAAGCGAAAGAGATTCAATATATAGTATATATGAATAAAAGATTTGAGTAATTTCTCATATATTTGAACGTCTGCTCTCTCTCTCTCCCCTACCCCTTGACTTACGTGCTAACGATAACAACTCCCCCCCCCCCCACATACACATAGACGCACCACCACCAACCACCGAAGCAGCTCCGTCCTCCGTTTACCAGCGACTAGGTACGCATCCCTGTTCTCTTTGTTTTATGGTCCCTTCCCCCTTGCTATTCTTTCTCTATCCCTCCACCCACCATCGGCAGCCAGGTTCTTCATACCACCGCCTACAACTATCAACCCTCTATGGTTCCGACCACCCGCTACCACCGGCAAATATATCTGGTTAGAAAGGAACTTCAGAGACCACCACCACCCAATAGCGAACTCCGGCGACCTTTGGCGGCCTCCTGCGATGATGAAAATCAGATTTTTGTGTTGTTCTCAAGTGCAAAATATGTTCTCTCTCAACCTTTACTGTATTTAAATTTGTATACATCATTTACAATAGAATTCTAGTTAGCACCAGTTTTTTTTATACAATTCTTGTCCGTAGTTTACATTAGAGCATGTTGGTTTATTCTGTCATTGTGTGCTAGATTTTATTCTGTTTTAATACTCATATTTCTATTTACGTCTTGATTCTTGTTGTATTGTTTCTGGCCTTTTAGATTTTTGCCAATAGTTCTACTTGCTAATAGATTCTTTTTTTTTTTGGCTTGCTTTAGTTTAAACCCTTGTTTAGGTGGCTTGCTACTTGCTACTAGATTCTTTGGAAAGTCTAGATTCTTGCTAACTTATGCTTTAGTATTGGTTCCCGTGTGTGTTAGCGTTAACCTTTGATTAGTGCTCTAGTGGCTTTGGTAAATGATGGTAGATTAGGGTCATGTTCTCGGTTGGGGACGGGGACGGGGGTTAGGGGGATAAGTGGGGTAAGGGAGATGCTAGGCTAAGAATAGGGTCTTGGAACATTAGGACTTTAACGAGGAAGTCCATAGAGCTAGTTAAGATTCTTAAGAAGAAGAGGGTTAATATAGCCCGTGACTAGGAGACCAAATGGGCAGGACCTAAAGGCTAAGGATGTGGACGGGTATAAATTATGGTTCTCGAGTATGTCAAGGTATAGAAATGGGGTAGGCATTTTGGTAGACATCGAACTAAGGGATTAGGTGGTAGAGGTTAGGAGAGTCAATGACAGGATAATGGCGATTAAGTTTGTAGTTAGAGGGTTCACTATGAACATTATTAGTGCTTACGCGCGGCATGCGGGCTTGGACGAGGAGGAGAAGAGGCAATTTTGGAAGGATTTGGACGAGGTGGTGGGAGGTATACCATCCACTGAGAAGTTATTTGTAGGAGGAGATTTCAAT
Source organism: Anisodus tanguticus (assembly GCA_034509755.1). Taxonomy (NCBI): domain Eukaryota; kingdom Viridiplantae; phylum Streptophyta; class Magnoliopsida; order Solanales; family Solanaceae; genus Anisodus; species Anisodus tanguticus. Next base: position 44,759,876 of record CM067549.1, on the reverse strand, counting down.
GGACATATCGAGTCACTTCCGGGGGGTTATGACAACGTGCATGAAGGTTTTGGCCTCGGGGATAGGAACGGGAGAGGCGTCTCACTTTTGGAGTTCGCTAAAGCTTTTGGGATGGTGATAGCCAATTCGAGGTTCTTGAAGAAGGAGGAGCACTTGGTGACTTTCCGTAGTTCGGTGGCTAAGACTCAAATAGACTTTTGCTCATCAGGAAGGTTGACACCGATCTTTGTAAAGACTGCAAAGTTATTCCGAGTGAGTATCTTACAACCCGACATAAGCTTTTGGTGATGGATTTGGAGATCGAGATGGAGAAGAAGAGGAAGGTTGTGGATGACAGGCTAAGAATCAAATGGGGAAGTTTGACCATGGCTAGTGCAAATGAGATGTGGGATAGGTGGATGGCTAGAGGGGCTTGGGGGAGTAGTGAGGATGCGATCGGTATGTGGGATAGGATGGCCAGTTGCATTCGGGAGGTAGATAGAGAAGTGCTAGGGGTATCACGGGGTAGTCGTGGTGGGCATCGATGGGACTGGTGGTGGAATGGTAAAGTTCAAGAGAAGGAGAAAACAGCGGCTTTTGAATGCTTGTATGTGGAATTAAAGGAAAAAATAGGAATAAGAAGTTGTACAGACTAGCCAAGGCGAGGGAGAGGAGGATTCGTGACTTGGATCACGTGAGGTGCATCAAGGATGAGGAAGGCAAAGTACTGGTGGAAGACACGCATATTAGACGGAGGTGGCAATCTTAATTCCATAAACTCTTGAACAAATAAAGAGATAAAGACATTGTGCTGGGAGATATGAAGCAATCCGGAAGGTACCGAGATTATTATAGAAATATTAAGGTTGAGGAGGTTAAGGGTGTTGTTCGCAGGATGCGCAGAGGACGAGCGATCGGGCCTGATGAGATCCCAGTTGAATCTTGGAAGAGCGCAGGCAGGGCAGTTTTGGAGTGGCTAACTGAGTTATTTAATGTCATTTTTAAAACGGCAAGAATGCCCTAAGAATGGAGGTGGAGTACAATGATTTCTTTGTACAAGAACAAAGGTGACATCCAAAGTTACAACAACTATAGGGGTATCAAATTGTTAAGTCACACTATGAAAGTTTGGGAAAAGTCGTAGAGATAAGGGTGAGAAGAGGCGTGTCTATTTTTTAGAACCAGTTTGGATCCATGCTGGGGCATTCGACTACAGAAGCCATTCATCTTATTAGGAGGTTGGTGGAGCAGTATAGGGAAAGGAAGAGAGACTTACATATGGTTTTCATCGACCTCGAGAAGTCATACAACAGAGTCCTTATGGAGGTTCTATAGAGATGTTTGGAGGTTAGAGGTGTACCTGTGGAGTACACTATGTTGATCAAGGATATGTATGATGGAGCCAAGACCAGGGTACGGACAATAGGAGGAGACTCGGAGAACTTTTCAGTGATAATGGGGTTGTACCAGGGATCAGCTCTTAGCCTATTCTTATTTGCCTTGGTGATGGATAGAATGATGCGACAAATCCATGGGGAGGTGACATGGTGTATGTTATTCGCAAATGACATAGTCCTGATTGATGAGACTCACAGCGGAGTGAACGTTAAGTTGGAGGTTTGGAGACAAACTTTGGAGTCTAAAGGGTTCAGGCTGAGTAGGACCAAGGCTGAATACTTGGAGTGCAAGTTCAGTAACGAGAGCGACCATGAGACAGGAGTGGAGGTGAGGCTTGGTACTCAGGTCATTCCAAAGAAAGAAAGCTTCAAGTATCTCGGGTCTATTATCCAAGGGAATAGAGAGATTGACGGCGATGTCACACATCGTATTGGTGCAGGGTGGATGAAGTGGAGGCTCGCATCTAGAGTTTTGTGCAATAAAAATGTGCCACCAAAACTTAAAGTCAAGTTTTATAGGGTGGTGGTTAGACCGGCTATGTTGTATGGGGTGAAGTGTTGGCCAGTCAAGACTCCGTACATCAAAAAAATAAAAGTTGCGAAGATGAGGATGCTGAGATGGATGTGTAGGCATACTATGAGGGATATGATTAGAAATGATGATATCCGGGGTTGAGTGATAGTGGCATCGGTGGAGGATAAGATGCGGGAAGTGAGGTTGAGATGGTTCGGGCATATGCAGAGGAGAGGCACAAAACCTCAGTGCAAAGGTGTGAGAGGTTGGCTATGGACAGGTTCATGAGGGGTAGAGGTAGGCCGAAGAAGTATTGGAGAGATGCGCTTAAATGGGATATGGCAGAAGTGCAACTTACTGAGGACACGACCTTAGATAGGGGGTTGTGGAGGACATTGATTAGGGTAGTAGGTAGTTGAGCGTAGTCATACTTACGCTTACATACTGATAGTTTTAGTGTTATTATTGTAGTCATGCTTATCCTATCATACTAGTAGGCGTATTATTATTTTATAGTCCTATGTCCTTTGATTTCTGTTGTTGTATGTTCTTTCGTATACTTTGTTTATCTTATTTACCTGCGTTACTTACTGCTTCTTTTTTCAAAATGATTTATCATGGCTTATTCGCTTTTGTCACTCTCATTTTCATACTGCTTTAAATTTCTTATCCGGGTCTGACTGTTTCTCTTGCTTTGCTTGTGCTTATGCTTTGTCTTGAGCCGAGGGTCTTTCGAAAACAGTCTCTCTACTTACCAAGGTAGAGATATGGTTTGCGTACACTCTACCCTCCTCAGATCCCACGTTATGGTACTTCACTGAGTATGTTGTATAATTTTTCATCAAAAACATTCAGTGGACTCTATGACTCTTTATAGATGGCTTTGCCACAACCCCAAGAAATTCATGATTTTCCCTTCAAACGGACTGGTCTTTAATTTTTCCCCCTCGAATGTGACTTATGCTTTTTGGGCATAATTTTTTTAAAGAATTCGGCATAACTTGTGTCAGATTCCATAAAGAACTTATGATTCGGAGGACATAATTTCCATTTGAGGAATAAAAATTAAAGATCAATACAAAATAGGGACAAAAGTTCTAATGACTCCCACAACCCACTAGCTCTTTGATAAGACACGAGGAGTTTAGAACACGTACTCTAATAAATTATAAGAGTATAATTTGCAAAGAAATATAATCACATACACAAAACAAATTAATACCTAATCCATGAACTAACATTTATAACTTTTTATTTATATCAACTAGGTCTTCAATTTTTTAGGCACAAATTAAAGAACTGATGTACATCCATGATTGGAGAAAGGTACAAAGAGTTGGTAGCCAGCCAGTGTGCTAATTGAGGGGAAATAGTCAATTGTCCACTACACATCTTTTTTATGCGGGGTTCTATTATTCTTTAAAGTCTTTCTATTTCTTTTTTATTTTCTCTCTTTTCTTTCTTCTTTTTCTTCAACTTTCACCGGATTCAAGTTATCGGAAAATACCACTACACATCTTTGCACTTCACTCTCCGGCATATAGCTGAAATTGACATTTTAAAGGATCTAAACATTTCATTTTAAAATAATTTAGGAGTTAACAGGATGTCGTATAGAAAAGAGGTACAGTTGATAATGTGATCATACGTGAAAGGGACATTTGACCATTTTCTCTTAAGATAATACTGTGTTTATTTATTTATTTTTATTTTTATGGTAATTATGAATTTCATTACCAAGTAAGATAATTACATTTTAATATTTTTTGTAATTATAACCCGATCAATAATATTGATTTCAATAATATTGATTCACAGCACGGACACACGCGTATTTATGTAATTCATCAATTTAAAGATAAAAGTGAAATCTCTTAATTACTGCTATGTTAAGTTTTAAATGGTTAACTTTGTGGGACTTTTATTTTCTACTATGTAAAGACTTTGACTTCTGTGTTGGTAAACTCATGGTTCATCTTGAAATAGTTTTAAAATTTTGGAATGAAATTAGAGAGAAAAAGTCATTTAAAGATAGAGCTAAGAAAGAGTCAACCCCTATCCCCGACAAGCTTATCCTACTCTCCCCAAGTTCTAGAGAGATAGAAAGTGTTGTATACTTTAATGAGAAGATCTAATTCTTGAAACAAATCATCTATAACCGTGGTATTTTTATACGTTTGCGTAACTCGGCTAATTTTACAAAGTACCGAATAACTCTGTCTATTAAAATTTAAACATATAAAAAAATTATTTAATATATTTGCCTCTTGTACTCAAAATCTCATAATGCTTAATCCACTTCATTAACAACTACACCATTACCGTTGAGTGTTTGAGACAAATTACCGTTGAGTGTTTGAGACAAATCTTCTCAGATTATCGTACTATGCATCTACTATTAAAATTTCTTCATTATTGATTATCTATAGTATTTTATCATGATCTATTTACTTTACTTTATTCAAACCTTATCTAACCCTTTTTATCATGTTTTCTCTTGAGCCAAGTTTGGTAACAACCTCTCTACCTCTCGAAGTAGAAATAAGATCTGTGTACGCTCTATCCTCCCCAAACCACACCGTGTGAAATTACATTGGGTATGTTGTTTCTTCCCATTCCAAAATAATTGAAGTCATTAACAACACAGAAACTCTTTTCCCCCTGTTTATCATTTTCCTTTCTTTCAATTCCCTATAATCCAACACACAATGCAAGAAAAGCCCGACCTTCATTTCTTCATGATTATTTATAGCTAAGTCCACTATAAGAGGGGCGGGTTTTGTGGTGATCTTTTATAAGAGACAACTTTGATTCAATCAAGTGGCCTTCTTGCATTTACATTGAGAATAGAGTAGATTTTACAGATCTTATATTCCAGAAAATGCACCCCCCCCCCCCCCCCCCCCATCATGCAACCAAGCCCTGGTCTCCCAAAATTGCTCTTGCTAATGCACCATCAAACATAAAACGGATAGCTTAGAACTATCGTCCGAGAGGCCACATAGTTTCTGCAAATTTTCCTAGACGGGGGACTACATGCAATGCAATTCAAGAAAACTTTCACCTCATACATCACGTGGAACTAAAGAATGGATCTCGTTTTCGGGGATCTAGATGGTGTCTGAACTCTAAATTGACGGATTTCGAGCCATGGATCAAGTGTGGTTCTTGTGTTGGGTCTTGCTTGAAACATTGAGTAATCATTCGCATCGTATCCACTCTGGGCCCCAATGGCATAAGACGGGTGTGGAGGAGAAAGATAACAGCTCTTACGGGCAGGTTCATACTGTCTTAAAGGGCTAGAAGTCGGGGATACTGGTAAAGATGTTATGGCTTTTACATTTTCCCTGTGGATATCAAGAAAAGAACAGTTAGATACATCAGTTTTATTACGAGTAGAAAACAGACTAGAAGTAATAAAGGTATGTGCAAATTGCAGTTATCACCTTGGGCAGATCAATGGTCTAGAGATTGTGATCACTGGATGAGATGCATAGTTCCCTTCAGGGGGAGAAATATTCCTTCCAGGAGAAATATTCCTTGAGCTGGAATGCAGCTCCAACACTGGCTGTAAAAAAGTAAATTGAATATAGAACTTCAGAGGGCTATATACCAAACCACCTAAATGTAAATGGAAAGCTTACAGGATCAGTTTCAAAAATCTAAATCCCAAGAGCCTCGACGTCATTCGTGGTGTTATTTTTTTATTTTTTTTTATGACCATGGTGTCCGGGCCAGCTTGTGCGTACCTCGACAAATTTCACGGGATACCTACCACATCCCACCAACAACAGGTACCAGGTAACTCTGTCCACCAAGGCTAGGACAAAAAAACCACCTAGTGTTTTTGTCTCAACTGGATTTGAACCTGAGACCTCATAGTTCTCAACCCACTTCATTGACCACTAAGCACACCCTTGGGTGCGTCATTCGTGGTCTTATAACATGGATAAATGAACTGCCCAAAATAATGTTGCTACGAAACATCCTTTGATGTCCGCAACTCCTACTGTTCAATTCCCACTATTCTAATAAGCTGTTTTAAATAATTTTTTGCTGTTTTTGGATTTGATATGTCAAAGTTCGGATGAGTATTCGGTTCGATCAGCTAATTTGCATTTTTGTGTGTTTTTCCATGTCCTTCAAGTCAAGTAAACAAAACCATGTGCTGTTTTGTGAAGCATCTTCAAGAGCTATTTCTGCATAATGGGAGTGTGATTCTATTACCGAAGCAAATTCCCTTAAAATGTTGATAAGGAGAACTACTACTTCGTGAACTGTGGCTATAAATTCCGAAGATATTTGGTTGGCAATAGTAGGAGTCAGCAAGTGGTTAGACGAGCTGTGAACTGGTACAGGAAATGGCCTACCAGCATTGGGTAGGATACACTATGGTATCCCATTGTGATTAAGCTAGTAGTTGGTTTAAGTATTGAAGAATGAAACACACACACTAGAGCATGCAATCCAAGGGTAGAAGAGCTAGATTGATTGGATAAACCGTCAATTAGCTCGTACAAATATTTAAGACACATTAGAGCATCCAAGGGTATGACCTAGTTATCAATGAAGTGAGTTGATAACTATGAGGTCTCAGGTTCAAATCCCAGCAGAGGCAAACAGTTTCACTTGGTCGGGCAGGGTTTTGGCCTGACTTCCACCGAATATAGAAAACCTTAGAGCTGCCTAACCTAAAACACTAGGTGATTCTTTCCACTTGTCCAAGCCTTGGAGGACATTGTTACCCAATACTTATCAACATCTGTTACTCATATATAAGGTCTTGTGTTTGTAAAACCATTGTTTCATATGAATTGTAGTCTCATGGAACAAAGACGACAATGAAAATATTATCAACATCTGTTACTCATATATAAGGTCTTGTGTTTGTAAAGCCATTGTTTCATATGAATTGTCCTTCCAACTAAACACCATGAAGAATAAGATTACAGGATCTCGTCTGGATACGAGTTACGACACATGTATATAAGGTTTTGATACCTTAAGGTTCTCCTCACCAAGGGTAAGGTCAGGTTTCAAATTCTGGGAGTTAATGTGATATAGGGTAGGGAATAGAGTAAGGTCGTGAAAAGGCCATACAGTTACCCAGTTGAGGCCCAGCTGATATCTTCTACTTAGATATCATTTCTATGCTAATTCCTATAACATTTTAAATGTTAATCATGCTTTACCTAATTTATAAAATTCACTAAGTAAGGTCTCCTTGATGTCAGTTGACTATATAACTACAACAACACCAACTATGCCTCAGTCCCAAACAAGTAGGGGTCGGCTATATGAATCCTCACATGCCATGTTACTCCATTTAACTCCAACTTAAAAATAAAGAGAAAAATCACTATGCTGTTTTAAACAGCCTGACGACCTTAGCATATACAAAAAAAAAAAAAAAAAAAAAAAACAGAAATAATAGGTAAAGCGCATTCAATATAAGATATTACATGAACCACCAGATCATAACTGCAGAGACCAGAGAGAGCTACATTCTCTAAACTCAAATTTACAAACTAATGGAAGGAATCACACAATATTGGCTCGGCCCCTCTTTAGTAAGGACCACTTTGGATTCTAACCAGATGATTCCTACTTGACTTGGGCATTTGGGATGGACACAAATATGCAGCTTTATTAAGATCAAATTGCAAATAGTTATCAGCAAAAATTACTTGAAATCAAAAAGCAATTGTCATAGTTTTGTGAATGCCTAATCATCAATTAATCAGATTCTGCGGTTATTAACAAAGATTGGTAGGTTCCTAATGGGAGACAAGTGGAAGAAAGTGCCACATCTCTCTAGAAAGGATAACTTACACCTAAGCACTTCACTATAGCTTGCTCTTTTTTAAATTCCTTTCTCAAAGTATACTCAAATTTCAAACTCAGTGATTTCTAGTTTGATCAGAGAGTAATTTCACTTTTTCCCAAGATAATTCATTATGGTTTTGCCAAAGAAGGAAAAAGTAAAGATTCCATTAGACAAATGAAAAATATGAAAACCTTTACCGGTGTTCGGCTTCCATCAAAGGAACGGGGATATGATTCCTTGGTTACACCACCAACATCAGCAACTTTTGCTGTATTTTGGTTTTTAACAAAAGGGTGCTCTAGTAGTTGAGAAGCCGTAGGTCGCATGGACGGCTCCCGCTGCAAGCATAGCATTATAAATTTTTTTGCATCACTAGAAAGGTGATATGGAATTTCAGGAAAGTCTTTGCTGTTTCCAATTTTAAATATGGCAGCAACCTGTTGCATAGAGGGCAATCAAATACACTCAGATTTGAGTTCTCTAATGATCACGGTAAATCCATTTATCAAAATAGTGCAACATCTCACCCCTTCATACTGGCTCCAGGGTGGCTTTGAAGTTGCCATTTCAAGAATTGTACATCCCAAACTCCAAATATCCACTGCAAGGCCATAGCCACTTGTATTCATCACCACCTGATAATATATCGAAGAAATGGAATAATGATAAGTCTTTGCTAAAAATGTTGGACACTGCAAAGAGGGTATGCAGAAAACGGTAGGGAGGCATACCTCAGGAGCCATCCAATAAGGACTGCCTTTGAAAGAAAGCACTGATGAACACGAAGTTATCTGCTCCAAGGTAATATAAATGTTAAAACATGGATCAATTGCTGGAAAAAGACACTCCTAAATAATTCATACACTTCTCTATTCGTAGCATCAAACTTTTTTAGGAGAAATGAAAAAACTTTATCTTTTGCTAGGCTAACACATCTACTGGTTCTATATGAAGGCTAAATTCATTCATCCAAATAACTATTAAGTACAAAATGACAAATTTAGACTTTTTCTGTGTTATCGGCAAGTATAACCTACAACAAAAGTCAATCAGATTCCCCCTATTCTTCTGTGCAAATAAAGTCGAACACAAAGTTTGGAAATAGTTTTATGACATATTTCAGTTAAAAGTGGTTAAGAAATAACTTTCACAATTGCGCTGCTACTTACATGTTTTGCCATGCCAAAATCAGCTAGCTTGATTACACCATTAGGATCTACTAGTATATTGGCTCCTTTTATATCCCTGAAAAGAAACAATTGTCCTTTGAATCTAGCAGTGTCCTCAGAATAGCTGAATCGCCGGCACTTGTATCATAAAGACACACACCTGTGAACCGTATTCCTAGCATGTAAAAAGGAAAGGCCAGAAAGTATCTGTCTTGTGTAGTTTTGTATAACTGGCTCTCTGAAAGGCCCATATTCCTGCAACAATTTATGTATAGAACCCCCAGAAACGTACTCCAAGTAAACTGATAGAGTTTCTTCATCCTGAGGAATAATTAAAAGACAACAGTTCTGAACTAAATGAGAAGATCAAACTTATGTTCAACAGCGCAACTAGGTTACAGAAGAACAAATTAATATGATCAACATATTTGCCTAAATTGTGTAAATATCAGAACGATGATAACATAATTATGCACATCCAACTAAAGCATTTATTTATACCAGTTCACTTCCATGGTATCGAACAATATTTGGATGTGTCAAGTTACTGAGTAAAATGATTTCCTGCACATAAGATAAAATCAGTGAGGAATCAAATGCAAAGTAGAAAAAGGGAGATATTAAAATTAAAGTTTATCATGAAATTTGAAAGGAGAGGATATTAAAATTATGAACAGAAATATACTGAAACAGTAAAGAAAAGAGACATGGTCATTTACTAAAAGAAAATTAATGATAACAGGAAAGAAAATAAAAGAGACCTGGTTCAATTGCTTAAGGCACTCTTTGGATGTCTGATCATCTGAAACCACTTTGACTTCTTTTATTGCACACATTTGTCCATTTTCCCTGTTCATGTTGAAAAGCACCAGTTAATCACTAGGTTACTATGTCCACCAGGACTTATATCCACGCGGTCTTCCATAACACCAATTCAAAATTAGCTTAAGATGACCTATACTAAAGCCATGAACTTAAGGATTCGTACAAGGTTAATAATAGTTTAAAACTAATGATGAGGCAATGTACATAAGTGTTAAGCAAAAGTTAAGGTGAATCAGATTTTAAAAATGAAGTATTGCACAAAGAAAATGACCTACTTGCTTAGACGTCCTAGGTGCTTGAGCTACTTTGTTGGTTAGAGTTATGCATGTATTAGTAATTCAGAGATTAGTTATGCACGATTTAGTTATTCCATCCTATACCCGGCATAAGTTAATAAATAAATTGACTCATAACTTATGCATGTTTTAGTTATGCGGGATTGTAAACTAGTAACCAAACACCTTACTTGGTGTGCTAAATTTTGTACATAGAAACTAAAATGCAACCAAACTAGTATTATTTATGCTAATTTTAATACATGAATAACTAGTATTATTTATGCTAATTTTAATACATGAATAATTTACTTCCTAGCTAGCAACCAAACGACCCCTAAAGTCATTGATCAAGAAAAAAGCTGGAAGGCTCACAAACCTGTTGAATCCAAGATAGACATGACCAAAAGTGCCTCTTCCTAGGAGCTTGCCTTTCTTCCATTTTGACATATTAATGGTCGAGCCTTCAGCCACACCACAAGGTCTTGGGTTTGGCAAAGCAGAAGGACTGGGTGGAGAACCAGGCGGAAGGGGCAGCTGATGACATTCACTCCTCACATCATCCAACTTGCCTGTTGGAGAGTCCAGATTATTAATACTCGAAAACCGAGGATGTAAAGGTGACGACGTGGTAGTTGTGGGTCTGGAACGAACTGGGCTTCGTGACAGTGGGCTCAACCTATTATCTCCAAGTCCTCTGACAACAAACAGAAGTGTCTCCACAGTTAGGCTAGTACAATGGACGGATAAAATTGAAAAGAAATACTTGTAACTTGTTCATGCACGCGTATTCTGTTAAAACAAAAAGGAAGGTAACACTATGTACCGTGCAATCCTACCATGTATAAAGAATTTGCTCTGAATTTCCTAATTGAGCCTCCTGAAAGATCAGTAATTGAACTAGAGCACACAGAACCATTGGAGCAACCGCAAATCAAGAAATTAATATAACGTGAGTTTGGCATGGAGGAAAACATTAATGTTTTCCAAAATTTCCATGTTTGGTTGGTTACAATTTTTCTAGGAAAACAAGTTCCTTGAAATGAGGAAAAGGACTTCCCTAATGGAATTAGAAAAAATAAGTTCAACAAGTGACATTCCTCATTCATCAGCTCCTCCCTCCAACCCAACCCACCCCTACCCCGCCCTCACTCTCCATAGCCCCACCACAACCACAACCACACCCACACCCACACCCCGTACGCCCCACCTCATCCCCCACCGTGTTTGCCTAGAGTATATACAAAGAAACACTTATTTTCTAGGAAAATACTTTCCAAGAAAACATTTTCCTTCATACCAAACACACCTAAATCTCTCAGGATTAACATTTGGGGTACACAAAAATGAAAAGAACAAGAAAAACAAAAAACAAATCAATCAGACGTTTGATTCAATATGCAAAATACACCAAGAGCCACCTGAAGAAACAAACATATAAAACCAATTGAAAGCATATAAGAAAGCTCCTCTGATCTATCAAAGCAACAACAACAACAATAACATATCCAGTGAGTCTCACAGGTGGGGTCTGGGGAGGACAGGGGGTCTGGGGAGGACAGGAAATCTTACCCCTACCTTGGGAGGTAGAGAGGTTGTTTCCGATAGATCCTCGGCCTCCTATCTATCAAAGCAAAAGTTGGAATTTTTAACACAACAAGACCACTGTACATTCAATTTCTTGAACACAATCCAATTTAATCCAATCAACAAAAGATCTAATTTTTAACAACCCACAACATGTCAATCTAAAGTCAACCAACACCAATAACCATAAGAAAACCTTACAATCCTTAAAAACTAAATCTAAATAGGAAACAAAAACACCAAAAAGACTATAAAGAAAGTAACTTTAATCACAAATCATAACAAAACCAACCTAAAAGTATCTAACTGGGCTTGATCATTATTAACAGGCCCACTATCAGATGATCCAGATGAGCTAGTACTCGAAACCGAAACCGACCCATGATCATTTCCCAAAGAAACAGATGGCATAGGTAAAGGATGAGCTTTTTCCAAAGATGAACCTGAATCAAACCCAGAAAACCCAAAACCTGACCCACTAAAATCTTTACTACTTCTTGGTGAATTTCTACATAGTAACTCATCAAAGCTCCAAGGTTTCAGATACTTGTCTCTTTCTTTATGGTCTTTAGATTGTGGGTTTTCTTTGCTCTTGGTGGATTTTTTCCCCCACCAAGTAGGCATTTTTTTTAAGTGATCAAACAACTAAGTCAAGAAAGAGTGAAATATGTATATGGGTTTTCAAGAATCTTTTTTTTGGGTTTTCAAGAATCTTTTTTTTTTTGAGTGATCAAACAACTGAGTCAAGAAAGAGTGAAATCTGTATAATGGGTTTTCAAGAATGTTTTTTTTTATTTTTTTTATTTTTATTTTCAAGAATCTTTTTGTGTGTGTGTGTGAAGGGGGGATGTATTTGTTGTAGCTGACAAAGAAAACTTTGAGAAGGAAATAGGAAGGTAGATAGAGAAGGGAAGGAGCAAGGGCCTGCCAAGTTGGTTGCAAGTGTTTTGCTGTTTGCATCCCTAATGTATGTACTATTTGTCAAATTTGTACTAAAAATCTCTGTTCTTTAGGTACAAATTTGTTTTGTGGCTTCTTCGTTTGTGCTTGCTTACAAAAGAGTCTAATATAGTAGTGACATAAAAACTATACTTTTGTAGTTTTTACCTTGGTTATATAAGGACTATCTTGCTTTCCTTCTTTGAATTAAGATTTAGTTTTTGGTATTGAGACCATATGAGAGATGATACATACTTGTTATACATAAAAATTTGAGCTGATGAGTGTTTCGTTTGTCTAATGTTAATATTGATCAATTTATTAAGTAAGGGTGTTACTCTTTATAAATAAGTTTTATTTGATAATTCGACCGTTATTTTGTAATTTATGGTAGAATTATTTAACAAATTTGGTGAACTAACTTGATTGCCAAAGTATTGAGATCACCTAATTGATAGTAAAAATAATGAAAATCTGTTAACCCTTCTGAACCAATTGTTTATTAACCGATAAAGCGAACACTAGATACGACTATCACGTCATCTGACGTAATGTATCGAGCAACATAAAAGATGAAAGTACAAAATTCGTCATAAATGTGATTCAGATGCGTGATCAAATATAAAACTATGAATTTTATGGTAGTTGTATCTTTCTTCATTGCCACAACAAACATCTAATTGTTCATTCATTTTCAACTGCATGTATATGTCAATATATAAAAACAATCAAAGAGAGTGTGAACTCGTCTCCGTCTCCATGGTTCAACTACATTTTGTAGCTCTTAAATAATCACATCATGCGAGCAAGAGGGAACTAGGGACTATCGAGGCGTGATGTAATACTTGACATCACTTTACAATTCACCCTTAATTTCATATTTTGGATTCAAACTCTATGAATGAAGATTGCCTCGGTAGATAGCCTAGTTCCTATACGTCGTTGTAGCGTGAATTTATACTCGAAAACTAATAAATTTTAAAAATTGTTATTGTTATCAATACCATATTAAACTAGAAACAACTTAACTCAAAGACCCATGAGATTGAGACATTATCTCATACCCAACATGAATTCGAATTATCCAGACTAATGAACCAAAGCTACTAGATGTATAACAACAACAACAACATACCTAGTGACATCCCACACCGTGGGATCTGGGGAGGGTAGAATGTACACAAACCTTACCTCCATCTTGGTAGGTAGAGCGGTTGTTTCCGAGAGACCTCTAGCTCAAGAGAAAGCATAATCACAGGCAAAGCAAGAGAGACGGTCAGACTCAGACGAGAAATTAAAGCAGTATGAACATGAAGATAATAAAATCGAATACGGCATGGTAGCACATTCTATCAACAGGAAGCAGTATCTAACGCAGCTAAATAGGATAAATAAAGTACACCAAAGAACACATAGTAGCAGAAATCAAACTACATGGGACTATAAAGTAATAATCTTTCTATAAGTATGATAGGCTAATCGAGCCTACAGTAATAACATTACACTATCATTTTGTAAGCATAAGTAGAACTACGCTTGACTACCTACTACTCTTCTACCCTAATCTGTGTCCTCCACAACCTCATATCTAAGGTCATGTCTTCAGTAAGTTGCACCTGCGCCACATCTTGTCTAATCACCTATCCCCAATACTTCTTCGGCCTACCTCTACCCCTCCTGAACCCGTCCATAGCCAACATCTCACACCTCCTCTCTGGGGGTATTGTGTCTCTCCTCTACACATGCCCGAACTATCTCAACCTCGCTTCCCGCATCTTATCCTCCACCGAGACCACTCCCACTTTACCTCGGATATCATCATTGCTAATCCTATCTCTCCTTGTATGCCCACACAACCATCTCAACATCCTCATCTCCGCAACTTTCATCTTTTGTATATGCGAAGTCTTGATTGTCCAATAATCCGCCCCATACAACATAGTCGGTCTAACCACCACCATATAAAACTTATCTTTAAGTTTTGGTGGCACTTTTTTGTCGCACAAGACCCAGATACGAGTCTCTATTTCATACACCCTGTCCCAATACGATGTGTGACATCATTATCAATCTCTCTATTCTCTTGGATAATAGACCCTAGGTACTTGAAGCTTCTTTTTTTTGTAATGACCTGAGTACCAAGACTCACCTCCATGCCTGTTTCAGGGTCGCTCCCGTTGCTAAACTTGCACTCCAAATATTATGTCTTGGTCCTACTCAACCTGAACCCTTTAGACTCCAGAGTTTGTCTCCAAACCTCCAGCCTGACGTTCACTCCGCTGCGAGTCTCATCAATCAGGACTATGTCGTTTGCGAATAACATACACCATGGTACCTCCCATTGGATTTGTCGTGTCAGTCCGTCCATCACTAAGGCGAATAGGAATGGGCTAAGAGGTGAACCCTAATCGTCATTGGAAAGTGCTCTGAGTCTCCTCCTATTATCCGTACCCTAGTCTTGACTCCATCATACATATCATTGATCGTCCTAGTGTACGCCACAGGTACACCTCTAACCTCCAAACGTCTTCATAGAACCTCCATACTAGATGTATAAATCAAAAAGAAAAACAAAGAGAAACTATATAGAGTTAAATGGTAAGGAAACAAAACTATATAGATGGAAAGTGAAAGAATGAAGATAAACGAGGGAGCAAAATGGAAAGAGAGAGGGGAGTAGGCACGTGTGGTCCCAAGTCCAATAGAAAAGCAAACACTGCTACAGTGAAGAACAGCTCAGGAATTTTGGGGACGGCAGTCAGTGGTTGGTAAACCGAGTGGATGACGTGGTTCTCTTTTTTTTTTTTTTTTTTTTTGTCTTTTTCATTTCATTTTATTTTAATTATTGTATTTGTGACGACTCCCTACCTCCGTTCTAATTTAATTTTCTTACTTTCTTTTTTAATTTATTCTAAAAAGAATATCTTTTTCTATATTTATTAAGTTTTGATAAATTTAAGATCATAAAATTTAAAAAATCTCACATATTTTAATTAAAAACTATAAAATTTAAAAGTTTGTTTTTATTTCTTAAATTATATGTCTAGTCAAATTAAGACATTTAAATTGGAACATAGTAAGTACATAATAAAGACGGCTTTCCGGAAATACAATTGACTCATCACTCATAAGAATAATATTTAAATAATTTACTTTAACTTTAAAAATTAATTAAATTGATTATCGAGAAACGTAAAATATCACATAAATTGAAATAGAAGAAGTATTTATCAAATTATTTTAGTATTTACTATTTAGTAGTTGTAGGACGTAAGATAAAGTACAAGAATAATGATTGGATAATACTTTTCTTCGAATATAAAAGTTTAAAACAAAGTGTATGTGTCAGCTTAAGCAAGTGATATGTAATACGAATTGAAAGATTTGAAGAAAAAAAACGGTCATCTATTTATATGTGAAGAAGTTTATAGTTTTTCATTTTGGATGAAATTATTTTGACAATTTAAGGTAGACTGACGATGGAAAATATTTTCTTTGAAAAGTATGTGTTTTGAGAAAGTAATTTATGTCGTACCAAACACCCCAAAAAAAGAAGCAGAAACTTTCGAAAATGATTGACAAATGAAAGGAGAAACTACCAGTTTATACTCAATTTCTTTTTTGTAACAAAAACTTATGCTCCTTTAAACAAATAATGTATGTGTTGTATTTGGTCTATTTTATTTTACACGGCATTATTTAGAGAATTATGTATTTTTTTCTGTATCATTTCAATTTCATCGGATGTACTCGAATGAACTATTGAAGTGTGTGATCATCTGATCTAAAAACTTAAGTTGTTAGATAGAACACACTTTTAATATTTGATTATATTCTCAACACGTCCCCTCACGTGCTGGCCTGATTTTTTTCATGGTCCAAGCACGTGACAATTCTTTTTTGAGAATTAGTGGCGGTGAGGTTCAATTCCAGGACCTTTGGCCTGTTTTGATACCATATTGAAGTGTGTGACCATCTGATCTAAAAGCTTAAGCTGTTAGATAGAACACACTTTTAATATTTGATTATATTCTCAACAGGGACATGTATTTTGTTTTTCTAACTACAATTTTATCATACATTATTTAAATATTGTTAATTATAAAAAAAAAATACGTATAGTACTTCTTACGTAGTTTCTAATTATTCATATTTTATTTTCTTAAAAATTTACACATAAGAATTAATACCTGATCTTCTATCTCAAACTTATTTTATCTTTTCTAAAAAAAGGAGAAGTGACAATCTTATTTTATCTTTTCTAAAAAAAGGGGAAGTGACAATCACCGTATCAAAAACGTAGAAATAACATGATATAACCACTTATTAGGGCTATTGTTTAAAATATAGTCACTATTTATCAAATATTGTAAACCTATCAGCTTTTACTCTTTTAGGGAATTATTTAAAATATAATCACAATTTAACAAATATTGTAAATCTAACCACCTCAGTAAACCACGGCTTACGTGGATAATGGACTCCAGTGTAACCCAAGAGCGATAGTAAGAGTTCATGTTAGCATAATGTTGAAGAAATAGGTAATTAAAGATGAATTGATCTAAAGTTAACTAAAGAAATAGAAAGAATGAATTTTGATTAAAAAGTAGATGATCGTGAACTGCATCGAAGAGCGTGAGAATATGAACGCCTAACCTGTTAGAGGGAGCATGTTTTAAAGTTTAATTATATTCTCAAATATGCTCTTTCACGTGCGCGCCTATTTTTTTCATGGCTCAAGCACATGAAATTTCTTTGGAAAAAGGACATTAAAAGGTCACCAACAAAAAAATGAGCCAAAAAGGCCTCATTTTGAGTTTAATACCGCGAGCTGACCCTTCGGCCCAAAATAATCTCAGGCGCTAGCCGCCTAGCCCATTCACTAAAAAAGGACTTTTTGCGGCGACTAAAAACAACCACAAAAGATCGTAAAATCGTCACTAAAAGTTATGCTGCAAAAAGAACTAGACTATTTGTGAGACTTTAGTCGCCACTAAAGATCAACAAAATTTATTTTATTATTAAGCCTTCGAAAAATGTATCATTTTTGTTTAGAATATGTATCACTAATGTATATGTATAAAAAATATATAATATGTGTATAATTAGTAACTATACATTTATCAAAACTAAAATTATACGTTGATTATATATTTATTATACACAAATTATACAACAATAATATATTTTCTATACATATACTTTAGGGATACATATATACGATAATGATATAGTTTCTATACATGTGATATATTTTTATATACATATACAGTAATGATATATCTTCTATACAATAATGATACAGTTTCTATACGTATGATACATTTTTCTATACAAAAATTATACGGTTTATATACCGGAAATAGTTGAAAATGGCTAGAAAATAAAATTATTTTAAAAAGGCTAAAAATGACTTCTAAAATTTTTGGGTCACCGGGTGTCAATAATTTCATCAAGTTGGTCAATTGTGCCCTTTTCCCAAATTCTTTTTGATAAAGGGTGCCGATGAGATTCGATCTCGGGACCTTTGACCTGCTCTGATACATATTAAAGTGTGTGACTATCTCGTATAAAAACTTAAATTGTTAAAGACAGCACACTTTTAATATTTAATTATATTCTCAACACACAATTTTAGTCTTAATAAATTACTGAGTTCTAAATTAATATTGTATATGTGTTCAATTAATATTATAAGATAAGCATAGAATTTAGGACCAAAATTACTGAGTTACACCGAATTCGTAATCAAATTTGTAGCTTCATCCTTGTATGTGAAGATGTTATAGGGAGGAGGCACCATGGATCATAGGGCAATATTATGATTGGAGCTTGTCATCAAACTACAAAAAAACACTAGGAATTTTTTATTGTGAAGGCATTATGGGAAGGGAAATATTTTATATATCCATAAAACATACGTAAATATTTTGTTGACTCAAGTTACCTGCAGAAGTGAATTTAGGATTTAAATTTTATAGGTTCAATTTTTAAAATTTTTAGCAATGAATTCATTGTATTTTTTATTTACTATTATTATACTTTTACAATAATTTTATACGTCTTATTGACATGGTTCATATGAATTCATTATCCTAGAGCTACATACGCCCCTTGTCATATGACTAAATTTTAATCTATTTCAAATGCTAAATACCTTTTAAACATCAATCTTAATAAAGTGGTCATAGGTGCGAATTGATAATCTTCGTCATCAATCTTAATAAAGTGGTCGTCCTTTCGCCTATTGGACTATAATTGTTCATAACGTTAATTTTTGCGTAAAAATGTTGATTTTTTCACCTATTGGGCCTCAATGATCCTTTACGGTTAAAAATGTCCCTCTTATTAACAACGTTATGAAATGACATATGTAAAACTTTAATTAAATAGGTGATACTAATTTATGTTCACGTGAATATAGACCCAATCCATAAATAACCCACCCGCAAGGGTAGCCAAGTTGGTGTAGAAGTAGAGCGCAGGATCACAAGGTCACGAGTTCGATCCCCTGCATAAACCTTCTTGGTTGAGCCTGTCACACATGGCTTGCCAAGTGTGGTTAATCGGCTGACGTGGTTTGCAGGCTATTGCGTCAGTCCAGGGTTTACCCTGTGCGCACTCGAGAGAGTAGCGACTGCGGGTTCCTTCGTCAACAAAAAAAAATCCATAAATTACCCGATCATCCAAATTTATTTGTTAGGAATTGTTGGGATTGAATTTTTAAGAATCCACCATTGTTAAAGGATGAACAAGTTGAATTGAACTTAGATGTTGAATTAATTGAAGCTTGTTTGCACTTGTTTTGAATAAAAAATCATAGCTTTAAAACGAAGAAGACATTGATGTCTTTAAATCTATTCAGTTGCAAAATGTAAAGCATCCAAGGAACTGAGTACGAACAAATAATTGTTAATTATTTTGGGTTAGCCTTGATAGGTCGGGTTATTTACCGTTGGGGCCACATGGACCAATAAATCAGTGTCATCTATTAATTAAAGATCGACATATGTCATTGTTAGGATTTACTCTGAATTTCCTACTTTATTTGAATTTTACAATAGTTATGTTTTACTTAAAAAAAGAATTCATGATGGAATTTTTTTATTTATAGAAAAGAACTCTACCATATTTATTATTTTTTTAGAGGAGAAGTTTTGGACTTCTATAAATAGAAGATCTTTTTCTCATACATACCACAATAGTATCCGCAATGTAGTCGTTTAGAGAGTATTGTTTAAGGAAGACTTTTCTCTCAAAAGGTTTTATGCTTTCAGATTAGTTTTTTGTATGTAGATCAATTGATCAAACTATATTAGAATATTATGTCTCTTTTATTGTATTTTTCTTTGTCGTCTGATTTATCGTCGTTCAAGATTTGCAATTGTTAACTTATGCATGACACCCTGATTTTTTCGATCCCAACAAATGGTATCTGAGCCAATGGTTCAACAGATTGAAGACAGGTTCAAGGAGGCCGATTCAAATTAAGCAGCAAGCAATTTCATGATAATGAAGATTTTGTCCAGTGCCTGGAGTACTACATGTGGAGATGAACTTTCAATCATATTTTCAAAATTGCTGCTGCATTTTTAAAAATAGAGCAAAATATTTTTAAAATAATTTTTAACTCATAATATTTTAAAACTTATTTTTAACCATGACAAGCAACAATGATGAAGATTATATGAAGATGGAAAATCAAGATTATTTTGCCAGAAAATTCTAGCTAAGGGGAGATTTGTTAGGGTTTGCCGTGAATTTCTTACCTTATTAGGATTTTACCTTAATTTTTTTACTTCAAAAATGATTTCTTGGAGGAAAATATTTTCTTTATAGAAAAAGACTCTACTATATTTATCATTTTTTTGGATGAGAAGTTTTGGACTTCTATAAATAGAAGATCTTTTCTTCTCATACACAACACAATAGCATTGACAATGTAGTTGTTTAGAGAATATTATTTAGGGCGGGACTATTCTCTCAACAAGTTTATGCTTTCAGTTTAGTTTTTTGTACGTAGATCAATTTATCAAACCATATTAGCATATTATGTCTCTTTTAGTGTGTTTTTCTTTATCGTCTTATTTATCGTCGTTTAAGATTTGCAATTGTTAGTTTTCGCGTGACACCCTAATTTTTTCGATCCCAACAGCCATGACCTCATAATTCTGTTAAAATGAGGGGCATTTCCCACGCGAAAACTAATGTCAAGAGCAATTATGATCTAATAGGTGAAATAAATTAAGAACAAATTTAAATCATTTTTAATAAGTTAGGGACATTTTGACTCTTTTCCGCATATTCGACTAAATTTAAACATTTTTTCATATAGAGAATCCTGAGTTAAAGATGTACATCCACAGTTGTGAATTATGATTAAATGCCACAACAGAACCAGTAAAACAAACTTTTCACTTTTGGCATCTCTCTAAAAAGTCAAAATTAAGTGTGAAACGTAACGCTCTAATGGATACTTCACTTAGTCCACGTAGCAAAATAATACAAAAAAGATAACTAACACAACAAGTCTATAAAACAGTACTTTCTCTACAATTCCTAGTAATGATCGAACCAAAGAGTTGTTACATGCAAAGCCATTATCATTAGAGAGTTCAATTTTATTTCCTGGTAAAGTTTTCTTTCTGTTTATTTATTATGATTAGATGTTCAATTATCATTATCATTAGATGTTTGGGAAAAAATATACTTAGTTTCTGTTTTGTTTCAGTCTTATGCATGATTTTTCTGTTACATGTATCTGTCTTTATATACATTTTTTTCCTCTAAAAATTTGCTAAAATCTTGTTTATAAGTTCCTTTCTGTTTAATATAGCTTGTTGAAAAGAATAGATTGAGTTTCTGGTACATGATTTTGGTGTTACTTGAAATTTGCAGCATTTGAAGGTGGTGAATTCTGTGTTTAGATACATTATTTTTCTTTTCACACTTTTTAATCGGTGTGATAAAATCTGGGCCTTTTT
This sequence comes from Anisodus tanguticus, assembly GCA_034509755.1. Classification (NCBI taxonomy): domain Eukaryota; kingdom Viridiplantae; phylum Streptophyta; class Magnoliopsida; order Solanales; family Solanaceae; genus Anisodus; species Anisodus tanguticus. Next base: position 44,738,380 of record CM067549.1, on the reverse strand, counting down.
TATTTATCTTTGAACTTAGCTTTTGCTCTACCTTTCTTTTTAAAATGGTATAGAAAATGAGAGTTAATCTCTGTTATCCTTATTAAATCTAACTGATGTTCATCATGGAGTAGTGTGGTGAGATAGTAGGGACCATCAACTCTTAATCAGTAGGCTTGAGTTCGAGCAACGGGAATGGAGAACCTTTCGCCATGAAGGCTTTACCTCGTTAACGGGCCTAAGGCGCGAGTCTGAATTAGTCGGACTAGTAGGCTTCGAATATCGTAAATCAAAGAAAAAAAGAGATGACGAGTTCGCCCTTTTCCGTTTCTTTTGTAAGATTATATATTTGGCTTGGCGTTTATATCAAAGTTGACTTCTTATTTCAAGGCGTTGATGCTAAACTTCATTAACTAGTGGTAAAATAATCTTATAAAATCTAATGGTATAAATGAATCTTTGCTAACTCACAAAATTTTCAATGATACCACCTAAAAAATCTGTAATTTTGATATTCATACTTTGCACTCCACCTTTTACTTAAAACAGCTTACAAAGTTCCCAAAATTGTATCTGATTTTATTAGTATCTGTTGGGTCCCAGGGTATGCTATGGAACAATAAAACACAAACTGAAAGTAAAAACAAATCGAATGTCAATGCAGTTTGTAAATGTCGGCAATAATGTTGTCTGACACAAGTGACAACACTTCGATAAAACAGAAAAATCTTTGAAGAGTAAATAGCAACGGAAATAATAAAGAACACAAATGTTTAATATTTACATAGGTTATATTGGTTATATAACCTATGACGGTCAGTGACCGAAAGTATTATATATATATATATATATATATATATATATATATAATTGAATAAATTCCTTCTTTTACAATATTACAAAATAATACAAAGGAATTAAAAGTTTGAAGTCGCAGATGACTTCTGCCTGAAAAATCTATCTAAATAGACATAAACAACATCTCATTGAACTAATCTAGAATCTAAGCAGCAATTATAATGTTGGACAGAATGTCGTCGACACGCTCAGGCAACACTAGCGATCCAATTTTCTGAGATGAATTCTCGAGAGCTCTCTTGATATTTTTGCAATCTTTTTCTGGATATCGATTCACTCTTCTTCACTCTCTATTTATAGTAGAGAGTCTTCTTTGAAAAGCTCATCGATTGGTTGTGGAGGTTGAGGGAAAGATGGGCAGCCGATAGGATTTGTTGGAGAAGATCATGGAGCAAAATCCTCAACTTCTTGGACTTGTTCCCCAAGCTTAGCAACAACTTTGACTTGTTCTTCCCACGTGTTTCATCAGCTCCTAAACACCTTGCCAAGTCACTTTTCCAACGTGGTGAAATTCCCACGAGAAATGCTTCAGTCCGTGAAGTAAGACAAAACTGTTTGACAGAATGTTGGTCCGAATGTCGTGACATTTGTTCCAACATTTCTGAATTTTAACTTAATACTAAAAACGATATGTTGGACAAAATGTCACAACACCAAACCCAACATTAACAGTATCTAAGACTTATATAACTCATATTGCCTACTTTGAAGGTTAAAAGTATTGGAAGTGATATACAAAGACCAAATAAAGAATTGATCAATAAAGATGGAATGAAAAGCAAAAAATACCTAAAACGTGTAACAATTGAAATATGTTAGAAATGTAAACTTCTTTCTGTTGTAGTTTAGATGCTTTCTATCGTGAGAGATCATTGCTAGATAAATGACTTTGTTATTTAAACTTAACTCTTGATTGTCTTCATTAATGTTATTAAGATGAAGAAGAGATCATTAGTTCATTGAAAAAAGGTTGTTAATACTAGTACATTGCTTAATTCAGTTGATGTACATGAAAAATTCTTATGACGATTAGAATCCGTTTGAAGAAGATTAATGAGGGGAGAATTTAACTTAAGATACTTTCTCTTTAAAAGGAGAGTGGAAAAACCTGCATGGTCTTGATTTGTGAATAAGTGATCGAAGCCTAAAAACTGTTTATGTAGCTCAAGTTTAGTTGAATGCTAAAGTCAATGAGTATAAATGTTAAATTATCGATGACATAGTTGTTGGGAACAAGCACCAATAACAAAATTGCACGACAAGGTAAATGCGGAAGGATATTCAAGTCAAAAAATTTCCTATACTATTTGAACAAGAGAAGCAAACTAATTTCAAGTACAAAGGGATATATGGACAGCAGCTATACCAACAATAAAATACCAAAGCAAGCAAAAAATAAATCGAATGCAACAGACACCAAATTTACGTGGAAAACCCTTCAATGTGAAGAGGAAACAACCATGGGACCTACGCCCACAAAAGCTCTACTAAAATCAACAAGAGTTACAACAATGTTCTCCAAATGACTACAACATCAACGCCAAAGACAGAGCAACAATACATAAAATGTAGCACCAAAACTAGTGAAGAAAGGAGAGAAATCACCCCAAAAAATGAGCTACTGTTATGCTCGAATAACTGGAGCTACAGACCACAACATCCAATCTCCACCGTTGAAATCGAAGAACCAGATGTTGAGAACCACTAGTTCAAATTTGAGAACGATCCAACGGTTAATGAAATAAGAAAGGTTGTTTGAAGCAGACTACTATAGCAAATTTTCAATGTGCGAAAATCAGCTTTTCTCTCTATATGGCTGCTATGAATTCACTCTTGTGTATATGAAATAAGACCTAAGTTGATCCTGTGAGTTTTAGCCCAAAAGTGGGCCGGTCCAAATTGGATTGGGTTTTATTAATTCAATTCCACATAGGAAGAGAAAACCCAAAAACCCAACAATTGTGTTGGGCTAGGCCAACCTAAAGACACTCTTAACAGGCCGTGATACTGTCCGTTTTGGGCAAAGCACACAACATTTTTCCGTGAAGGCCTCACGCCACCTTATACGTAGCTTGTTTTCCTTATCAACTTTCAATGTGAGCTTTTCCATGTATTGCCTGTTACTTAATACTCTAACCATACCATTTATGGTTAAACTATTATTTGCCAATGATTTACTAAATCCTTCTTTTCTAAAAAGGTAATAGGAAGGAATCAAAATGGTTACTGATAACATCAAACTTGCTCCTTCCACCGCGTTGCTAGAGGATCAGAAAGTGGTAGCTCAGCCGCAGCACGCGCCAAAGCCGCGGCGCAGATCACAGAAATTCAAACAGATTCAGTACAGCTCAATGAGTGCAAAACCATTTCATCCTGGCAACAAAATGAGCTTTGGCCTAACTGATCAACAAGGATTGCTTGGTTCATCCAGACCCGGCCTTCAGGCGAATCCAAAATTATTGGAGGATTCGGATAGGGAGACGAGCATGTCTCATCCTGGTCTGAGTGTGCTTCGGTCACCAGAGGATCAAATCGCAAAGAACAAGGAAGTTGGTGCAGTAGTAATAAAACGCAAATGTTTCGTTCCACCTATGGTTCCGGAACATTCTTTGAGGAATATTCGGATAGGGAAACAGAAGCAACTCCAAGATTCATGTGCACCTACTTTTGCTCAGATGAAATTAGCGTATCATCAAGGGCTGCTTGGTTCATCCAGAGTCTGCCTTCAGGAGAATCCTAAATTATTGATGGACTCGGATAAGGAGACAAGCATGTCTCATCCTGGTCCGAGTGTGCTTCAGTCACCAGACCATCAAATCGCTAAGAACAAGGAAACTGGTGTAGTCGTAATAAAACATGAATGTTTCGTTCTGCCTATGATTCCGGAACAGTCTTTGAGGAAGGGGAAACAGAAGCAACTCCAAGATTCTTTTGCACCTACTTTTTCTCAGATGAAAGTAGCGTATCAGCAAGGGCTGGTTGGTTCATCCGGAGTCCGCCTTCAAGAAAATCCAAATTTATTGGAGGATTCGGATAGGGAGACGAGCATGTCTCGTCCTGGTTTGAGCGTGCTGTCAGCAGTGGATCAAATCCCAAATAACAAGGAAGCTGGTGCAGTCGTAATAAAACGCGTTCCGCCTATGATTCCGGAACATTCTTTGAGGAATGAGAAACAGAAGCAACTCCAAGATTCATTTGCACCTACTTTTGCTCAGATGAAATTAGCGTATCAGCAAGGGCTGCTTGGTTCATCCAGAGTCCGCCTTCAGGAGAATTCAAAAGTATTGGAGGACTCGGATAAGGACACGAGCAAGTCTCGTCTGGGCCGCAGTGTGCTTCAATCACCAGAGCATCAAATCGCAAAGAACAAGGAAGCTGGTGCAGCCGTAATAAAATGTGAATGTTTAGTTCCACCTATGATTCCGGAACATTCTTTGAGTAAGGGGAAACAAAAGCTCCTCCAAGACTCATTTCCACCTACTTCTCAGATGAAATTAGCATATCAACCTCCAAATGCATCCGAGATGAACCTACCGCTTCCAGAAAGCGTTTCTCAGATGAACTTGCTGTGGCTGTTAGAGCAGCAAATGCAACTATTGAGGACTTATGAGAAACATCCAGAAGTTGTGCCTGACGTAAGATCAATTTATAAGCGAGGAACGTGTGTTCAACGTTTGAATCAATACATTTATCGTCAGCAGCAAAGACCAAGTGTAAGATATTCCAAGTAAAAGAACTATGAGTTTTTCTTTTTTAATGTAGGATGTAGTTTTGACAATTCATACATACAATCTTATGGTACTTGGTAATACAGGACAACAATATCGAGTTCTGGAGCAATTTAGCTGCAGAATTCTTTGCTCCCAATGCCAAGAAGAGATTGTGCCTCTCATCGAATAAACGTAGACAACAGATAGGCTGTATTTTCCCTCAGGTGTGTAGCCTATTCTTCTAGTCATTATTTTAGGGCTTGGATTTGTGCGAAGTCGTAAACACTAAGATTTAATCAGTATCTCAAGCTTTCTTCTAGGAGTGTTTTGTCCTTTGTGAGAAATTCTTCTTCAAGATGGAAGAAAATATTTTTGCCAACATGTTTTTCTTTAAGTATGTTTTTAATGTGATGGAATTCAAAAATCTTTAATTTAATGTATGTACCGTTTAATTTCTTTTCATTTGTTGAAAATTTTAGTTCTTCAAGAAAAAATTGATTTCATCATCTTGTAATTGTTCAACTTGCCTTTCCAAAACCGGAAATGGCTAAAGATTTTCTACACTTTGTGATCTCAACATATCACATAATTTTCTATACATCGAATAGCCTCTCTGGATTGCTGGTTTTCCTTTCAGATTTTAATTAGATTAACTGCAGGAGGCATGGTGCTGTGAGATCTGCAAAGTGAGGCCTGCTGCTGGTTTTGGTATGTCCTCGATGTCACTTTCTTTTTGGTACAAAATTGTATTAATGTGGGAAAACTCCCATATACAAGTTGTATACCAAGAAGTAAAGAACCTACACACTTATATGGTTCTCTACAAACGACACCTGATCTTCTATACAGGTCCTCTATGTCACTTTTATGTGTTCTTTGCTCTAAGTCTTATCAAATTCACCTATAAGTTGTGAGCTACCACAGGCTCCTTTCAGTTTCTTGCTCTGGTATCTTTGTATTCACCTTTAGGATATACTATATTTAAGGTGCTAAAACTAGTTTTTTTGAATTTTTTTGACTTGGAAGTTTATACATTATGTCACAGTATTAAGTAGTGAGAACAAAGAGGAGCTTGAAGCAACGGTAAAATTGTGTTGTGACCTATAGGTCACGTGTTCGAGCCGTGGAATCAGCCACTGATGCTTCCCGGACCTTGCGTGAACGCAAGATTCTCGTGCACCGGGCTGCCCTTTTATTAAATAGTGAGAACTGTCACAAAGTATATAGAAATACGATATAAAAAGGTCAAGGTGATTACTTTGAAATTTGCTGCTATGCTTTCTGAAGTAATAATTTGTCACTTTGTGTATTTTAGAGATCAGTGCAGAAGTTCTACCTAGGCTATGCAAAATTAAGTTCGAGAGTGGTATGCTGGAAGAGCTTCTTTATATGGATATACCTGAAGAATGTTATACACCATCCGGTCACATTGTTCTGAACTACGCAAAAGTAACAGAAGAAAGTGTTTATGAGGCAGCACGAGTGGTCCGAGAAGGCCGGCTGAGAATTGTGTTCTCTTCAGATCTAAAGGTTAAATGTTAACTTAATCCTTATTCCTTTCTTTCTGAAGTTCTTGAACTTGTCCAAAATGATTGATGAAAAGACATCCTTTCTTCGGCTTCACTGTGATAGATTTGTATCTGGGAATTCTGCTGTTCTTTTCACGAGGTGCTTATAAATCGAAGATCAGTTACTCCTCAGGTATATAAGATTATACACCAGCTTTGCCTTCATGCAACTCATCACCTTGAAGTTGATAGTGACGACTGATGATTAGAGGGAAGATTTTTTAAGTAGCTTATGGACATAGATTTGGTTGAAACTTGGAAAAAAGAGATTTTGAAGTTGAAGTTGAGAAATGGTATTTGTAAGTTGAAATTGTGCTAGGACATGGCATTTCGCTTGAAAAAAAGTTGAAGTTTTGTGAGTGGTAACCTCATCTTCAAACACTAACCAAATAATCAGTCCAATGTATAACCAAACAATATTTTGTAAGAAAGGGAAAAAATTCTATGTCCAAACGACTCCTAAATCCCTTATAGGAAAAGAAATCCTTATGATTTTAATTAGTCTTAAACACTTGAATGCTTGAACTTTTGATGTGTATCTCAATCTTAATTCAAATTGCCCTTAATATGGTTGCTTTTTGTTTTGAGTTTGAAAAGAATCAGATTTCTAATTGAAGTGTAAAACATCATTTATCCAGGTTCATCAGCTCAGGGAAGCAGTCCAGAAGTACCAAACTTTTGCCGAGAGTTCTTCGGGGATTGATACCAAAGAATTTCAAAAAATTTCCAACAAGTAATTTATCCAACTTTTTTATATATGTTCACATCCATTAGTGTAGTTCACTATACACAGAGGCGAATTCAGAATTTTAAATTTATAGGTTTTGAATTCTAGAAAAAGCAGCTTACTGAGTTCTGGATAAATTATTTATACATATCCAGTGAATTTTTAATACTAATATAGGGTTTTGATCAAAGTTTCTGAATTCTACTGAGCCCGTAGCAAAAACTCTACCTCCAACTTGATTATACAAGCCTAAATTCTGCACTAAACCTCTTTGGCTTCCTCGTTCTATGCTCCCCCCTCCCCCCCCCCCCCCCACGAATCAGTTAGAAATGTGATATGTGTAAAGAATGAATCTTGGGCCTAATTCAACCCCAAAAGCTAGCTTGTAGGGTGAGGATTGTCCAAATCCAGATAAGGAGTCCATGTTCCCATTCCATTTCCAATGTGTGACTCTTAACACTCCCCGCACGCCCAGACCCAGTTAACTGGGCGTGGATGACATAATTTGGGGACCACCATCGGTGAACATAGAATAGGAATGGGCTTGACTCTGATACCATGTAAAGAATGGATCTTGGGCCTAACTCAACCCCAAAAGCTAACTTGTAGGTTGATGATTGTCCAAGTCCATATAAGGAGTCCATGTTTCCATTCCATTTCCGATGTGAGACTCTTAACAATATGGTCTAGTTAACTTGTGAAAAAATACCTTTAAGTAAATCACTACACAGAAAGGATTATCGTTTATGTTTGTAACGCCTACAAGTAATAAACCCCACTTATGATCTTTTCCTTTTATACTTGACTTTGATGACATTTTTTTACGCACCAGTTCAGTATGAATATTAACATTTTCCCTGTAATATTTCATATTTATGGTCTTTGTTATGTAAGGTTATAGTCCTTATTTGAGTAAAACCATGTTATACTAGCTTTGACCTTTGTGAACTATATCTGCATGCAGGTTTGCCTCATCAATACGTGGAATGGCAAGAGTTATGGACAAGTCATTGATCGATGACCTTGGTTATACCAAGCGCTATGTCCGGTGCCTCCAGGTATTGGTGGATTATGTGCATATTAGAATGCCTTGTCAAAGAATAAAATTGTTTATTCGGATTCAATGATAAATAAGAACATGGATGATAGTTTCATCTCTGCTGTCATTTCAATTACTTGAGATTGCAGATGCAAAATGTTACTGTTTGTTGACAAGATGTTCAAGTATGCTGTTTCTTTAATGTACTGAAATTCAATAAATCTTCTGCTTACTTTGTCATCATTCAAACATAATCTTACTTAGAATTTGAAATGGTGATACTTGCACAGACATTCTTTCTTTGCTTGTCTACTGTTCAGCGGCTGTTGTGTTTTTCTTTGGCATATTTGAGGGACTGCACTCTTGCATGCATGTTTGTTATCAAAGAATGACTAAGAGATATATATGTTACACATCATGTGACGATTTTGAATTGTTAAAATTACTCTTTACCATGAATTGTAGACATCAGAAATAGTCAACAGCATGAAAGATCTAATGGACTACGGCAAGAAATACGGGATTGGACCTGCAGGTAATGAAATAACTCAAACCATATTGTTCCAAGGCATTCTTTGCTTACCTTGTTTCCTCATTCTGCATCATGAAACCATATTTATTCATTTCGTTCCTTGTTAAGAATGTGCTTTCGCTTGCCTTTTGAGAATTTAACATTTTCACTCCTTAAAAATTCGTAATGACTAAATTCTTTTGTTGTTGATCTGGTTTTTCGATACACATTCCAAAAACCTTTAAGCATTTTAGTGACTCTTGTTGTGTGTTTAGTTATTCGCAAACTTCTGCATAAAAATGTCAACCTTTAAGCATTTTAGTGAAGAGTGCAAAATGAGCCTAAAATTAAAAATTCATGTCTTTAACACCATACGGAATCATGTACTCGTACCATGTTATGATGGAAAATATGACTAATTCAAGCTTGAATATTTTATTTTAGAACAGTAAATGCAGGTGCCTATTTACAGGAAAACGCAGACTGTTGACAGATGATTACAACTAACTCTTTCTAATTTTTTCAGAGGCCATGGCCAGGATTCATCGTCAATCTACCGCATCACGTGTGATACCGATGCATAATTCAGGCGCAGAAGAAGGGCCTCGACAACCTATAGATCAAGAGCAACCATACAATGATAATGCACTAAGTCAGGACTCTACAGTAATAACTACTGATCATGAAGGCACATCAAGTTTGAATTGTTCCCCTCGTGCTACATCCCCGACTTCCTCTACTGCTTCCTCCAAAAGGCCTGTTCACCAAGCAGACCTTGTTACCGAGCCTAAAAGGAAAAAAACAAACTCGGGGGAGAATTCTGGTCTACTTGCTCCCATTGAGCCCGTGTTGAATCAGCCAATCTCCACAACTCCTCCTTATTCTTCCATTGGGTCATTGCTAGTTCAACCATCTTCCAAAAATTTAGCTGATGCTTTGATTGATACTAAAGTTTTGGACCAGAATGAGAAGACAAATGATGATAAGATCATACAAATACAAAACAGCTCGATCGAGACAAATGGTAAGTACTATTATGGTTTTGAAACTGATGGGACAGTTGATAAAAGCTATTACATGGATCAGTTTGAGAATTTGAATGGGGTAAGCCTTTTCCCTAGCATTCACATTGGATCTCCTTTAACCGGCACGTTAACGGTGAATGATACTAACAGCAACAACCAGCAATTCAATGATCATTTGCCTAACTGGAAGGGAGAAATAGACCCCATCGATGACATTCAGTTCTACTGAAATCTTCTTTTAATATAGCATGATTTACAGGGTGTTATTTTTTCTGATTAACTGAACAGTTGCATGTTTAGAAACTTTAATCATGCAGGTTTCCTTTCTTTCTATAATTTTAACTGGTTTTGTATGAACAGTTGCATGTTTTGAAATTCTATAACAATACTCCCTCCGTCCCAATTTATGTAGCACTTTTCAAATTTGAGAGTCGGAACTTTTCCTTGACCGTGATTTTTTCATACGCCTTTTAAATATTCTGAATTGTTGTTTTTATGTAGTTTTCAAATATGTACATTTTATTTTAAAAAACTTAAAGATTTCATGTCCATATTTATGGTCAAAATTTAAAAATTCTTTCGAAATCGAACTGTGCCACATAAATTGCTACAGACAAGTAGTTATTTTCAAAGATAGTGCCAAACTATGACTTGTGAGCAGTATTTCTAGGGATTAGGGAATCTTCCATAAGTAGCGAGATTACTGCCCTTTCTACAAAAATAGCGACATTATTTTTTTCCCAAGATGTAGCAGTATTTTTCTTTCAAAACGTAGCATATACATAGTATGCACGCTCTACCAAAATGTATCTAATACATTATATGCGCGCTCATACAATATCAATGTATATAAACAGATACATTGTATATACAACGTATGTACACTGATACATTATGTATGCAATGCATATACACTGATACATTATGCGCATATAAGAATTGTGCCTACAACTTAGGGATACGTGTATTTTGCCGTGTATAATACCCATGGATCTAAGGACAAACAAATAAAGTGGGGCCCGTTTACAAGAACGATTTCCTCGATCATCAATAGTTAGATGCACACGTGATACGTTGGACTAGTGCTACTGATCTGAAACTTAAGCCATCATGGGAGCAGTTCCGCTCTATTACCTACCGGACTCTAAAGAAAGGGTATCACTTATTTGGAAACTCAAAACTTGTCGGTTTTTAAGCGAAACTCGATGCTACTTTAACACAAGGGCCGGTGTCCATCATTGAAAGTGACCTTTCTCTTTGAGCACATTGTTAATATTTGCTCAAGTAATGATCAATGTATTTTTATATAGTTGATATGTCTCTATATATTTTTTTCGAAAAGAGTCAAAACTACCTTTCAACTATACGAAATAGACCCCATATACCCTCCGTTTGTTTTTGGTACCAAAAGAGGCCTCACCGTCACTCCAAGGGACCACAAATGCCATCTCATTAACGAACTGCTACAAATGCTGACTGGGCAGTCCGACGTGGAAAAACAGGTAACGTGGTTGTCCATCTAGGTAGTCCACGTGGCTAAAACCCTCCTCCCCTTTAAATCAATGCTTTCTTCTCTAAATTAGAACCCTAATTTCAGAAAAAAAAATTCTTCCCCACCGAATTCAATTGAAAATCTCGCACAATGTCGTAGAATTTTTTACAAATTTTATCTTGAACAACCACAAGGCAATGGATTGGAAATCTCAATAATAATACTTCTCAAAATAGTAAGAAGCAGCGACAAACAATATTATTGTAAGTGAGTTTTCAATCTACAATTTTTAAATATGTGATTTAAAGATTTTTCAGAGTTTCTATGAATCTGGATTTTCGAAGGAGTGGATGAAAATTTTGGGGAAGAAGATGATGATGCTCATATCATCAACAAAATCACGTGTATTACATCAGTATTATTTAGTCTGTTTTATCTTTTTTAAATTTACTCAAAATACCTTTTTGTAGTTTCTTTATTTAATTCATTTCATTTTTTCTTTTAATAAAAGAATTTCTTTTTCCTTTTTTAAGTGAAGAAATATGATATACAAAATGAAGTGTCCAACATTTTAGGATCGTTCATGTGAGTATTATAAATATCCTCATTTTCAAGTTTGCGGACCCCGCCCCCGGCCCGCCTGACCCGACCCCGCCCCGAGCCCGTCCCGACACCGACCCCGACCCCGCCCCCGCCCTTTTCCCCTCTTTGCAAAAATGGCCATTGCACCAACGACCATTTTAGATTATGACCGTTGGCCAACGACCATTTTAGGCCCCCCTCTCCCCCAACCCCCCCTACCCCTTAATATTTATTTTTAACCCATAAGTTATTATATTTACACTTTAACCCAATTTTTCAACTATAAATAACTCATTTTCTCTTCATCTTTCTCACAAATCTTCCTACAATCTCTCTAATTTCTCAATATATCTCTCTACAAGTCTACATTGTTTGCTAAATATTCAATTTTATTAATTCATTTGGGAATTGGGAGTGAAGTTGGCAACTAGCTTGAGGATCTTCCATCGAGCAAAGTTTCAATTTTCAACCTCTCGATTACACGTCGACGTTACGCGGCGTTTGGTACATTCGTTCCTTCATTAAATTATTATTGTCTGTTTATTTTATATTTTTATTTAGCGCACTTAATTTTATTGTCTTTAATTATTTATTATCATAATTAAAATGGAAGGATTAAAAGGTATGTTTAAGGGAAAGGGTAAGAGTGCTTCTTCTAGTAGGGGCCACTGAGGCAAGGGTACTTCTTCTAGTCATCTTATTCCTACACGGGATGATTTTGTTGATACTCAACATTTTCCTACAATACCATTAGATTTAGACCAGGAGCTATTTTCGGAACTCAAGAAGACTTTAATTTAGACGATGATCTAAATGATATACCCACTAATGTTGATGACAACACACCCACTAGTGCACCTTCAACCGAAATACCTCATATTCCCCCTAGTATGAGACGAGGTCCGGCAAAACGACCATTAAAATCGGATGCATGGACATTTTTTGATAGGGACGTAGAGAATCAAGTAGCCATATGTAAAATTTGTAAAAATGTTTTAAAATTTAAAAGCGGAAAAGGTCACGGTGGGACGGGGGTTTAATTAGACACGTAGTAAGTGCTCATCCAAACTAGGTATGCCCAATACCAGGCTTCAAAATCGGGTGCGCAAACGTCGCTTCATCGGGACAAGGTTCACATCGATATTGTCCCGGATCAAGTACGGGGTCAAATTAACCCTATGACGGGGGGAATTGTAGGCTCTAAATACAATAAACATAGAGATAGGGAAGCAATATCAAAATTAGTTCTTGTGGAGGGTTTGCCTTTTTCATTTCCTTCATCTCCGGTTTTATTCATTACATTAGAGATATATATAATCCTCGCTTTTAACGGTTTTTCTAGATCAACTGTTAAGAGAGATGTATTTAAATTCGCGCATGAATATCAACAATATTTACGTTTTTCATTATATCATTTTAATGGCAAAGTATCTATCACGTCGATATAGGTCGTAGTACTAACGGCCATGATTATTTAACTCGTAACTTGTCATTGGATAGATTATAAATGGTCTATGCAAAAACGTATTTTAGCGTATAGATATATAGATGATAGGCACACTTTGGTACTTTTATTGCGAAAATATTTATCAAGTGTGCGATTATTACGGAATTACCGATAAAATTATGACTATTACATTAGATAACGCTTCTAATAACAATTACGCAATTACAATGTTAAAAAATAGTTTAACTCCATCTTTTTCAGACCATTTTCATATAAAATGTGCGTGCCATATATATAACTTAATTGTAAAGGATGGTCTATCACTTTTTGAAGACATTCTTAGTAAAATACAATTTGCTATAAACTTTATTTTTAAAAGTAATAAAGTACAACGTAGAAAAGAATATAAAAAAACTTGTCACGATTGTGGACTACCTTATAGAAGAATTCCACAAGAAGTATCCACTAGGTGGAATTCTTTATACGAGCAACTACTTGTTGCTTATGACTATAAATTACTTATAACTTTATTTTTTAACTCTCATAATAAAAAGCCAGCTGATATGATTTTAGATAGTGATTGGATAAAAATTTCCGAACTTATTGTATTTTTAGAGAAATTTTTTCAAGCAACAAAAGAATTTTCCGGTATATATTATCCTACTATTTCAACTATGTTATTTTATATAACTCTAATATTTTTATTACTTAGTGAATATATGGAAAAACCACCTTATAAGGCAGCTATTAAAAAAATGTTTGTCAAAATTAAAAAATATTTTATTTCTATTCCCTCTATTTATATTATTGGTTCTGTATTAAATCCTACTATTAAAATAGACGGTACTAAATCACTAATTGAAACTATTTACGATTGTATAGAAGTACTACCACCTCCAAGTCCCAAAAATCTAAATCACCCACCACCTATTGAACAAACTAAAGAAGAAGCGATGTCTAGCGTAGAACACCAATGCAAAAATATATATATATTTTATCAACAAGAAAATGCTAGTAACTTACCAGCTTCCATACCATCTTCTTCATCTTCAACACAACCTCACAAAAGACATCTTTGTTTCTGCGGCTAGTATTGAAAGCCTCGAAATAGAATGTGCGGCCGTACCTCTACTACTAACCAAATTAGCGAGTTGGATATTTTTGTTTTGCGGGGTTCGTACCGTATCAAGAAGTTATCAATGAAGATGGACAAGAAGACTTTTCGAAATCTTTGGAGGGGGAATGAGAAGACCTTTCCGACACTTTCATTGATGGCTCGAGATGTTTTGAACATTCAAGCGTCATCAATCGCGTCGAAAGCGCTTTTTCGCAGCAGATATCAAATAGGAGACCACAGACACTCATTGGCCGGAGACAGCTTGGAAATTGCAGTATTATACAGAGATTGGATACGAGCGGAGCGGAGAAGGTGCGGTCAACCGGAGATCAACGAAAAAGATGATGAAAACTACAACGAAATCTTAACCGAAGGTAGTGGAAGCGACGTGGATCAATTTGACCAACAAATACCAATTCCAACCGAAGAACCACATAAAATCATCAAGCAATTAGAACAGATTTTTTTGAGAATGTAATTTTTTTAATTGCAATTTTATTATGTAATTTGCAACTTTTGGACAACACCACAAAGTTGCAATTTAGATTTTAGACAATTGTATTTGTATTACAAAAAAATCATATGTCTATTAAATAATATAAGAGGCACAAAAACAGCCTTGGGATGTTTTTATTACACTATCTTGTTTTGTTTATTGAGTTTTTTTTATACATATGTTATTTAAAAAAAAAAAAAAAAAAAAGGAAAACTCGACCGTACCCCGCCCCGAGCCCGACCCGACCCCGCCCCGCCCCGATACCGACGGGATCGGGACGGGACTGGAGCAGGTCCCGCCAGACCCGACCCCGCTAGACCCGACCCCGACCCCCCGGCTCGTCCCGCCCCGACCCCGACCCCGCCGGACCCAGCCCGCCAGACCCGAGCCCGGCCCACTGGCCACCCTTAGTTTATTCGTTATATAATTACTACTTTTAAGCTTTAAGTAAAACAGAACATGCACAGAGTGCATTAACTTTTTGTTTTATTCAATTTTGTTAAATTACCTACAATTCTATCTCAGGATAATTATCACATATATAATAGTTTTTTAATCCTTTACAATTATTTTTTTTGTTTTATAATGTTTTTACAAGAAATCTTCATTTTTTACATATAAGAGTTATGAAAATAACACAGAGATATGAAAGGCTATTTTCTTCTATTCAAATTGTAAGAGCGCAAGAAATCTCATTTCCTCAAACACTATTCTCGTGAATAAATAACAGAATATTGGAAAATCAGCTTAAAAATAAAATTTAAAAACTATACCAGTTAAGTAAACTAATTAATGCATATAGTATTAGAGAAGTGTATCAGGCGAATATGATCTTTATTGTTTATTTTTGGAGATTTAAATTTTAAAATATTATTCATCATTAATATCTAAAAATACTCAACAAACATGTACTTATACGAGATGTTTCAAGTAAAATTCTAAGTCATAAATAATAATAATAAATTATTGTTCTATAAACTTCTAAGTACTAGATTAAACAATTGAGCCAATAAACCCAAAATAAATCCTAACCTCTAAAATATACAAAGAAATGTGTCATGCATCTAAAACTACACTAACCATTACCGGTGTTGAGATCATAATAGAAGCAGTTCAGATTATTCTTATCAGTTAATTAGTTAGTTAGTACACACAATTAGTCAGTTCAGATTATGTACACACAATTTAGTTAGTTAGTTAACTTGTACAATTAGCTTAGATGTCAAGAGTTTATTAGGATTAATTAGTGATGTAATTGTTAGTTAGTTAGTGGGGTCAGCTATAGACAACTGTACTTTTCTCCCTTACAATGTATATATCACTGTTATCCTCAGAAATGGAATCAGTTTTGATATTCCAAATTCAGTTTCGATTTCTCTCTCTACTCATCAATGGAGTTCATTGTTTTCCCTCACTCATCTCGATAACCGGAGCAAGAAGCTGCACTGGCTATACATATGGTGGAGAAATTCCTTTGTATGTGCATCCTGCTGAGAATACAGGAACAACTCTACTACCAATAGTATTCGATGGAAGTGGTTATAGATCGTGGAGAAGAGGTGTGCTTAGGGCACTCTCAGTTAAGAACAGGATGTGCTTTATCAATGAAAAATATGCTCGACCAGCTGAGGATTCACCCACACTTGAACTCTGGGAAAGATGTGATGATATGGTAACCTCGTGGATCCTAAACTCTATCACGTGATTTAGCTGATAGTCTACAATACGTGAACAATGCTGAAGAACTCTGGAAGGAATTGTAGATAGATATGACCAAACGAATGGTGCCAAGTTGTACTAATTGAAGAAAGAAATCAATGATCTTATGGATATCACTAGTTACTACACAAAGATGAAAAAGCTTCGAGAGGAATAGAGCACTCTCAGTGCAAATATAAATTGCACTTGTCAATGTACATTTGGAGCCAAAGCTGGAATGCACAAGGCTGAGCAAGATTGAAGGTTAATTTAGTTTCTCATAGGCCTCAGTTAGGGGAAGTATCTTGATGATGAACCCACTGCCTAACATTGCACAATCCTTTTCCATTTTGATTCAAGAAGAAAAGCAAAGAGAAATGAGACCTAAGAACCTGTTAACTATGGAATCTACATCACTCAATACACAAGGAACCTCCACTTCCCTTGGCCCACAAGGATCAGCAAATGCAACTTTTTGAACCAATTACCAAGCAAGTAGGCAGAACACAAACAATTACAAGAGAATACTAGCAATCAATTCATTAGACACAACGATACTCAGAATGAAAATCATTATGGAGCTGGAACTTCTAGGGGATGATATTCCTCAAATAGGAACAATTTGTTCTGTAATCACTGCAAAAGAACTGGTCACACTGAGGACAAGTGTTGCAGACTACATGGCTTTCCTCAGGATTTTAAATTTACCAAAGGAAGAAATTTGGGTTCTGCTGCTAATTCACATGGAGATTATAATGAGGGATCTGTTAGAAGGTACAATGAGCTTGGATATCGGAACAACAATCAACAGGCAGAGGCAAACTATCAGCTCAACAATAGAGGAATTCAAAACTTGACTGAGGAGCAGTATAATCAATTAGTTGGGTTTCTGAACAATCATCAAGATGGAGACACAGGACACAAACCAGACAACAACATGACCAGTAGAGCTGTCAACATTGCATGTATAATTGCTTGTCACTCTTTCATAACTGAGATAGGGGAACTGACTTATAAATGTAACATATTATCTGTTGATTCTTGGATATTAGATTTTGGTGCTTCTCACCACATGACCTATAACAAATCCTTACTTACAAATATCCAAATTCTACCTTACCCTTTCCTTGTGACATTACCAAATGGATATAAAGTCAAAGTAACAGAGATTGGTGATGCATTATTAGGTCCTGCGTTGACATTATATATAGTGTTATTTGTGCTTAGTATCAAATTTAATCTCACATCTGTTCATTGCCTTACTCTTCAACCCAAAAGTATTGTGAGTTTTAGTGAAATTTACTGCATTTTGCAGGCCCCTTCAATGAAGAGGCCTCTGGAAATTGGTAGAGCTAAAGATTGTTTGTACTATCTTTGCTCAAAATGCCACAACAAGCATTCAGATTCTCCACTGTCATCATCTGCTTACAACATGTTATCTTCTATCAACACTGTTTTTCATTCATTGTCTAATACCACAAGCCACAGTAGTTCCCTTGATTATAATAAGTAGGTTCACAATTCCTATCCACCATCTTCTCACATTATAAATGATTCATGTTCATCTAATAAAAGAACTTTCCCTGTATCAAATTCTTGTGTGTCTGCTGCATCCCATGAAAATGTTGATCTCTTGTGGTATCTAAGACTAGGCCATGTACCCTTTGTCAAAATGAGAGGAATCACCTCTCTCCCTACCAATTTTGTACCCAAACAACCATTCATGTGCACTATTTGTCCAATGGCTAGACAAGGCAGGTTACCTTTCCCCCAGAAAACTAGCACTACAACTAAGCCTTTTGAACTCTTACATGTTGATATATGGGTGCCATACCATGTAACTACAGATGACAACCACATATATTTCCTTACAATGGTGGATGACTATAGTAGATCCACTTGGACACACCTACTAAACTGTAAAACCAATGCACTTCAAACCATCAAAGCTTTTGTATCACTCATAGAAAACCAGTTTTCTACCCCCACAAAAGTTATCAGGTCTGACAATGGCCTAGAATTTGTTAACACTTCCAATTTCTTTCAAACCAAAGGGATCATTAATTAGAAAGCATGTGCCTACACACCACAGTAAAATGGTGTAGTTGAAAGAAAACACAAGTACCTCCTTGAAACCGCAAGGGCACTCCTGTATCAATCCAAACTACCCCTTAAATATTGGGGTGAGTGCATTTTAACAACCACATACCTCATTAACAGACTACTCTCCACAGTTTTGCAAAATAGATGCCCATATAAGCTCTTATATAAAAAAAAAAGCCTAGCTTTTGGATGCTTATGTTTCCTTACAACTCTCAAAACTAACAAAGATAAATTTGAACCTAGAGCAACACCCCATGTATTTGTAGGTTACCCTTTTGGGACTAAGAGATACAAGGTTCTAGACTTAGCAACCAAGAGATTACATATTTCAAGGGATGTTGTGTTTCATGAGTATGTATTTCCTTTTTCCATGTCACCTGATCATTTTACTTTTCCTTCTATCTTGAACATGATGAATTCCTATCGTCATACCCCAGCCTAGGGGGTGTGGCTGTCACTCGGTACCTTGCTAGGTTCGAGCGTACCAAGCTGAACTCGAAGCTTGAGCCTTATAGGCAAGCTAGGCCCTTGAGGCCATACTGTAAAAGCAATATATAACTAGGCCGAAAAGGCCGAACTTGTTCTTACTAAAAGCTACTACGGGTCAAGGAGGCCTCTGTAAACTATCATGCTGAGTAACTCAAATAAACATTAGACAAGGGCCGACAAGGCCACTGCTATACTGAACATATTGAACCTGTGTCTACAAAGCCTCTAGAGATAATTGACATCAAACGTGGCCGGGACAGAGCCCCGATCTACCCATAGTTTGTACAGAATAATTGCTACCTGACCTCTAGACTCGGCTGCACTCCGGAAGAGATGGAGTCTTACTGATACTTCGCTGAATCCCAATCTGCTCCACTGGGCAAACTCATCGAACTAGTTACCTACATCTGCCGGCATGAAATGCAACGCCCCAGCAATCGGACGTTATGTCACGACCCAAATCACTGATCATACGGGCACCTACCCTTTTCCCATCTAGTAGGCGAACCCGTCCCTTAAAGAATCATCAAACAACATAGATGATAATTAAGAGCAATAGAAATCTAAATCATAAATAATAATTATAGTGGATTACAACAACTACCCAAGGAATCTGGTCTGAATAGTACAAGAGCCTCTAAGTGGAAAATATGAGAATGAGGAGTCAAAACAGAATTTGGGGTTTTAAAATTTTCCGAGTCAACTATTGGAGGTTGTGTCACTAGCATAATAACAATAGGGGTGGTGAGCGCCCCTTTCACAGTCAAGATAGGCTTACTTGGCGCCCCTGGCACAATTAACTTCAATTTCCCCTAACTTGTCCCAACATTCTCTGAGACTTCTTTCACAACCAACATATGTTTCTTCATGCTTGACTGGCTTGGTTTTTCTGTTATCTCATTGACCCCCAAAGGTACTGCTTCTGTGGAATCTACAACATTTACCGACTTCTCCACACCAGTTTCAATCTTAATGATAGGATTGTAGGGAACATCGGGTCCTTCACTACCGTAAACCAACTCCAACATGTGTTTCTTCCTTATGATTTGGCAGTGGGTTTTGATTGATATTTGGTGCATCCGTGTTTTGCACCACAGTTTGCTCTGTATCAAGCAGACCTTGGATTGCTTTCTTAAAATACCAACACTTCTTTATATTATGCCCCGGGGTATCAGAGCAATAGGCACATCTCTGAGAATAATTAAAGATTTTTTGTGGGTGTTTGGGATTCTCCCCTTAATTGGGCTTAAAATGTTCAACGCTCTCAGTTTCTAAAACAAGCCAGCATATGATTCCCCAGTGGGAGTGAAATTATCCTTGAATGTATTTTCTCTTCTGTACTCCGACCTGGGCCAAAAATTGGATTTGCAAGGACCTTGGTATGTTTGTGGTGGTGGAGAATGGATTTGAGAGGTTGGGGCGCGCCATTGCTAGTAAGGAGGGGCTGGGCATATGGCTGCGCGTTGTATATGGAATGTTGAGGAGGAAAGATGTAATATTGTGGGTTTTGGGGAGGAACGTAGTGTTGTGGATGGTTATATGGATCTTGGGTATAGGTTTGGGGTTAAGGTTGGGTATGTTGGCGAGGTGGACCCCTCGGGCTTTGTTGTGACCCCAAAACGATCATAGCTATATCTTCTCTTTTCTTCTTACTTCCAAAACTCCCGAGTTGTTCTGAATTGCTTGGGTAGTTACCTTTAACACGACAAAAACACATGATACGCCCAGTTTTGATTCCTTCCTCTGTCATTTCTCCCATTTTAATGACCTTAATGAATGGTTTGCCTAGTGCATGGAGCATGTGCCGATAGTATTCTTTAGTTTGTGCTGGGAGAAAAGTATCCACCATCTCACCTTCTTTCATCGGTAGCTTTACCTTAGAAGCCTGCTCACGCCATCTAATGGAAAACTCCCTGTAAGTTTCTGTAGCCTTCTTCTTTATGTTGGTTAAGGACTTTTTGTCAGGGACCAAATCAATATTGTACTGAAATTGTTGCACAAACTCATTAGCCATATCATCCCAAGTGTGCCAGTTAACAATGTCCTTATCAATAAACCATTCTAAAGCCACTCCCATAAGACTCTTACCAAAATAAGCCACGGGAAATTTTTTATTTCCTCCGAATCCTCTTAATTGATTGCAGTATTTCCTCAAATGAGCCACACGATCACCATGCCCATCATACTTGTCAAACATTGGCATCTTAAAGCTAGGGGCAGGTGTACACTCGGGAACATGCACAAATCCTTGTATGAAACACTTTTGTAGCTCTCTGATCCCTGTAAGTTCTTCATAGCTTGTTCTAGGCTTTTCATCTTCCTTGTTATTTCCTCCTGCTCCATATTGCTCCATCTTATTCGTAGCAACCCCATATTCTGCACCAAGATGTGTAACCGCATTCTTAGCAGGACCTCCATATTTTTGGCCAAGATGCGTAATCACATTCTTAGCAGGTCCTTCAATATCGATGGGCGTACTAAAGTGAAGAGTGTTATCATAAGGATCAGGAGCCTCGAATGTGGAATCTGGTGCGTAATGCTGCTCTTAATAGATAGTGGATGACAACTCGAAGCTTGACCTTTGCATAACTACATGTAGGGGTATTGTGTAAACGGGTATTATACTTGCCACATGCATAGGGTTAGGCAGTGGGTATGTGCAGGCAGGCATCATGGCTGCAATTCCAGAAAGATTGGACATGATTTGTACCCTTGGCAGACGACCCGTAGAAGTTTCAGCAATGTTGGGCATATTGGTATAATGTCTGAACCCAGGTGGGTATATCGGGTCTCCATAGTAGAGAGCGGTGCTTGTGAGTATGCTTGTGTGGCAGAAGTAATGTCAGGGAAACTAGGAATTGACTGAGGGGGTTGCTGCCCATTCGACCATCCTTGATACATCTCGATCACTTACTGCCTAAGAATCCTATTCTCCTCAGCAATGGCAGACTCTTGTTGAGCCACACGTTCTATTTCGTCCCCAGTGTTGATCATTGAGAGCGTAGTTCCCTCAGTCATTTCGATACTGCCTTTTGACCTTGTGAAATAATGATGACTTGCCAGTATGACCACAAACCAATCACTTTTACTCTAACTTTTCTCTGAAAGACATCAAATGTGAAGGTTTTTGAAAGCTTTGATCGAATTCGCTGGGGTTGCCTACGTATCATGCTAAAAACATGAATCAGATCATGACGTAGTTCAGGGATATTGTTTGGGCTACATAATAATCCAAAACAAACAGAATCTTTTCATTGATTTTCACCTTTTCTTTTTTCACAAGGACTCAAAAGAAAAAATACATAAAAGACGCAAGCAAAAAGACAGACTCGAACAAGACTGAGGATGACATAGACGCTGACTAACCACAGTAAACTCCAAACACAAAACTAAAGACAAAATAAATGAAAAAAAAAAGATAAAAGACATGTTGACTGCATTGGCACTTCAATCTCTTATGTGAACTCAAGATGATTATGGATCCCGCCGACCTCCTAAATCCATGTATATATCTTACAACTCGGTGGCGAGGTGTTGGGTTAAGGTAGGTATTTGTGAATGAAATTGCTCATTTTTCAATCTTCTGTAATCCGAACTCTTGAAGAGCAACGGACCCTACCTCAAATAGACGCAAGTTTATACTCTAATTCTCGTATCCTCTGTGCACGGATGGCGGCCTCCTCTATTGCTTGTTGTTGCCGAACTGAAGTTGACTCTAGTTCCTCTAACATCCTTCCTCCCTCACAATCCCAGTGGGACATCTCGCGGTTACAGTTTGTATTCTGTGGTGCCACATTTCTTTTCACCTCCTCTAATTCTACCTGAAGTTGGCTTGTAAGCGCATCCAACCATCTCTCTCTTTTAAATTCTTCCCTTTGTTGGTCGAACTTGAGTTGTTGTTAGCGCTTGTCCTCTTCAACGATGCCAAGTGTTCTTCCAGTTGCTTTTGACGAGATGTGGCATGTTGTGCTACCTGTGTTATCCTAGTTGTTGCCAATTTAAGTTGTCCTCGGAGCTTAGCTTCTATATTGGCAGAGTATGTCCTCTCTTTTGCAAATTCATCTTGTTATAGCTCAATGCTTGCCCTAGCACGCTCCAGGTCCATGTTCAAAGTCTGAATGGTGGACTAATAATCTTTCTCCATATTCAACAGTCTGCCTGATTATTACTTCATGTTCGACCTGTTGTTGGGTCAAGGCCACTCTAGCACGCTCTAGATCCGCTCTCAAAGCTTGGTTGGCAATTTGGTGATCACGCGTAGCCATCGAGAGCTTTATACCCATTACAGCCTCGTGATTTGTTGCTTCTCTTACCGATCTCTCAGGCCTAACTTTCAACCTCGGTTGTTCCTTAAACCATGTAGAGTAATATGGATCCATTTCCCCGGTATGATGCTAGGTAACTATTGTCTCAAATCCCATAACTCGAACCCCCTACATCCTATGACCTAATCCCTCAGGAAGAGGTATTTCTGGTCTAACCTCCAATACGAATTCCCTCTTGTCTTCCATCTCGGGTATTATCTGACGCCTACCTAATTGGCGTAGAACTCGCATACATATATATGACTTCCCTCCGAAGGAAAATCCGTCATCAATGCGCGAAAGTTGTCAGTCCAGGCTTTAACACCATCCGATTGTGTATATTTCTCCACCCTTTTTTCATAGCCTGTAATGCGACAAAGTCCCTAGGGAGGTTCTATGGAGATGTTTGGAGGTTAGAGGTGTACCTGTGGCATACACTACAATCAATGATATGTATGATAGAGCCAAGACCAAGGTATGGACATTAAGAGGAGACTCGGAGCACTTCCCAGTGACGATGAAGCTGCATCAAGGATCAACTCTTAGCCCATTCCTATTTGCCTTGGTGATGGATGGACTGACACGACAAATCCAATGGGAGGTGCCATGGTGTATGTTATTCGCAGATGACATAGTCCTGATTGATGAGACTCGCAGCGGAGTGAACGCTAAGCTGGAGGTTTGGAGACATACTCTAGAGTCTAAAGGGTTCAGGCTGAGTAGGACCAAGACAGAATACTTGGAGTGCAAGTTCAGTAACGGGAGAGACCTTGAGATAGGCGTGAAGGTGAGGCTTGGTACTTAGGTCATTCCAAATAAAGGGAGCTTCATGTACCTCAAGTCTATTATCCAAAGGAATGGAGAGAGTGATGACGATGCCACACATCGTATTGGTGCAGGATGGATGAAATGGAGGCTCGCATCTAGAGTCTTGTGCGATAAAAAGGTGCCACCAAAACTTAAAGGCAAGTTCTATAGGGTGGTGGTTAGACCGACTATGTTGTATTGAGCGGAGTATTGGCCGGTCAAGACTTCGCACACCCTAAAGATGAAAGTTGCGGAGATGAGGATGTTAAGATGGATGTGTGGGCATACAAGAAGTGATAGAATTAGAAATGATGATATATGTGATAGAGTGAGAGTGGCATCAGTGGAGGATAACATGCGGGAAGCGAGGTTGAGATGGTTCGGACACATGTAGATGAGAGACAAATGCCCCACTGCAGAGGTGTGAGAGGTTGGTTATGGACGGGTACATGAGGAATAGAGGTACGCCGATGAAGTATTTGAGAGATGTGATTAGACGGGATATGGCGCAGGTGTAACTCACTGAGGACATGACCTTAGATAGGGGGTTATGGAGGACACGTATTATGGTAGAAGGGTAGTAGGTAGTCCAGCGTGGTCCTACCTACGATTACAAACTGATAGTTGTAGTATTATTATTGTAGGCTCTCCTAGCCTATCATACTAGTAGACATAGTATTGCATTATAGTCCCTTGTCGTTTGATTTATGCTGCTATGTGTATTTTGTTTGTTTTGCATTAGTTATTGCTTCTTTTTGCTTCCTTTTCTTTTTAGAATTCACAATCATGACTTACTCACTTACTTTGTTTGTTTTACTTTGCTTGGGCGTGTTCTTTGTATTGAGCCGAGGGACTCGAAAATAGTCGCTCTACCTACCAAGGTAGAGGTAAGGTCTGTGTACACTCTACCCTCTCCAGACCCCACATTATGGAATTTCACTAGGTATGTTATTGTTGTTGTTTTTTGTTGTAATGCGATCACTTGATTCATGAAGTAACCTTGCCACATTACGAGGTCAGAAGAGATGCCCCATTATCCACATTTGCAATAAAATACTACACCCTCCAAAGAAATGCTTTCCCTTTGGCAGACTGTCAGGGCTCGGAAAATATTAGCCAAGATCATTGGCACAATGGTATGGTTCTCTTTATTGACCAAGACTTCCACTACCCCCACTAAACGAATATTGATCTTTCCATTCCTCCTTGGGAAGACCATTATCCCCAAAAACGCCACTATAAAAGAAAAACGGTTGTGCTCTCTCAAAACTTCCAACTTTCCTTTGTTGTTGAGTTGTTTTCCAAATCGCTCAAATCCCTCCACTCTCCATTACCTATCATACAAAAACTCCAAGGACACCCAACCTTTGTCCAGAGACTCTTCATATTGCTCACACCCCGTTTTCGGCTTGGCAATGTTCATGTTGTTGGAGAATTTGTTTAGAGAAATTGGTCTAGGGGCTATAAGCTTCTGGCTGTGTATATTTTCCCTGAACCCAGTGTAACCAACTATTTCCTCCAAGGTAGGGGGGTCAACTCAAAATCTGAAAAATGGAAGATGTTGTTTGTCGGGTCCCAAAAGGACAACAAAGCTTCGATCACATCTCTTCTGGGGTTTACTTTCATGATATTAGTCAAGAAACCCATATGTTTGAAGATCTTAGTATGTTCTGTGACATTCATTTCGTTCCACCATGTCCAAAGTTTCCAAGGAACCTCATCCACAACCTGGAGTGGTACACTCTCATCTCTCTTCCTTTTCTGACACTCTCCACGACCTGGAAAAAACATGTTGTACCTATTGACAGAGATACATGGTTAGGACTCATCTAGACTTGGCTGATATTAAATTTATGACCCTCTTGAATTTTGATTCATGAATACTTGTAGATGACAAATTAGACTCAAAGGAAAGATATTATGTAGTTTTAGAAACGACGTTTTAAGGAGAAATGAGTGTCAATGCTCCTTATGGGAAGTGAATCCATTTCCGATGTCGATAAACTGTGACCTAGAAGGGAAGACCTAACCGATTTTCCCCACATAAGACATGAAAAATCAAACTTGAGATAGGTTGCCTACGTTAAGGATCTAGAGGATAAACTGGTACACGATCTTTAGCTAAAAAGGGAAGACTCAAAGGAGAAAGGGTTATTGTTGTAAAACATTGTTTAGCGACTTTTGAAAAAGATGTAAGGTTGCTTCAGCATAAATGACCAGATACGTGGATAAGTAAGAAGGTGTCACGTTTGTAAAACGACCCTCGTTAACTTCCGTAAACATGTTTTGGGTTGGCTTAAAAAATGACTAGACGCGGATTGACAAAGGACACATATATTTTTTTTTTAAAAGGTGGGGCCGAACCTGAGGGAGGTTGCCTACGTATCAACAAACAATGAGAATCAGACCCGCGTAGTTCGTGCAGACTCTAAAGAAATGATCTTGGAATAAACTCATGTCCTTTTAGCAAGAGCGAAGCCAATGGGAGGTTTGTGGAAAACGAGCATAAGAAATTAGGGAAATATTTCTCTTTCATCTCACGGGTTAGCCTAAAGCCGGTCAACAATCAGGCAAGCTTCCAAAATAATATTACAAGTAGCACATAGGATATACATGTTGGTCAGATAAAAAGGGATATTTGTCCTAGACGAACCCGGCCCCTGTGCCGAGTCTCACTAAGTCAAATGCAAGTGATGCAAATAAGCGGAGCCTACTAGGGATAATCATGTCTGTGTTTCAGTTCTGCTAGGTTTAAAACCTAATGGCGAAGGGGTGTCTAGACTGGCTTACCTAAGCAGACAACTCGAGTCAGGGAGGGGCAATACTATCGGTAGCAGCGCTATTCCAATTTCATTGCTTTTCCAGCCTCGCCTAACATGTGTGACTAAAATCCTTCACCGGGCGCCAAGATGCTCCGACTTTATCTTTACAAAAAGTAGGATGCATAATTGCATTCCTGTGACTGTGTGTGAAGTGTTTTCAGAGACTCAGAGGAGTGCGTGAGCGAAGATAATTTATAATAAAGTTCAACAATAACAAAGCGGTAAATAAGCGGGCAAGTAGCACATTAGGCCAACAAACACGATATATCCAAAGAATAAAAAGCTAAGTCAATATCACAAAGCTCGAGTTCTAAAAATGGTCCCCAGCAGAGTCGCCAGAGATGTCACACCCCTTTTTCGCTCTCCCGAAGGAAACATAGGTTTTTATTAAAGAAAGAGTTTTTCGAATTGAAGTGACGGTATTGAATAAGGATTAATTATTTTACCGAGTCTCCACTTGGAATTGTATTTTGGTGTTCTAAGTCACCTTAGGAATCCTTATCAAAAGGAAATGACTCTTTTATTATTGGTCCGTGTAAACAAAAGATCGAGTAAGGAATTCTGTTGACCGGAGAGAAGGTATTAGGCATTCCCCGAGTCCCGTGGTTCTAGCACAATCGCTTTATCAACTTATGCTTAGCTTAATCTACTTGTTGGATAAATTGTGTAACAAGCCTTGATTTGCTCGTGCTTTTTATTGTTGAAATTTTATTAGTCTTAACCCAGATGTGTAATTGCATTCTGGATCTTGACATACAAGGCTTAGAAACGTAACCGCTTTCTTCGCTCGTACGTATTGCACCTAAAATCTGTACGTCTTGATTAAAATTAAATAAAGTTAATTATTAGAACAATTTGACCAAGGTGCATAACCACATCCTTGAATTTCTTTCAAACATCTCAAAATAAGATGCGTAACCGCATTCTTAATTGAAACGAGTCATCTCAACATTGAGGAATAATCATTAAAATTAAATAATGGATAAGTAACTTATCAAAATAGGATGGTAATCCTCTTTAGGAAATCTTAGTTTTCGCTATTCTTGAACCAAATTTCATTATGCAATTCAAAACATCATTTCAGCTTTATTATTCATATCTTCCTCTCTTTTTTAAGACAAAAATGTATCCAAAATAATTCACAATTAAATAATTTCAAGTGAACAAGTACAACAATAATAAAATGCTAGAAATCATCACTGCAATCTAGTTGTTAAATCTCTGCTAATACGTTAGTCTTAGTATGGCCCATTTCCTTAGTTAAATTCACTCAACAAAAACAGCTTGTGTCAATTTACGAACTAGGCAGCTAAATAACAAGTGTTTACTATAATGAAATGTCTTCTTCAAGCATCAATAGATTCTCAAAATCAACTCATTGTATGAATCATAAAAATTCTATCACATAACGACATATGAAATCAAAAGAGTAAGGCAACATTTGGACGATAACGGATTAAATTAAACAAGGGAGAAAACAAAATACCAATTAATTACTTACAACAAGTCTAATAGGCGTAAAATTTCAGGACTAAAATTCGATATCTAATACAACAAAATAAGGAATTGCAATTTAAAGTGATAAAGAGTGAACCTTTAAACGATGACTTGCACCGAATGAATGTTAATTCTACTTTGCTATGCTGCGATCGGAGCTCGACTGAAAACCTCGTTGCTGACTCGAGCAAATCATCTCCATGTTGTGTCGTTTTTGGGGCTGGTTTACATGGCTATGGAGGTTTAAGAATGGCGGTGTTCGATTTGGGGTGTTTATGCGATGGCTTGGATTTAGCCTGCGGGTTTTTCTCTTGAAAAGGAAAGGGTTAAGGGTTGCTAAGTTTTCCTTTAACGTGAAGAGCCAAAATTCCCCATCGTGAGCTGCGGCTGAAGATTATGTGTGTGTTATTTCTTTTGGACAAGAACGTATTGCACAAACGAAAGTAACACCGCGTACTCCCACAGCATATAACGAGAGCTTAGTTCACCGAAAATTAAGGTTGGTTTGCTCTTGGGTCTAGGCTACGGCTCCTTTCTGTGTTGGTTTAGATGTATTCCTAATTCGGGTAGAATCTCCTAGGTTATAGGTTAAACTTTCTATATAGGGTGTCTATTTTTGATAAATTACCTAAAAAATCCTTGTACGGATAAGACTAAATGGCATTTGAAATATTCTTTGGGTGAGGTGGAAATATCTAAATAATAATAAATAAAATAAAATATTATTCCTACTATAAGTACTAATTATTCCAAATTTATTTACTAAATCCTTTGACTTGTAAAACATATTTTGATAACTTTTCCTTCTTTTTTGCGAATAAAAAAAACGAAACTTATATTCTAAAAATGCGATTATTTTTGCGGTTTTCAAATTTTCAAATAAAACCTACCAAAAAGAAAATTAAAAATTAAAATGTCAAGATTAAGCTAAAAAGGAAATATTTAACTCCATAACTGTGTAAAACCTAAGGGAGGATAAAAAATCAGGTGTCTACAACAGGCATAGTTGAGAACATAAACAGGATGAAGATTAGGAGTGAACACTTACGATTCCGCACTATCGCACGATCTAGATTAAGAAAAAAAAGTAACCATCTTAAATATCATGTAGCCTCCCGCTTATAAGTGTGGTGCACAACACATTCATAAACATGACTCTACTAGATACGGTTTGCAGACGGCCGGCACCTAGCACCCGAAGGCCTGAGCGGACCAACTGGAGTGTCTGAGGCTTGTAATGAGCAAATTGGGTCGTCAAGGCCTCCATCTAAGCGTAATAAGTCAAGAATGGTTAACAACCTGCACACAGAAGGGTCCCAACAACATATATATAAGTAAACAAGGTTGACAAGACCATTGGAAGAGTACATCACTAACAAAAGGGGTCGACAAGGCCACGCCATCACTACACATACCGTACACAAGTCTGCAAACCTCGAAGAGTGGCATAATACATCAATGGTCGAGACAGGGCCTCGTCATACCCCAAAATACTAGTCATATGTACAACAGTATCTAGTGACACATGTACAGTAACTCCGAGGGAGAGGAGTGCGACGTCACAGCTAAACAAGCAACCTATTGAGGAGGAGCGTTGCCCTACCTATCTGTACCTACGGGCATGAACACATTACCCATAAAGGACATCGGAACGAAAGATGTACTAAATATGTAGGGCATAATCAACTATAAATGAAGCAACAATAATCAAAGAAGTCAGAAATACCACCTGGAACCTCATAGGTGTCTTACTAGACTCATCTGTGGGTATATATAAGTACTCAATCACGTATATAACGCCATAGACCTCTGTGGGTAGTATTCTTTATTTAATAATTCGCGTATGTAATGTCGTAGGCCTCTGAGAGAAATATCATATGTATCATATATGTATAATCACGTATATAACGACATAGGCCTCTGCGGGCAACACAAGTATATAGTATATACATATAGGGACCATACCCACCCTATGAAGGACCTATCAACTATTCGGGCTGACGTAAAGTCATTTCACCCCGACTGTTCTTATGTGGACTCATATACTCTTTTACTTTGCGATGATCATTCAGTAAAAAGACTCTTTACCTTACTTTCTTAATCATGAAGTACTAACTCTTGCTTTAGCCATAGAAAGGAATAACACCAATGATGGATTACGAACTGAACGGCTGACGGATACATTTATAATTAAGGAGTAGATTAACCTTAAGTGTATCTTTAATCATCTAAGAATAGAATCTTTTCGAGGACATATTCGTATCGATTGTTATAGAAGGGATCATGCCATAACGGAAAGAAGGTAAGCCCTATATACCTTGTCGTTGAAGCTGGTTATGTTTCGAGGAGCCTCGCATGTAGTATGAGCGATTATCTACATTAAATGAGGGATTTTTATTAATATCGAACTTATATCGAATAAGAGATTTCGTTTAGGAAATTTGTCAAACAACTTGCGTACATGAAGTTCTAGAGTCATACTATCATAGATTCTTCTTCAATTTAATACCACTATCTCCCATAATTCTTTCCCTCAACTACACAACCTTACCAACATGATTCAACACCCATGTCTACTCTCTATATCCCAATCAACAATCCCAAACGATAAGTTAGCATGATTTCACATAACAAAATATGTTCTTTCAAGATCATGTGTATCAAACTCCTAAAATTCTCAAGTTACTTTCATCAACCAACCCAGCCAGGTTAAGAGAGGATAAAGAAAATTATAGGTGATAACACCTTACCTTAAACACGAAGTTTTCATGATGAGACACAATTCCAATACTTGGGTAAACTCTTCACCAAGGTAGAAACAACCTAGTAAGGATGGAACTTGTATTATGAACCTACTTGCGTGAGTTTCACGTGATTTCTCCTTCCGATTTACTCTTGGACAAGTGTGGGACACTTAGGGAGCTTTTAGGAGTTTCTAGGGTATGTTGTTTGATGAGAAAATAAGGTCAAGGGAGCCCTCCTCGACTTAAAAAGAAGTTAGCACCGCCTCACCGACCAACTTTTACGGTGGCTCTTTCCACTGTGAAATATTTTACGGGTCGTAAAAGGCCACGTAAAACACAGCTGCCTCCACCAACTTTCTGTTAAGTGTTACGGTGGAGGTCCTAGAGTTTTACGGACCGTAAAACATAATTTTGGCTGTAATTCTTACCGTAAAACATATGAATTTTCCAAATCGCGACGAACTTATTTCCTTTGGTTTGACTTAACCTCTATGTTTTTTGATAATTCTATAGACAAACTCATGACCCTTATTACCTCTTCACAAGATCACATATTTCCCTGGGATGTCGGTATTCAGTCAATGGTAAGGCTAGACATGAAATCACGAGGCGTAACACCCTCAACGCGAAGTTTCTTACTGAAAGTCATCATCTGTCCATAGCTCTCCTGATCTTGCGCTTCAGGTCTCCTTAATCTCAGACTTACCTCAAACCGACTAATCTAGTCGTATTCTCATCTCTTATGAAACCCGCTATTATTTGATGGCTCTTCAATAATCGGATACCCCGTATTCTCTTCACCTTACTCCTTTTCATCAATTAGAAGTCCTACTTCTATATTCTAATATTCTCACAATACAACATCATCTAAAAGTCTCTCTACTAATGTTCTGGCCTGTTGTTGTCTTGGCTTTCTGGCTGGCAAATGAGGCCTCTGTAAACTATCATGCTGAGTAACTTAAATAAACATTAGACAAGGGCTAATAAGGCCAATGCTATACTGAACATATTGAACCTATGTCTACAAAGCCTCTTGAGATAACTGACATCAAACGTGGTCAGGACAGGGCCCCCCGTGTACCCATAGTTTGTACAGAATAACTGCTACCTAACCTCTAGACCCGACTGCACTCCGAAAGCGATAGACCCTTAGCCACTAACACTTCTCTCACTTCTTACTCTCTACCAAGTCAACATGTTATTAGTAACATTTCACTTGACAGTGAACCATCCTATTGTGCGGAGGCAACTTTGAACCCTTCTTGGCGAGCTGCAATGACACAAGAGTTTGAAGCCTTGTATGCAAATCACAGTTGGGTTTTAGTTCAATTGCCTACTTGAAAGAGGGCAATTGGATGTAAGTGGGCATATAAGATAAAGCACAAAACAGATGGTATCATAGAGAGATTTAAGTCTAGGCTTATGGTTAAAGGATTTACTCAACAACATGGTATTGACTACAATGAAACCTTTTCACTAATTGTAAAAAGGACAACTATCAGAACTTCACTCAGTTTGGTTGTTAAGAGAGGTTGGACACTTTACTAATTAGATGTAAATAATACTTTCCTCCATGGAGATTTTCGTGAGGAAGTTTAGATGGAAGCTCCTCAAGGGTTACTAACTTATTAGAAGGGCCTAGTTTGTAGTTTAAGAAAGTCACTTTATGAGGTGAAACAAGCTAGTAGACAATGGTATGACAAGCTTGTTGAATCTTTATGTTCCAAATGATTTCTACACTCAACTAGTGACTACTCACTTTTCCACAAGAAAAATCAACGGTCCATGGTGTTTGTAGCTGTCTATGTTGATGATGTTATACTTACTGGGACTGACTTGGAAGATATTTAACAGCTAAAGTAGTTCCTACACCATAAGTTCAAAATCAAGGATTTAGGCCAGTTGAGCTATTTCATGGGCTTAGAAAATCTTTAGAGAGATGATGGAATTGGGATATCACAAATTAAAAATGGTTTACTTAAAGAGTTTGATTGCCTCAATTACACCACAATTTCCTCTCCTCTTGATCCCATTGTTAAGTTGAAATTTGCAGAAGGCAGATTACTAGCAGATCCTACATCCTACATGAAGTTAGTGGGAAAACTTAACTTTCTCACCAATACAAGATTGGATATTGTTTTTAGTGTGCAACACCTCAGTCAATTCATGCAAGAACCCAGGGAACCCCACTATTTAGTTGCTTTACATGTATTGAGATACTTAAAAGCTAATCATTCTCTAGGTCTCTTCATGACCAACAATCCAACTCTTAAAGTCTCAGCACATTGTGACTCAAACTGGGCTGTTTGCCCTAACTCTAGAAAATATGTGAGAGGCTACATTGTATTTCTTGGTGACACTCCTATTAGTTGGAAATCTAAGAAAGAAACCACAATATCACTATCATCAGCAGAGGTAGAGTACAGAGCAATCAGGAAAGTTATGGGTGAACTGGTTTGGACTAAAAGACTTCTTGCAAAGCTGACTGTCCCATATTTTACACCATGTTCAGTGTTTTGTGATAGCCAAGCAACTGTAAACATTGCAAGAAATCCTGTATTCTATGAAAGAACCAAGCATATTAAAGTTGATTGTCATTTTGTGAGAGACAAGATACAAGAAGGACTCATTGACCTACATCACATCTCAACAAATAAGCAATTGTCAGACATCTTGACCAAATCTCTTCCAGGAGCCAAACATCACACTATCCTTGGCAAGTTGTTAGTGAAATCATCAGCTCCAACTTGAGAAGGGGTGTTTAGATCATAACTGAAGCAGTTTAGATTATTATTATCAGTTAATTATGTGTACACAACATTGGTTAGTTAGTTAACTTGTACAATTAGCTAAGTTATCAAGAGTTTGTTAGGATTAGTTAGTGATGTAATTGTTAGTTAGTTAGTTAGTGGGGTCAGCCGCAGACAACTGTACTTTTCTCCCTTACTCACAATGTATATAACACTATTATATATGGCTCTTTAGCTCTTTAGACGGCTAGAGATCTCTCCTCCCTCCTCCCTTAGGCATCTCTATGGCGACTTAGTAGCAACCATGGCTGCGCATATCTCTCCCCAGCCTTTGGCTGTGGGAGAGCCAAACCCTAACCCTAATCAACAAACACCATATGCTACACAATTAACCACAAACCAAACAACCCAAAATTTTACAAAAATCCAATTGAAACAGATTCAATATGTACATGGGGAGCCTACGATTCAATTTACAAAGGGAGAATGACAAGTTTTTGCACTGGAATAGAGATTACATCAAGCTATAGTTATTAAGTTCTCCTCTGACACACTGAAAGTAAAGGATTTTCAAGTAGTTTTACCCAAACACATGGGCATAAAATGAAACTGTTTAGTTGGTTTACTTGCTCATAAACATATTCTGCTAAGGATTCATCAATATGAAGATTATGTGGTTGCTATATCAAGGTCGGTAAGATTTTTACCTATCAAGGGAGAGAAATATCTTTATATGGTATTTCATTGGACAATAGATTTCAATCCAAGAGAAGAAACTTCAATGGCTGCGGTGTGGATTTTGTTGCTTAGGTTATCACCAGATTTATTTGCCAGAAGATCTTGTTGTCGATAGCATCTGCAATTGTAAGGCCAATAGATATTGACAAGGCAACACAAGACAAGACAAGGCCAAGCATTGCTAGGGTGAAGGTGATACTCGATCTTATGGACAAGCTGCCTAAGAGGATGCGTCTTCAGCATTTGGATGAGCAGACTGGTAAATTCAAGAGGTATTCCAGGAAATTGTTTATGATAATTTACCTTTATATTGTAACCACTGTAAGCATCAAGGTCATGATGAAAGCAGTTGTCGATTGATTTTGAAAAATAATCAAGATGACAATCACAAAGATGATGGAGTGTCTAGAGAGGAAAAATGTAATGGGGATAAATTTCAAGGTGATTTATGACAAATTTTAAATTAGAAAATGGGACTAGAAAATATAGATCAAAGTACTAATGAAAATACTGGAGTTGCAGATGCAAAAAAAATGAAATAGAGATCGTGGAAGTAGTTAAAAATAATGGAGACCGAGTAGTTGATACTTGTGTTCGAGATGATACTCTTAATGCTACAGTTACTGTGAATCGAGCCTTAGCTAGGGTCTCACAAGATTTGACTTTAGGTGCAAAGGCTGGTGATTTGGTAGATCCTTCTAATCCTAAACAACTACCTATTCCTGGTGTTTTGAATGGTAAATATTCAGGCCAAGCTAATAGGGTGCAACAGCGTGGGGAAAATTTGGATCAAGTTTTTGAATTTGGTGGTTCAGATGATAGAGGAGGCTGGACTGAAGTACCAAGCAAAAACATTTCTTCAGGAAGTACCAAACTGTAACAACTAGACTGCACTAGCACAGGTCGCAAGAAGCAGACAAAAATTGTGAAGATAAAGTGTCGAGAAAGCTTATGTGCTCTAACACCTTTGATGCGCTAATGATCAATTCTGATTAAGAGCTTAATGCAGCTACTCCAACCATTCATATTTCCAATCCAGAAATTGCTAGAATAATCGAGGAGCATCAGGCCACCATGTTGAGTAAGGCAAACCCAATAACCAAACCACTTATGGTCACAATTAACACCTCGGATCATGATGTTTCTTCTCAATCTTTGAAGTCGTTTGGAGAGGTAAGAGACTCCGGGCAATAACTAATCTCCAAAGGGAATTACAATAATTTGGTGAAAGGTACACCATCCATCTCTCAAGCTAATTCTACAAATGATTTGATTGTTTCAAAGGAAAAACAAGGGGAAACGAGTGCTCATCAGTGGGCTGATTTAGTTGAGGAAGAAGAACATATTACTTCACCTCCTAGGAGTAAGTTAAGTCCTCAAGCACCCGTATTTGTGTCGTCAAGTAAGATCTTGGCCATTACCACCAAGGATATGGGAGTATTAACAAAGAGCCATGAGCCAAAAGCTGTCGTTTCAGGACGTAATCCAAGTATAACTTATGATATTGACCTGGGTGATGACATGTTCGATGAGAATGATGAGGATGATATGCTGGACATATCCTTTGATAAGGTGGCCAAGGATGGGGATCTCTCACCGAGACAACAAAGAAGTGGAAGCAACAAAAGCAAAAATAAGGCACATGGGAGACAAGATAGTTGGGACGGTAAGGTGACTGAGGAATTTGTTCCAAAGCACCTACCGATGCGACTGGAAAAACAGAATCATATGACAGTGTCAACAACTTCAACAAGATCCAATAAATGCAAGAAGTGATGAACTATCAAGTGTTGTAGGACAAATTTGATGAAGAAGACAAGAGAAAAATACTACATGTTACTTTAGACGGGCAATCTTTCTTTTTTAGTTCATACATTTATAAATTGAAGTTTGAGGTTGATAATTCAACTTTATTCTTGGCTTTTATATTTTTGCATTACTTAAGCATCCTCATTTGTAATATCATCATAGAGTGTATTATAAACTTTGTATTGATCATAGAATACTTAGTTTTCTCTAGCTCTTATTTTCTTCATGCTTGTTAATTAGTAGAGGTTCGTTACCTTATTAGGATTAGTAAGGTAAGGCCTAGCCCCCTTGCTTGTAATTTCTCATTGAGGTTTACTTTGATTTATTAATAAAAAATTAGCCCTAGGCACCCGCCTAGAGGATTCGATTAAAAAAATTATAACACTATTATACTAATAAAATGGAATCAATTGTGATTTCCCAAATTCAGTTTCGATTTCTCTCCTCTCTACTCATCAATGGAGTTCATTATTTTCCCTCACTCATCTCGATAACCGGAGCAAGAAGCTGCACTGGCTATACATATGGTGGAGAAATTCATAAATTTATTATTATATAAAAAATCTTGTATTTAATTATTTATTTCAGGCAGGATGGTAAAGACATATACAAGACGATCTTTTAATGTCAAAATTAAAGTATCGATGACCATACAATATATTAGAACGTAATTAGTATACAATACATGCAATAGTAGAGGACCAAATTTGAACATTTTTTCTTATAGATTATCCTGAGTTAAAGATATATTAAACAGATCATCCACAGTTGTGAATTCTTATAATAAATCCACCAGGGTATAAATGCCACAACAGAACCAGTAAAGCAAACATTTCACTTTTGGCATTACTATCTAAAAAGTCAAAATTAAAAGTGTGAAACGTAACGCTCTAAAAGGGATGCTTCACTTAGTCCACGTTGCAAAATTATTACAAAAAGATAACTAACACATAAGTCTTTAAAACACTACTAGTCCCTTTTGCTCTACTTCAATTCCTAGTAATGATCGAACCAAAGAGTACTAGTTGTTACATGCAAACCAATAATTAGAGAGTTTAATTTTATTTCCTGGTAAAGTACTTTTCTTTCTGTTTATTCATTATGATTTTGTTGTTACTTGAATTGGTGAAGTATCTGTGTTTATATACATTCTTTTTCCTCTAAAAATTTGCTGAATTCTTGTTTCTAAATTTCTGTTTGTTTAATAGCCTGTTTTAATTTTTTATTTATATATTCAGTCTGTTTTGTTTGAGTCTGTTGGTCACGGGTGCATGATTTTGCTGCTAATTACTAGAAATCTGCAGCACTTGAAGGTGTACATTGTCGGTGTGATCAAATCTGGGCCTTTTGTTATTTTTTTTAACTTAGCTTTACCTTTATTTAATGGTATAGAGAATTGAAAATGAGAGTTAATCTCTCTTATCCTTATTAAATCTAACTGATGTTTATAATCAGCATGGTGAGATAGTTGGAACCCATCAACTTGGTCTCGGGTTCGAGGCCGTGGGAACGAAGAGCTTTTTTTGGTGTTTTTTTCTGATCAATTGACAGTTGCATGTTTAGACACTTTAATCAGGCAAGTATCTTCTTTGGTTGTTTTCATAGCTATAACTGGTTGTGCTTGAAACAGACAGTGGAAATAGGAACTTAAAATTTCCCTTTTGCAATGAGTGCATCAACTTTTTTCAAAGCTTGTGTCTTTCTGTTTTCCAGTTCTCTATTACGTAGAATTTAATGGATTATGTTAGAAATGTGTTGTCTATCAAAAATCAATTAGTATGATTCAGCTGCTTATCCTGGATTATTAACCACTCAGCATTCTTAAACATAGATTTTGTTAAAGGCCTTTTGTTGCTCCCAACGCGCACACAAGTATACGCGATCGACAAGTAATATAATGACTAATATAGTCGGATACGTACCCACAGAGACTTATGATTAACAATTAAATCAAAATATTCTACTACTAATTATGCAAGTATAGATGGAAAGGGTGTTTGTTTGTTTACTATTGCTAAAATAAAACTAGAAATTAAACAAGTAACAATTTGTCGCAAATGTTGGTCTAAACTTAGTTGTAATTCACAGAGATTAAACATTCCAGGGTTAACACTTTCGCTAACATATTTTCTCTATCGAATTACTGGTTGACATGATTAATATTATGACTACGAATCTCTCGAGTCTTCTAGTCGCCTATTCGTATTACTTTCAAGCCTATATATCTATGGTCATGAACCTTAACACGAATGCATTTATATTTTCTATATTTCAACCAAATAAGGCGAACTAGGTATTGTTGCGAAATTTCTAGATGCTATGCAAGTGTACATATCGCAATTTGTAATAATTTGGGTAAAACCGAGTATTGTCCACAGAGACTGATTTATCAATTACCAATTAACTAATCTTTAGTTTCTATTTGGCAAACGAATATAAGCGGTGATTTCTAAACTAAAGAATTAACAAACTAAAATAGATTGCAGGAATAAAATAGCAGTGAAAACACACGAAGTTTAATTCAGTAATGAAGGCAATTAGGGTTTCCAATCTCATCAACAATCCACTCTATCATTCATTAATGCAAGACTAGCGATTCTTCTTCTTAATAAGATAGCAGGTTAACTGAGATGTTCTATATCCCGGTTAGGACAAATAAAAACTCAACCTAAGTGAGAATTTTCTACAGTTCTATGATAAATTCAATCACATAGGAGGATTAAGATCAATAACCTAAAAAGCTACGCAGTCAATCGTAGTACTCTTGTTCAAGATTAAACCTACGTCTAATCAACTATAGCATATTCAAACCTCACTTTTCAGATCTTGATTTAAAATCATATAGGTAATGAAAACTAATGGCCAATTAATTCTCATTCAATAAACGCAAGTTGAAGAGATCTTAATAGATGAAGAAGAAACACTAGAAATGCATTAAATCATAACAACATTTCAAGTGATTCAATGGAAAACTCTAATAAAAGTAATTAGCTCATAGACATGCTAAGAAGACTAATTAACTTAATATCAAACATAAACTGAATTAAAGTAAAGAAAAGGAAAAGAACTTGTACAATTGATGTCTCTAATTGCTTCTTGCTCTCTTGTTCCTTGCTTCCCATCTGAGATCCCCAACCAAAATTCGCCTCCCCCAGCATATATCACCAAAAACCCCATAATAGACCTTTTTGCCCTTGTTAAATTTAGGTTTTTCGCTGCCTGGACGTCGTCGGCGCTGCAACTTAGCTATTAGAGCGCCGCGACGCTAATTCGCTTCTGAACTTTCTGCCGGTGGGGCACCGTGACTCTAATGTTGGGCGCCGCGGCGCCTTCGTCGACGTTTCAAGTGCCGCGGTTGTAACCAGGTAGCGTCGCGACTCTAAATACGATCAACTTCTTTCAGCCTTCTGCCAGTCAGGCGCCTCGGCCCTTGCTTCCTCGGCCGCGGCCCTTCAGCGCCGCGACTTTTCATCTTTTGATTTTTCAACACTTTTCTGAACCGCTTCTTCTGCCTAGGTATCCATTTTTATCCTCAGTAGCTGCCTATTTTCTTTTAATCTCTGCCTCATCCATCATGAATCACTTAAACTGAAAATAAAGCAAACATACGCATAATACTGCACAAAACAACTAAAAGACTACAAAAAGACTTCCTAAAACATACTCTAAAACAATACTAGAAATAGACTCAACAAACACCCCCAAACTTAAACTTTACTCGTCCTCGAGTAAAGAACTCTAGACACCCTAAAAAGAAAAGCACACAAACTCTAAAATATGAATCAAGTCAACCACAATAGATTATGCCTCGAAGATCATGAACAACATTTAATATAATCTCCAGGAACATTCTAGCCATTAATTTGCTATCTAGAATTTTAAGTCAAATATTCTTCAAATTTGCTTAAAGTTATTAATGCATATGACCACTCAACCATGATTATTGACTTAAACAAGTATTCAATATTAGTTCATGCACAACTAATTCTCACCAACAGTCCATCATGTCCAAGTTCTATAGGCTTGCTAACTTGCTACTCTCCACTAATTTAGACAAACATGCTCGGGAATCGATAGGACTTTCATGGGTTGTAATGATAGGCTTAGGCTTGGGTAGGTAATTTTTTTTTATCATTTAGGCTCACAATTACCATCATCATAGAGACTGATCAAACCAACCTTTGATATGGAATTTACAAATCAATAATCAATCCCCAAATGTTTTTCTTTCTCTATTTTTTTTATTTTACTTCTCAATATTTTTGCTTTTCTCTTGATGACTCCAAATACATATTACCAATCACAAATAAAATCGATCCCAATCATATATTCTTATGCTTATGGTAAAATTCAAGGGAATGTATTTTTTTGTAAAGGGTTTCAAATAGGCTTTATCATGGGCATTGGTCAACAAAGAAATCAATTTTAGGCTCAACGGGGTAACTAGGGATTAATGTAATCAAGGGTGGCTTGAAAGGCTCAATCGTTCCAAAAAATAGCCTAAATCATTTTCCTAAGCATGCATCATCTATGATTTCATCTCAAATAGCAAGCAAACAAGTTCTAGAACTTTTCACCATCTTTCCTCAAACCAAAATTTAATCATGCATAAACCAATATTTGAGTACAAGAAATTCACCAATCATGATCAAGTTTTCATACTTATTAATAATTAAAAGCAACTCAAGACCTATCCAACTTAAGCACACAGATTTATGCATTTCATGGCTATCAATTTCATCCAACTCTATCACATGTGTTCACTCAACCTCATGAGCTATTATTATTAACTTGATTCATTGACACAAGACACTCAAACAAAGACACTAACAATAAACAAACAACTGAACATAACAATTAAAGACTACTAACACAAAGCAGTAAGACTTCCCCCAAACTTAATTAACACATTGTCCCCAATGTGAAAAAAGAAAGCAAGGGAACGAAGACTTACATAAACAACGACAACAATCTCAGTATGGTGGTGGTGGCAGCGGTGC
The DNA here is from genome assembly GCA_034509755.1 of Anisodus tanguticus. Classification (NCBI taxonomy): domain Eukaryota; kingdom Viridiplantae; phylum Streptophyta; class Magnoliopsida; order Solanales; family Solanaceae; genus Anisodus; species Anisodus tanguticus. The sequence continues at coordinate 44,697,068 of CM067549.1, read as the reverse complement.
TAATAGAGCTGGTACTGTGGAGGATAGCCAAAGTAGGGCTCATTCGGGGCATCACCTATTGACCAACGATCGACCAAAGAGTTGAGTTGGTCGATGTGGCGGACATCATAATCATGTTGCTGCTGTATATAGTTGCTCAACTATTAATTTTGAGCATGGTGCGACTGGATCATGTATTGATTATGTCAGATGATATAGTCCAACTGATCATGAGTCCTTTGGGGTGTGTGAATCAATAGGACCCTCAAGAGCAACAATTGGTGCATTGCTGCTCTGTCCTGGATCACCTACTTCAGCTGCTGCATTCTCGTCATCTATCCCCTCTCTGCTGGCGCTTTGGCTGGGTTTGGCTGCCTTCTCCAGATGTAGGTGCTAGTGTAGGGTCTGGGTATGCATTGACCATTGTCCGGATTAGAGGCTGCTGCACTTTGCCTTTGACATCATTGCTACACTCAGGCACTCCATGTGCAATACATAGTGTAGTGATCAACGATCAATGCCCCAACCCTGCTGTTGTGTTTAATCTGCATATCCAACTGAGACTATTTCTGACAGCTCGCCCCACATCTACTGAAAATCACTTCATGATAACATAAACCAGCTTGATACGATCCACTGGTATATCAGAGAAATGCGTGGAGAGAATCAGGCGGGCACTCACAAAGTAGAGCCAAGGTTTGGCAACTTTGTTGAATTGGCAGCGAAACATGCCTTTGGGCGCGTCGTATGTATATGTGCAACGGGCCACTGGGCATTATACTGTCTCATCCACCTCCACCCAGTCAATTTCTAAACGCTTCCAAATAGTAAAGTCATCCTCCTCCTCTTCATCCAGAAAATTTGTAACCCCACATATGCCATTTATAACTTCAGCCCCAACTGGTACCCTTCTCCCTCGTACGAAACAAGTGTTGTCTTACTTCTCTGGATAGTTGGCATAGAATTCGTAGACTAGGGAGGTATTTGTCTTGGCCAAATCAGGACTGACAAATTCCACCCAACCTCTATAAGTAATCATGGCCCTGATGGGTTCATATACCTTATCATCGTATGACACAATTTGGAATTCTATCCCCCTTTTTGGTACCAGGAAACAAGTACATAACTTGTTATACCTATCTTGGGCAACCTTGTTGGTAAATCTTTTCTTGTCATAATCGGCCATTGGTGGATTCACGGGGCTCCGAGAGGAGGATGCCTTGGAAGTAGCTCGTCGTGGACCCATTAAGACCCGTCAAAATTTTGAAGTTTTCTACAAAAAATCTGGCAGCACTTCCCCTTAATTCTTCACTTCCCAAAAACAACTCAACTCCACAAAAATCCACTCAATCAATCCACAATATCAATAATCACAGTACCACACTCCACAATATCAATTATGGAGAGAGACCTCAGGTGATGTTTCATTGCCTGAAGTATTGAAGATTTGAAGAACCTATGGAAGAGTTTTTGAAGGATTGAGATTTTAGGGTTTAGAAAAGGCATTTAGGGAAAGTGTGGATTTAAAATCAATGGAAGAAATGAGGAGAGAGAAGAGTTTTTTTTTTGGGTGAGAGAAGCTTGAAATTGGAAAAACAATGGGGGTTTTCGGTTTTTGGTCAGAGAAGAAGAGAAGAGGAGTTGTTTGTGAATTGTGAGAGAAAGAGAGAGGGGCTAGGGTTTTTATCCTGGAAATCGACGCGGCGCCACGACCCTAAAGATAGAGCACCGCGATGCTAATTCGGCATTCCTTTCACTATTTCACAAGGGCCGCGATGCTTCTTTTGTGGCTCCCCAGCGCTAATTCCTCGACAATTGCCTATATTCTTTGCCTGCAAGGCGCCGTGGCCCTGTCCCTCTACGCCGCAACTCTAATTCATCCAAGATTTATATATTTTTTTGTCAGTATGGCGCCGCGTCCCTAATGTTTTTGCGCCGCGACGGTAAATCATAAAAAAAACATTTTTTGCTCCCTGCCTTCAGAGCGCCGTGACTCTAATTTGTATACGGGCGTTCTGATTTTTGCTTCTGATTTCAACATCTCGCGACTCTTTTTCACCCAGAGTTGGATCACAATTCACCGAACTTAAAAAACACAGACCAAGAAACAATAAGACAATGAGATTGTTCAATAATAGACAAAACAAAACAAAACAAAATAACACAATTAAGATGTTGGGTTGCCTCCCAATAGCGCTGTCGTTAACGTCATTTAGTCGGATGCAGATTTTCTCTTCATATTGATTTCAAGAGGATAACAGAAGTTTCCTGCTCAATAGGACCACCCAAGTATGACTTCAATATTTGTCTGTTCACTTTGAATGGTGAACCATCCTTTCCTCGCACTTCGACTGAACCATATGAAAAAACTCTCTCAGTAGTAAATAGACCCGACCATCTGGACTTCAACTTGTCTGGAAACAACCTCAACCTTGAATTGAATAGAAGTACATATTGTCCGGGTTGAAACTCTTTTCAGATCAAGTTTTTGTCATGCCATGCTTTAGTGCGCTCCTTAAAAATCTTGGCATTCTCATAGGCTTCATTTCGAAACTCGTCAAGCTCATTCAATTGTAGTAGCCTATTCTGTCTAGCGGCACCCTCGTCCATATTCAACTTTCTCATGGCCCAATACGCTCGATGCTCCAACTCAACTGGTAGGTGATATGCTTTTCCAAAAACCAACCTATAGGGAGACATTCCAATAGGAGTTTTGAATGCCGTCCTATAGGCCCAAAGTGCATCATCCAGCTTCGTAGACCAGTTCTTCCTAGAGTTATCCACCGCCTTTTCAAGTATACTCTACACCTCTCTGTTTGAAATTTCAGCTTGACCATTTTTCTGAGGGTGATATGGCAAGGCAATGCGGTGGTAGACTCCATAGCGAGCAAAGAGGGCATCAAGCTGCTTGTTACAAAAATGACTCCCTTCGTCGCTAATAAGATCTCTGGGAGTACCAAACCTTGTGAGTATATGCTTGTGCAGGAAGTTTAAGACTGTCTTACCATCATTCTCCTTAGTTGCTACTGATTCGACCCATTTAGACACATAATCCACTGCTAGTAAGATGTATTGATTATTGAAGGATGGTGGAAAAGGGCCCATAAAGTCAATGCCCCAGACATCAAAGAGTTCAACTTTTAGGATCTCATTCAATGGCATTTCATTCAGCTAGTGATATAGTTGTGTAGGGAAAAATTCATGTAATACAACTGGATGAATTGTGTTATGACACATGGCATATGGTGTTGAGTCATGTCCATGTTAGCTTATGGCGCTACCGGTAAAACTTTAGAAGAACCAGAGACGTCGTGCGTACGAGAAGTATCGATAACTCCAAAGATCAGATGAACCATTTTGACCTCAACGGGCAGTCGTTACTGGCTCGATCTCACATCTTCCAACGGAGCATTAATGGCATTTATGGAGTCACTAATTGTCCAGTTATTACAACATTCATTCTCTTGTATTATTAAAGGCATATATCATGGGGTGTGTACCCGTGAGCTCATGTTTAAACAGGACACATTTGTTCCATTGCAAATATATGAAAATTATTACAATATACTCTTTAATATCATTCTCGATTCTTATGCTTTCATACTAGTTACAGAAGCTTTGCCAAGAAGCTAACACAAGGCTCAAGCTAACTATCTATGTACTTTGTCTTAATATTATTTACTAGCACTATATTTTGTCTAATATTATTACAAAATCAGTTAGTTGAGATCCACGTGTCCTTGACCATGTATACAAATTCAACTGTACCATTTTATGGGTAAACAGTTTAGCGCCCTGCGGGGCCTGGACAATTGTGGTGTCATAAGTGACCCATGTTACTAATCTATTCTTTTCTTCAAGTGTTGTTCTTTGTTCAGGACAAACAAATGACAGGAGTAGAAGAACACAGAGGCAGTTGCAACACTAGGGACAATGCCTCAATCAGACCAGATAGCTTACCAGTAGAAGTTTCGATACCAGAGGACCTGATGGTTGTAGACGGAGCCACATACAAAGGCGGATAAACTTAAGAGGAGGATGTTCTTAATGACGAAACGCCTGAGGAAGCCATACAAAACCTGAAGGTGCAGAATGTCGCTACGAGCGGACAATTAGACCACCTGATGCAATTATTCTCTGATTTTATGTCCGAAAATGCTGGTAGTACCCCAATAGCCGCATCAATATCGCCACCAAACACCGTGTTATATGCGAGAAATGATGGTGCTTCAGAAAGTGTTACGGTTCCTGAAAATCCGTTCGAGGAGTAGGTTTTGAAATTTATGAAAGATATGACAAACAAAGTGGATACCAACACAGAGAAGGTGGAGAAAAATGCCAAGGTATTTCGACACCAGTTAAATCAAATATTGGGAGCCCCTCTTGTGGTCGAAGGACTGGATGCGAGGAGATATATTCAGTTGGAATATAAGCCAGAGGCTGCGCCCGAAATGATCTGCAAAAGGTTTAAAATGCTATTTATACTCAAGTACGATGGGACTACTGATCCACAAGAATACATAACAATTTATACTACATCCGTCAAAGGAAATGATCTAAGAGAACACGAAATAGAATCAGTTCTGATCAAGAAGTTTGCTGAAACACTCGCTAACGGAGGCTTGACATGATATTCACTCCTCCCTGAGCACTGAATTAGGTCGTTCGCCCAGCTTGCCGAGATGTTCATAAAAGCTCATGCGAGGCAACGGAAGGTAAAGACGAGAAATACGGATATCTTTCGCATTGCGCAGGGTGAAATGGAACTCCTTAGGGACATTGTTTCACAATTTTGAAATGAGCGGATGTTGCTACCCGCAGTCCCGGACGAGGGGGTAGTAGAGGCTTTCACGAAGGGTTTAAATCCTTTGAATTCGAACGCCTCACAAAAACTCAAATAAAATGTTTTGGAATTCCAGGCTACAACCTTGGAATATGTACACAACTGATATGAGTCCAAGATCCGGAAAGAAAACTATTCGCTGGGGACTCAAGCTAGGAGTATTTTTTGGAAATCAGATAAAGGAGTCGTAGCAGACTAGATCTCCTCCAAGAACCTCTTCCAACCTTATTAAAGAGGTGGACAAGGTTTTCACTCCCTTGAGAAAAAAAATAACAAGGGAGTCCCCAGAAGAAACAATCAGGGATTGGTGAACTTCAATAAAGAAAATTTATCCAACTCATCCGCAAAGGGTCTCGGATACCCCAAATTATCCGAGTACAACTTCAGTATCAACGAAGACCTAATGGTGGCAGTATGAAGGACTCGTATGGTGTCCCAACCTCCAAAAACATTACAGTCTGATCCAAACAAAAGAGATCAATCCATTTGGTATGACTTTCATGGCACGCATGGGCACAAAACCACATATTACATACATTTACGAGAAGATATGGCAGGAATGCTGATCAGAGGCGACCTTTGAGAATATTTGAGCGAAAGAGCTTGTAATAACTACGAGCGGGGGCCACTTGCCGAGGACAAATCTAATTCAGCCACACCACCACATGTTAAACATGATCTTTGGTGGGTCAATGATTTCCGCTACATCCTTCATTGCGGTTAAGAAGACAAAAATTCTAGTAATCTGGGAAAAGAGGTTATGGGAAATTCCATATGAGCACACTATTACTTTTACTGAAGAAGACACTGCCAGTGTGATCTTCTCTCATAATGATGTATTGGTCATTACAATACATATTGATTGATTTTAGGTGAAGAGGGTTTTGATCGATCCAGGGAGCTCTGCTAACATTATCCGACTAAAAGTTATAGAGGAAATGAACATGACAGACAAAATTATTCCGGCTGCCAGAACCCTCTTAGGTTTTAACATGTCTAGCAAAACTACGAAGGGAGAAATAGACCTACCGGTGGATTATATAGGAGTCATAAAGATGACTAAGTTTTATGTCATCGACGGTGACATGAGACATAATATTATATTCGGAAGGCCATGGATTCACGATATGAAGGCAGTCCCATAAACATTACATCTGCTGGTGAAGTTCCCGACACCAGAGGGAATCCAACTGATTAAGGGTGAACAACCCGCTGCCAGAGAAATGTATGCCATATAGGAAACAGGAGCAGTGGAGGACACTAAATAGCAATTAAAGGAAGCAGAGTCCATATTAGAAGATGTCCATCAGGTTCTGCCGGCAGAAATAGAGTCAACCTATCCCGAGGAGGAGTTTTTAGACCAGTACCAAGTGCCTAGATATTTTCAGGTACCGAAAAAGTCAGATGTAACCAAATCTACAGTAGAAGAGCTTGAACAGATAACTCTCCACAAGGAAACTCCCGACAGGAAGGTATACCTAGGCACGAGATTAACTCTGGAGCTCAGTGATTTAATTCTTAACTATCTTGCAGCTAACAATGATTTTTTGCTTGGTCACATAAGGATATGACAGACATTCCTCCAGAAGTCGCAACTCATAGATTGGGCCTGAATCTCAGTTTTCCTCCCGTACGGCAGAAGAAGTGACCCATTACTGAACTTCGTAACAGGTTTGTGAAAGAAGATGTAGCTAGATTACTTAATATAGGATAAATCTGGGAGGTAAAATAACCGGATTGGTTAGCAAACGTAGTCGTAGTACCTAAAAAGGGGAACAAATTTAGGATGTGTATTGACTATAATAATTTAAATAAAGCATACCCAAAAGACTCATTTCCGTTGCCGAACATAGATCAAATGATCGATTCCATGGCCGAACACGAGATAATGTGTTTTCTCGATGCGTATTCCGGGTATAACCAAATAAGGATGCACTCGGAAAACCAAGAGAAAATATATTTTTAACTACTTTTGAAACTTATTATTATAATGTTATGTCTTTCGGGTTTAAAAAATGCCGGAGCTACTTACCAAAGGTTAGTAAATGAAATGTTTAAAAACCAAATAGGAAAGACTATAAAAGTGTATATAGGCGATAGTTTGTTAAGAGTCTTCGTGCAGAGGGACATTTAAGTCATTTCCAGGAAACTTTCATAGTGTTGAGAAAATTTAATATGAAGCTAGAACCCGAGAAATGTGCTTTCGGGTTGGGCTTCGAAAAATTCTTGGTTTTATTGATTTCTCAAAGAGGAATCGAGATAAACCCTAAAAAATAGGTCATCGAAGACATACCGAACACACTTGAAGATGTAAAAGCGGTACAACGGTTGACCGGGTGAGTGGCAGCTCTAAGCAGGTTTATCTCCCGGTCATTAAAAAAATGTCATAGGTTCTTCTCGCTTCTAAAAAAGAAGAATGACTTCGTATGGACACTCGAATGTCAGCAGGCCCTACGGGACCTGAAATCCTACTTGTCCAGTCCTCCGCTCATGTCAAAGCCAAAGAACGAAGAACAACTGCTCATTTATCTCGCTGTGTCGGAGGTAGCAGTAAGTGCAATTTTGGTACATAAATAAAAAGGTACACAATTTCCTATTTACTATGTAAGTAAAGTAATGTCAAGGGCCGAAACCTGGTATCCATTACTTGAAAGGTTGTCTTTCACCTTGGTAATGTCATCGCAAAAGCTTCGACCATAGTTTTAGTGCCATCAAATTGCTGTAGTAAGTACGTTTCCACTTCAGAACGTGTTACATAAGCCCGAACTTTCAGGAATTTGGCTAAATGGGCGATAGAGTTAGGTGAATTTGATATTGAATATAGACCCCGAACTACAATAATGTCGCAGGTCCTTATAGATTTTATGGCCGATTTCAGTTCGGGAGTAACCCCTCAGGCGGAAAAACAAGCCATTTTAGTCTTGGGGACTGCCCCCGGGGTCTGGACACTTCACACAGATGGAGCCTCTAAGATAAGGGGACTGGTCTGGGAATAGTGTTACATAGTTCTCCTTTGACTAATAATGAATCCGAGTATGGGGCTTTGATTGCAGGTTTGAAAGTAGCCTGAGGCTTGGGATCTCAAATAATTAAAGTAAACTCATTGCTGGTGGTGAGCCAAGTACGTAGAGTGTTTGAGATCAAAGATGAGCGTATGTCAACATACCTCGAAATAGTTTTGAAGCTGCTTTCTCAGTTCCAAGAATGGACGGTGGTGCATATACCCCAGGAATAAAATATAGAGCCAGACGCACTCTCAAACTTGGGCTCCAGCACAGAAGCAGAAGGTCATAAAGCTGAGTCAGTTTTTTAGCTGCTTCATTCGGCACTGGATTCAGAAGGGTTCGATGAGGTGAACTCGATCAGCCTAACTTGAGACTGGATGAATGAATTCTTGGACTACGTCGTGAATTGAAAGCTCCCAGAGGACCCGAAAGCATCCAAAGCTCCGAGGACTAAAGCCGCCCAATACTGTGTTGTAGATGGAAAAGTTTATCGGCACTGTTATTATGGTCTCTTAGCCTGGTGCGTAGGCCTTGAGGAAGTTGATTACGTAATGAGGGAAGTCCATGAAGGCATATGTGGAAACCATTCGAGAGCGGAATCCTTGATGAGAAAACTCATGAGGGCTGGATATTATTGGCCCCAAATTGAGGAAGACACAAAAATGTTCTTGAAAAAATGCGACAAGTGTTAGCGTCATGCACAACTACTATATCAGCCATGATAAGAATTACATCCGCTTGTATCCCTGTGGCCATTCATGAAATGAGGAATGGATATAGTCGAAACCTTGCCCGCGACACCGGGACAGGTATCTCAAATTATATTTATGACTGAATATTTTTCTAAATGGGTTGAAGTTGCAGCTTATACGAAGCTTCGAGAAAATGAGGTGATTGACTTTATTTGGCAACACATAATTTATTGTTTTGGCATCCCAAATGAGATAGCTTGTGACAATGGTCAAAATTTTATTAGAGCCAAAGTTACTAAGTTCTAGTTGGACTTGAACATCAAACAGATCACCTCCACTCCCTATCATGCCAGTGCAAATGGTCAAGTAGAGTCCACAAACAAGACTATAATCCAAAACTTGAAGAAGAAGTTGGAAGTGGCAAAAAGAAATTGGCCTTCTATGCTACCAGAGATATTATGGGCATATAGGACCACGACAAAGATGAGTATCAGAAAGACTCATTTTCCCTTGATATATGGTGCAGAAGCCTTGATCTCGGTGGAGGTTGGTACTCTAAGTTTGAGGTATCTCCGGGCAGATGAAAGGTCAAATACAGAATTAATGTCCGTGCATCTTAATTTACTCGAAGAACGTTAAGATCTTGTGTACATCTGGATGGTAGCCCAGAAATAAAAGATGGAGTGATACTATAACCAGCGCACAAATATCCGATATTTTAAACTCAGGAACTTGGTTCTCCGGAGGATAACTCAGAGCACATGAGAGCATAATACAGGGAAATTAGGCGCAAACTGGGAATGTCCATATACCATCACCGGAATCACTGGTAAATGAGCTTATCAATTGACATACTAAGAAGGAAATAAAATTCCTAGTAATTGGAATGTAAGCCACATAAAGAAGTATTACGTTTAGTAAGACAGACATGCGCTGCACTTGTTTTCCCTTCGTCTGGTTTTTGTCCCAATAGGGTTTTTTCGATAATGTTTTTAATGAGGCAGCACCGATAAAAACATGTTATGAATCTTGCTACCGTAGTATGTTATCCAATGTCCGGGTCCTCATAGTATGGACACCCAGACACTGGAGGCCATATACACCCGTATAAAAGGTTAAATCGAAAGCTTCAAGAAAAAACATGTATTACTAGGGTCATGCCGGAACATCAAACAATTACATGAATGTAACCGAACTGGCCACACTAGATGGCAGCTGGATTATTCTTACACTTGTCTTCACAATTGTAAGTTAAAGAAATCAATTAAATTTTCCTTTTATGATTAATAAATCTTTGCCATTAAGAGTATAAAAGTGTGTGTTGTTATAAACATATCAAAAATTCCGTACCATAATGAACATGAGACCTCATTTTCTATAGCATCATTAAAAATAAGGGCCCTCTCTTATTAAAAACCTTACCAAAAAAATAAAAAGTCAAGGCTCCAGTTACTCAAAGTACCAGAGTTCTAAGTTGACCAGGATCAAAGCTAGTTCGGGACCACCAGAACCACCGGAACCAAGGCAAATCTAGGATCAACTACAAAGATCATGTGAAGCCTCGATAAAAGATGAAAAAATACATCTTTTAGAATAAATTCAAGTTTGATAGAAAGTTGTCAAAAATTTCAAGGCTTAGAATTTATTAAGTATAAAACAAGCTTCAAATTATTGCTTGAAGTTGCAATCGTTAGATAAATTTATGGGAAAAATAGAAATTTGGTTCCATGAATAAAAATATGAAATGAGAACCTTAAAGAAAATTGCGGAAAAAGGGAAATGCATTCATATTTTACCGAACTGAAATCAACCCGATTACAAAAAAGGACAACCTGGCCCAAAAGTGACCCGATAACATACAAAAAGACAAAAAAATAAAATCCATTTGAAAGGTTATGATACGCTCGCTCCATGGTCCGCCAGGGGTATTTCCAAAAATTAAAGTAACAAATAGTAACAAGTTCTAACAAGTTGAGGCAGGAGGAGGCAGCTCTGAAGCAGAAGCTCCGGGGCATTGTCTGAGGCAGATGTCATGTTCACTTGAGAAGGAGAGGCTTCAACTTCTGGGAGGATTTCATCATCTCTTCCTCCTCCGGATGACGAATTACCTTCTTCCATGGGGAGGGGATCATCAGGACTTCTGTCGAGGCTAACTCCAACTGCCTGGCCTTGGTGATCTCCTTATCAATATCGACAAGCCCGACCTTCACAATTTCCAAAGCTTTCCAGCGCATCATATAGTCGTTTTTGACCTTGGACAAAGTATAACTATTAATGGTAGCCTGGATTTCTTCCTCTGCAGAGTGAACGTCCCGAGTGAGCTCGGCGCTGGTTAACTTAAGGAGTTCATTAGCCTGGGTCAGTTCGGTAATGGTCTCCCATTATTTCTCATTCTGAACTGTCACGGAGGATAGATGGGACCTCAAGGATTCTCTCTCTTTCCTAAAGGCCTCTATATCTGTTTCCTTAATATGGAGACACTCAGCAAATGTGCTTACATCGGCCTCAAGACCGGATTGTCTAATTGTTAGATCGGACATAGCATCTGAGGCCTCGTTTCATTTATTTTTCTAATCACCGGCACGGTCTTCATGGAGCTTAGCCTATTATCTATAGGCCACTTTCTCCTTTTCCAAATATGCAAGTTTGGCACCGACAAACGGTGAACGACATTATCTCTCTCAATCATCAGAGATGCGTTCTCCTCAATAAACCATTGAAACCTCTCATTGCACATAAAGTTGGCCTAAAATGATGATTTTATTGTTAGAAGGGGTGATTCGGGAGTTAAAATGAATAGAAAATTTGGGAAAAAACTATACCTTGGGTGTAACATGCATGCTGTTATTAATGGCACATTCTGTGGATACCCGATAGACTTTTCTTCAATCTTTGACCGAAGCCACATACTTCATGTAATTGTCCACTCCAACGGGCTTGGACAATAGATGGCAGTTGAAAGGAAACAGGAAGGTGACGGTCCGAAATTCAAAAGGTTGAGCCACCGAGGCCGGATATTCATTCACCAGTTCTTTCCTTTGAGGAGAGGAAGCCCAGTCTGGAGAGGATAAGATCTCTTGATAGTCCTCTTGAGCAAGAGTCAGCAAAATCGGGGACTCGGGGTCTTCTGGAGCCGAAGGAAGAACATAAGCAGTTAGCATAGTTGAGCGTTGACGAACGGTAGTACTTGTGTCGACCAGAGCGAAAGAAGCATTGGTATGGCCGACCCCATAACCGGCGACTTCCATCTATGAAAAAAAAAGAGGGACCTCAAACCTTCTCCTTTCCAATGGTTATTCCTCCTCGGGACCCTCATCATCTAGGTCCACTATGGGGAGAGAACTGACCACCGGGATAGTCATGCCAAGAGCACTAGGAGGAAGTGGTCGCTTCGGTCCAAATTCATTTTTCTCAAGTGCTTGTGACCCGATCGGGGACTGGCAGATGATTTATTATGAAGCCTTTTCCGCTCCTAGGCTTGTTGAACGATGGGGGCTACTACACCCAGATCTTTTATTTCCTCCACGAGAGGAGCGATAGAAATAGATTTAGAGAGATTTGGAAGGAGCAACTTAAGACAGGTGTTTCTTGAAAAAGAAAAGGGGAAAAAAGAATAGAAGGAAAATTTGCATACCATGGTTAGGAGGGACCCAATTTTGATCTTCGGCAAGTTTTTTCCACGTCTGAAGTTTCGGAGTAGACATATCGAGAATTGCTTGAACCTAGTCTCCCAGATTGAGCATCTCTTCAGGTTCCTATTGGGTGGCTGAAGGAAGGAAAAATACTCTATTAAAGTATACAACAATGCATTTTCTAAAGGGCACAAAGAGGAATAAAGTATAAATAGACTTACAGTGGAAATTCCATCGCTCCGAGATGGTGCGACTATCCGGAGGTAGGAGTTCAGTGGTGGCAACAATGACATACCTTTCCATCTAGCCACAGTTATCGTCAAGACTGGGAAGAATGGCTTTGCTTTCCCTCCGGTGCAAATTGGTGACCCCGCCACAAAATATGCACGGAGAATAGAGGCGAATGATATGGTCCAGAGTAAAGGGAATATTGGTCTCTCGAGCAAAATGTTGGAGGCATGCAACTGCCCTACAAACTTGAGGTCCCACTTGAGCTATACAAATCTTGTAGCAGCGATAAAATTCCAAAATGATATCATCAATAGTTTCCTTGGTGGTACTTCATCCTGGGGGTTAGGGTTCCCTTGGTGTTTGAAAGAGTGTTACCACTAGCTGAGAGGTTGGATATATTTTCAGTGAAGAAGGAAAGAAAATCTCAAATCAGATATTCATAAGAGATTTTACACAGAAGAAAATCGAATGGAAAACTCACCAAGTGAAGTGCTATTTATAAGAGCTGATGAGTCATTAATGCAGTGAGAAGTCGATGTGACAGATACAAATCGACGGCTACACATGCGTGTCAGAGCAAGTGTGATGAAGAGACACACATCATCATAACTCTACAGTCTTCTGTTAATCGAGGGAAGCCGAAAAGTTATTGTCATTTCAATGAGGTGACGATTGGAATGGCAAAATGAATTGGTGGAATCTTTTGAAGTTTCTTGCCAAATTGAGGAGTTTTGATTGATTGTCAGTTTAAATCCACTTTCTGGAGCAAATCTTCAAATTGCATGGAATGCCTAAAGACATTATTAGTAATAGAGATCCAGTTTTAACTAGAAAATTTTGGCAGGAAATGGTTGTTATTCAATGGGTGACACATATTATTTTCACTACTTACCGCCCTCATTGCTTACTACCCCCAGGCAGATGGCCAAACTAAGGTGGTTAACAGGTGTTTGAAAACCTATTTGAGATGTTATTGCTCTAACTCTCCTTCATATTGGGTGCAATATTTGGCTTATGCTAAGTGGTGGTACTACACCACATTTCATATCTCTACTCAAGTCACTCACTGTGAGGCCTTGTATGGCCAACCTCCACCTTTGCATCTACCATATATTACTGGTGATTTTAAGGTAGCTTAGTCGAATAGGAGCTCGGGAAGCCCGGTGCACAAAGCATCCCACATTAGCAGAGTAGGGGGAAGGGTCGCACCCAAGGGGTGTGATGTAGAAAACCTACCTTTGTGCAAGCATTAGTGGCTACTTTCACGACTCGAAAATGTAATCTATAAGTGAAAGAAATAATCCCTTCATTATTTTCATTAATTGAAAGACTATATATACAATTTACATATTTCCATAATAGGAGAATCCTATTCCTATTCTACTCCTAAAACCTTATTCTACTTGGACACTAACTATACAATTATGGTAATACAAATATTATGGTAAGTGTACAATACTAATTACACCACAACATTACATAAACTAGGAGATTAAGACATTACCTAAATTATATACATAATACACGGTAATACATGTAGAAACCGAGAGCCAATATACATAATATACACATGTATATTATGTGTATATTATGTATATTTAACACACCCCCGCATTCATAGCAGGCGGTCTTCGAATGCCGAGACTGTCCCTAAAATCTTCAGAAAAGACCGAGGGAAGACCCTTTGTAAAGATGTCGGCAATTTGATACCTTGATGGGACATGGCAGACGCGTACCTGACCACGAGCAACCTTTTCGTGGACAAAATGAATGTCCATCTCGATATGTTTAGTGCGCTGGTGCTGAACCGGATTACCAGAAAGGTAGATGACACTAACATTATCGCAATAAACCAAGGTTGCTTTCTGAATAGGACAATGAAGCTCCAATAGCAAATTACGTAACCAATATGATTCTAAGACCACATTAGCTACCCATCAATACTCGGCCTCGACACTGGATCGGGACAATGTTATTTATGGTATGAATTTTGCGTTCGGCTTTCCCATTTTGTGAAGACGTATGAGGATAAGAAAAACGAAAATTGATCCCATTATTAGCAAAGAATTCCCGAAACAGCCCATTGTCATATTCTTTGCCATTATCACACTGAATATTTTTGATTTCCCGTTCGAATTGGGTTCTAATGAATGCTCTAAATTTTAAGAAGATGAAAAAAACTTGAGATTTTTTCGCTATTGGAAAAGTCCATAAAAACTTAGAATAATCATCCAAAAAAAGAACATAATACCGATGACCCAAAGAACTAAGAACATGAGACGTCCATAAGTCGCTATGAATAATATCAAATGGCATTAAAGTATGAGATTTTGAGTCTACAAATGGCAACCTAACATTTTTTTCCTAAAGAACAAGACTGACAATTTGGAGTACTACGCGTACCCTTACATGAAATAAAATTATTTTTATCTAATGACGACAAAATAGACGACCCCGGATGACCAAGACGAGCATGCCATAAGGAAGGAGCGAGGGCTGCAAACGCGGACGACAAGGCTTGACTCGATGGACCGGAACTGGGTATGCTAGGATAAAGATCTCCCCTACTATCACACCTCATGAGAGGACTCCCCGTCTTGAAATCCTTCACAGAGAAACCAAATGGATCAAATTCAATAGAAACAGAATTGTCAGTGGTGAATTTATGGACATACACTAAGTTTTTAATCAATTTGGGGGCATGTAGGGTATTTTTCAATATAAGGAGTGGATTGGGGGGGGGGGGAGACAAAGTTTTATGACTATAACCACGAATTGGAATAGAATTACCATTACCAACAATGATGCCCCGAGGGTTGCTCAAATTGAAATAAGACGAGAGCGTACCTGAATCAGATGTCATGTGGGTAGTGGCACCGGTGTCCATATACCAATTTGGGTCCGGAGGATTCAATCCAAGCGTGTGCATTGTGGCTTCGATGTCGGTAGAAGTGGGGTCCACTGCGTGATGGGCCTGCTGGGGACGTGGCCCAATTACCCTTGTTTGCTGCCTCGACCCAAAGAGAATGCCGAAACTGTAGGGCCACTGCCACTGCGGGGCCCAAAACTGTTGCTGCTGCTAACTGCCCCGAGGGGCACCACCGCTACCGCCACTGTTCTGGCTGCCGCCATTGTTGCCGCCGCGATTCTTGCCATTATTTTTCTTATTTCCTCCCTTTTGCCTCCACCGTTGTTGCGGTTTTGGTCCGAGTTGTTGGAACCGGGAGGATGAACAGTGGATTCGGTCATCATAACCACAGGACTAGTACCAGTAGCTGCCTTTTTAGCCATGGCCGCTTCTTCGAGTGTAAGCATAGAACGAGCTTGATAAAATTACGAAAGTGGATTGCTTTGACGAAGAAGCGTGCCAGCACCACTATAGGCCTCGGAGAGGCCTGAAACCATTTGGAGGACCAAACGATCATTCGAAACCGGCGCGTCAACGTTGCGGAGTTGGTCGACCAATTCCTTCAATCTTTTGCAATAAGCCGAAACGTTAGGGAAATATTCCATATGGACGTAGGAGAAATCCTGCTCAAGAGTAACAACTCTAGAATTTTGATTGTCTTGGAATATATCACGTAGTCTATCCCAAGTCGCCTACGCCGTAGCGTCAGGTTCAATAATCATTTGCAAAAGGTCGGTAGAAATTGTAGAATATATCCACTGAAGGACGGTGTCATCAAGAGTCGTCCACAACTTAGGATCATCCTCGCGTCTTGGCACCTCCGTATCATCAGGAGCTGCGGGGATGATGTGATGGATGAATTGATGCGAGCGTGCGTGAATTTTGAACAGTTCGGCTCACGTCGCATATTGGACGTTTTCTATTTCAAGAACAAGAGGGATGTTATTCTTGATGTTAGAAATTGTAAGGGCAGGATGAAACATGTTCCGTGATGTAGACATATTGATAGAACAATATGTGATTGAGGGATTTGAAAGAAAATTTTGGAAAGAAAAAGAAACACCGCCGGGCACGGAAACCGAGGGAAGGGAAGGCTCGGAAATCGAGGGAAGGGAAGGCTCGGAAACCGAGAGAAGTTGGACGGAATTTGGTGGAGAAAAATAGTAACCTAGACTTCTGATACCATGAAAGAAATAATTCCTTCATTATTTTCATTAATTGAAAGGCTATATATATATACAATTTACATATTTCCATAATAGGAGAATCCTATTCCTATTAAGCTCACCTTCTCGAATAGGAGCTTGGTTACAAGGAAATTCAAGTTGCAATTATTAATGTTGCATTTTACCAGATCACAATAGAGAATGATTAACCAAACAAATAAGAAGAGAAGACTGATACAGTGTTTGATGTTGGTGGTTGGTTCTACCTTAAATCCAACCACATATGCAGCTTACCATGTCTACTCAATACTTTTCTTAAGTCTCCTCTAAATATTATGATCCATACATAATAGATTATATACAAAAGGTTGGATATGTTGATTCTTTACTCCCTGAATTATTGCTCGACCCTACCTTCCATGTTTCCTTATTGAAACCTTGTTATGAAATTCTTGCTAAGATTTTACACCTTCATGTACTTGACATTTCCAGCCCTAATTGGCCTCAGCTAGTTGAGGTTCTGGATTGCAAGATGATTCATATAAGGGGAATAAGGCTATAGCTCAACTGTTGGTTCAATGGGAACATTTAACTGAAGCTCAGGCTACGTGGGAGGACGCTACTACCTTGAGAATTCGTTTTTCATCTTTCCTTTCTTAAGGACAAGGAAGTTTAATTTTATCGGGGGAGTAATGATGTGAATCGTGCTAGGGGAATAAATTTTGTGCTTGCGGGAGTGGTGTTGAAGGTTTGCGAAGTGGTAACTTGATCGTTGGTTGGAGACTTGGAGTTAGTTGAAGATGTTTGGATTAAACACTTGAGCCCTTATATTTCTTAAGTTTTAAGTTCTGTCTATTACACACTAGTTATACTAGTTGTATCTTATTTTCTCTTCTGCCCCAATCCCTAAGTAACGAGGAAAGGGAGTACATGTAAAGAACAAGAGCTCCATTTTTAAGCTATGAAATGAGAATATGCTACTTCTTCCTTTTCTTAGCTTAATTCCCTTTGTGCTTTCTGTTTTATCTTTTGTTGGAAATTTACTAATGTGGAATTAAGTTTATTCCATTATTTATGACTCGAACAATTGAGGCCCCCGCACGTCGGAAATGTCGTTTCCAGACACACGCAATCTTAGTGCCAAGTATCGTAAATTTCGTTAATGAAAGAGATATTGGTATGTAAGTGAAATGTTTGAGACATAGAATGATGGATGATTATTGGATAAATAACAAGTGTTCCACGTTGGTAAACGAATGAAGATTTGTGCGAAGTGTAAGATGGTACGGGTCGGAAAAGGGTCGCGGAGCCGAGAAGGGCCGCGTCGCCCCCTAGCTGAGCCGCGACGCTAATTGGCTGTTTGGCATTCTAGAGCCGCGGCGCTAAATGCTACAGCACCGCGACGTTTCCAGGCAGTGTTTGCTCGACGGAATCCCAAAGGTTTGGCTGTTGAGGTGGTTTCAATGGCATTGAATCCACCCAATAATGACCATTACTTGGACCATTATGTTACTGCATTACTTGGGGGTTAAATGTCATCCATTACATGGCAATTGAATGCCATCATGGGGCATTTGAAAGGCAATCTTGCACACCTATAAATTGAGGCCTTTGGCTCAATTCTATAGAGGAATATATGAACAGAAATGAACAAGTGAACGTACTCACAAGTTAACAACACCACAAAGAGATCAGATTTTTCTGATAAGCAATCCTTCTCTTAGCAATCTTCATTATTCGTGTTCTTCACTGGGATCATTTGTGTAGGCTTTGCACATTTGATAGTTTGCTATTTCATCTTGGGAGACTATTGTCCACACTTCCGTAAAGCCTATATACGGGGGCAATCTTTTCTTAAAGACAGAGAGCCATCTCTCGACTCAGCCGGCGGTGTTGTAATTATCTAATTGGTTGCTAAGTGTTTCAGGTGTGAACTTGATTCTCAAAGGACTCTAACCGTTCGGATTCTCAACGGATCTACAAGCCACAAGTGTAGCAGTTCATGTTCCTGTATTTCCTAATACAAGATCCATATTTGAAGTTTCAATTCAAGATCAAGATATTGACAACCTGTTGTTGTTTATCCTTTCGATCACAGTAATAGTTATTTACTATTCCCGTACGTGCTTTACATATCCAACAATTTTAAGACAAGATTGTATTAGTGCTCGAAAGATGTGTGCCAGCAGATATGGTCACAAATCTGGCTGTGGTTTTCTTCTTGAAAACAGTTCGATTGACAGTTTTGTTAACAGTTCAAACACTGTCTTTGTCAACAACGGTGCTATCAAATCTGGTCCTAGTTTTGATTCTCTCTTTGACGACGTTACAAAACTGTTTCCATCACAGGTGGGATCTCTCGATCTGATGCTGAGCTTCAAGATACTGCTGATAGTCATGCTAGTACGGCTAAAGAATCAAGGACGAGTTGGTGTCACCGCTCCCGGGGGTGGTGGAAACAAGTGCCCACGAGAGGCTGAGGATGTCAACTGGGATAAGAGGAGAAGGCTGAAGATGATGTTCTATCATGTAGCTAAAGGCCTATATCTGTCCGAGACAAAGGACCCGAATTATGGTAAGGAGGATATGGACACTCAATCTGACTGAAGTGGGCCAAAATACAAAAGGTCTAAGTTAATTATCCTTCCTTATCTATAATGTGTTTAGTTAATATCTGAATAAAAGTGTGTACAACAAGGCTGGGAATATGAAAGTGTTTTCATTAAAAACTTATATTCCCTACACTTTAAAATCAGATATTGAATCTCATTCCTTCCCGGTTAAAGATTGGACTATTGTAAACAAAACTTAAAAGATCCGTTCTTTTAGGTGTAATTATTAAAAGTGTGTAAAATATGTTTGCACGAAGGAGAGAGATCCACTGACTGTGTGAAAACTGTTACCACTCTCAAGTAAGCGCCAGGGATTTCCCTGGGCACCAATCACAAGGGAAGAAGACTAAAAGCTAAAGACGTTTAACCTGTCACACTATTTGACAGAAGATCCTTCATTTGATAGGATGATATTGGACACTCAGTCGTACAAAGCCTACGGGCGACTGGAGCGGGGCCAGAATTCATTTGATAGGAAAATTAATGGACACCTAGTGAGGTGGGTAAGAATTTCCAGGTCTTAAATGATCTGAAGGCCAAAAGAAAGGCAGAAAAGTAATGGACACCTAGTGAGGTGGGCCAGAGGTTCTAGGTCTTAAATGATCTGAAGGCCAAAAGAAAGGCAGAAAAGAAATTGGACACTCAGTCTGCCAAAGCAACTGGAGTGGGGGAGTATCCATATCACATATGATCCGGTTACGCCCTAACCATGGGTAAGAGGTTGTTCATGTGAAGCAACGCCACCTCTAAAGTAGAAGGGGTTGGAGAGGTTGTCCTCAATAGGACTTCAGGGAATGAGATCACTCTAAAAGGAGGTGATATATGTCCCAAACTTGGTTTAAAGGACGCTATTGGTCAAGCTGGTTTAAGACTAGTCCAACATGTCTGAAATAACTAAGAATGGTACAGTATGTCTGTAGCTAAATGAATGATATATTTGTAATATGTGCATCTATGCCATCATATATTAAGACACGTTAATTAGAAAGTCATTCAAAAGCTAACGAAGTTGAGATTGTTGCCTTCTGTCGACATAAACCCTCAAAATGAATGTGAGGTAGGCGAAGAGGCAAAATCACCTTTCCATCCCGTCAAAGGAATAGCGAAAGAAGCACCGCTCCTCTAGAACTTAGTCACACATACATGGGTGATTTGAAGTTTATACAAAATAGAAAGGGGAGACAAGTACTTTGTGACCTTCATTGATGATGGTACAATGTATTGCATCCTTTGTTTGTTGAAAGCAAAGATGACGTTGTTGAAGCGGATAAGCGCTACAAAGCAGAAGTTGAAAATCAACTAAGCCTACGGATTGAGGAATTCGTAGTGATAGAGGGGGGGAATGTGAAACATCGTTCATCAAACGACTGGTCATTACTCACCTTAGTCTAACGGTGTTAGCCAAGCGCAAAGCCGTACGCCCAAAATATGTGGGGCAAGGCGATACTTACCGCTAATGTGATTTTCAACAGAACTACGCATAAGGATAAAGACAACCCTCACTGTGAAACATAGAAAAGATCTCACCTACAAATGTTGTGTTGTGGGGTGGCTTGGTAGAGGTTGGAATACCGAAACTGGTCAAGTTGGACCTAAGACTGTAAATTGCATATCCACTGGATCTGCAAATAACAGTAGTGCTTATCGCCTCTTGGTGACAAAGAATGCTGAATTCTTTGAAAATAAATTTCCTTGAGAAGGAAAAAGAAGTAATTGCTCGAGGTTAACAAGAACCTGCGAGTGCCTGATTGTCCGGAACCAGACGTTCCAGAGCTACATGACTTGAAAGTTGCTGACTATCCGGAACCTAATAATCCAGGTCTACAGAACTCAGGGATTCTAGATGTTGAACCGAGACGGAGCAAAGAGGGGACAAAGACTTGCTCCAGGCCTTCTAGCTTGAATGGTTGAGAATGAACCATGGACAATTAACAGAGAATTGTCATCTCCAGAAGCACTGCTTTGGAAAGAAGCAACAGAAAGAGAAATAGATTCCATCATATAGAATCATACTTGTGTAATGGACACCTTCCTCCGGAAAAAGAACCTTTGGGTTGTAAAAGTGGATACTCAAAAGTGAGTACAAAGTAGATGGATCTAGTAGCGAGTATAAGGCCTCGGCTAGGGGTGGAAATTGGGCGGGGCGGGTGCGGGTACCCCCTCCCCCTCACCCGTACCTGCTAGAAAATTTTATACCCGCCACCGTGGCGGGTACAATTTTCAACATCCATACCCACCTAGGCGGGTATATTCCTAAATTCATACCCGCTCCACCACCCAATTAGATATCCGTCACCCGCCAATACCCGCTTGTACCCGCCTGCCATATTTTGTAATTAATTCATTTGTGATCAACATGATCCCAAAAATTCAAATTCCAAAAATTATCCCAAAATTTTAAGTCAAGAATCAATACTGTCACGGTCTCATTTTGTTTGGTAGAGAGGGAGGAGAATTTTGGATTTTTTCACCATCAGAATTCCCCATTTTTTCACCTCTTCCCCCTTGCACAACAAAGAATCAAGAAAACAAAATTTTCAAGAAAACCCAAAAATTATCCACCCAAATAGCTATATATTACAAATGTAGACAAAACCCAAATATTATTTCAGCTATATAAGCTAAAGTTTTTCAATTTTTTCAATTGAACTCCACAAACCGAATAGGTAAAACTTAACAAATGCAAAAAAATTGACCTCACCAAGACAACCCCAAAGCACAAAGCAAAGACAACAATATTTTTCAATATTTCCCGATCAGCATCTCCTTTAAAGAAAAAGACAGAGACGTCGAGGTGGTTCGTGAAAAAAGTTTGTGATTTTTCCTTTAAAGAAAAAGGTAGAGACGTCGAGAATGAGAGAGGGGGGAGAGACGGCGTGAAGGAGAACGAGAGAGAGTGAGGCATGAATGCGTGAAGGACTGAAGAGGCGTAGGGTTTTGAGTTTTGTTGGTTAATAAGAGACTTGTCGTGACTTATGGGCTGCTAATATTTTGGGCTTGGGACGGGTATAAGGCGGGCGGGTAGGCGGGTATGACTGCAAATCCACACCTACCCGCCTACCCGTGACGGGTACATTTTTAATACCCATACCCGCCTACTACCCGCCAAAGTTATACCCATACCCGCCCCAACTGCGGCGGGTACGGTGCGGAATCCGCAAAATTATACCCACCTGCCATCCCTAGCCTCGGCTACTTGTACATGTGCTCCCCTGTGAATAGCTTAAACATCCAGGGCCATTGCAGTCTTATGTGGCATGGATGTTGAAACAACCTTCCTAACCGGAGAGTTGGAAGAGGAGGATCAGAGTTGGTTTATTGGACTGTTGGGCTTCTTCATGAACTTTCATTTTGGTCCCTGAAATGTTTACATTTTGGTCCTGGAAGTTTTAGATAAAATAGAAATAATGAATTTGACAACAGAAACATTGAATCTGAAGTTAGAAAGCCAACAGTTGGGAACCAATAGTCTGAAAATGGAAGTCATATTGAAACAAAAGTCTCGATATGAAAGATATGGGTATCACAGATGACATCTTAGGAATTGAGATTTCTAAGACATCTAACGGACTGGTCTATCTCCAAACTCAGTTGTGACAGTCTCGATGAAGCCACCAATGGATATGAATCATAGAACTGATTGTAATCATGGTGCACCCATATACAAGGAGCGATATGCGCATGTCACATGTAGTTCAATGTATTGTACACACTACAACCGACCTAGTATCGGCTTATAAAATAGATCAGTTGAACTAAGGTTCACTCGTGATTCTGGAAATTATCGATAGAAGGCGTAAATTAGGATATGACAAATATCTGAAATATTCGCTTATCTACGGAATTTGGTATTCTGGATGTCCAGCGGTTCTGGGAGAACACAGGGATGCAAACTGGATATCAAATATGAAGAACACTAAAGCCACAAATAGATGTGTATGGTGTGTCTTGGAAAATCCTCTAAGCAAACTTGCATCGACCGATTCATGATAGAATCGGAGTTTATCGCTTTAAACAAAGCATGAAAAAAAGTTGAGTAACTTCATGACTCCTTAGAGGACGTCCCTTATTAAGAGAAACCCGTGCCTTTAGCAGTTATACACTGTTGCTAGCATATCGACTTCAGGAAGGGCACGAATGACGACGTCTGAACATATCTGTCTGATCTGTCGGAGACATAAGACCGTATGGCAGTTGATCACCAAGGGTGTCACTTCTTTGATTACTAATCAAAGGATATAGCGGACCCTTTAACTAAGGGACTACCCGAATATCAATAGTTCTGCCTGTCTAGGGGAATGGGCTTAAAACCCAAACGATACGAACCTTTGCGGTGGTAACCCAACCATACTGACTGGAGATCCCAAGAATTTGGTTCAATGGGAAAACTAAGTTGCAAAAGGTTCAGTTGAGCGCTTCGGTGGAAGCAAGAGCATTTTGAATGATGATTTCTGTAAAGAAACGTAAATCCAAAGTCGTTCCCGCGATAGACATTAAAGTGCTACCTACATGGTGGGTAAAGGTTAAGCTTCCAAACCTTTAACGATCCTCAAATGGTTAAGGTTAAGGTTGGGGAAACTTTTAATGATTCCTAACACTTGTGAAGTGGGGTATAGCAGGATACCTTGTAGGAGATCACCTATTTAAGTGCGAGGACAGGCCGCTTCAAATGAACGCACTTAAGAATCCAAGTGTGTCTACGACCACTACGGACAAAATAATAAGAAGAAACGAATAAATGAGAGGTATTGTGTTGGTACCATTGTCTAGGCTTACATTAAACATTGACGGTTCAAGATATCACGTTCACCGCGCAGTAAGTATGTCCGATGGTATTCAATTAGGGAAGATTCAAAGCGGAAGCTACCTCTCCTGATACAATATTTTTCGCTGAAAGATTGTTGAAAGTTTGCACCTTGTGTGTACGCCAAAATCTCTTTCAAGAGGGGATTGTTGGAAATTTACTAATGTGGAATTAAGTTTATCCCATTATTTATGATTCGAACAATTGGGGCCTCGCACATCGTAAATGTCGTTTCCACACACGTGCAATCTTAGTGCCAAGTATCGTAAATTTCGTTAATGAAAGAGATATTGGTATGTAAGTGAAATGTTTGAGACATAGAATGATGGATGGTTATTGGATAAATAACAAGTGTTTCACATTGGTAAACGAAGGAAGGATTGTGCGATATGTAAGATGGTACGGGTCGGAAAAGGGTCGCGGTGCCCCCTAGCTGAGCCGCGACGCTAATTGGTTGTTTGAAATTCTGGAGTCGCGGCGCCGCGACGCTTCCCAGGTAGTGTTTGCTCGATAGAATCCCAAAGGTTTGGTTGTTGAGGTGGTTTCAATGGCATTGAATCCACCTAATAATGGTCATTACTTGGACCATTATGTTGCTGCATTACTTGAGGGTTAAATGTCATCCATTACATGGCAATTGAATGCCATTATGGGGGCATTTGAAAGGCCATCTTGCACACCTATAAATTGAGGCCTTTGGCTCAATTCTATAGAGGAATATATGAACAGAAATGAACAAGTGAACATACTCACAAGTTAACAACATCACAAAGAGATCAGATTTTTCTGATAAGCAATCCTTCTCTTAGCAATCTTCATTATTCGTGTTCTTCACTGGGATCATTTGTGTAGGCTTTGCACATTTGATAGTTTGTTGTTTCATCTTGGGAAACTATTGTCCACACTTCCGTAAAGCCTATATACGGGGGAAATCTTTTCTTAACGACATCGAACCATATCTCGACTCAGCTGGTGGTGTTGTGATTATCTAATTGGTTGCTAAGTGTTTCAGGTGTGAACTTGATTCTCAAAGGACTCTAACCGTTCGGATTCTCAGCGGATCTACCAGCCACAAGTGTAGCAGTTCATGAAATTCTTGCTCCCATTGGACCATTTGTATCTATATGCATCAGGATCCCGATTCATGGATCTCTCTTGTATTTCCTAATACAAGATCCATATTTGAAGTTCTAATTCAAGATCAAGATATTGACAACTTGTTGTCATCTTTGTTGTTTATCCTTTCGATCATTGTAATAGTTATTTACTATTCCCGTACGTGCTTTACATAGCCAACATCTTTTAGGTACAACAATTTACAACTTAAATTATGTTGTGTTTGTATTATTGGCACAAACTTCTTTTTTTTCTTGTATGTTCCCATTTCATCGTCCATGTGGCAGGGAGTGTCGTTTCACCTCCTTGTTATAAAGCTGGGAGCAAAACAATGAAAAAAGAAGTTTAAACATTTTTCTTTCAACAACAAAATGTCTCATTATCAAACACAACGACTCTTTGTTCCAACGGTATATTTTTCTTTTTGTCTAGAATGTCGGATCTGACTCAAAAGAAAAAGAATTGCGGCCAAGCTTGTTACATGAGCAATTATTCGCATTTATAACGAAGGAGTATACATCGTGTGTGCTGTAGTATTCTGAAACTATAAATATGCTAAGAAATTTTATATTCTACAAGGTGTCCCGGACCAGGGAACAAAAAGCTTGATATGGAAAACTTGGAACAATGGTGTGGCATGCTTCTGCTTTGCCAAAAAGATAAGAGAATGTTTGTTGTGTGATGATAACTAAGCTCACTTGTGCTTCTTCCCACCAGAAAGAATACGTTGAATCTGAAGCCCTCTGCTGAAAGCCTGGTTGAAGAGCAGCCTTGTCTGGAACTCGGAGACAAATGGGAACCAAGCAAGAACAGCAACGGGTGCAAAGATCATGAGCCCCATTAAGTAATCATATCCTCTAGCTAGAGCCTTCACAGATCCCCACATTCCTATGCCCTTCACTACTGGCCTACATGCCTGTGCTATCTGCAGGGCAGACGAAAAAAGGTTTCAGATATATGTACACTTATCTTAGTGTGCTATGTCAAAGGCAGGGTGTTTCTGTCAGATGCAATGAAGCTGTCAAAATTGTAAAGAATGTCTCACTGATGTAGCCTCAATCCACTGACTATTAGTAGCAAAAATGCAAGAGAGGAAACCTTTCTGCGGATAAAATTGAAGATATGAAATAGTTACCGAAAGAAGAGCCCATCCAGTTGGCAAGAAGGCCAATAAACTGGTCAAAATATCTCCAACAGTAAGACTTAGGAATTTGAACAGCATGACAAGTGTGACTATGAAGCCAATGAAAAGGAACAATTTCAGAAGCCTGAACATCAGCTGGAAATCAGCACTGAACTTTTTCCTGCCCAGGGACACAATCTGCAGATAGAAAGTTCAGTCTCAGAACTATGTATGGAAAGACGACCTTCTCTAAAGAATGGTTTCATGATGTGCAAGAGAGGTTCCAATACTGACCTTCAAGACGACCATGACGAACACAATGACCAACCAGGACAAACCATAAACCTATGATCATCAAAACGAGTATTAGCATTATAAGTGGGATGACAGTTACACTTCCATATATTGTATTGAAGCTGAAAATTCAAGATGTACTTACCATGATACTTTTATCACCATTGGACACATTTAGCTGATAAACAATTCCGTACTGGAAAATTAAGAAGCGCATAGAAAGCAGAACTTCACAGAAGCGGCCAATTAGGCCAGAAAACTGCAGATGCTCTTGCTCTTCATCCCACCAAGACTCCCAACTCTTGGTTGCCGGAACACCAATGCCTCCATGGTTGCTTATCCACTTGGCCCAATCCTCCCAATCATCAACTATCTTTTGCCATTCAAATCCAGATGGATTAAAGAGGAAGGGAGCAAACAGCCATGAAACCACCATAAACCACATTGAGCCACTGAGAACCAAGTAAGCTATAGAATCAGTAACAGCCACGCCGAAAATTTCATAAGCTATGAGCAAAATCATAATTTCCAGTGCTTTGGTGAAATGGCTCCTTGAGTACATCCTGTAGTTCTCAGCAAACTTTTCATGTCTCACGACAAAACCACGCCCAGTTGCCCTGTATTTTGCTCCACCATGTAAAATTGTGCGGCCAAAGTAGTGGAGTTTTGTTCCAAGAGAGAAGGTAAAGAAAACAGCAGCCAACTGCAGGTTCATGATGATGATGTCACCTGAAGCAGTCCTGAAGCCTCTTTCCAGTCCAATCTCCATAACCATGGGCAGGGCCATCAATAAACCAAGTTGAACGACAGACTGTGAGGCCATTGCGGCTTTGAGAGCATCATCACCCTTTGATCTTGCAACTTTGACAATGGACTGTTCCAGTCCACTCAATGCAAGGTAGAGTTTACCATATAAAAATGCATAAACTGTGAGGACTACCAGCTACAAGGAACAAAAGAAATGATATCATAGGTATATCTCTTCCTTTATGTCATTTCGCGGAAGCAAAGTGATTGACTCACATGCTTCGAAATTGAAGTAATTGCAATATATTATAATTTTGAAGTAATGTAGTCAATAGCATCTGAGGTAAAACTTTATATATTAATGACATCAAATGTTAAATAGGACTTACCATTGAGCTGATATAAAATCCAGTAGTTGTGAAATAACAGGACAGCATACGGAAAAAATCAAAGCGATGTCCTAATCTGTACAGATCTCGGCTAAGAGTCTGTTCTCCATTACCACATGCCACTTTTGCCTCAAAGAGAGAGATTTGGTTAAGACCAACATCTCGTCCCTTTCCAACTTGAATGTATTCATGGTGAGTAATATTTCCACGTCGCAACGTTGAATTGAAACCTATACAGCCAAACGTTATGAAAGATTAAGGTGATCTGTCAATGCATCAATAGACATATTTCTAAAAGTTACCTGCAAATATGTCCTCGCTGAGATTGATACCCCTTGAAGCTTTGCTAATTCCACCACGAGTGATGTGGAAAATTCTGTCGAATACGTCTGGATGTCCATAATGGAAGCGGACCCTAAAATCATCAAAGCATAATAAAAAATAAATCTCATGGTCTTCTCAGAAATTAGAATATAGCATAAATGTAAATCAATTAGATATACCAGGTGAACTCTAACTGCAAGCAAACCACTGAAAGAAAGTCCCCACTGCTCCTGATTTAGTTTCTATAGAAGACTACTAGTTTTCAACTCTCCATTTCCATTTTGGAGAAAGAAAGTAAGTTACCTACCTATGTTTGGTTCTTAGAAGGTTAGAGGGTATAAGGGGGAAATTATGAGAAACTAACCTTTTGATTTGATATTGGTGATTACACTTCCAGTTGTTTGTTACAATTAGGAGGGATGTAAAACAGATATAATCGCTCTTCCTGTCCAGTTTTGGATGGATTGAGAAAGCTGACCTGGAAAGTTCTCCAATTCGTCCATTTTTACTTGACCTTATTTACTTCTCTACCAAATAAGGGAAATGATTTGTACCCCTCCACTTTTACTTCTACTCCTCCATCCCCTCCTCTTTTCACCCAACCACACATAGATGAATAATGCAGGAAAAATAGAAGAAAATTTGAATAGCGCTACATATGTTTTTCCAAAAAATGATGCATTGATATGGAAATACAGGACTGTCATTCAGTAGTTTTATGCATTAAGGAACAGAAGAACATACCTCAAGGGCCTTGCAAGAACTCTCTGACCAATGGTGACAAAACTTGTCTCTTGATTAGACATAAACCAAGCCAAAGAAGAAACACTGCAATTTGGAAGATGTGCGGCCTTATTAGGTATGTCAAAAAGTAGATTTAATGAAACTAAACAGGCTCTAGAAGAAATTATTAAGCAACCTTCCAGTGAAGACATGCTCACGAACACCCAAAATTGTAGGTGGACGCACTCCATGATCTTCATTAAATTCCTCAAGAAGGTTACGCATTTTTAAGGCTTCCTCCAAGTAATTGTCCTGCAAGAGAAAACATTAAGTTATTATTTTCTGATTACTTATCTGTATCTATTTCAACTCAGTCTCACTTCACCTGATTCATGTCAATGGTCTGAAGAGCTTCCCCACGAGAGAAGATGATTGCATGATTCTGATTTTCAGGTTTCCCTTCTCCTATCTTTGCTGCACCAGGCAACTTTATACGGTATATTTCCTTCAAACAGAGATCATAGAAGAAATCAGGACTTGCGCAAAGAATCAATCACAGGCAATATGTAAGATAAAAGAACACTGATAACCTGATCAAGATTATCAACAGCTTTCACCAACACTGAATAATAAACTTTCTGAGTTTTTCCACCTTCCCGTTCTTCGACTTCATCAATATATGCTACACGGAGAGAGGGGTTGCTGCACAGGTAAAGGAGAAAGAAATTTTCAGCAGTATTCTAAATACATTCAGGTATAGGAGAATACAACCTCTTTTAGTTTTTCCTTGTTTCTTTGGAGAAATAGAAACTTACTTGACCATCAAGTTCAGAATATCAGTTGCATGTCGATCTCCACTTCGCTTTTGAATTCCATAATTCTGGCAGGTGGCGACATAAGTGAATTTCATGTCAGCCACAGCTTCTAATTGAGCATACAATGATCTTTGGCTTTTCTTATCCTCCTCGGATGGTACTGTAACAGCTTTGTATCCTTTGAGAATCTCTGCGAAAAATAGTCAAATGTAGTATTCTACCAGAAAGGAAAGCACTTGGTATCCTATTTTAAGCATCTTAGGCGACGTATTGGTAAAACAGACTACAACAACAACATACCCAGTGAAATCCCACAATGTGGGGTCTGGGGAGGGTAGAGTGTACACAGACCTTACCTCCACCTTGGTAGGTAGAGCGGCTGTTTCCGGGAGACCCTTGGCTCAAGACAAAGCATAATCAGGCAAAGCAAAACAAAGTATGAGAAACGGTCAGACTCAGACGAGAAATTAAAGTATTGTGGACATGCAGAGAGTAAAAATCAAATACGCAATGGTAGCGCATTCTAACAATAGGAAGCAGTAGCTAACAGGAAGCGGTAGCTAACACAACTAAATAAGATAAATAAATTACACTAAAGAACACATAGCAGCCGGAATCAAACAAAGTGTGACAGTAATAACACTACACTATCATTTTGTAAGCGTAAAGAGGACTACGCTCGACTACCTACTACCCTTCTACCCTAATCCGTGTCCTCCACAGCCCCCTATCTAAGGTCATGTCCTCAGTAAGTTGTACCTGCGCCATATCCCGTCTAATCACCTCTCCCCAATACTTCTTTGGCCTACCTCTACCCCTCCTGAACCCGTCCATAGCCAACCTCTCACACCTCCGCACTGGGGCATCTGTGTCTCTCCTCTGCACAGACTAAGCAGCAAAAAAGTATCGGTTGTTTAACAGTGTACGTGTTCTCTTCATGTTGCATAATATAACTCGCTATAATCTCTTAAACATAACATAAGTATGAAACAGTTCTTTTCCGTTCATTCATTGATAGCTCCCGTTACCATGCAACAGAACCAGCCACCACGACAAATTCTGGTATCGCAAATTAAGTGACACTTGACATGTAAAACTAGTACAGAACAGGGGAAATTTTTAGTGTTTGCATGAAAAGTATACATAAAGTTTTTACACCTCAAAGGAACCTTAAATCCATAAGAACTCAAAGCTCTCAGACCATACATGTATCAGAAGGAAAATACATGTATCAGAAGGGAAATACATGTACATATCACTTATGTGGATCCTATTGTTGGTTCAGATGGCTACTTGTGGACCACAGCTTGCTTGAATAAAATTCAGCTGCCAATTATGTCGAGCATATCATATGCAAGGGAAAAAACCTAGCAGATAGCGATTAATTCTTACTAATGAAGATTCAGCAGATGTAACTCATTTTTTCCCTATTATTACAAGAACTGTCAAGGTTCTTAGCCCAAATATAAAATCTCTTTACAGGAAAATGGCTTTAAAAATATTATGGTTTTACCTCCTTCCGAAGCCATGTCAAGAAATGCTTGAAGCTTCAAGGCCCTCCTGTAGTACATCATTCCTCTTACTGAAAAGAATAAACAGTAACGATAAACAATCGATAGGAAACTGTTAAGTTGAAAAGAATATGATAAGAAAAAGTATTTTAAGGTGCCTGTTCTGCAGAGAGTCTGTCCCCTTAATGAGGCCCAATGACGGAGCTGCAAGATGTTTTCTTCATTTTCCCAGACCTCCGATTCCTTTTTACATCCAAGACGTTCCATGAAGTTATTCCATTCATCTACAAGGAAATAAAATGGTGTCAAATAGACAAGAAAAGACACCAATAAAATCAGAAGAGGAACATCATACTGAAAGGAATTTCATTTTCAGTAGAATGAAACCTGGATAAATCTTTTGGAGGTAGTAAATGATAGATACACCGTCTTCATTTTCCATCTCAAGATCACCTTTTGAGTATACAGTTTCCTCACTGTAATATGGGGTCATGACACTGCATATGAAAAAATATAATTGCAAAACTGAATTTTGGATGATAGTACAATGGATCCATGTGACAAATGAGATAGTTTGAATATTAGTTATAAACAAAAGCATTGGTGTTTCTGCCGCTACTTACATGTTAATAGTGTATTTTCATGACTACGATAATGCAATGTTACTAATTAACTTCATATAATTGATTGTTGACTGACTAGAAATCTTATGCTCACTCCAAATATTAACTGCATGCCATAGGAAGTCAAATTTTCAAAGGAGAAAGCTAAAACTCATCAGATAATTTATCTATAAACTTGAGGATGTACACCGTCGTGGATTATGAGCAGCACCTGAATGAAAGCATTTTGCGCACTCGAGGGGCACGTGGCATTTCCATGAATAATGAATTTGTGAAAAAGGAAACCCTTCTGCGTGCTTCAAGGTTTGTTGGAACTTCAACAGCTGATTCTTTTACAGTTAAGAGAAGATAAAGACGCCGAATCTGACAAAAAATCAATATGATGTTTCTTTTTCTGTTTATCTATCAATTGAAGAAAAATCATATGACATACACATATCAAAAGACCTGTTCTTCCCATTGTGCTGTTACTGGAGGAGGGAACTCAATAGCTGTTCTTGAGTCAGTATTAACAAAGAGTTGCTTCCCAGAATCCCTTCCATTATGACCAAGTTCTACTAGTTCCCTGAAACAATTATACAATGACCAGAACAAAAATCAAATTGAATATCTTAAATAACACCAATACTATGCATTTATTATGTTAAGAACTCATCCTAAAATGGCGCAGAATTCACTAACCCAATTTCATTCACCATCATGTCACGGGTCACTATTTCTAACATATCCTGCAGTGCTATGACAACACTGTTCCTTTTAGATGGATCACCATCTCTCTGCAACAAGAAAGAAAGTGAAATATCCGGCATATGAAGTTCCACTGCTACAGACACCAGTCAGTGTATCGCTTACCAGTATCTCAAGTAGGTCTACAAATTTCTTACAAAGGTTTTGCAAAGGTCCTGTTCTGAAATTTGCAAGGAACGTGTTCTTTGAAATGCTGTTTTCAACTTCTTTTATGATGATTCCTATGATCCTAGACACACAAATTAGACAGGATTAAGAAGATATGCATGTAATGAAGAAGTATTAAGTTGTCATTTGATGCAGAAATTGGAAGGACCACATTAAACAGCTGAAATAATGCATGAAGGTCGCAAACTACATGTAGATATGTTGCATCACCACATTGTACAAGGTCGCAGATATGAGCTTCCACAGAAGTACAAAAATAATGGTTCAACAGAAAAAATTAAATGGAAGAACAGGTAGGAGAGAATGCAACTTAATTTTCAAAAGACAAAGAACACAGGTTAAACCAGACACTTTACTGCATAAAAAGAAAATTAAAAAAATGACAAGAACTAGAACTCTGATAACCCAATTCAAGGAGTTAAATGAAGTGACAAATGTAATAACAAAGACCATTCTTATGAAACAAAAGCACCAGTGAGCTAAGCCTAAGGTGATTCAACAAAGAATATCACTGTATCGGAAGACCAAGCATTATGTCATACTACAGCTGGAGAAAGCGTTGTCTGGTTAAATGAACAAAAGACGCGGGTAGCAGAGAGGAAAGAAACAAGTTCCAAATAATCCAGATGGATATTCAAGAATAGATTTGAATTCAGATGCATGTGTTCATGAAGTTGAATGATGAGGAAACTACAATAATGATTCTTAGATCTATGGATCAGCTGAATAAGCAACCTTTTCTCAGTTTCTCCGACAACCAGGGCATTAAGAACAAGTTTAAAAGATTCATAACATTCAATGACGGCACACTTCATGTATTCATCCGCACATATGCGCTTCCAAAGGTAAGCATCTCTGGAACGAAATTGTAAAGCCATGTCCAATGCAATTGGAATCTGCAAAGGGAAGACAGTCAATCAGTGCAGAACAAATTAAAACAGAGGTGAATCAGCTGACAGTCTTTACCTTGCTAGCAAGCAAAAAGGGTGGCCATTGAATCACTTTCAGACTGGGGTCTGAGGAATAAGGAACAAGTAATAGGTCCATCTCCCTGAAATAATGTGCAGACAGTTCAATTCTCAATGTACGAAGAACCAACTAGAAAACAAAAAGATGAGTCAAGGGAGTTTTCCTGTCACTTATAAGATCCTCTTCGCGAAAACTGCATATAAATTCATTCCATAACTGAGCGAATTTTGCAGCTTCGCTTCTCTTGCTTGGTGAAACCTAGACATCCAAAAAGAATATATTTTATAAGATTTTTCACTTTTCCAAGTCTGGCAATCTATTTATCTTTATGGACTGAAGAATAAAAAGCATATACACAACGGAAAATGTGAGGGCAAAAGAAACCTCATTAAAACTCTTGGAGAGGGAAAATCCCTTTTTCTCAGTTTTGTCGTTAGGCACCAAGTAAGTGTTGAATGCACCAGGCAGAGACTGAAATCTTGACCTTAACATGCCTAAAGTTCTTATCTGTGTGAAAGAAAGCAACAAAAAGAGCAGAACCATATGTTAATAAAGATTAACATACTCAACAAATTAAAAATGACAATTTAATAAGATGAAAGCATAGTTTTTCAGGAAAGCATATTTCAATTGTTTCCAAACCTAAAATATCTCAACCAACCCTGATCTTTGATGCAGCAGATTCCAATAGTGACAATTTGACTGATGCAACACAGTTATGCTACCACCAGAAAAGGAACGACTACTTCTAATATATTTATACATGGATAATTAGTTGCAACAATAATTACAGTAATGCAGTTCACTGACTTCCTAACCAGCCTTTACCACTGTCCACAAACATTTTTGGCCTAAATCTCTTTTCTGTAAACAAAAGAAGACACGTGGGAAAAAATAAATACACACTTCAGATATGCTTCTGCAATCTACTGATGATCACTGCTCTATAAGAACCTTCTTAAAATAGGAGTTGTTTCCGAACAAAAAGAAGCACTAACAAACAATACAAAGGTTGTCCCACTTTCAATTTTGCTCATTTCTGTCTCCCACTAACCTGATGTTAGATTGAAATCAGGAGATTATAATTGTTGTACACACAGATTTCCAACTTTTAATATTTGTGAAGGAACATCACTACTATGTAGTGCTCTACACCAGACATCATAATGAGCAGCAATAATCAAGTTGTCTCTAAAACTAAATTTCAGTAAGATCTATGACAAATGACAAGACATTAACCATTTAAAATATTGACAGAAAAATAAATGTTAATCAAGATGCATTTCGAAAGTCATTACCTCACCCAGACGATCAAAGGCACCTATAACACCACCACACAAAGTGGAGAAAATAGCATACCATATTTGAGTGTCCATAAAGTAAACCTGTATAAATTTGGAGTGAACTATTTACTAGTAAAAGATAACCATGAAACATGTAAAATGAAACAAAGACAAGGCATACCATGACAACTGGTGCCCACAGGGCAACCACAGCCCCCCAGTTGCTCCTAGCTGCACAAATAGGATATATTCATAAGCATCAATTCGGAGATAGAGAATCTGAAAAAAGAGTGAAATTTGGAATATATACCATCGGGGAAGAACTCATGCCAAGCATACTGAACGCGAGTGATGTCCATTATCATTTTCGTGGGTTTTATAAGAGGTTTTATCTGAAGACAGATATATACCATGATTAGAAGATAAACATAACTACCACGTCCCATTCCAAAGAAGAGCAACAGAATAGACATCCAATTACCTGAATAAAGTAGCTGAATGCAAATTTTGCACAAAGAAGTAGCACCCAGAAGAGAGTATACCTGATACAAGAAGTGAAGCAACCGATAGAGCGAGTGTCCAACATAAATAAGAGAAAGTTGGAAGTAAAAGACTTGTTAACATACTTTATTAGTGCAAATTGACTTTCATGCATTCCCCTCCCAACATATATTCTTGGCTGCAGAAAAACAAGCAGGCAGACAGTCACGTAATGTTTGCTTTAGAAAATAAAATATTGGCATATAATTGGTATGAGTGGACAAAATATATGAGCTGTTATGTCTATGGAAATAGATAACTGGATGAACTCTATCCTATTTTTGCAAATGCTAAACCATATGATCAGAGTACAAAAAACAAGCAAACTTCATCTAAAATTTGAAACATATAAAATTTCACATAGATTCATTCAAGTTGCGCCCTTGATATCTAAACTATTTTACCTCTTTTCCCAGGATTTATGTTCTTTCAGCCATCGTTTTTGAAAATTATGGGATCCGTCAGTGTAAATCTTAAAATCCTTTTAAAATACTGTGTATTATTTCATATGTAGAAGATCTTCACAATTCGTAAAGGGACTCCAAACCAAAAAAATCTGATGTATTATTGGTGGTTAACCAAAGGAAAACAAAAGAAAGTCCAGATGTGGTGAAAGAAGAAGCAGAAGATAGAATAAGAAAAAGAATTTACTTTCATCTCAAGAAATTGATTAACTGCAGATAGCATATGTAAGCCTTCTTGACTGACACCAGGAAAATAAAATGTTCATAAGAAACTAAACAAATGCATTTTCGCTGGTCAGAAGGCTTTTTGTTAGTACCTGTGACCACCACAGAAGAAACCTTACAACAAGCCAATCAGAGTTCTCAATCCATCGACGGAGCATTGGGAAAATGAACAAAGCTGCAGTAAGTAAATTGGGTAGTAGGTATACAGCCACGGCCATTAGATACAAAGGAGGAATGCCCTTCATCTTGTCTAGAAATGTCAGGGAATTTCGAATCTTTGTAAATAGTTCTGAATTGCTTTCTTGGACATAAAATAGTGGGAGGATGATAGACCATGCAAGGCTGACAATTATCTTCAGAACGTTCCTCAGTACATCTGTGAACTTCCATCTATGATAGCCCGGAAAGTTCAGAACAAGGTCCAGGATACCTAATGTAAAAAACAAGGCATGGTTATTTTTCTACTAAACCGCTACTAATTAACATGTAAATTGGAAACAATAAGAGTAGAAAATCTTACGAGACGCTAATACAATTTCAAAGAAATTATGGATTTACGTACTTTGGAGTAAGCGAAGTAACGCTGCTGTTATGAAAATACTGGACAGGTTGTATAAAGAATCCTTCTTAAATATATCCAACACAGGAATGTCACTCCATGCAATTATGACCATGGCCTGCAAGAGTACATTTCGAGAATAGCCCAAAACAGAACAAGTAAGCTATAAGGAGCAGAGAAACAATATTTAGTAATATTCACAGTTTGAATTTTCCACCTGCAGAGCCAGGAGAAAAAAGGTCCAAAGGCGGTCATAGCTTCGGAAGATATGCCAAAATGACCGGATCTCAACAAAGTAGGATTTTCCCATTTTTCCGGGCTTTCTGTTAGAAGCTCCTTTTCCCTGTAATAGCAGTCATTAGGTAAAAAACTCTTCTGCTGATAGAAGCAGAAACTTTTGATGGAAGTACAAGTCATACTTGGGTGGTATCACGTGTTGATTTGAAGAATTCACCATCATCACGCATTGGCCAACCTAAAGAAAAGCAATCTTGCGACCTGAACAACATATATCAAATCCAATGATTACATATGAAACCATTTTTCATTTTGTTATTTCTATTGTCACGGTAGTGAAGTTATTGTTCTAATTAAACAAGTACCAGAAAAACTCATTCAGATCATCATAATTGCACCAATTTGAGTACGGTGCTTTTCCACTTTTGCTTTTTTTGGCTTCCTGGAAGGGCAAAATCATTGTTACAGCATCTGTAAATAGGAAACTTGAAGTGGAAGCAAATGCAGATATATGAGACATATTACCTTATCAATCACACGATAAATGGGAGTAATGACCTTTCGCAGGAAAGATTCATCATCCCCACCATAAGAAGGCTTGATATTTTCTCCAGTGACAATGCTGACATTTCCTGCTAAGAGGCCATGGAGTTCATATGCCATCTGAATCAACAATGTAGAAGTTATTTTCGCATATAAGGAAGGATTCAACTGCAAATGTGTGTTATTGTAGGTGTATAATTTTGACATCTATAGACAAGAAGTGATGGTATAAAAGAAGATTAATGAACAACTCACATTATGGAAGATGTAGCATAGACACTCTGGCATAAAGCGAACATTAGCTGCTTCACCCCAGATTAGAAGGTAAAGGCCCATGTAAAGTATCTTTCTCTGTTGCGCTTCTTGTTGGGCTTGAGGGAGCCTAAATGCAATAAGTTTGTTGCATGAAAATGGAACTCAATATTTATGGCTTATACACTTCTAAAAGCAGTAAAGAGCAAAAGTATATGGGAGAATGTCCACTTGAAAGAAAGTATATGTATTGCCAATATCTTACCGTAAACTGTGTTTTTTTCCCAAGTATTTACACCATGTTTTGTAGTTTTTGAACAGCTTGTTCATTAGAGCATCCACAGCTCGATCGTCAAGCTACGTGGGAAACAATAGTTCATAAGATTTTGATTTTGCTACTTTCTTGTATAGGTTTGCTTCTTGCTATTAATAAATCCAGACAAATAAAAAAATGCATTTACTCTAGAGTCTAAGACTAATCAATTCAGAAGGAGACTGATAAGAAAATTAAATAATATAAAGCATGCACTTGAGAACTAAACTAAAAGGTCTAGTTTATATCAAAGGTAAAATGAATAAGAAATCTTAGGAGCATCGGATATTACTAATTGAATATAATGGTAAATAGAGAACATCATAAGTTAGCTATATGTGATACATGCCTTATTAAGTGGCTCGGCCTTGGGGATTAGCCTTATATGAATATTCGCAAGGAGCAAACTCAAATTCTCCCGCTGGTTTCTTACGTTATCCCTCTGCAGACAGCATACAAAGGTTAACAATTCTCATTCTGACCAAAGACCTGAGTAGATTTTCAAGCAATTATAATCTCATTCTTTGAATTAGAAACTGTTACCTGAAACCCGAACATGGCCCTTAGCCAATCTAGAACATCCAGATCTCCTGTTTTCTGCCTCTGCTGTTCAAATGAAGCTGGCCAATTCAACCCACGTGTATCCGAGAGAGCAGAAACGGCCGCTTTAACCTGGTGAGGAGTTTTAAAGAGAAAGCTAAGAGATCTTGACATACTAATTCAAACTACATGTGCCTAAATTTCCCCTACGTATGTGTTTATGTAGTACCTCTTCAAGTTGCATAATGGACTGGGATGCTCCAGCAGAATCCAAGGGGAGAATATTATAGGGGACATATATTTCCTTTTTGGCCTGAACATCATTTGCTGCGGCAATGATCTGTTTAAAAATTCATGTCATTCTCAATTCTTGCATAGAATCCTCCAGTGAATGCCAGAAAAGTTAATATTTTAGAGGAACATCCGTAATTGTGCACCTAAGTTTTAATATTAGTACTGACCTCAGGAGCAACTTCATCAACTTTTTCAGACTTGTTAACAGCACAAAGAACTTCAAAAAGCACTCCAGCAGTCTGATATGCTTTGCCGAGCTGAGCTCTGTTTTCAAAAGATTAAAGAAACCTTGCACCAATTATTACCAAGACACGGTAACAAATTTATAAAGAGGATATTTATGAAACCAAGAGAGTTACAGTTACCTGTCTGCTTGTTCTCCCTTGTTAAGAGACACCACATACTGCTCATAGTATTGCTTGTAAAAGCTCTCAATTTCCCGTGCATCAGTCTTTTTCACCCGAGAAGCAAGACTCGACGCATTGTCCTGAATGAAAGCAATTCCTTCAGCTAAACACTATACTAAACGATTGGGCACAAAAGACCTTTGTTGGGAACACTGAGGAGCTAAACAATTGACACAACAGTGCTCTACCGGTAATTAAAAGTTATAAACCCCTAAAACACCAGGGAAATTCTGGAAATATAATACTGCTCCTACAATGTTTGACTCTGAAAATTATGCAGTGTTCAAGCATTTGTAGACGATTTTGCATGTACCGGCCTTAGCATTCTGAAAAAGTCGTCTCTCTGGGTGTGTTTGGTAGGAGGAAAATGTTAGCTCAAATTTTTTTTTAAATATTTTTTCTAAAATAAAGTCTCCTCCTTAACAAATTTGACTCTTCGGCCACCCTTTGACCAACCCACCTCCACTTATTCTCAAAACCCCCACTTCCCACTCCATCTAGATATTTTACTATATTACATATTAATATCTAACTAAAAGATTCACTTATTTGCCAAGAAACCATGAAAAACATTTTCCTTCCTATCAAACACACCCTCTATCTTTAACTGATAAATTCCATTGAAAACTAGCTGCCCTAAATGACTTCTTTCCCCGTCAAACTGAGGAACTTATTAAATTATTGAACCGAACCGGCTTAATATCTCTTTGCCCTATATAACGGTGAGTACTCCTAATAGATTGCCCAATCTCCAATCGCTTGATTTTCTCCCTTAAGTTTAATTAATAATTATAATTTAAAAACAAACGATAAGAAAAAAACAATAAAGAGGAAAATAAAAATAAAAAAATCAAAATCATACGTACACGCTCTAACCGTTGGAAGAGATTGGTTTTGAATTGCCGAACACCACGTCCACCTGAGGTGGGGTCCAATCTATGCGCCTTCTCAAACGCATAGAACCGACCTATAACAACGAAACCAAACAGAAAATAAAATGAGAAATCGCAGAGATTAATGTGTATATATATAGAGGTTGAATGTAAACATACATAGATAGGCGACGCGAGGGCGTTCGGTTTGGATCTCTCTAGCGACGCGTAGGATTGGTGCAATGGACTGGAGAGAAGAGGGAACAACCTCGTTGTCAAATACCTCCATAGAGAAGGTAGTGGTGGCGGCACTACGTGAAGGCCGTCGAGTCAGTGACGACGGCCCCATGCCACCGACCGGTGTTTGGGGCTCCATTCCCTCCGCCGGATTCGTCATCCTAATTTTTTTGGTCCTCTCCTAATCAGTGCTGTCGGTAGCTTAGCTAAGTAAGCTTGGCTTCGACACCACCGCTCTCTTCCAGTTCCTCCAGCTCCTTTTCGTTTCTCCCTCTCTTCCCTTCAATTTCTGTTCAAATTAGATATATCTCGTATCATCATCAGAATATACATTCACTCATATAGCCATCAGTTTTCACGATCAAACACGTAAAAACTGATTCACATAGACACATAATCATCATACATTCATAATCATGATGCCACTACAGTCATCATTAGATATCTCGTGTGATACGACCATTATCATCATCAGAATATACATTCACTCATAGATCCATCAAATATTCACGATCAAACACGTAAAAACTGATATTACAAAAGTTAAACCATGTAAATCCACACTAGACACATAATCATCATATATTCACTCATATAGACATCCATATTCACGATCAAACACGTAAACAACTGATCCACAAAAGTTAAACCATGTAATCCACAGAGACACATAATCATCATACATTCACTCATTATGCAGAAACATCAGATACACACACATACACATATGTATATAATGCTCCATCTATATTCATGATAATACAATCAAACATACGCATAAACCTTCTCCTAAATCCATAATCATTATCAGATGCATAAACAAGCTCGTTCCTGAAAGTAACATACATATATATGCATGAATACACACACATATACATTCGTACATTTATACATTCATATTTACACAAATCCAGATATATATGCATGAACACACACATATACATACGTACATTTATACATTCATATATACACAAATCCAGATATATATATATATATGCATGAACACACACACATAGATATTCAAAAGTACGTTCATACATTCATATATACACAAATCCAGATATATATGTACGTATACATTCATATTATATGCATGAACACACACACATATACAAATGTACATTCATATATGCACAAAAAAGGATCAATTACTTGATAAAAAAATGTGAAAGTGTGGATAGAAACTTACGGATGACGCTTGACAATGAAGAATAGAAGCAAGCCTCTGCCTGAAAATCACCACGCACGAAGGAGAAAAAACACACTGAGATCAATTAAACTACAAGACAAAATAGAATTAGTTTTACCTTAAATCTGAGCTTATTAATAATAATAATAATATATCGCTCGTATGAAATATCTAGTTAGAGAGATGAAACAAATAAATGTAAGAAGGAAAACGTACCAAGCGGAGGCCAAAAAAGAAAGAGAGAGAGAGAGAAGTGTCAGGATAGTGGGAGAGGAGGGAATGGAGGGAAGGTTTTAAAATGAACTTAGTTCTGTTGAGGTAACCGACACGTAGACGGTCGACCGTCATTTCCGCTAATTCTGTTACAACTTTTAAACAGGTGGTTCGTAATATTTTCAGCCTTCATAAGGTGGTTTTACCGGGTGTAAAAACTTTAATTTTCAGCTTTTTTTTTGTAATAATAATACATAAAAATTCTCTCGACTAACGTGATATTTTCTTCATCCAACAACTAATTATCATATGATCATGTTTAATACTCCTCCAGCTCCCAAATAAGTGTCGCTTTAACAATAAAAAATTATTCCAAAATAGTGAATTATTTCTTCTTAATAGTGATTATTCTCAAGAAACATCTAATAACTAGGAATGACTAAATAAATTATACATTGTATTTTTTTTTTATTTTTAAATGGACGTGAAATGAATTAAATCGACACTTACCATGAGATGGAGGGAGTAAATAATTATTTATTTATTCTTATTTTTTCTTTTTTAGAAATTCTAAAGTCTTTACTATTCATTTTTTTTGTAATAATACATAAAAATCCTCTCGATTAACGTGATTTTTTTAATCCAACAACTGATTATGATACGATCATGTTTAATACATAATTATTTATTTATTCTTATTTTTTCTTTTTTTCTATTTAAAATGTTGCGTTTACCAAGGTCAAACATGTTATAGTTTTGATAAAAAATGATTTCCTAATATAGTTGCGTTAAAATAAAATAGAAAGAATCTATTTAGATAAAAATTGACATGGGTATACAAAAATCAACTGTAGTAAATACGATCGAAAAAGTAAATTCCAAAAAATTCACTAGTTAAAGAAGCAAAAAAAAAAACTTTAATTCCGGAAGAAAATGTTACTACTATGTTTAGAATTTAGTGTCATGCCCCAAATTTGAGATGAGAGGTGATCATACCCGCATTTAATTTTTACATAGTGAACCAACTAAACATACCTAAGGATAAACATGAATGTGCATGTAATATTATATTTTTAATATTAGTGCAATATAAGACTTATTAGCCAAATCAATCATCAATATATTGAAGCTACTCAATTAGAGAGATGTGATGTGATACCTCTCTGTCCAAAGATCCTATTTATCTTTTTATTTTCATCATGTTGACAATTTTTTTAATTCTTTATTTTTTTCTCCCTTGCACATATCAATGTAGCGTTAGTCATTGAGTATGTATATCGACGTCATATAATATAGCATGTGTCATGTCAATGTCAAAACTGTGATGTCATGCTCAATACAACAATAACAACAATATCCCCATTATAATCTCACAAGGTAGGGTTTGAGAAGAATAGAGTACACGTAGACTTTATCCCTATATTGAAGTATAGAGAGACTGCAATGTTTATCCTTGTACCAAGACAAAGTAAACAATGTATCCTTGTAGGAAGACAAATTCATTCCAATCTCTACATAAAAGACCAATTACCATTTTTACCACTAATGTGATTTTTTCGACTGAGTTGGAACTCATTTCATGACTACCACAACGTTGCTAATTTAGCAATAATATTATTTTATTTAGTAACTTTCTTGACCAAGTGTAATTTTTCCTTGATAAATGGTTGCTAGGAGTAACTCATATGATTATAATTAGCAAGAAATGAAAGCAAAGTTGGTATGATTATAAAATTATCTCTATGTCAAAGTTGGTATGATTATAAAATTATCTCTATGTCATATCTTTTGACATAGAGATAGCCCAAACCATAACAAGTAGAATGAACTTCTCTGATCACACCTTGTCCTTTTCCATTGCAGAAAGCAATGATCTTGGGTTACGTTGATAACGCCTTAATTAGCCCCCTAAAGCAATTGCTCCATCAAGTCATTTGATATGATGAGATAAGTTTTGAAATTATTTCATGATATAAATAAGTACCTTTCTATGTAAGTTAATTTCTAACCGTTTTAGGATTATTGCATAGATTAAGAACACCATAAGAAAGAGAGATTAAGACGCGTACTTGTTAAGTCGTCTTTTTCATCAATGTGGAAGCGCGTTCCAGAAGTATGGAACATTTGGCTATGTCTTCCTCTTATTGCTTCTCCTACAAGGCAGTCGAATGGGGCGGTTGCCTTAAGCTTGAGAAGATGAGAGGGGACCTAGTCATATATTTATAGGCATTAAGTCTTAACCTAATAGGTCTCCGTATAATAGACTTATTAGGTTTTCAACAGGACATACACTACTGTCAACCCACACCTATGAAGTGATTCGAGCCCAACGATGAAGTCAACATATAATTGGCTCAAATCATGTCCATCACTATATCTGTTTAGCCCGTTTTGTAAATCAAATTAATGTTAGTCCACATTTAATAAATTCCAACATTCTCCCATTTTGACAACATTAACTTAATTTTAAATTTTATACATTTATGGACTTAAATAAGTTCCCAAAGAAAAGATGCTATACGACGATTTAACCATCTAAGCAACACCATGCATTGTCTCATCATCTTTCATAATGAATATATGTATTTTTATAGATCTCTAATAAGAGTCCATGGTGGATTAAGAATTAATAAGTACTAATTTCTTCTAACATCTCGACCATAAAAATATGAATATAATGCTTGCTTTATAAATATTAAGTTACATCATTATAACCTAAATAATAGAGTAATTGATATAAAATTCACTCCCACTGATCAACAGATTTATTTATAGTTTAAGCATGACTTACTATAAATTTTAGAAGTACTTCAAAAATAATTTCAAGAACAATATTACATACAACAACAACAATAACATACTCAGTGAAGTACCACAACGTAGGGTCTGAGGAGGGTAGAGTGTATGCAGAACTTACCTCTACCTTGGTAAATAGAGAAGTTATTTCCGAAAGACACTCGGCTCAAGAAAAAAGAACAATATTACATAGATACACAATTAGCATATATAAGATCTTATTTTATACAAACACCTCAATTAGCTCATTTT
The DNA here is from genome assembly GCA_034509755.1 of Anisodus tanguticus. Taxonomy (NCBI): domain Eukaryota; kingdom Viridiplantae; phylum Streptophyta; class Magnoliopsida; order Solanales; family Solanaceae; genus Anisodus; species Anisodus tanguticus. Next base: position 44,652,431 of record CM067549.1, on the reverse strand, counting down.
CCAAAGTCACAATACATTTCTATTTTCATATGCCAAATTCAAGTATTGTGACAATATGTCACGTATGATCTTGAAAAATATATACAAAAATTCTTGCCAAAAAGGTATTCTTAAAGGAACAATAATAAATACGTGAAAAAGTCATACTAGAATGTATTTCCTTGAGAAACGAAAGTTCTTGTCAGAGATAGCTTTCTAACACAAAATATTTTGTAAGTATATAATTTAATGCATATGTTTAAAATGTTATACGTTAGTCATAAAATGATCTATTAACATAGTATATGTTTTCACCCCAATTACGGGGGGGGGGGGGGGGGGGGGGAATCACGACGTATAACAAAATTCACTACACATCGAACATTTTGGTGTTATAAAAATTCACCAATGTTCAGCGTGATGAATTTTTTTTTCTTATAGCAAACACAAACGAAATTACAACAAGTAAATCAATCAGTCACCATATCAACTTCGACTCCTCAACCTCGTTCCCTATTATCAAGATCATGCAAGTTCTCAAATCACGATGCATGAAATATTCACATTAAAATTTTTCAACCTTATTATTTATCTCCTATGACATATCTCTCATTTAATTAGTCCTTTAATGACATGTAATAAAATACTTACAATGAATAATTATGCATGAGAGAATGCAGTAAAATATTTCTCATATAGTTTTGAAAACAATGACAAACATCATGATAGTATATGTATTAGCTACATGATGTTAACTATGTGTTATCTCTCATAATTGATCTTTTCTACATGATTAAAAATAAAAAATTATGAAACTAAATCATCGTTAGCAACTAAAGAGAACGCCAAATATAACACATAAGTTCAACAAATGTTATCTTAATGAGAAACAAAGTACATATATCTCTCATCAATATAATTCTTTCAACACAAGAAGATTTTCAAAGGATTGTCTAACATTGCAAAGGTTGATATCACTAAGTTTCAGTGCTGACTTAATACTAAGTTTCATCTCTAAACAACAAGATTATATTATTAAGAAAGTCTAAGTGTATCGCGATTGTTTTCCTCAAAAATAATAATATGAGCCACTTTGGGAAGGTAATGAGAAAATATTCAAGTATTAGAAATTTCATCTCCTTTGGGCAAACAGATTTACTAAACTAAAATATTCTCTTTTTAAGGCCTCACAATAACTTTGGGCAAAATTATGATGAATGCAACATAAGGAAATTATGGGCAATTATTGTGAGCCTTCACAATATTACCGCTTTTGGGCAGGTAAATATTTCAGTATTAGAAAATCCATCTCCTTTGGGCAGATGAATTTAATAAACCAAGATATTCTTCTTTTAGGCTTCACACTCCATCATCAAATTAAAACACACAATAAACCCCCGTTGAACGGGCTATTGTATGAAGTAATTCAATAAAATCCCATATAATAGAACGAATAAGCCTTGCAAATCAAAGCAAACAGACCACTTTGGTACACACTATTCACATTAATTCACAAAACTAATTCAATCCAGCAAAAAGATAAAGAATTTGCCCAAATGTACGAAACAACGTGTATTCTAATAAATTAACAACATAATATGTGCATCTCTAGGATCAAATAATTTATTGTATTCCTCCTTGTTAAACAATAGCAGTGGGTTGGGCCTCTCGGCCAGATTTGCTAGAAAATTGTTCCAATATATACAATATCTTATTGGAACAATTTTCTAGCAAATCTGGCCGAGAGGCCCAACCCACTGCTATTGTTTAACACTCCTATACTTCACCCCCTTATATTTAGCTCAATCCTTAATGATGTTTCAATAAAACATTTCACAATCAACTTATCTTGTTAACAAGATTTTAGTATCACGAGAGTATACGTAGAATAAAGCCACATAAAATGACTACTGCAATTTATTAATAATATAACTCTCTAAGACATGCTCACAATATCAAGGAATGGTGTCATAATCAATGTATTAATCTCTTTACATATAACCAGCCTCTTCAATATTAGAATTTAGAAATTTCATTTCTTTTAAACACCATATTAGAGGCGCATAACTCGAGAGTAATGCTCAATTTCACAATTCTAAAATAGATTTTAGAATGTATCACAAATAGTTTTGAAAAAAAATTAGGAAGCTAGAGCAAATCCATGCATACCATATTATGGAGAATATCCTACAAAAATACTTTGTCATATAAGACATCGCCTGCAAAGTTAGCTTCCAAGACAAACAAATATCTCAAGAACCTGTGAATCAATTAAATCTATATTATTAGAATAAAATCATGTGCAAAGAAATTATCACATTCTTATGAATTGCACATAGATTAATAGTAATCATAACAATAACTCCTGACTAATGCGAATGCCCATCATGGTCAGGATCAATTTTAATAGACCACTGCTAAAAGTGAAATATAATTCCTCAAAAATATTTATTGAATTTAATGAATTCAATATAGTTAAGAATTTTGTACTCTTTACTGAATAAGTGTCATAATCTCAACGTGATTCCTGATTTGGAACTAATTGAGGAGATGTAACGATCCGTTCGGTCGTTATGAATCTTCCGTCTAAATTTATGTTATATCTCTTAACCGGACATTCGCCGATTACATTTACTCGTGGAATTTGTGAGTCAAGTAACTCCTACTGTTCGAAAAGAAGATTTATTGAAGTGAAGAGTTGCTGAAAGAATAGTGTCCGCCCTGGCGGAATCGTGTCCACGCCGGCAAACGGACTAAGTCCGCTCCTGTGAAACCATTTTCCATCCCTGCGTTGAGGCGAGATGTCAAGTTTCTGCGCCTCAGTAGCTCTATTTTTCACTGCAGCGCATCCGCTCTAGCGGAATCGAGTCCGCCGCGGCAGAAGCACTGTCAAACCAGTGGGATTTAATGGCCTAAAATATCCCACTTTCCCAAAAGGATGTATCTCGAATTTGAGGGCTAACCTAATGGGTCTTCCTACAGTTTTTACCTACGAAACATCATGAAAGGTAACCTCTCCATCTTCTTTAATTGTTCTTCCATGTTTCTAGTATTGGGGGTGAGAGATGAAGTGCAGAAAATAAATTTAAACCACTAAGGTAGTTGGAATAAATTGAATCTTGATTAAAGGATGAAAACATTTTGATAGACCTTGATATCTTTAAATAAGTATTTATGTTGATATAATAACCATTTGGTGAAGTTAATTCGAATATGAAAACCTTTCTTATTTGGGAAGAAACTTAGAGTTTGTAAATTGGGGCTTTTAATTGAATTATGAAATTGAAGGTCAAAATAAGGTTATTTCTTAAATTAATTTAGGACTATCACTAGTAAGCATATTTAAAGCCTTGTTTAATAATAAAATTCGGATTTTGACACCGTGGCCCGGGGTGAGTTTTAGATGTCATATGCTTGGGTAAGGACCAAGTCCTTATATGTGTGTTTAATTGATATTAACGTGTAAAAATATGTGTGTTAGACTACGATTACTATGAGGCATTCCGAAGAGTCAAAAAACACGTAGAGAGTTGACCGTTCGTTGCTCATGTTCGACTTTCAGGTAGTCTACGGTTTACTTTCACAAGACTTCAATAGAAGTGCGTAATTAATTATAAATACCGAGGGGTATTGGGCGTGTTGGGGGTCCCTCTCAAATGGTTGTAATGAATGTTTGAGGAGTATCGATGTTGAACTGTAATGATGGGTGATTTGAGAAATCAACCTTTTACTGGTTCCAACTGCTGGTTGATTTGGCTTGTCGCCATATTTGTTATTGATATATTTAGTCATCACACATGCTTTCGATATGATGTCCTGATTTGTACTTGGATTGTATATGTGTTGCTGAATTCTTAAAAGAATGTGATATTCATCTCTATACTTGATTGCATCTCATTACATCATGATATTTTGTCATTGCATTCATACACTCATGGTCTTGTGATATTGATATTGGAGTAGTATGATATATGTTGTGGGTCCAAGAGACTAGAAAGGTAAGAACAATATGAGATTATGGCAACACTGAAATGATGATGACACGTGGGGAATAAAGTTGCACACCTGTAACATAATATTTATTCAGCCAAGAGATGGGCTCTGATGGGACATTCTGGAGGGGTATATGAATTTTTTAGATCCCCCATGAGTGTACGATCATAATAAAAACTTGAAGTATTGTAAATAGGATGGTAAAGGTACGTGGCATATGCATTGTATCCATATTCATACATTCATCCATCATCGATTATGTGTTGTGTGATAACATGACTTGAATGGGTATTCGAAACCTGGTGATTTACTGATTAAATGAGATCATATGATTGGATTGTTATGTGGGCCTATATGGTTGCCCTGATTGGTTTGCTCTTTGTGGATTGGTTGTGTGGCTACACATTTATGAGTTTGGGTACTCATTGTTGGACTTATCTGTGTTAGTGGATTTTCTTGGCTTGTATTGCTTGGTGGGTGACATGTTAATTAATAAGGGTTTAGCATGGATTGAGGGGTATAATTGTGGCGTTGTTGTCATTTGGTCTTGCTTATATGGTGTTTAGGTGTGTAATTATTGCTTGTTTGGTAAGAGTAAGGAATAGAAAACTACTTAATACTTGTGGAAAGAGTCTAATGTACTAAAAAGTGTCTTGCTTGTAATTGTGAATGGCAACTTCTTAGGTTGAGACTAGAGGTAATTAAGGTAAACAAGGTGATCTTCATCCTAAGAATTATATTGTGGAAGGTCTAACGTGGTGGTGTAATGAACTGTGCGTCTAATTTACTTGTGCTGTCAAACTTGAATAGTGAGGTCTAATATGATTGTTGGCATTAATAAACCTATGCGTGAGTTTAGGAGACTCCCGGAATTTATGAACTTATATATGATTGAGTGTTCGTGACTTTATTGTGGATTGAGCAAATATGTGCTTTATACAACTTGGTGTGAGTTGGTGTCAATATGGAATGGTAGTCTTGAGTGCTTGTGAATTCTACTTGATTTCGTGGATCCTTATATGAATAGGTTGGCTTGATAAATCTAGGAATTAACATGAAATCAACATGATTTATTCAATTTAATGAATTGTTTGTGATATGATTATGTGGTGTCAACTTGGTATTTATCTCTTTTTATGTATCTTCTGTAGTTGTCGACCTATGATATCTACGATGGTACATTGTGTACACATGCTACGCTTGTTGCATCGCTTACGTGGATGCATCTATTCAGTTATTCAGGTTGCAGATTGGAGCATGAAAAGTCAAGGCAGACTACTCTTTTCGGTGACCTTAGCTTCTATATTATGTAGATTGTCTTCTTCATTCGGAGCAGTATTATTGTATTTCTCATTCAGTTGTTGATTTCGGAAAGTCCTTGTATAAGTCAAACCAAGTTTTGAAAAAAGAAGGTTGTTGTTCGAATATGTTTATTTACATGATTTGATGGATCTGATGTTGTATATTGTAATTATTTCTCTTCCATATTTATTAAGCATTTCTTAAGAGTTGTTTGGGAATTGGTTCGCCTACTGGGGGAATCGTGTATGTAACACTCCGAACCATGGCCTGGGCGAAATACGATACTTGGCGCATGTCTGCATGTGACCGAGCGAATCACATGGCTTGCTAAATCAACATGGGCATCAAAAGTATGCAATAGTCATGATTTAAAATATGCAAATCGAATACTGAAAAATATAATTTGAAAATATATTGCGAAAATATCTGAAAATAATATTGACATGATGTGCTAAACTAGTCTATGATACCTCTGAACATGAGTCCGACTACAAAAATATTTTACTAGGACAAGGCCCGGACATACCTTTACTATAAAGCATGACATGAAAATAACTAAACTGATAACCGAATGAAATGAGGCTCACCAATAGTTGATCCAGGTAAAATCCTAACGTGTAGATCCTTCGTCCTGAAACTCAGTACCTGCACCGTGAAGTGCAAGTCTCATGCAAAAGGAACGCAAGGACATTTGAATTATATTATATGTAAAGCAACTAAAAGAATAATCAGGCACATGGAATATTAGAAACATGAAACTGAACCTGAACAATGAGCATGATCTGACATGAGTGTAATAACTGTATAAAATCTATAAAACAGCATATCTGTATACTTGTATATTTGTGGAGAAAGCATTAGCATAACCGACATGAAACCACCACGCTGAAACGTGGCATCTGATCTCTGCCGATCAGCTAAGCCATCTCGTACCTTCCCGGGGTATGAGACATGAACATGACATGATGGGTCTAATAATCCCACAAAGGGATAACATGAAGGTATCGTCCACTGGGTGAAGCGATCCTTATCCTTCGTTGGCATACGTAGCTTCAGGCTGTCTGAGCCTTCTCGATAATCTATGCAACTCCCAAAACATGTACTTGAATATAGTTGGCTTGTAAGCCCATGAATTTTATGAAACTAACTTGTAAAACATGATTCGTGATTATAATTTAGCATGTAAATAAATATATAATATAACTTGTGTAAAACATGAAAACATGTATAATCTAATAGAATTTAGTAGTAATGGTTCATGACTTGTATTTAAGAACCCATGGAATTCATGGATATGAATATTCATGGATTCCGTACGGATTCCTAATAACCATAATGGAATATTAAGAATAAAATAATGAATTACCAATACAACATGGTATAACATGATACATGTAGTGTAGGGTTATCATAAACTTGGAATAAAAACCCTAATTTATGTGACTTTCATGATTTCATGGGAAAATATGGTGTTGGGAAGAACAACAATGTTCTCACACGTGGATAGAAGTTATACATACCTTAGTCGCTCCAAAATTTGAAGAAAAGGCCTGAACTTTTGAAGAAGAAACCCAAAGCTTTGAACTTGAAACTTGGAGAAGAGTTTTCACCGATTTTTGTAGCTATTGTTTATAGCTCAAACCACACTGCTCTAGGTCTCCAAATCTGATCTTCACCGTTCACATTTAATACTTATATGTGGTGACCACTAAGTTGCAATTTAGGCTCAATCCAACGGTTAAATTATTTGCAACACCAACGGGAGATGGTTGGTCGGAGGGAAAATCTACAACAAAATTACTAGGGTTTTACGTTTGATGGAGTGCATCTAAATCAATCCTATTTCATTATTCTACCAACCATTAAATTTCTAAAATATAATAATAACTCCATATAATCCATTAATGAGTGAGGGGCTTACATTTTTGAAGAAATCCTAAAGATTCATTCCAAATTCGACCTTGAATAGATTTTCCAAAATCTAGTGATTCCAAATAATGATTCGGTATTAGTCTATTGTTAATTTAGTATAATTGACATAGAGATTTGAATAATAACTCACCTTAGGTATTTGGTATCAGCTCTGGTCGAAAACCCTCAGATAAAATATTTTAGGGTTGTATTTATAGGTTATTATAAAAGGCTTGGGCTTTAAAACCTAATCCTACAAGAATCGGGATTTCTATTTTACACGTCCTTAGTAAATTGGTCATACCTTTTCATACAAAATTCTTTTGTACATTATACTTATATGGATAGAAATGTATTTCAAAGTTTTACAACTTTCATGAAGGAATGTTTTCTAAATTCTTTATAGATTTATCTGTAAACTCGGTTTAAGTAAGACATGCTGAAAACATGCTCTGTTGAGTAGCTTCCGACTCTAATTTTTCCTAAGACTCTTATTATGCCTTAATTAGTTTTCAAAACACTTTCTATACTCCTCATCTTGGTTCCATAATTTTTCCATTGTATGATTCAAACCATAGCCCGAAGTTACGAGGTGTTATAATATCTCCCCCTTGGGATCATTCGTCCTCGAATGATGTTTCATGGTTACGAGTATGACTAACTATGAAATTTTATAGAACTTTCGGCAGGGTTTTCTCTATAAATAGGACTATCCCAATATTTTTTGAACACTTGTTAGCTAACCAAAGCACAACACAAGCCTCACAAGGCATCTTGATACGCATGACAACACATAACATGATAACTGAAGCATGAATTTGACTAACATAAATACTGAACTGCTTGAATATGTGAATACCATCTGTCATGAATACCGGTCTGACATGAACATATGGATATTGAACTGAATGAATACATGAATACTATACATGGGATTTAGAAAAGAATTCTTAGGCACGAATGACATGAGTACTGGAATATAAGCATGAAGATAACATGATTATATAGACGTTAGGAGCATGACATGGGACATGAATACATGAAGACTGGTTGATATGGATACATGAGTGATAAACTGATATCATATCTGAAATATGGATATCATAACTTGGAACCTGAATGTTGAAAATATGAATCTTACAGCAGGATATCTGAACGTTGAGTAGAGGTGAGATCTTGACACTAAACTGACATGACGTCTGAATACTTGAGGTATTTACCTTAGACCTTTTCTTCTTGTCCATCAATAAGTGCGGATATTTGGACTTCATGTCCTCTTTGGCTTCCCATGTAACCATTTTCCACATTCTGGTTCATTTATAGCACTTTCACTGGAGCAACTTCCTTAGTCCTCAACTTGCGAACTTGATGGTCTTTCATAGAATCATGCATAGTCTAATATATTTGGGACTAACTTCTCTTTCTTCTCAAATCATATGATGCCTTTCATAGGCAAAACTTCCTAGAAACACCCAATCATTAACATGAAATTCTAAATCTCTGTGTCGCACATTCGCATAGGACTCTTGCAATTTTTAGCCATTTTCAAACGCTCCTAAATTAATTTAACTTTTTCAACAACCTAAGGGACCAAGTATGGCCCTAGCAATTCTGTTTTCCCAATTTCATACCAACCAATAGGTGATCTACACCTTCTCTCATACAAGATTTCAAACGGTGCAATCTTGATACTAGCATGATATCTATATTTAGAAATAACTCAATGAGAAGAAAATGATCATCTCAATTACCTTTAAAGTCTAGGACACATGCGTTCAACATATCTTCGAGTGTTTGGATAGTGCGCTCTTACTGACATCTCGATCTGATCCAATGGACATTGGAGCCCCATGGAATCTAGAACTTTCTTGAATATATAACTTGACATAATCTTCCACTGAATCGGTTTTCATTTGCTATCAATTTGGAAACTTAGCCACAAAATTGGCTACATGTTTCTTCATGTCATTCCACCAATATGATACATTTTTGTGAAGCTTGGATAGGTAGAATATCTGAAATTGTGTTCCTCTGCCATAACCCTCTCTTTGCGTTTATCTACATCCGGGATGCAAAAAAAATTATTCGCACCTTAAGGTACCATCATCTCCCCCCCCCCTTGTTTGGAAGCCATAATCCCTTCCTTTAGTTGTAATAGATAGGGGTCATGAAACTATTTTCTTTTTTTGCTCAACTACTAAGGAGAATTTGGCTCTGTTCTGTACAACAACTCTACCATCGTCAAGGTTCAAAAGTTGAACTCCTAGGTTTGCTAAACGATGAACTTCTTTTATCAAGATTCTCTTGTCTGCCATAACATAAGCTAGACTACCTATACTTGATATCATTCTGAGATACTTTCTGAAATACTCATAGTACTGTTGTGTGCTAAGTCTTTGACCAACACCCTGAAGAATAGAGTATCGTGCAATGGCACTACCTTTGTGACACATAACTAGGCATAATCTTATAGCTTTTTTTATGACCACTTAATTGATAATAACTGATCTTGACATAATTCAATCAATGATCATTCTACTCACTTTGTGTTTCTTGTACTTACGAGACGCAGCCTTATGGAGATTATCTCATTATGCCCTCATTACTGAACTGAGGTTCTTCATATCTCGTGCTAATCCTTCAGGTTTTCAAATATTTCACTTCACTCATTGATAATTTACACATTTCTCTCTTAGATAAAAGGTGAAGGTCTTATATTTTAGATCCTTCTCTCTCGTTGGGATTCAACCAACTTTCCTTATCTTCTGCAATTCTTTGCACTTTATGTCACTGACGGCTCATCTTTTGACTCACTTCTGAGCGATCTTCCTTACTAGGAAAATTGAATTACTTATATGGACTAGGAACTAATGTATTTTTAACTGGCGTACTTTATCTTAACGGCTTAACTTTGCTCACACTATTAGTCTTAGGGAAAACCCCCTTTTGGTAACTCTAAAAGACTGCTTCTGTAGTTTGCTCTCTTACTACCTAGCTGATTTCTTCTTCCACTGCCACTGTACTCCATGTTTATCTTAAAATCTTTGGGTTCTAACACGCATTTGGTGAATTCAAACTGCTACGCACTCACCAGTGTTAACCTAACTAGGGAAATCAAATCATACCTCTACTAGCTCTGCCAAAATTGCTAATTTGTTGTATCTACTCAAAACATAATTTTTATTCTCTACTAACCACCTGCTAGCATCGTGTTCTCTGGTTCTGTCTAGAATACTAACGGAAAGCGTAAGATTATTTCTAACTTCCCACATCATCCGAATCTATTCTGCAGTCGTATACTATCTTTTCTAAGCTATAGACATGAATCAAACTTAGGGCAATTACATCTCTCTTAAATGAAAGATTGAAATATCTTATCCAAACTTTTTATACACTTTAAAGTCATATCAAACTATACACATATGGGGTAAACACTTAATCACATAACCTTAGAGGAAAATGTCACATCTTACCATCTTATAGTAATAACTACTTCTTGAAGTAACTTACTAACGTCATACTCTCTAGGTCTGATCTGAATAAACTTAAATAATTTAAAACTATCCCCAAAAATTCAATATCATCTGCTCATGGTTCTCCTGTCGTACACAATCTCTTCTTAGTCATGTGCATGGGTCATACAACAAAATATACATCTTTGAAAACTCGAGACATTCTAGAATCACAGGTGATTTTCTCTTAGGTTATTTTCTGTTCAAAACTATTATGGACAGTTTTTGCCTGTTGTGGCTAACTTCATAACGTGTTACCATATAGGGTCTTAAATCTGAACTATCATCCTCATACATGTAGCTCCATGGTCCATAATCCAATAAAACTTATTCTGTAAAGTATGGAACATACGTATACTACCATGCACAAACTTGTCCTTTATAGGGTACTATCACCTGATAAATTACTTCATGCACCATTTGGTGTGTCTTGAGTCTTAACCCGGACATAAAAACGTGAAGTTTTCTCTATAGTCATCATCACTTACACTTTCTTTTAGCACCCATAGGCATTACTATATACTCACAAGTCATAAAATTCAATACATTGAAAATTAGAATTATGATAACTACATAACTGAACACTGGTGTACTAAATAACCATAATCCTGCTAATTAAAACTTTGTATAACTGGTAACTGAGGTTAACTGATCGCCATAAATCATGATAACTGCTTTTGCATTTTCTGGTAAGGGTTATGCTCTAGTATGTAGCAACTATGCACTTTGTTCCACTTTCAATATCCTCTCAGGTCTTATTTGTTACCAATATGTACATCAAAATTTATACCCCGATGGGTAATCATTCTCACTTAGACCTTGAATTTCTTTCTCGTCGCTTAGGCAATCAATACGTTCGAAACTCGATGGAAAGAGAATGTTATTTATGGCTCTAAGCTTTATGGCAGGAGTTAGAAGAATTCCTGAAAGTACTACTCTAATTGTACGATCTAGAGTATAAAAGAAGTGAGACAATTCTAAATGTCTTGGTGGTCAACCGTTTATATGTGTGGCTCACACACACATATAAAAGTGACTCCACTGGACATGATTTCATAGACTCCCTAAGACACTCAAACCTAGTGCTCTGATACCAAGCTTTGTAATGTCCCAAACTATGTCATGGGCGAAACACGACACTCGACGTCTGTCTGCATGTGACCGAGCGAACAACATGGCTTGCTGAATCAACATGGGCATCAAAAGCATGCAATAGTTATGATTTAAAATATGCAAACTGAATACTGAAAAATATAGTTTGAAAATATAATGCGAAAATATTTAAAAACATGATAAGTCTGAAAACAATGCTGACATGATATGCTAAACTAGTCTATGAAACCTCTGAACATGAGTCTGACTGCAAAACTGTTTTACCAGGACAAGGCCATGGCATACCTTTACTATAAAGCATGACATAAAAATAACTAAATTGATACCCAAATGAAATGAGGCTCACCAATAGTTGATCCAGGTAAAATCCTAACAGTACCTGCACTATAAAGTGCAGGCCCCAGGCAAAAGGGACGTAAGTATATTTGAATTGTACTGTATGTAAAGCAACTGAAAGAATAATCAGGCATATGGAATAATAGGAATATGAAACTGAACAATGAGCATGAACATGATCTCACATGAATGTAATAATATGTATAAATTCGTAAAACTGCATATATGTATACTTGTATATCTGTGGATAAAATATTAGTATAACCGACATGAAACCACCACGCTGAAACGTGACGTCTGATCTTTGCCCGATCAGCTAAGCCATCTCGTACCTTGACGGGGTACGAGACATGAACATGACATGATGGATCAAATAATCCCACAAAGGGGTAACATGAAGGTATCGTCCTCTAGGCGAAGCGATCCTTATCCTATGTTGGCATACGTAGTTTCAGGTTGTCTGAGCCTTCTCGGTAATCTGTGCAACTTCCAAAATATGTACTTGAATATAGTTGGCTTGTAAGCCCATGAATTTCATGAAACAAACTTATAAATCATGATTCGTGATTATAATGTAGCATGTAAATAAATCTATAATATAACTTGTGTCAAATATGAAAACATGTATAATCTAATAGAATTGAGTAGTAATGGTTCATGACTTGTATTTAAGAACCAATGGAATTCAAGGTTATAGGTATTCATGGATTACGTACGGATTCCTAATAACCATAATGGAATATTAAGAACAAAATAATGAATTAGCAATACAACATGGTATAACATGATACATGTAGTTTAGGGTTATCATGAACTGGGAATAAAATCCCTAATTTATGGACATTCATGGCTTCATGGAAAAATGTGGCATGAGGAAGAACAACGATGTTATCACACGTGGATAGAAGTTCTACATACATTAGTCTCTCTAAAACTTAAAGAAAATGTCTGAACTTTTGAAGAAGAAACCCAAAGCTTTGAAATTGAAACTTTGAGAAGAGTTTTCATCGATTTTCGTAGCTACTGTTCATTGCTCAAACCACACTGCTTCAATCCACCAAATCATATATCCACCATTCACATTAAATACCTATATGTGATGACCACTCACTGACAATATGGGCTTGATCGAATGGTTAAAGTATCGACAATTCCAACGGGAGCTGACTAGTCGGAGGAACAATCTACAGCAAAATTACTAGAGTTTTGCGTTTGATGGAGTGCATCTATATCAATCATATTTCATGATTATACCAACCATTAAATGTCTAAAACATAATAATAACTTTATATAATCCATTAATGATTTAGGGGCTTATGGTTTTGAAGAAATCCCAAAGCTTCATTCCAAATTCGACCTTGAATGGATTTTTCAAAATCTAGCGATTTTAAATAATTATTATGTGTTAATCTAGTGTTAACTTAATATAATTGACATAGGGATTTGAATAAGAACTCACCTTAGGTTTTTGGTATCATATCTGGTCAAAATAATCACATAAAATGTTTTAGGGTTGTAATTATAGGTTATCATAAAGAATCGGAATTTCCATTTTACACATCTTCAGTAAATCAGTCATAACTTTTAATAAAGAATTCCGTTTGATGTGGGAAATATATGGATGTAAAGGTATTTTAAAGGGCTACAGCTTTCATGAAATAATGTTTCGCAAATTCCTTATAAATTTATCCATAAACTAAGTTTAAGTGAGGTAAACTACAAACTCACTTTAAAACATGCTCCGTAGAGTAGCTTCCGACTCTAATTTTTCCTAATACTCTTCTTATGCCTCGATTAGTTTTCAAAACACTTCCTACACTCCTGATCTTGGTTTCATCATTTTACCATTGTATGATTCAAACCATAGCCCAAAGTTACGAGGTGTTACAGTCTAGGTGCCACCATGATGCTCGTGATTTGGGTTGTGACAAAGTTGGTATCAGAGCTCTAGGTTCACCTGTCTCACGAATACAAGGACAGTCTTTAGTAGAGTCTCGTGGATTGGTACGTTGACATCCGTACCCATCCTCGAGAGGCTATGAGGTAGTTTAGGAATCTCTTATTTATTTCACTCATATCGTGCTTCCTAATTTAATTCGGCATCCGATTGATTCAAATTGATATCTAGACGATTCTAATTGGTATCTGATCCTGACACTTTTAAGAGTGCATCGTGTGTGAAAATTATGTCCGGAGGTTATTACAAAGTTTGAAAAGTTGTTTAAGTCTAAATTCTGGTTCAGGTTATTTCGCCCCAGCAAGAATTTTCCGCACCTACGGAGCCATACCAGCGAATGGTGGGCCACATGAGCGGGTGCCCTATTGTTTTACTAAGTGCACCTCGACGAATGTTGTCCGCTTTGGCGAGATCGCGCCTGTGGAATATCTTCCGCCGCAACGAACATTTATGCCTTGAGTCCGCCCATGCGAGATTTTTCCCGCAGAGGCGAACTCACCTCAACGGATATCGCTCCCACGCCAGCGGAATCACTGGGCAGAAACCAGTGAGTTCTGCCTCTGTTTTCCATTCTTCAACTTGTGCATTGATAAACTTATACCATGGCAAACAAAATCAAAGGAAAACCAGCAAGACAATTTAGATATTCAAATGATCAAGCATCTTACAATCACAACCAAGACCGGAATAAAAAACTAGCTAAAAATATAAAAAAAATCATATGATGCATTCATCAATCCAAGCAAAAAAGAAAATTAAAGCAAGAAAATCAAACCAAAATATCCAACAAATACCAGAAAAGTAAATTGTTCGAGCTTGCCGCCTCGCCACCTCCCTCGGTGTTAGAAACCAACACTAAACATGACTTAATCTTGCCTCTTCATGCTGCCTCGCCACCTCCGTCAGTGCTACTACTGTCACCATCCTCAGGATTGCCGGAAGGAGTAGTCATCATCATCATCTTCATGTTCGATCGGAAGGGGGTTCTGGTAATCCAAGTGTTTAAACAAGCCCTTGATACCCCTATAGACCTTCACGAGGAGTTTTCCCCTAGAATTGTTCTTCTTATTTTCCTTCTTAAAGCTTGTGCGGAGACTACCATGATCCTTGTCTAGATCCTTATATACCATCTCCAAAGTACCAACCAAGGTCTAAAGGGCCTTATATGACTCCAGATATTATTTCATCTCCACTCGGGAGAAATAGTCGATAGAGACACTCGAAGTACTAGCCCCGGTAGAATGCCTAAGAAGTCCAGCAACTAAGTCTCAAAACTCCTACAACTGTGAACCCATGTCACTAAATGGCGCATGTGGTTGTGACTGTGATTGAGACTGCGACGCATCATCGGCATTATTATCCCCTCTCACATTCAAATCCACCTTCCTCTTCTTGATCTTCACTAAGGTACCTTCCCCTGACACTTTCAGAGGGTGGAATACCCCCTCAGGATCAATCCAGTCATCCTCAGGCCTATCTGTCACACCCACCTTCCGGCACAGCTCCATAATCAATTATGGGAACATTAGACTCGGTCCTCCCTTGTCCAAATAATCCTTCCACTCCCGGATGATGTGGTGGCCCACATTTACTAAGACATCATCTAGTATGCAAGCTACTATCGGAGCGCGAATGTATGCGCATTCTGATTTGTTACTCAAGGGGCGAATCTTGCTAGCTATGGTGATTTGCCACCTCTTGGCCTCAGAAGTGAAGTATTTGTTCGTAATCTTGGATTACTTGTTGGCCCATGTGATTTTTCCTCTATGCTCCTCCGCCACCAAATGTGACACCAGTCACTCCCCTATTTCCATATGCCTCTTTGGCATCCATAACCTTCGGGGGATGGTTTGGCAGCCCATAGAAATCATTGATCACCTCCGCCCTGATGGGTACCATTTTGCATTGAATCCTTATATGTGGATTACACTATGATATCCTCACCCATTTCAAGTTTGCATAAAACTCTCTCACCCAATCCTCATTTGCTCAGCAGAGAGCTGGAGCAAAGCAATGCCAGCCTATTTGCATAAGCCGATTATAAAAGTCAGGAATGCGCTCCTCCATACTAGTCATGTCTATGCCCCTCTACTTCAACAATTTCTCATCTCTCAAACTGGCATAGTAACGCTTCTCACAATCTTTTGGCATAAACCGAACAGTATCATAGTCACCCGCGGGCTTCTCGTTGATAAGTCTGTAAGCCTGGGCAAGATTTTCCATTGAATTTTAGTCCAATTTAGCGATTTGTACCTGCATTAATCAAATTCAAGTTAATTCTGTGATAGAGTCATATGTATTATGTTATTACGTGCCTAACGAGCCAAAGAAACCAATAAAAATGACCCGAGTAGACTGCTGCAAAGCCACTATTTTAGTGTTGTTTCTTTTCAGTTTCTGCTTTGGTGCAATGAGTGTCGCTAGAGAGAACCCGCTCCAGCGAGGAAAAGGTCTACCTCAGCAGAAGTCCCTGTGTTCTCCCGATGTTCGCTTCGGCGAAGATATTTTGCGCTTCAGCAGGCCCACTTCAGCGAAAGTTATCCGCCAAAGCAGGTCATCATTTCAGACTAGCCCAGCCAGGAAAATATAGTGTTTCACTGTTATTTTGGCTAAAAAATCCCTCCCCTTATTTCCTATGAGAGTATGCATGATGTATAGACTTCTATTACTCAATTATTTCACCCGTTCTGTAGATCTACCCCATAACAACAACCACCCCAAAAAATTTCAAGGATTTCATGAGAATTCTCAACCTATTATTATGTTCTACCCTATTTATATGATGCAATCGTGGGTAGTATGAAGGATTAGAACTTATCAAGTGGAGAAAATTGAGTTGTGAGTGTTGTGAAGGAGTTCCATGTGCCTCGGTGTATGTACCATCATCGTGTTTGACTTTGGCATGACGGAAGGGGTAGAGTCGCGGGTGTGGGAAGTTGTTTGTGAGAAAGAGAGAGTAAAAATTGTAGGATGGGTGGGTGTTTGTGATTTTTGCGGTGTATTGTTGGGAGGAACTTTGGGGAGCAGTTTCTGGAAGTGTAAGGGTTGAGGGGGAGTGTGAGTGTGAGAGAAGTGGGGGGACCAATCATTTTTAGGGGTTTCGAATTCTCTGAGTTCCATTTCAGCGAACTCTATCTGCACCAGCGTGTCCGCAAGAGTAGGTACCTAAACCGCCCTTATGAGGTCTGCTTTTTTCCTAGTTAATCACAGTCGAATGGGCAGTTGTCTTAAGCTTGAGCAGATGAGAGGGGACAGTCATATATTTATAGGCATTAAGTCTTTACCTTATAGGTCTCCCATAATAGACTTATTAGGTTTTCAACAGGGCTTACACTACTGTCAGCCCACACCTATGAAGTGATTCGGGCCCAACAATGAATTCAACATATAATTGACCCAAGTCATTTCACTATATCAGTTTAGCCCGTTTTGTAAATCATAACAATCAATTAGTTTTAGTTCACATTTAGTAAATTCCAACATTCTACCGTTACAATTTCAGGGAAGAGAATGGAGGACTAATAGCTTATCATCTTGCATTTCCAAAACGTCTCTTCATTTACTTAAGTAATTGATGAGATCATTATTGAAAATTATTTCATGATATAAATAGTATACCGTTATAATTTTAGGGAAGAAACCTAGAGGACTAAAGTCTTTCATCTGTCATCTTTAAAACATGTTCCTCATTAATTAAATAATTATTTAGCCATTATTATTTTTTAAGAATATGTTGAGCAGAAAAATTAGAAGAAAAAAACAAAAATATCACAAAAAAGATAAATACAATTCTAGGCCACATAGAGGTGCCACATCACCTTTTCTATGTCTAGCTTTATTATATATATTGATTTATAAAATGTGCATTTACATCTTTGCAAAAAAAATAATTTGAACTGATGTTTGCTTGAAGGGTAAAATTATCGTTCAAGTTTGATGGCTATTTGGTTTTTAAACTTTTCACTTAAGAGCTTCCTACTTATATGATATGATGTAAAAACTTAATAGTCTTTATTTCCATTGCTCTCACAACTTTTTATCACTATAACCCCTAAATTAATAACTACAGCTTCGTGACATCATTTGGTATTTCACATTGTAGTCTTATAAGATTGTTTTTAGTGCATTTTGCCTGAGAGCTTGATCAGGTTTTGAAATTGGTTGATGCTCAAAAATTCTCAAAACCTAATTTTTACATTGGTAACAAATTATTTACAATGGTTAAACTGGATTGTTTTGGTGCTAACTGTAGCCAGGTAATAATGTTCTTTTGTTTTATTTTGATTGGTCATGTTTTTTGTTGATACTTTTATGGTGTTTTGTGAATTCATTTATACTAATAAAAAATAACTAAGCTTTGGATGCGATTTAGATCCTGCAGAACTCACAAGCAACACTCAGTTGATGTTGCAAGTGAATTAGAGGTATTTTCTTATACATATTATTTTTCTTTATGAATGCAACATTGTAATTGACTACTCAGGTAAAGTTGGAGATTTTACCCCTAAACTCATAGTGAAATCACAAAGCTCAACTATTAACGTGTACGGTCCACATTGTACCATAATTAGAATATATCTCGTATATTGTATAATATTTAGTAATGTATAATTATGGTAGATATAGGATCTTTATTATATTAGGATTCCACATTGTACACTATATATATTTGTATTAATGAGAAAAGACTCCCCAAGGGAGATTAATATAATTCTACATGGTATTAGAAGCCAACAATCCTTCCCAACCCAAAACCTAATTTCGGTCGCCCATTCCCCTCTTTTTCAGGTGTCGAAAAGACCG
Source organism: Anisodus tanguticus (assembly GCA_034509755.1). Lineage (NCBI taxonomy): Eukaryota > Viridiplantae > Streptophyta > Magnoliopsida > Solanales > Solanaceae > Anisodus > Anisodus tanguticus. The sequence goes on along the minus strand of CM067549.1, from coordinate 44,633,524 downwards.
TATTCCACCGGTATACCTTCGATATACGCTGATATACAACTGCCCAACCCTCAAATTCTGCTAAACTGCCATGTATACCCCTGGTATACTGCTGATATACAGCCCTCCCTCCGTCTCTATCTCTCCAACAGGTCATATACACCTTGTATACAGCCTATACACGTCGATATACACTCTGTATACGACTGATATACCATCAATGCCACTATATACTACCCGTATACAGCCTTCCTAAGCCGTTATACACTTTGTATACGATTGTGTCTGCCTCATATATGCCTCGTATACGTCCCAAACCCCCCTTATTGTTTTCTCTCTCCTACCCGATCTTCGGCAGCCACTATGGTCGAAAACCACCACGGATATAGCTGTGGACAGAGGTGCAACGCTGGCAGCAATGGGCGAGCTGGGAACTGGGCTTCCAACTTGAGCCCAGCAGCCCGCAGACAGAGCCCAACAGTTGTGGAGACCAGACATAGCCCAGAAGTTGCGGCCCAAGTCGGAGCAACAGTGTAGCTCGACCAACTGTTGGGCCAAGGCCATCCGGCCCACCAGCCTTCTGCCCAGCACCGGCCCAGCAATCTAGGTTCCCATCCGACGGCCCACAGAAGCCATGCCCAATTTCCTGAGGGCCACTTCTCTACTCCGGGCCTTCCTCAATCCAGTTTGGGCCTGGCTTTGGACACATTGACACCTCGAAAGCCCGATAATGCGTGGTATATGGATACGGGCGCCACGTCTCACCTCACCAACAATTCTGGTAATCTTCTTCAAATGCGTAATTTAAATACTTTGCAATCTATTATGGTCGAAAACGGTCATAGCATTCCAATTCAAGGGTTTGGCCACACACTAACCCCACCACTGCATCACCACTTCTCCCTTAAAAATGTCCTATATGCCCCAAACATTATCAAGAACCTAATATTCGTTAGAAAATTTACCACCGATAATTTTGTTTCAATTAATTTTGACCCATTTGGGTTTTCTGTAACGAACCTCCGTATCGGGAAACTCCTTACGAGGTGCAATAGTGAGGGGGACCTCTATCCTTTCTTATCCACGTCAGGTACTAGTGTCACCCCTCCCACATCTCTAACTGCCCAAGTCTCTCCTCCTACCGCTTTAACCACAATCTCTCCGTCAACTTGGCACAATAGACTTGGACACCCAGGAGCTCCTGTTTTTTATTTTCTTAGAAACAGTAGTTTAATTCGTTGTATTAATGGGAAATATGTCCAACAGTGTCTTTCTTGTCCTTTAAGCAAACATGTTCGCCTTCCCTTTCAGTCTTCTTTAACTGTTACATTTTTTTCCGTTTGATATTGTTCATGCAAATTTATGGACATCTCATGTTATTAGTTCACTGGGTCATAAATTTTATCTTGTGTTATTAGATGACTTTCCACACTTTATCTGGATTTACCCTCTAAAATTCAAGTCTGAAGTTTTTGCCAAATTTCTCGAGTTTCACACATTTATCAAAACACAATTTGAAAAATCCATCAAATCATTCGAATGTGATAACGGTCGTGAGTTTAATAATTCTGCGTTTCATAATTTTTGTACCAATAATGGCATGGTCTTCCGTTTCTCTTGTCCCTACACCTCACCCCAAAATGGAAAAGTCGAACGAATCATCCGTACTATCAATAATATGGTTCGTACCATTCTTTTCCATGCCTCTCTCCCCCATCATTTTGGGTCTACACGGTTAAAATGGTAGAATACATCCTTAATATTTTACCTACCAGTACTCTTCAGAACAAAACCCCCACCGAAATTCTCTACCGTTGAATCCCTTCCTACGATCATCTTAGAATTTTCGGTTGCATGTGCTACCCAAATGTGGCCTCCACTGCCCCTCATAAATTAGCACCTCGTACCACCCCGTGTATCTTCGTAGGTTTTCCTCCTAACCATAGGGGCTATCTGTTCTATGACTTATCTACTTGCAAAATCCACGTCTCTCATCACGTCACGTTAACGAGACGATCTTCCTATTTTTGATTAACAAAATATTCCGAAACACGGACTACAATTTCCTTGTTAAGTCTGACCTCTCTCCAGTCATCCTCCGCGAACTATGTCAGTCCACCACTGTCAACCCATCTCCGTCACCTATTGCCGCCACCATAGAACGCAACTCTGCGTCTCTGCCACCCGCCTGCTCTTCATCACCATCACCACCGACTGCCATTACGGTCACCGACAATCGACCCAACATTTCAGCACCATCTTCGGTCACCTTTCCCACTTTTGTGTCGCCACCGCAACCCCAACGCCACTCTGCAAACCATACCAACCACTAGAAACCCAAATCGTACCACCATAGTCCCACCACCAAACCAGAACAATAGTTCTTCCCCGCCACCAACATCGTACCCCACATCATCGACCTCCCCCGGTCACGATCTACCGAAATCAGCAACACCACACAATCCCACCACTATTTCCAATATCAACCCACCCAGATCGGTACCACCCACACCAGCCAATGTACCCAGTCCATAATCCGACACCGAGCAAACAGAGAACCAGACTTGACACCCGATTCCAAACCCAAACAGAGAACCATACCCAACACCCAGCAAATATGCCCAGTCAACACCCTCACACCATATGGAAACCCGTGCCCAACACGGGATTTTCAAACCCAAAGTCTAATTTAACCTATCTACACAAACTATATCCCCAATTCCCAAAATTAGCCAAACTAGACCCAAATTGGAATGTGACCATGTGTGAGGAGTTTAATGCTTTAATGAAACAACACACTTGGAATTTGGTTTCTCGACCGTAGGGGGTGAATGTGATTCGATGCATGTGGCTTTTTCGTCATAAATACAGAGACAATAGTGACTTAGAGAGATATAAGGCGAGGCTCGTGGCTAATGGTACTAATCAGTAGAAGGGCATAGATTGTGGTGAGATGTTCAGTCCGGTTGTTAAACCGGATACCATTCACACAGTTCTGAGCATTGCTATGGGTAAGCATTGGCCGATGCATCAGCTCGATGTGAAAAATGCATTTCTACATAGAGATTTAAAAGAAATTGTTTACATGCACCAACCGCCTGATTTTGTCCATTCAGTAGCCCCACAGTATGTATGACATCTTCGTAAGTCACTGTATGGTTTGAAACAGGCCCCCAGAGCGTGGTATGAGCGCTTTGCCAGGTATATTATGCAAATTGTGTTTGTCTGCCGCAAGTGCGATAATTCTCTCTTTATTTTTCATCAGGGTAGTAGCACCGCTTACTTACGACTATATGTGGATGATATTGTTCTCACTACCTCATCTGATGTGTTGAAAAATGAGACTATTGCATTGCTTAAGACCGAATATGCTATGACTGACTTGGGGAAGTTGAACTATTTTTGGGGGATTTCAGTGACTCGCTCTGCAGATAATATGTTTTTGTGTCAACGCAAGTATGCAAAAAATATAGTGTACAGGGCTAAAATGGCAAACTGCAAGATTATTTTCACACTGGTTGACTCTAAATCAAAGCTTAGTGTCGTTGATGGTAATCCGGTGGCCTACCAACTCTTTACAAGAGTCTTGCAAGTGCACTACAATATCTTACATTCACCAGGCTTGACATTGCTTATGTCGTTCAGCCGGTGTGCTTATTCATGCATGCCCCCAGTGAGCCTCATTTTACTGCCCTTAAGCGTATCATTCGATACGTTAAGGCTACACTTGACTATTGCTTGCACTTATACCCCTCAACACCGACCAGATTATTATCATATACAGATGTTGATTGGGCAGGTTGTCCGGACATGCGATGCTCCATATCCGGCTACTGTGTGTTTTTAGGGGATAATATCATCTCTTGGTCTGCCAAGCGGCAAGCCATATTATCCCGGCCGAGTGCAGAAGCAGAGTATAGAGGAGTTGCAAATGTTGTTGCTGATATCTGTTGGCTCCGAAACCTCCTTTTGGAGCTTCAGGGTCCCTTGCGCAAAGCGTCTCGAGTATACTGTGATAATATATATACTTATCTCATAATCCGATTCAACATCAACGAACCAAGCATATTGAGATAGACATTCACTTTGTTCGTGAGAAGGTTGCTCTCGGTCATGTTAAGGTCTTGCATGTGCCTTCTTCCTATTAGTACGCTGATATCATCACAAAAGGTCTTCCTAAACAGCTATTCCTCGACTTCAGATCCAGTCTCAGCATCCGACCTCCTTCCGCTCTGACTGCGGGGGTGTATTAACGTGTACAGTCCACATTGTATCATAATTAGAATATATCACATAAATTGTGTAATATTTAGTGATGTATAATTATGGTAGATATAAGATCCTTATTGTATTAGGATTCCACATTGTACTAAATATATTTATATTAATGAGAAAGACTCTCCAAGAGAGATTAATACAATTCTACATCAACAATTTTCTCCTTTCTGAAACCCATCTTCCAAACCCTTTTCCTCAATTGTGTTTTCTTAATTTTCTCATTGCCATCAATTTTCTTGGTTTTTTGGATGTTTGGAAATTTCGAGGAACATAAACTTCCGGAATTTCTTGTCATGTTTGAGGGTTTTGGAGTTGTTGGAGCTTACGAAAATGAGTTTTGAGTTGAGTTGGGAGGACCGAGTCAGTGAAATCAGAACAGTTGATAGCAGCAACTTGTTCAAGAACAAATTGGTCCATTGCTTGTGATAATATTCTCCGAAGTATTCTCCGGCGAACTCCATTGTTAATATATATATATATATATATATATAGACGAAATTATTAAAAACCCATTAAATGACGTGAACCAATTAAAAAGAGAGTGGTGAAACAATACCCATCTCTCAACTGTGGATAAAGTAAGGTTGAATCTAATTCACTTGTTTAGGGGGTAAAGAATTGTCAATAAAATTTAATTGCTAAAGTGAATTTTCGGTACAAATTTAAGAGTGAAACGATATGTTTTTTCTATATAGAAATACACAAAATGAAGTTCGTTTGAAAGGTAATTTTGTCACTTTTATATATAACAGTAAATATATACTTGAGACCGCTTTTTGGTGGAGTGTAAACTTATTTCATATCGTATAATGATATAATCCAATAATTTTGACTTTTAACCCTAATTATATATTGTTTTATGTTGGCGTGCTCATACTAAAAAAAAAAAAAAGTACTTGAAACTGAGCTCATAAGGTGGGTCCAATATTTACCCATTTTATTTATGTTTAACAGTTTCTAAGTCGCTTCTAAATGCAGGTGAGAAGTGTCGGTAATTTGTTACTCCCTCCGTCCGTTTTTATTGTCGTGTATTAATTTGATAAGCTTATTAAAGAGTAAAAAATATAATAAGAATTTTACTATATCACTCTTTTGAATATAATAAATGCAATATTTTGAAAAATTCATTGATAAATGATTATTGTAAATAATAAATAAACTAGGAACTAACGTCTGTTTGGTTTAAATACAAGTTATGTTGGGATTAGTTATTTTAGTGTTATTTTTTATTGATTGTTTGATTTGTTGTATTAAAAGTAACATGTGTTACATAATTTCTAATAAAAAGTTGTTTATTTACGGGAAAAACCCTCCACCTTATTTAGTAGACAAGGGGTTTGATGAACCTTAAGGCTATTTTGGTTATTTTTATTGATTAATTCTGAGATTGTTATTCCACCCTCTACCAAGAATAACTTATCGTGTACTATTTTTAATCCTGGATAACTTATTTCGGAATTAGTAACCAAGCAAAGGATAAGGTGCTACTAAATTTTTATCCCAAAACTATTTTTGTGTATCCATCATATAAACGACTCATAAGTGTTAAATTCTATCTTGATTTTCTAAAATGGACAAGCAAAAATATACATTATACTTTTAGTTCAGATGACAAATAAAAATGGACGCAGTGAGTATTGACATTAATTAGTTCATTCATTATAAAATACTTCCTCCGTCTCCAATTATTTATCATTTTTTTATTTGCACGCCTCTTCAGAAATATTAATTAAGAGAGATAGTTGACATACTTTACCCTTATTTATGTCTAAATTATAATCTCTCTTCTTAAATGTTTAATCTATTTATGTGTTATCTTCATTAATGACAAAGGGTAGAATGAAAAAAATATATTATGTCTTGAATTTCTAAAACGACAAATAATTTGAGATAACTATTTTTAATAACCACGACAACTAATTTGAGACGGATGAAGTAAAATATAAAAAGTACAAAATGCAAGATCACTATTTACAAATGTTGTTTGGTACTTAAAAAATTAATGATTGAAGCTATTACTTCCATAAAGCTAATTATTACTCCCTCCGTCTTAAATTAATTATTATTGTTATTAAAAATAATTACTTCAAATAATTTATTATTTTAAAAGTTTAAAATATAATTAATTATTTTTTCTTCATTTTATTTTTGTTATTAATAAAGATGACACATAAATATATTAAATATTTAAGGAGATAAATTATAAAGATAGATTATAAATGAGACATAAGAATAAAGTAAACCAAATACCCTCTACTTAATTAATACTCTATATTTATTAAGGGTGCGAGTAAAAAAAACACAAATAATTTGAAACAGGTACTCTCTCCGTCCCAAAATATTTATTAAATTTTTCTTTTAAAAATTTTATTAAATTAAATTATTATTTTAAAAATAAAATTTAAATATTTAAAAACTATATAAAAATTACTAAGTTACACTAAGTTTAAATACTAGGAAGCACTTAAAAGGTGTTGCAGGTGACTGGTGAGGGAGATGACAATGGCTATACACATGAAAAAGTACGTTACAAATCCATCAATTTTCAATTCAATCATCCCTATAGCTCGCCAATTTTTCTCTACATCATGTGCAGTAGAAAGGGTACACAAATTATTTGGTTCATCTATTGGTGTTATACAAGACAAAGATCTTCTCAAAAAGGCTTCAAATGGTGAGCTTTTAATACTATATCTTATTGACAATGGCTCAATGGACCCAGATGCCAGTTTATACAACCAGATGTTAAAGAAATGTACGGAATGGAAACGATTGAAAGAAGGCAAAGTGGTTCATGAACACTTTTTGAGGTCGAGGTTTAGACATTATGCTGTTCCGAACAATACGTTGATCAATATGTATGCTAAGTGTGAGAGCATGGGTGATGCTCGTAAGGTGTTTGATGAAATGCCTGAAAGAGATATGGTTTCTTGGACTGCGTTGATTACTGGGTATTCGCAGAATGAAGGTGCTGAGGAGGCATTGGGGTTGTTTATTGAGATGTTGAGGTTTGGGTTTATGCCGAACCAGTTTACTTTTGGTAGTGTTTTAAAGGCTGCTGGCTCGTTGGAGAGTGGTGGAACGGGTAGGGAACTACATGGGTGTTGTGTGAAGTGTGGATATGAAGAGAATGTTTATGTCGGGAGTGCTCTTGTGGATATGTATGCAAGGTGTGGATTAATGGATGAAGCGAAAATTGTGTTTGATAAGTTAAGTTGCAAGAATGAGGTTTCTTGGAATGGTTTGATTGCTGGACATGCGAGAAAAGGCGAGGGAGAAATTGCTCTGAAGCTTTTCTCCGAGATGAAAAGAGGCGGTTTTCAGCCGACCCATTTTACGTTTTCTAGTGTTTATGCAGCTTGTGCAAGCATTGGAGCTTTAGAGCCCGGGAAATGGGTGCACGTGCATATGATCAAGTCTGGGTTGGAACTTATTGCTTTTATTGGTAATACTCTGCTTGATATGTATGCTAAGTCTGGCAGCATTGATGATGCCCGAAAGGTTTTTGATCGGTTAGTGAAAAAGGATGTCGTCTCTTGGAACTCAATGCTTACCGCCTATGCTCAGCATGGACTCGGAAAAGAAACTGTATTATGCTTTGAGGAAATGTGTAGGATAGGACCTGAACCTAATGAAGTGACTTTTCTTTGTGCTCTTACAGCTTGTAGTCATGCTGGGCTTCTAGACAAAGGAATGCACTATTTTGAATTGATGAAGAAATTTAAGATAGAACCTAATATTTCACATTATGTGACCATTATAGATCTACTTGGTCGATCAGGTCAACTTGACCGTGCTGAAAAGTTCATTAATGAAATGCCAATTGAACCAACTGCAGCTGTTTGGAAAGCTTTGCTTGGAGCTTGTAGGATGCATAAAAATTTGGAGTTGGGTGTTTATGCCGCTGAACGTGTGTTTGAACTTGATCCCTATGATTCAGGGCCACATATTTTGCTGGCCAACATCTATGCCACTGCTGGTAGGAGAAGTGATGCTGCAAGAGTTCGAAAAATGATGAACGAGAGTGGAGTCAAGAAAGAACCTGCTTGTAGTTGGGTGGAGATTGAGAATGCTGTTCATATGTTTGTAGCAAATGATGATGCCCATCCACAGAGAGAGGAGATCCGTAACATGTGGGAGAAGATAACTGATAAAATTAAGGAAATTGGCTATGTCCCAGACACTAGCCACGTGCTTTGGTTTACGGATCAGCAGGAGAGGGAAGAGAGGTTGCAATACCATAGTGAACGACTTGCGTTAGCATTTGCACTTCTCAATTCTCCACCTGGGTCCCCTGTCCGTATAAAGAAGAACATCAGAGTTTGTGGTGATTGCCATACTGCATTTAAGTTTGCTTCAAAGGTGGTGGATAGGGAAATCATCTTGAGAGACACAAATAGGTTCCATCATTTTCGTAATGGTTCTTGTTCCTGTGGAGACTACTGGTAGTACAAAAATAGATTCCGATATATGCAATGGTTAACCGTCGAGGATTCATTTAAATTAAATGCGGTAATGTGAAATCACTCTGGACTCGACTATCATGTAGGACATTGTTGGGATGGGATGATGCATGGTTTCCTACCAAATTTGCTTGTTGGCATACACACAAGCATCTTTTATAATTCATCCATCAAATGGATTAAAAGGTTTTTTTTTTGCCTTATAAGTACATCGTTAGAAGCAGGTTACTCTTATGGTGTCTGCCTCTCTGAATAGCACACGAGTGATAACATAATGGCCAGAGATTCCGGAAAATACTGGTGCCAATTGCCGATGAGCACTTGTTGCGAGAAAAGCAAGACTATTGATTAACTAGGGAAGCATCTAGGTATGAACTGAAGGGACTTTATGCAAAAGTTTTACCTCGTCCGACATAACTTGTGAAATGTTAAAATAGAAGTTAAACGTAAACTTTATCGAGTGATTTAAGTTAGGTCGCGCCAAAAGTATTAAAAGACAAAAATTAATGACCACAAATTTAAGGGACAAAAATTAAAATCACAATGAAATAGGGTCATTTGTGCGAATGATCCCATCTAATACTTACCGGAATCTACTACTAATATACAAGCGGGGATAACCAGGCAGCTCATGGCCAACATGCTTTCCGGTCATCTGGATAATTATAGAAAATTCTTATACAGCTAAGAAATGTCTTTTATGCCCTTATTGAAATTGCCTATCATATTTAGGCTAAGGATAGCATGGTCTTTTTGCTTGGTAATTGGGAATCACCAATTACCTGCAACTGACCGACTTCCCTCGAGCATGATTTGCTCTAATAATTGTATTACTCCAATTATGTACGTTCTAATATCGAAGAAATCATGCTGCTAACTACAGAGTGGACTTAGCAAATTCCGCCAGCGAGAAAGCAAAGACCAGTACGTACATTTCTAGACACTTATTGTGTAAAATGAAAAACATAAGTTTGCTACTAATGTACCTTTGCGATAACATCGTCCAACATCTACAGGAATATGTGGACACTTGTAGGAAGAACAAGTTTGCATAGTTTTGTACTGCGATGACATTGGTAAATGTCATAAATTGTTCGACCTTTTCAACACATATCTGAGTTCAACTGCAAAGGTTAGAGAAACCCGAGCTTACTCACTACGGGTCAGCAAGTTTGAACAGGTCGTCGATAGGTTCACTATTGTCAAGCCTGTTCCAAAAAACTAACACAAAGAGGAAACATGACAAATTCCGACGAGGCTGGATACAACCTCCACGTGTTGAATTTGGCGAGTTATCCGTCTTTAATTTGCTCCATCAATTAAATAAAGGTTGCTTGCCGAACTAAATGCCTACATTTTAACTACATGTCTACCTATTCATAATGACAGACTTGTTAGTGGTGGTGGTGGCAAATTGCGGCACAATGAATGCAATACACCGAAATTCCAGGAGGTCATAGTTAAGAACAACAAGTCCTTTAGTTTCAGTCAAATTAGAATAAAAAAATATACGCAACCAGGAAAAGTGTAAGAATGTATTAATCTCTTTTAGGGAGCATTAATCTGAAATCCTCATACAATAGAGATAATATATCTATCATAATTACACAAAACTAAATATGGCTAAATATATTACAATTGTACACGTGCTAATACACCCCCTCAATCGGAGCGGGAGAAGCCGAACGCTAAGACTGGATCTGAAGTCGAGGAAGAGTTGTCTAGGAAACAATTGCTTTTTCGGGTGTGCTGCTCTGCACTTTGCTTTTGACGGAGGAGACAAAGTGTAAAAGGCAGAGAAAGGTAGTAGGTGTCTGACACTTTTAGGTAAAAAAGAAAGGGTAAGGCACTGTGCTATGGGAGAGAAAGCACAGTGTAGGAATCAGACAAAGTAGGTAACCGTCGGTTAGGCCCAAGATCCATTCTTTACATGGTATTAGAATCAAAACCTAAACCCTATTTTTTCTTTCACCCGCAACCTCACATTAATCAACCGACGGTTGCCTACTTACTCTGATTCCTGCACTGTGCTTTCTGTCCCATAGCACAGTGCCTTACCCTTTCTTTTTCACCTAAAAGTGTCACACACCTACTACATTTCTCTACCTTTTACACTTTGTCTTTCGTCAAAAGCAAAGTGCAGAACAGCACACCCGAAAAAGAAATTGTTTCTGTCCGGAAAAAGCAACAGTTTTTCCCCTTTTTCACTGTCCAAGGAACTCGGTTCTCTGCTTCCTGTTTTCCCGTGCTTTTTCATAACCCGAGACCAATTTAATTATTTCCTTTACCCAAAGAGAAATCAGAAGCCAACTCTTTCTGTCTCTGTTTTCTTTTACTTTATCTGATGGCAGCGTCGACATAGCATCGCCCAAAGATTTAGGGACATGCGATCGGCGGCGCGCGCCAGCAGATTGGGGCTACGGTTGCGGCCCAACCTCGGCGACCTAATGCCCAAGCTCTAGAAACTGATTTTGGACTCAATTTCAGGCAGCCTACCAGTACGCCCCAGGCTAGTCAATGGGTCACAGTACTCCGACCTTAATTCCTGGAGCCCAGTCATCTGCTCCAAGCCTCTTCCAATCCAATTTGGGCCCGGCTTTCATCACATTGACTCCTCGACAGACCGATAATGCGTGGTATATAGATACGGGCTCTCACCTCACCAATAATTCTGATAATCTTCCTCAACTGCGGAGTTTAAATACTCCACAATCTATTATGGATGAAAACGGTCATCGCATTCCAATTCAAGAATTTGGCCACACACTAACCCCACCACCGCATCCCCATCTCTCCCTGAATAACGTCTTATATGATCCTAACATTAGCAATAATCTAATCTCCATTAGGAAATTTGCCACCGATAATTCTGTATCAATTAACTTTGACCCGTTTGGATTTTCCGTAATGGACCTCCGTATCGGAAAACTCCTTATGAGATGTAATAGTGAGGGTGATCTCTATCCTTTCCTATCCACGTCTGCTGCTAGTGTCAGCCCTCCCACATCTCTAACGACCCCTGTCACTCCTCCCACCGCTTTAGCAACAATCTCTCCGTCAACTTGGCACAATAGACTTGGACACCTAGGAGCCCCTGCTTTTAGTTTTCTTAGAAATAATAATTTAATTCATTGTAATAATGACAAATTTGCCCAATAGAAGAATCAAACGGTGGTGGTGTTACACGGCGAAAGTGATCGGAAAAGAAGCACCACCGACGGTTTTGGAAACCGTCGGTGGCGGGCTCAAATTTCGGCCGCCATGGCCATCAATCCAAGAATTGAAACCACTGGTGACTTTGGCCCGACGTGAGCCATCGACCGGTGGTGTTCAATTCCGTCAATTTCATCCCGAAATCTGAATCCCAAATTTGATTTAGGGTTGGAATTGATTTTGAAAATTTTGAAATAGTTCAAGGACCTAATTGTAATTCAATTAGGGTTTCTGAAATTGCAATTTAGCCCTTGGGACAAATATAAAAATTTTATAAGTTTCTGAAATTGCAATTTTGTATCTGGAAATTTAAAAGGTTTTAAAATCAGCAGATTTGGTCCTTGGGGAAAATTTGTAAATTTCAGAAAAGCAGATTCAGTCCCTGGATAAATCTATAAATTTCAGAAAAGCATATTTGGTCCCTGGGGAAAATCTGTAAATTTTTTAAAAACAGATTTGTCCCTGTGCGAATCTGTAATTATTTTTCTGGAAATTGCAGAAAAAACTCTGAAAATTAAATTTTAATTTCTGAATTATTAAGGGACTGTTTGGATGAGCAGAAAATTCCAAAAATTGAAAATTGAGTTTAAATTTGGAATTTAAATATTTTCTAAGTTGAAACAAATTAATTAGCCCACGATTATTATTATTTTAGCATGTTATTTGACAATGTGCGCTTGAATTGATTGTGTTCCCTAGTTGTTTAATTGATTGTCATTTAAATAATTAATATAGTGTCCGCATTATACATGTCTGGGTAGGAGACAAGACGCCCCGTATTTGTTAGACCACATTATGCATGTCTAGGTAGGCGGCACCCAATATTTGTAAGACCGCATTAAATCATGTTTGGGCAGGCAGCACTCAATATGTGCTCTATTTGATTTGGCACGCGTAATAAGGATCTTGATAAAACCCCGATTAAAATGTTCCCCAAATTTAATATAAGTCTGATTTGGAATCTACGCCTCATCTGTTATAATTGAATGAGTGCAAAATCCTTTTCGGCTATAAGAGTATTTACACCCTAGTGTTTGCTCTAAGTCTACGAGGACTCCGACTCTTCATAGATGCATGTGTTTGCAGTATCGAGTGAGAAACCTTTATGCGTATTTACACCCTAGCGTTTGCTCTACAAGGCCAAACTTGCTTAGATGGACGATTGCAATCACGTAATGGGGTTGACTTACTTAGTTATGTCTTGACGCCCTAGCGTCGGAATAATCTAAGGGCGCAGATCGATTGTTTAGAATAGTCAGTCAAACCAAGAGTTACAAATTGTTTGTAATTGGTTTTGAGACCTACCAGGTTGTACTGTTGAAGTTATCAGCCCTAGCAAACGCGAAGACAATAGGAACTTGGATCTTGGCCCATTATGATCATATTTGATATGAGTCCATATTCTTCCATGGGGTCGTAGAATATGTTAAAATAATGGGAGCTAACTAAACTAAAGGTCATGTTAATTAGTTAACGAATGTGTTCATAAAAATTATATTTTAATTTCAGTCTATCTATTTCTTCGAATTATTTAAAATATCGAATATGTCATTGAAATGCTTGGTTGAGACTAATAAGTTGACTGGAGCGTTATCCGGACTGGTTGCGTAATTTGTGTTTGGTATTGAGAGAAGAGAAAATTGAGTATGTGTTAGACACAACTGTTCCAAAAGTTCCTAATGAAGAGTCTGTTGAGTATGCTTTGTTTGACAAGGCTGCTTATTAGAAGCATTTGGATGATGCTACCTCGGCACAGTGTGTCATGTTGTCATCCATGACTGTAGAGTTACAGAGGCAGAATGAGAACATGGCCCCTATGAGATGCTAGAACATTTGAGGAGTCTTTATGATTCACAGTCTCAGACTATGGAGTATGAGCTGTTGAAAGACCTCTTCAAATGTAAGTTGAATGATGGGGGCCAATTGTTTGGTCATGTTCTGAAGATGATTGGGTTGATAGAAAGGTTGGCTTCGATTAGAACGAAGCTGCCCCAGAATGTATCTGTTAACCTAATTTTGAATTCGCTTCCTAGTTTGTTTGAGAATTTCATTGTGAACTTCAATATGAATGGAACCAAGGTGAATCTTCCAGAACTTCATAATATGTTGAAGACTTATGAATCATATACTTTAAAGGGGAAGACTGTTCTCATGGTGGGATCATCTACTAAGTTCAAACCTAAAGGTAAGAACAAGAAGAATAAGGGTAAGGCTGGTGCCAAACTCACAGTCTTGAAACCTAAAGGAAGTGTTCAGAAGAAGTTTAGGTTGGCTAGGGGCGTATGCCTCAACTGCAAGCAGAAGGGGCATTGGAAGAAAGATTGCACCGCTCCAGGAGGAGACAAGGCACTAGGTGCTTCTAGACCTGCTGGACAAGGTATGTTTGTCATTGAGATTAATATTTTATAAGTAACTCTCACTGCTGGGTATTGGATATAGCATGTGGCTCGCACATTTGTAATAATGTGTAGGGCCTAATGGACAGCAGAAAGGTTAGACCATGGGAAGTGAACCTACGCGTTGGAAATGGAGCACGAGTTGATGTTGAGCGTGTGGCGACTTATAGATTAGAATTACCTTCGGGTTTTACATTAGAATTTAATAATTATTATTTTGTTCCCTCGATTACGAGGAATATTATTTTTATTCCAATGTTAGACATTGAGAATTTTTCCTCATATATTGCTTATGGCAATTATATATTATATTTTAATGGTATTGTTTGTGGAAATGCTCCGCTTGTGAATGGTTTATATATTCTCAATTGTAATCGTGAAATTCTCAATGTGCAAAACAAACGAGCTAAAATAAGTAATCCAAGAAATCCCACCTACTTATGGCACTGTAGACTTGGTCATATCAATGAATCAAGGATAGCAAGATTAAGAAAGTTAGATTACCTGGAACCATTTGACTTGGAGTCCTGTGGTGACTGTGAATCTTGCTTGAGAGGAAAGATAACCAACAAACCATTTTCTGGGAAAGGTGTGTGAGCCAAAGAGGCACTTGAGTTGGTCCATACATATGTATGTGGGCCATTTTCCACTCAAGCTAAGGGAGGTTTTCCTTACTTCATAACTTCTACAGACGATTTCACAAGGTTTGGATATGTGTATCTTATGAAGCACAAGTCCGAAGCCTTTGAGAAATTCAAAGAGTATAAGTTAGAAGTAGAGAAACAACTTGAAAGGAGTATCAAGACTCTTTGATCAGATCAATGAGGTGAATACTTGAGTAGAGAATTTCTAAATTACTTGAAACTTCATGGAGTTCAATCAGAAAGGACACCTCCCTGAACACCACAAATGAATGGCGTTGCTAAAAGGAGAAATCGAACCTTATTGGATATGGTTAGATCTATGATGAGTTTTTCAGCTCTTCCAACATACCTTTGGGGATATGCTTTACAAAACTCAATATATATTCTGAACAGAGTTCCTTCAAAGTCAGGAGAGAAAACTTAATATGAGATACGGCATGGCAAGAAGACTACTCTTACACGTATGCGAGCCTGGGGCTGCCATGCATATGTAAAGAAGATGCTTACTAACAAGTTGGAATCTAAAAGTGAGAAATGTTACTTTGTGGGATATCCTAAGGAAATTAGAGGCTATTATTTATATCTTCCTGGAGAACATAAGGTCATTGTTTCCAGAAATGCAACTTTCTTTGAGGAAGACTATGTCTACAAGGAACAGAGTTACAATAAGATAGAACTTGAAGAAATTCAAGAACTACAAAGCAACATAGAGGTTGAATCCTTGTCGAATGATCTAGACAAGAATTCAGTGGGAGTATTTGGTGAAGGTGTTCTACTTAGAGTACAGCCTTCAGCCAGTGGGAGTGATGTGAGGATTGATGCAGAAATGCAAGATTCTTATACACAACCAATGGAAGATGATACAATAGTTGTACATCCTTCCATTCAAGAAACACATGTAGATGATATTCCTGAAAACTCTCACAGTGGTGGAAACACACAAGAACCTTCTCATGATCAGAATACAAGAACTATAGAAATGCAAAATAACCAACTCCGTAGGTCCACTAGGACTCATCGTCAGCCTTAAAGACTCAATCCCCTTGTTGAAAGTCAAAATGAGATAGATATTCCTGATGATGATGACCCTACAACCTACAACGAGGCTATGTTAGATATTTACTCGCAGAGATGGCAAGAAGCCATGAAATCTGAAATGGACTCAATGTATGTCAATCAAGTTTGGAACTTGGTTGATTTGCCAATAGGGGTTAGACCCATAGAATGCAAATGGGTCTTCAAGAAGAAGATTGATGCATTTGGCAAGGTGAAAACCTACAAGGCTAGGTTGGTAGCAAAAGGTTACAATCAGAGGCCTGGGGTCGATTATGATGAAACTTTTTCGCCAGTTGCAAAGATTAAATCCATTCGGATTTTGCTTGCAATAGCTGCATACTATGATTATGAGATTTTGCAAAAGGATGTTAAGACCGCTTTCCTCAATGGAAATCTAATTGAGGAAGTGTATATGATACAACCTGAAGGTTTTACATCCAAGTCAAAACCCAAAGCAGAATGCAAACTACAAAAGTTCATTATGGACTTAAGCAAGCCTCAAGGAGTTGGAATATTTGCTTTGACAATGCTATCAAATCATTTGACTTTGTCAGAAGCAAGGAGGATCCATGCGTTTATAGTAAACGCAAGGAATGGAGTATTGTTTTCATTATCATATATGTAGATGACATATTAATAATGGGAAACGATAAGTCCCTTATGCAATCAGTGAAGGAATGGTTGTTCAGCACCTTCATGATGAAGGACTTAGGTGAAGCTTGCTACATTCTTGGAATTAGGATATACAAAGATAGATCTAATAGATTGTTAGGGCTATCACAGTCTACATACATAGACAAAGTGCTAAGACGTTTCTCAATGGAAAAGTCCAAGATATGAGGTCTTTCTATGGGTCAAGGCATCAAGTTATCTAAGAAATATAGTCCTTCTACTGTTACAGAACTTGAACGCATGAAGAGGATCCCGTATGCTTCAGCTATAGGATCAATCATATATGACATGACCTGCACTAGGCCAGATGTGGCCTTTGCACTTAGCATGACTTGCAAATTTCAGCAGAATCCTGGGGAGGAACACTGAAAAGCAGTCAAAAATATTCTTAAGTATCTTAGACGAACTAAAGAATATTTCTTAGTCTATGGTGGGCAAGAGAAGCTAGTCGCTACTGGGTATATTGATGCTAGTTTCCAAACAGATCTTGATGACTTTAAGTCACAGTCTGGATATGCCTTCATTTTCAATGGTGGAGTAGTGAGTTAGAAAATTTTCAATCAAGAAACCACTGTTGATTCGACGATTGAAGCAGAGTACATTGCTGGATCAGAAGATTGTAAAGAAGATATCTTGATATCTGAGTTCTTAAAAGAACTAGGGGTTGTTCCAAGTGCCAGTCATCCAATAATGACATATTTTGATAACACTGGTGTGATTGCTCAAGCTAAGGAACCAAGATCGACAAACAGAAATAAGCATGTACAAAGTAAATACCACATACTCAGAGAGATGGTGGAATCTAAATAAATAGATCTAGACTATATTCCCACAGATAATAATCTAGCTGACCCATTTACTAAACCATTAAGCTTAGCTAAGCATAATGGTCATTTCAAAAACATGGGCATTAGATACATTGGAGATTGACTCTAGGCTAAGTGGGAGATTGAAAGTATCTATGTCCTGGAGACAATCTATATTAGGGACATAATGTACTTGAACATATTCGTATTATTAATAAGATTAATATTTATGGCATTTGCAATTATTGAATTATTGTTTGATTGTTTGTAATTATTCATATATGTACATCCCTTGAGCTTACGTTGTCATTAATAGAGTAAGATATTAATGATAGAACGTAACTCTCAAAATATCCTCGACTAATGATCATCGAGAATGAAATATCGATGCTATGCTATAAGTCGACATGTGGTCTGCATCACATTCTTGGAGAATGTAATATGTCTCACAGCTACGAGTAATGGTTACTCGTGATGGACACATGGATACTTTGGAGGAGTATTGGTATGCCTTGCCGATAAACTATTTGTTATACATTTCTATAGTGTTATCGGCGTGTGAAATATAAAGGTCATTTGACTTGAGGTCAATACGCACCTAATTTATAGAATGATGTACTTTGACCAAGTTCTAAGCTTAAACTCCTTCTGGATAAGATACGACTTGTGTTGGGTGCATCAGGATGTAAATCAAGATGGTAGTTGAGCCAAGAATAGGATTCATTCCTTGGTTGAAAATTCGAGAGAGCACTCAATTTCTCAATTTTATTAGGTTGACTAAAGTCACTGGCCAGTGCAAGAGACATATATAGAATATGGTCTAGTTGTCAACTAATAAATGTGAGATAAAGTGATTAAGCCATTTGGATATACACTTGTCAAATCCTAAGCTTAATCAAGTGTGTCGCGAATGAAATGAATTTATAGTTCCGCATAAAGGTTAAGTTTGCTTGATTCGTGTAAACGTACTTCACATATTGAATTCGTCATACGACATAGTCTAGGAGTTTCGCATGGACCTTAATTAGATTAATATTGATATGTGAAGGCATATAGGATCACACTATATGCGATTGTTTCTTCAATCTAAGAGTGTATTGAGAAAGTATTAAATATTCGATTTAGAATCGAGATATTTAATTTATAATAATTATGAAATATTTCTATTTGATATAAATTATTCAATTAAGTCGAATTGGATTTCGAATTTAATTAAATGTATTGGATATATTATATGGGTATTTGGACAAATACATAGAAATAATTGGGCCAGAAATTACTGGCCCAAAATCGGCACCTTGGCCGTCCACTTGGACCTGTGAAGTGGACCAGCTAGAATATTAAAATAGGTCAGATTTTCCTGTTTTAAATCTGCTTAGATTTTGTCCTGAACTCCTAAATAAATAACACAAACTCCATTATTATGTAGTTAGTCAGTCAGATAAAACAGAGGATTCAAGACTTAGAGCCTTGAATTACTTTCTCTCTTATAACAAAAGAATTCCTAGCGTTCTTCGTTAGATAAATACACTGGAGTTGGAACTTGCAATCGAATGAACAACTCGTGTGGATACTATAGTTGTAAATCCAGCATACGAAAGCGTGTAAGTTTTCTTTTGTAGTATTTTGAACACTTTGTATGATTATCGTATAAGTCATGCCAAGATCATTGTTGGGTAAGTAAAATTTTAAACTTTCATTGTGCTTACGGACCCAACAAATCACTACATATATATATATATATTCTTCACAATTCATAAAATAGGTGAGAAATGACAGACAACTCAATCAGGACTCACACTACATCAACACATATTCCTTCTCTATTCATGAATCATATCGTAATATCAAAGTCGCACCCGTTTTTACCCCCCCCCCCTCGCGAAGAAGGGGCATCCAACACGGTTGCAACGTAATGGTGATTTCTGAATTAATTAAGGGTTTAAAGAGTCGTCACCTAATTATTCTACGGTGAATTAGGACACCTAAATGTTAACTTAAATGCTGCAAAATGAATTTTGATTAATGATCTGCTAATCTATGAGATTCTAAGTAAGGATTCTTTATTATACTAAAGGGAAGGGATTAAACACCCTTTAAAATCCACTAACTTACGGTTATCTGGTCAAACTTAAGTTAATTATTATGCTAAACAAAAAGCATGTTAAAAAATATGAAGTTAAAAGGATGTTGCAAGTAATTAATTAAAAGATGCTCAGGAAAAATGCATGTAAAATTGATTTTTTTTTTATGAAAGCGTGCATTTGTATGGCATTACTTATAAAATACACATTTTGACAATAAATAGTAAGGAGAAAAGCAATTATTTTATAATGCAAAAAAGTGATTTTTATGAAAATCATTGAATTACAAATCGAATGAAAAATGAAACTTTATTTGCATGATTAATAATGCGAGTAAAAGATTACCAAATTGTTTTGAAAGTTTTAAACATACATGACGAGCCTAAAATAAATAAGCTAGCGACGGGTTTCCAATTTTAAACTACTTTTTCTAGTTTATCAGTTCTAGGCCTAATTCTTCTAAATATTCAAACAATCACACAAACAGAGTAATTAAATTACAATAAAAAATAAAAGAAAGGCGGAATTAAAAGAAGTTAAAACGGTAATGGCTAAGGCGATGATAGTGTTATCTCTTGGGCCTTGGCACAAGTCCGGCAATCTTGTTCTCTTTCATCTCTGTAGAATCCCACTTTGCTATCCCATATTGTTTAGATATTCCTCGTAAGGTGTAAAAGAAAAGACAGTTAGAAATATAAATAAATGCAAGTAAAACCTTCGAATCCGTATAAAACAATAGAAGCTTTGATTACGGAAGGCTCGGACTTATGTTTTAAGCAAAAGAAATTCCATTCATGTCGTGGTTGCGAACTAGTGACTCGTCAGTCAATCTAGTTGCCCTGCCAACGCATGTTGGTTTCTCGTATGTGATTTTATTATAAGTCTCATCATCACCTATTTTCCGAAGGAAAGCAAACCGAGGGACATGGCCTCAAAATCATTTTCATCTGCCCATGTGTAGTATCATGTTCTTATCATTGGGATTTTTTCAGCAAGTGCAGCGATCTGTTCATTTCAAGATGTAATATCTGTTTCTCAAAATGTAGCAGCACCCTTCAAGATACGGTACTTCAAAGTTTCAGAAGTTCAACACTATCGAGTTCAAAATATCACATCTGCTTACTTCAATGTGTACCAGCAATTACCTTAACAATGCAGCAGTGATTGGTTTTAGAATGGTGGCATTTTCAGCCTCAAAGTTGCAGCTATCAGATTCAATGTAACAGGAGCATTGAGTGCACAACTAGGCACCAAGCAAGTTCAAATCTTAAGATGTAGCAGCTGCTCTAAATAATAATCCAAATGTAGTATCTGTTCATTTTTCGAGACAAGCAGAGCAAGCAAAACAAAGAGCACAATCAACACTAATTCAGCTAAAAAATGAAGCAGAGACTCAGTTCAATCAGTAAAACAGAGCAACGTTGCTCCCAAACTAAAGATGCAATGAACTAACAACAACAAGCAACAACTGTGGGCATCCATGAGTGGCAACCAAAGACATCTATAAGTAGCAGTAAAGCACTCACATGGCAGTAGCACATGTGTGCACATAGTACCAATTCAAATCAAAGTCCAGCAGCCATAGCAACTAATATATAGTAGCAAAATGGCTAAAGATGCAGCAGTTCTTGGACCAAAAATAAAACAACAAGATGGCCAAAGTGCAAAAGGCACTCATGGCTTAAAGTAAAGCATCGAATGAAGCGACTAACCATATTAAAATGTGGAGACTATTTACCTCAAGTGCAGACACTGTTTAGCCTTAAATAGGGCAACAAACTTACCAAAATGAACAGCCATCAAAGTATAACATCAGCAATTAGGTATAGCAAGATGTGGCAGCAAACTTATTTGTAGCAACAACAGCACTCCACTTGAAACAACTCCAAGACATTTGTATTTGTTGAGATTACCCCCCAGATAATGCAGAGAATGAGAGGTGAAGGATAAGTATCACGAAATGAGCAGTTTAAACAAAGTAATACATAGGACTGAAGCTTATCATAAAAAGAGAGGAATATTTCCAGGAAAACAACAATTGAACTGGTCACTCAAGCCATTTAGACAGAAACACCTTAAACTTGAATCATATGACTATCTCAACACTTCACAAGTTTTGAAAGAAAGAGATTAACCAGATCATGAGACTAGTTAACCATCTAAAAATACATAGACTTGATCTTACACATATAAAGGATCCGAACATGGTCATATATTAAGATTTCAACAACCACAAATCATAATCCTCAAAAGACAAGCACTTTATTTCAATAAACATGCCAAACGCTTAGCTAAGTCTATATCATAATTCACTACACAAGTATCAGACAACATCTATCCTTCACATAATACTGAATATAAACCTACACAGTACACTTAGGAGCAAATAATATACTGAACATGGTAGCAGAACAACTAAGACGTAAAAGCTTTATGAGGCATTTAACTAATTACAATCCCTTTAAATAAGTACTGAATAGTATTACATTAAATGTGAACCTAGTCAATGACTTAATCAAGCAAGAACATACCAAGATTAGTTAAAGGAAGACTAACCAAACATCATGTACAGGCATCAATGAACAACAATAATAAACAAACTAAACTAACCTAACCTATGATTAACGCAAAGACACACACAGAGATACGAAAAAATAAACACATAGGAATTCGAGTCTATGGACCTTCTCCGCCGGGCAGCGAACCGAGGCGTCGTTCGAATCGTCAAATCCGCTCGGAGAAGTTATTTTGAAATGCTGATTTTTTATTTCAGAATGCCGATTTTCTGATTTTTGGACACGGATTCTGCCCGACCCGGAAATACAACAGAAACGTGAAGAACAAAAAGGAGATTTTCATATTGCAAATTAGGAACCAAAAGAAGTATTTTCAGATTTCTGACCCGACCCAAAATGTGAAGAATAAAGGAGATTTTTGGATTAAAAATTATGAAACAAAGAAGAGTATTTTCTAAGCAAAAATTAGTAACAAAAGGGGGTATTTTATAACCAAAATTAAGAACAAATCGACCCGAATGCACTTCTCAGACCCGAAAGATAGACCTTCGACCAGCCCCGTTTTTTTTTCTCGATTCGGCCTCCCTTAAAATGAAGAACAAGGGGGTTTTTATAGATGGATTTCCCCCCATAACGTTCACCCCTACCCCCCCCCCCCCCTCCTTTCAATTCGAGTTTGAATTTCAAATTAAAAGGGTAAAAGTGACGGTTTTTGACAGATTTCGAAAAGGAAGAGATGATGATAAAGAGGTATGGATTTTTACCTTTTCAGAGTGATTTGAAAGGGAAGGAGTCGTTGGGCAGAGATACAACCTCCTAAAATTCGGCGGATCTTCGGGGTTGTCGGTGTGGGTGAAGTGACAGGAGGGGTGTGGTGGTGTTAGGTGAAGGGTGTGGTGGTGTCGGGTGGTGTTAGGGGTGACAGAGAGGTTGGTGGTGACCGGCGGGTTAAAGGGTGAAAGAGAGGTTTTGGGTTTTGTGTTTAGGTTTTAGAGAAATAAAGGGGAGTTGGGCCGAGTGGGGTTGGTTGGGCCTGGTTTGGTGTGGGCTGGCCGGGTGAGTTGGTGGAATGGGTTTGGGTTTGATTTTCGTGGGTTGATAGTGTTTTGGGTGAGAGGGAATAAAATGGGAAGTTGGTTAAAATAAAAAGGGATTTATTATAAAAGAGATGCTTTGCAAAAAAAATGTAAATTATAAAGATAACGATGTGATAATAATAAAATATAATATTTACGAAATGCTTAATGCTTAAAAAAATGCGATGTCGTTTTGCGAAAATCAAATAACATAGAATATTAGGATAAAAACTATAATTAAGATATTAAAAGGCAAATGGTAGTAGAAATGTGAATAATAATAATAATGATAATAAATAATGATATTGAGAACAAAAAACGATATTAAAAGCCTTATAATATTAAAACGCAAACAAATAATCGAAAAAGATGGGATAAAATTGGGTGTCAACAATCAAGGGGCAGTCCACACCAACCCTAGCCACAATCTAAAGCAAATATGGCGACAAGCACACATAACATCTGACAATAACAACCTAATCGGAATCGAAGGCCTATCATGTTTTTCCTGTCAACTACTACCATCTATATACGCTTTGCTAATTGAAGTCTAAACATGATTAAGCTGTAACCTACCTCGAAGCCGAGCAGGAGCCATGAACCATCCATCTTGAGCTTCTTCCCTTTTGAACCGCATCCGAAAGCGTAAGGTCTGATCAAATAAGTATTCCACGTTATTGTAACGCCCTGCACCATGGCCAGGGCGAAACACGACACTTGATGCCTAATTGTATGTGACCGAGCGAACCACATGGCTACTAAATCAACATGAGCATCAAAACATACTATAATAATGATTTAAAACATGCAAACTGAATATGAAAATATAGTCTGAAAGTATATTGTAGAAATAGTATGAAAATATCATAAGTTTGAAAATAGTAATACTGATATGTCCAACATACTGAACTAATCTAGTGATCTAGTCTATGAAACCTCTAAAGCATGAGACTACAAATCTATGTACCAAGACAAGGCTCTAGCATACCTCTACTAATAAAATATAATCATGAAGTAAATATACTAACACCCCGAATGAGATGGGACTCACCAAACAGCTGATACTGAAGTAATACTACTAAGCAGATCTGTCGTCCTGAAACTCGACACCAGCACCGTGAAGTGCAAGCCACATGCAAAGGGACGTTAGTACATTTGAATTGTACTGTATGTAAAGCAACTGAAATAATAATTAGTTATGGGGTGCTCGAAAAAAGGGCAACCCAAATCAATAACCAGATATTGTACTGAATTTGAAACTAAACTGATAACTGAACAAGGAAGCAAATAATAAGAATACTTCATGTACTGAAATAGAGAGTCACCTATTTAATTGAAATAAAAAAAATTGTGTCCTTAGGCCTAATATGTGTGCACAAATTTGTGGCCTTGGACCCAAGTATACGTATATATAAATTGTGGCCTTGGGCCCAATATATATATGTGGCCTTGGGCCCAAAATACAGGTGCTCAACAGGATATTGAAATACTAAAATATACTTATATGAAATATTGAACATGAATTCATGATCTGATTATGAGTTCTGAAGCTTTAACTAATTTACAACATACTGAATATTCTAAACTAAGACTCGTGGATATCAAACACAAGTCTTTATTGATTATGCACTGAGTTCACAATAATTAAAGTGATAATTATGAACAACTATGAATTTATAATCTTGAGGATAGACATTCTAGTCTTTTCGTGAACAGGGCATAAATCTCAATTTCTGAAGTACTTCACAATGATCTCGATGAACGAGGCGCATGGATGATTAAAGATGTTCCCACACACAACAATTTAGATAGAAACTTTATATACCTTAATCGCTCCAAAACGTTTCTTAATAATTTGAACATGGAAGGAGGAATCCAAAGCTTGAACCTTGAACCTTGAATTGGGTTTATCTTGAAAACCCTAGGTTAAGAATATTAGATTCTACTTAGAATTCATGAAAGTTATATTAAAATAACTTAGAATTGCATGAGAAAGGCTTACCTCAATGCAAGAGAGGACTGGGAAGAGGGAGCCTTCGTTCTAGGGTTTGAGGATAGTGAAATCTGATTTTTAAAACTAGGTTGTGTATTTATATTGTTTGTTGTTAGAACAATTTGAAGGTCCGTATAATCAGACCATACTATTTTTCTAAAAAATTCCAGAGAGTTGTGAAAGCTAAGGTTTTGAGACAGTTGGAATCGACGGGTCGTAACTTTTTATATGGTCCATACATTTCACTTTATTCCATCAATTTCAAAAAAAAAAATTGACAATTTAATTCGACGGGCCATCAAAAATTCTACAATCCATACAATTTAGGCATCAATTTGTATCTGCAGAACTGAAACTGGTTTTCCAACTTAAACTCCCCGTTTTGGTTTCCTAAACCCCTGAATCATAAGCATAGCTTAGTTTGAGGGTATGAGGTGTTATAATATCTCTCCCCTAGGAATATTCATCCTTGAATGATGGATCATGGTTAAGAATGAGGCTGGACCTTAAACATGATTGTCAGAAACATGGGTATACTGAACTATTATGAACACATTAATACTAAGCTAAACATTAAACTGAACACTAAACTAAATTACTGAATTGAATTACTGAGTTGAATTACTGAACTGAACACTGAACTGAATAAGAGGTACGTATGAAAAGGTTAGTTACCTTCAACATATTCTGCTTGTTCTTCAAATAAGTGTGGATATATTGACTTCATGTCTGCTTCGGCTTCCTATGTAGCCTCCTTAATATTCTAACTTCTCAACAACACTTTCACTGAGGCAACTTCCTTAATTCACGACTTTCAAATCTGACGATTCAAAATAGCTACTGGGATCTCCTCATAGGTCAAACTATCCTTAATTGTAATGGAGTCGGTAGGGACAACCAGCGATGGGTCTCCCACACACTTTCTCACCATGGATATATGAAATATTGGATGGACAACAACTAAGTCTTGTGGTAACTCAAGTTCATAATCCACTAGACCAACTCTCCTAAAAAACATGTAAGGTACGATATATCTGGGACTGGGCTTCTCTTTCTTTCCAAATCTTATGACACATTTCATAGGTGAAACTTTCAAAAAGACTCAATCATCAAGTTGAAACTCCAAATCTCTACGCCTCACATCTGAATAGGACTTCTGGCGACTCTAAGCTATTTTCAAACGTTCCTGAATCAACTTGACTTTCTCCATAGCCTGATGAACCAAGTCTGGACCTAACAATGTTGTTTCACCAACTTCAAACCAACCAATTAGCGATCTACACCTTCGACTATATAGAGCTTCGAACGATGCCATTTGGATATTAGCATGATAACTATTATTATAAGCAAATTCAATGAGAGGCAAATGATCATCCCAATTACCTTTAAAATTGAGAACACATGCCCTCAACATATCCTCATGGGCCTGAATAGTACGCTGTGCCTAGCCATCTGTCTGATGATGAAAATTGTGTTGATATTTACCTTGGTACACAATCTTTTTTTGAAAGACTTCCAAAATTGTGTTGTGAACTGAGTACCACAATCTGAAATAATGGACACTGGGTCCCATGGAGCATGACAATTTCTTGGATATACAACTTAGCATAATCCTCTATTGAATATGTGGTCTTAACTGGCAAGAAATGGGTTGATTTAGTCAGTCGGTCCACAATTACCTAAATCAAATCATGCCTTCGGGCTGAGCGATGTTGACATGTTATGAAGTTTATATTTATCATTTCTCATTTCCAAACATGAATACCAATATTCTGAGCCAACCCACCAGGTGCTCGGCTTTCACATGCTGATAATTCAGATACTTGGCTACAAAATCTACCACATTCCTCTTTATATCGTTCCACCAATAAATTTCTTTGAGATCATGATACATCTTGGTAGAACCTGAGTGAATAGAATATTTGGAATTATGTTATTCTTCTGTGATTCATTCTCTAAGTTTGTCTACATCTGGAACATATAATCTGTTTCGATACCTCAAAGTACCATTATCTCCCCTTTATTTGAAAGTCGTAGTCTTATGTTTGTGAATACCCTCTTTCAGCTGCAACAAGTAGGGATCACTAAACGGTTTCTCCTTCACCTTGGCTACTAAGGAGGATTCAGACTTGTTCTGGACAACACCGCCATCTTCGAAGTCCATGAGTCAAACTCCTAGAATGACTAGTCGATGAATTTCCTTCGTAATGGTTCTCTTACGTTCTTCAACATGAGCTAAACTTCCCATGGATCGCCGACTAAGAGCATCGTCTACCACATTCGCTTTCCCTTGATGGTAGAGAACATTTACATCAAAATCCTTGATCAAGTCAAACTACCTCATCTGTCTAAGATTCAACTCTCGCTATTTGAAAATACACTGAAGGCTCTTGTGATCTGTGAAAATGTCAACGTGAAGTCCATACAAATAATGACACCATATCTTGAGTGTAAAAATCACAACAGCCAATTCTAAGTCATGAGTCAGATAATTATTTTCATGAGGTTTAAGTTGTCTGGATGCATAAGCTATAAGTTTATCATGCTGCATTAAAACACACCCAAAACCAATTCCTAAAGCATCACAATAAACAGTGAACCCATCGGTTCCCTCTTGCAATGTCAACACTGGAGCAGAAGTCAATCTCATTTTCAATTCTTCGAAACTACGCTCACAGGCATCTGACCACTAAAATTTAAATCTCTTCTGAGTCAATATGGTCAATGAAGCTAAGATGGACGAAAAAACTTCTACGAAGCACATGTAATAGTTTGCCATATCCAAGAAACTGCGGATGTCTGAAGCAGAAGTGGGTCTGGGTCAATTCTTAACAGTGTCTATTTTCTAAAAATCAACCTGGACGCCTTTGCCTGAAATCACATGGCCTAAGAATGCCACTGACTTAAGCCAAAATTCACACTTGGAAAATATAACATAAAGCTCGCGGTCTCAAAATGTCCGCAACACGATTTTGAGATGTTCTGCATGATCAGCCTCACTACGGGAATAGACTATATAATCATCAATGAACACAATGATGAAAAGATCAAGATAAGGCTTGAATACCCTGTTCATAAGATCCATGAAAGCATCTGGGACATTTGTCAATGCAAATGACATAACACAAAATTTGAAATGGCTATAGCGAGTTCTGAAGGCAGTTTTTGGAATATCAATTTCCTTAACCTTAAGCTGATGGTACCCTGATTTGAGGTTAATTTTGGAATAACATTAAGCACCCTAAAGTTGATCAAATAAATCATCGATTCTGGGAAGAATATACTTGTTCTTGATGGTGACCTTGTTCAACTGACGATAGTCAATGCACATACGCAGAGACCCATCATTCTTTTGAACAAACAAGACTGGTGCACCCCATGGTGAGACACTTGGTCTAATAAATCTCTTATCAATGAGATCTTTCAACTGGGCTTTTAGTTCTCTTAACTCTACTGGAACCATTCTGTATGGCGAGATAGATATTGGCTTAGTGCTGGGAAGTAGATCAATTTCAAAGTCAATCTCCCTATTGGGAGGAACTCTGAGAAGATCTTCTGGAAAGACTTCTGGAAACTCATTGACAACTGGTACGGACTGAAGAGTTGGGATCTTGGTATCTGTATCCCTAACCTGAACTGGATGATAAATATACCACTTGGATATCATTTTCCTGACTTTAAGATAGGAAATAAACCTACTTATGGGTGCTACTGCATCACCATTCCTTTCTCTGACTGGCTCACTGGGAAATTCAAAATTGAAAATTTTGGTTCTACAACCTACTGTGGCATTACATGAAGACAACCAATCCATACCCATGATTACATCGAAGTCTACCATTTCTAACTCTACTAAATTGGCTGTGATAATGCGGTGATAGATTTTAACTGAACATCCCCTATATACCCGTCTGGCTATAACTGACTCACTGAATGGAGTGGATACCTCAAAAGGTTCATGTAACTTTTCTGGTTCTATCCCAAACTTCTTAGCAACAAAAGGGGTTACATATGATAGAGTGGATACAGGATCCATAAGAGCATAAACGTCAAAAGTGAAGACCGTTAATATACTTGTGATGACATCTGTACGAGCCTCTGTTTCCTAACGGCCGACTAAATCATACAGGCGGTTTGGACCTCCGCCTGTGTTACCAGACTTCTCCGCACCATGCCCTGGTTGGGCTTGAGAATTTCGATTGACTGTTGAATTGGTAGACTGAGCTACGTTACCACCAGTACCTTGCTTCGCCGATGGGCAATCCCTTAGAAAGTGACTCTGCAGACCACACCTAAAGCAACCATCTATGCATGAATGACACACCCCTGAGTGCTTCTTACCACAAGTGTTGCAAGTAGGATATTGGAAACCCCTGTGCCACCGTTGACTTGTGACTGTAAGCCTGTTGCTGTGAAGTTCTGCCTCTTATTGTCATTCCTGAACTCTGGGGATGAGGCACTGGCTGAAGATGGAGCAGGTCTTGATGACCTATTTTTGAATAATTGCCTGCCTCCACCTCCTCCATGACTGAAGTGACCTGAGGACTTAGCTATTTTGTTAAACTCTCTGTCCTTCTCTTTCTGTAAAGCTTTCTCTTCCTTTAACATGTTCTCTGTCCTTCTCTTTCTGTAAAGCTTTCTCTTCCTTTAACATGTTCTCATTACCTTGTACGAAAGCACCCATTTTCATAATAGTCATCTCCTTGTTCTAAGCTGAAATAATAGATGCATCACACAAATTGGGATCAAGATCATACACAAAACGCCTAACTCTAGCCCTTTTGTCTAGAACCATATGCGGATCATACCTTGCCAAAGCGACAAACTGAAGATAGTACTCTTGCACACTCCTATCATTCTGCTTAAGCTTTTTGAATTCAATGGCATTTGCCTCCTGACCTCAACTGGCAGAAAGTGTTCAATAACATCATCAGCAAACTCATTCCAAGTTGTTGAAGGTGCATTTTCCCCGTTGGACTGCTCCCACAACTCATACCAAATATTGGCAAACATCTTGCAACTGATAAGCTCCAAACTCTGGTGCATCTACCTCAGAACATGCATAACACTGAAGAATTTTTAAACCCATCAATGTAATTATGTGGATCTTCCTTCTTACAAGACCCTATGAACACTGGATGGTCCATTCGTAGAAACTCACGAGTCTTGGAACTGGATAACTCCCCATTAGTCCCCGTGCTTGGAGTCGTCCCCCGCAGTTTGGCTTGAGCAACCACAAGTTGGGTAACCAGCTGGATAGCTCCCCTAACATCAGAGTTAGTAGAACTAGGCGGTAGAAGTGGGATCTCCATAGGCCCTGTAGCATCGGATGGGGGTGCTGTACCCGAATTGGCTCCATGAGCCTGAGCATTTTCCTCACGAGCAGCACTACCAGCAGCCCTCTTGTTGGTAGTTAATTTCCTCTTTGCAGACAATTTTTTAAATACGTAATACACACGAGTTAGAAGGATGTCCTGAAAGTATAGCTCTAACTGCACAATCTAGAGTATGAAAGAAGTGAGACAATCCTAAATATCATGGTGGTCAATTGTTTACATGTATGGGTGCCTACACACATAAAAGAGACCCCACTGGACACGATTTTATAGACTCCCTAAGACACTTAAATTTAGTGCTCTGATACCAAGCTTTGTAACGTCCCAAACCATGGCATGAGCAAAACACGACACTCGATGCCTAACTGCATGTGACCGAGCGAACCACATGGTTGCTGAATCAATATGGGCATCAAAACATACTATAGTAATGATTTAAAATATGAAAACTGAATATGAAAATATAATCTGAAAGTATATTGCGAAAATATTCTGAAAATATCACAAGTCTGAAAAATAGTAATATTGATATGTCTGACATACTGAACTAGTCTAGTCTATAAAACCTCTAAACATGAGTCTACAAATTTGTGTACCAGTACAAGGCTCCGGCATACCTCTACTAATAAAACGTAACCATGAAGTAAATAGACTGACACCCCAAATGAGATGGGACTCACCAAACAGCTGACAATGAAGCAATCCTACTGAGCAGATTCGTCATCCTAAAACTCTACATCTGCAGTGTGAAGTCCACACCTCATGCAAAGAGACGTTAGTATATTTGAATTGTACTGTGTGTAAAGCAACTGAAATAATAATTAGTTGTAGGGTGCTCGGAAAAAAGGCAACTCAAATCAATAACCAGTTATTGTACTGAAACTGATAACTAAATAAGGAAGCAAATAATAAGAATACTTCATATACTGAAATAGAGAGTCACATGTTTAACTGAAATAATAAATAAATATAATTGTGGCCTTAGGCCCAATATGTGTGGACAAATCTATGTCCTTGGGCCCAAGTATAAGTATACATAAATTGTGGTCTTGGGCCTAATATATATATATATATATATATATATATATATATATATATATAGTCCGAAGTTGAAGTCCGCAAAGACTCTATAAAGATCTTTGTCTTGTTCTATAGCTAATTGAGGTCATTATAGAGTTTAAAAGATAACCATATACTAAGTTCATCAGATAACCTATATGTGTGTGTGTGTGGCCTTGAGCCAAAAATACAGGTGCTCAACATGATATTAAAATACGAAAATATACTGATATGAAATATTGAACATGAATTCATGATCTGATTATGAGTGTTGAATCTTTACCAAATTCACAACATGTTGAATATTCTAAATTGAGACTCGTGGATATCAAACACAAGTATTTATTGATTACGCATTGAGTTCACAATAATCAAAGTGATAATATGAACAACTATGAATTTATAATCTTGAGGATAGACATTCTAGTATTTTCATGAACCAGGGCATAAATCTCAATTTCTGAAGTAATTCACAGTGATCTCGATGATCGACCCTGCCCCACCCCGACCCCCCCTCCGACCCCCCCTTTGCAAAAATAATTATTGCACAACAACCAATTTACATTTTGGCCGTTGTGCAACGGTAATTTTTTTTCCCTCCCCCCACCCCATAAACGCACGTACCCCATTAATATTTATTTTTAACCGCTAAGTTATTATATTTACACTTTAACCCAATTTTTCAAATATAAATACCTCATTTTCTCTTCATTTTATCTCACAAATCTTCCTACAATCTCTCTAATCTCTCAACTCAATCTATCTCTCTACAAGTCTACAATTAGATTGCCTACTAAATATTTTATTTTATTTGCTCATTTGTATAAATATATCAAAGTTCAAAAATTGGGACTGAAGTTGGCAACTTGCTTGAGGATCATCCATCGAGTAAAGTTTCAATTTTCAACCTCGATTACAAGTCAACGTTACGTCGGCGTTTGGTACATTCGTTCCTTCTTTAAATTATTATTGTTACTTTATTTTAATTATCACACTTAATTTCATTATCTTTAATTATATATTTGCATAATTAAAATGGAAGGATTAAGAGTTATGTTTAAAGGTAAGGGTAAGGGTGCTTCTTCTAGTAGGGGTAACAAGGGCAAGGTACTTCTTCTAGTCATCATATTCCTAAACATGATGATTTGATTGATTACACTCATATAGATGAAACTAAATTTTTTAATGATATACCATTAGATGATGAGATATATTCTGCAACTGAACCAGACTTTAATCTAGAAGATAATCTAGATGACACACCCACTAATCTAGATGACACACTCACTAGTGCACCTCAAACTGAAACTGGAACACCTCATGTTCCCCCTAGTATGAGACGAGGCCCCACACAATGAAAATTAAAATCAGCTGCATGAAATTTTTTGATAGGGACCAAGAGAATCAAGTAGTTAGATGCAAAATTTGTAAAAATATTTATAAATTTAAAAAGGGAAAAGGTCAGGGTGGAACGGGAGGTTTATTGAGACATGTACAAAGCTTTCACAAAGGTAGGTGGGATGAATACGAGGCTACAAAGTTAGGTGCGTCAATGCGCTCTCAGTCGGAACAAGGTTCACATAGTGTCCCGGACCAAGTACATGATCAAATTAACCCGACAACAGAGGGAATTGTAGGTTCTAAATACGATAAACATAGAGATAGGGAAGCAGTAGCAAAATTAGTTGTTGTGGAGGGTTTGCCTTTTTCATTTCCTTCCTCTCCTGATTTTATTCATTACATAAGAGATATGTATAATCCTGTTTTTAACGATTTTCCTAGATCAACTGTTAAGAAAGATGTTTTAAAATTCGCACATGAATATCAACAATTTTTACGTTATGCATTATATCATTTTCCTGGCAAAGTATCTATCACTTCTGATATAGGTCGTAGTACTTAACGGTCATGATTATTTAACTATAACATTTAATTGGATAGATCATAATTGGTCTATGCAAAAACGTATTTTAGCATATAGATATATTGATGATAGGCACACTATAAATTTTATTGCATAAAATATTCATCAAGTTTGCGATTATTATGGTATAACTGACAAAATAATGAATGTTACGTTAGATAATGCTTCTTTTAATAATTATGCTGTGAGACTTTTAAAAAATCTATTAACTCCATATTTTCCTAATCATTTTCATTGGTGTTGTATTAAATCCGACTATTAAAATAGATGGTTGTAAAGCACTTATTGAAACTATTTATGATTGTATAGCAGTACTTCCACCTCCAACTCCAAAAAATCCAAATGAACAAACACCTAAGGAACCAACTAAAGAAAAAGTTTTGTCTAGCATACACGATGAATGCAAAAAAAAAAAATGCGCATTACCAACAAGAAAGTGCTAGCAACCAACTGCTTCTATACCATCTTCTTCTTCTTCGGTACAACCTTATAAAAGACATGTTGTTTCTGCAGCTAGTATTGAAAGCCTTAGAAATAGAATGTTTAGTGGTACCACTGCTAATCAAGTTAACGAGTTTGATATTTTTGCTGGGTGTTATACCGTACCAAGCAGTTCTCAATGAAGAAAGACGTGAAGACTTGCTTAAATACTGGAGGGAAAATGAGAAGACATTCCCGACACTATCAAAGATGGCCCGAGATATATTGAACATTCAGGCGTCATCAACAGCGTCTGAAAGCACTTTTTCTGCCGGAAGATTTTAAATAGAAGAACAGACACTCGTTAGCAGGAGACAGCTTGAGGTTGCAGTTTTATTCAAAGAATGGATACGAGCGGAGCGTAGAAGGTACGGTCAACCGGAGATCAACGAAGAAGACGACGAAAACTACAATGAAATCTTGTCCGACGGAGGTGGAAGCGACGTCGAACAATTTGACCAACAAATTTCAATTACAACCGAAGAACCACAAGACATTGTGAAGAAATTAGAAAATGTGTTTATAAATATGTGATTTTTTTCTAATTTTGAAATTGTATTACAAAAAAATCATATTTCTATTAAATAATATAAGAGGCACAAAAACAGCCTTGAGATATTTTTATTACACATCTTGTTCAATTATTGAAGTGTTTATATATATTATTTTTTAAAATTAAGTGCCAAGAAAAAAACCCCAGTTCTGACCTGACCCGACCCCGCCCCGCAAATACTGGTCCCCCTTTTTGGCGGGATAAGGAACGGGACAGGACGGCGGCCTATTCCGCCAGTCCCGCCCCGCCCCGAACCCGACCCACTGGCCACCCTTAGTTCTAGGGTTTGAGAATAGTAAAATCTGATTTTTAAAACTAAGTTGCATATTTATACTATTTGATGTCGGAATGATTTGACGGCCCATATTGATGGTCCGTATAATCGGACCGTACTGTTTTTTTGCATAATTCCAGAGAGTTGTGAAAGCTAAGGTTTTGAGACGGTTGGAATCGACGAGCCGTAACTTTTTCTTCGGTCCGTATATTTCACTTTATTCCATCAATTTCAAAAAACCAAGATGGTTCAATTCAACGGGCCATCAAGAATTCTAAGCGTCAATTTGTATCTGCAAACTGAAACTGGTTTTCCAACTTAAACTTCCCGTTTTGATTTCCTAAACCCCCTGAATCATAAACATGGCTTAGTTTGAAGGTACGAGAGGTTATAATAATGCCACTCTACTAAGTAAAAACCCTGAACGCCACTTCAAAAGTGACCCCGAGCCCACAAGAGCAAAGTCGAAACTTTAAGGTCAAATCCACCCTACCCATGGTCTAATTAGTCTAGATCTTAATTATCAACCCTTTTCTAATCCCAATTGCGCCTTAACGTCATTATTTTATCCAAATCCTAAAATGTGTTAAAACTCTAAATCCAATCATTTAAATCCGGATTAAATCAGTAAATTTCTGCTAGAATTAGTTTACCCGAGATTTAAAAAAAGCTAAGACATCAAGCCCACTCATTATCCAACAAGATTTAAAACCCTTAATTTCTAAAACCCAAGGCATTAATTACTTACTAAACTAATGGAAAGACTAGGGAAGATAAAGAAATAAGATTTAGAACTCACCCTCATCAAGGAAACAAGTGAAACCATTCTGAAATTTCTCCAAAGCAAGCTCTAGAATTTTGGCGGATGAAAATGAGGTCCGATTCCGAAATGGGAGAATAAATATCTGGTCTCCCCAGTAATTTGTGCAGATGCAAGACATTGCCCGCAGGTGCGACGCCGCACCTGCAGAAAATTCTGCAGATACGAGCTCACTTAAACCTCCAAAATTCTGCAGAAGCGGAGAAACAACGCAGATGTAGGCACGCAGGTGCGGTGCACCTGTAGCAGAAAATACGAGATTTTCACTAGCTACCAAAAATCGACTATAGGTCAACCCTTACTCGCTAATTTCAAATTAAAAAATTCTACAGTCCTTTGAACAAATAGAGACTCACCGAGGTAATCACATTATCCATCCCCACGAGTTAAATAATACATAAGGGAATCTAAACGAAGGGTGTTTTTTAGGAAATAATTCCTTTGATTAATCTTCTCCCAAAGATAATATATATATATATATATATATATAATTATCATATGCTTGATTAATGAAAAATTAATCTATCTTACTTAAATTATAAGATACTAATTATAATTACAATAATTACAATATATTACACTATCAATTATAATAATGAAAGGTAATTATGAGATATTCTCATAATTACTCTAACAGTCCCCCGCAGTCTTAGCTTGAGGTTCTCGGATGCTGAGATTGTCCCTGAAATCATCAAAAAGTATGCGCGGAAGACCTTTTGTGAAGATGTGAGTTATATGATAACGGGACGGTACATGGAGAACACGGGCTTGACCACGGGCAACTTTTTCGCAGACAAATAAGATATCTATTTTGATGTGTTTCGTGCGTTGATGCTGAACAAGATTGCCAGATAAGTAGATCACACTCACATTGTCACAATAAACCATTGTTTCCTTTTTAATCGGACAATGGAGCTCCAGTAGTAGATTACGGAGCCAACATGATTCAGCAATAGCATTTGCCACCCCTCGGTATTCTGCATCTACACTGGACCAAGACAGTGTGGACTGTCATTTGGAGGACCATGAAATGAGATTATCACCTAAGAACACACAATAGCCGAAAGTGGAACGACGTGTGTCTAGGCAGCCACCCAAATCCCATCAGTGTAGGCAGAAAGACTCAAGATGGAGGACTTATACAGATCCGAAATGAAGAGTACCCTTAACATACCGCAGAATCCTCTTGAGGGCCCCCATATGTTCACCCTTCGGATCATCCATGTGTAAACAAACTTGCTGAACCGCATAGAAAATATCAGGCCTCGTAAAAGTCTGATACTGCAATGCACCTGCAAGGCTGCGGTAATGTGTAGGGTCGTTGTATGGAGTACCTGCATCGTTACTCAACTTTGCCTTAGTGTCAACTGGAGTATGTGATGGTTTGCAGGAAGACATTCCTGCTTTGTCAATTATCTCCTCGGGATATTTCTTTTGACTGAGAAACAAACCACCCGCATAGTGAGTGATAGCAATGCCAAGAAAATAATTCAACTGACCCAAGTCCTTCATTGTAAATTCTGCAGCAAGAAGGGACAATGGATTGGCGAAGCGAAATGGATGATGTTGTGAGAATAATATCATCGACATACAAAAGGATATATGTCACGTCCGTCCCTTTCCGATAAATGAATAATGATTGATCAGACTTGCTATGAGAGAATCCCAATTTGGAAACAAATTCGGCAAACCTGTTATACTATCCCGATGAGCTTGTTTCAAACTATATAATGATTTCTTCAGTAGATAAACATGATCTGGACAGGAATAATCTCGGAAACCCAGCGGCTGATGCATGTATACTATCTCATGTAGGTTGTCATGTAAGAATGCATTTTTAACATCCAACTGGTGAATGGTCCAAGATTTGGAAAGAGCTAAGCTGAGAACAGTCTGGATAGTTACTGGCTTAACCACCGGACTGAATGTTTCACCACAATCTACCCCAACCTGCTGAGACCTATCATCACCAACAACAAGAGCTTTGTATCTCGCAAAAAAACCATCAGAATTTTTCTTATGACAAGAAATCCACATAGACCGAATGATGTTCACATTAGACGGACGTGGTACCAATTCCCACGTCTTATTTGTAATAAGAGCATTAAATTCGTCTAACATGGCAGCTTTGGAAATTTTTGGTAAAGGTGATGGTTGAACACAAGATAGTAGGTTAAATGACGTTTGGGCCAAAATATCCCATGCATGGCACGAGTTTCAATAGTCTGAGGTTGGTCCGACACTAGGTGGATAGTTTGGTTCTCGGGTACATTGGGCCGAGGGGAAGGATGATGGCCCAAGTTACTAGGTGTATCCGTTGCGGTATGTGGCTGGGCTCGGGGAACGATTTGGGCTACGGGTGTGGTTGTGGAATGCCCTACGTGGGTCGGACCGCCACGAGAACGAGATTGGGCCTAGACCAATGGTAACAAAACAGTGGTCGTCGGTCCAACCCCATTTGGTGGTTGGGCCAAAAGGGGTGGGGCAATTTGTTGGGTTGGTTCCACATGTGTTTGGGTATAAAGATGGTGGTGTAAAATCAGATGTAGTCCATTATCCAAAAAATCCTATGAAGGTGAGGATGCCACATGAGACTTAGCAAACGGGAATTTAGACTCATCAAAAATCACATGACGACAGACAATTATTTTTCCATTCGTCAAATTATAACATTTATATCCCCTATGATTTTATGGGTATCTCAAAAACACACAAGGAGTAGACCGAGCCTGCAACTTGTTAATGAAAGTAGATGGAAATAAAGGATAACACAAACATCCAAACACCCTTAAATGTGTAAAATACGGGAGACGATGATATAACATTTGTGTATGAGACACATTGGATAACAATTTACTAGAAAGAATATTTAAAAGGTAGGTAGCCATTTGAAGTGCATGGTGACAAAACTTTGGTGGTGTGGAAGAATGCACAAGAAGAGAGTGAATCATATTATTAATCGTTCGAATTTTTCTTTCGGCTTTCCCATTTTGTGGTGAAGTATGTGGACATGAAAGACGCAAAGACATCCCATTTTGGTGACAAAAATCATTAAAATAAGCATTTATGAATTCCCCCATTGTCACATTGAAAATATTTAATGCTTTTGCCAAATTGAGTTTGGATAAAAACACAAAATTGTTTTAAAATAGTGGATGTTTGTGATTTATGTCCCAATGGAAAAGTCCACAAAAAATTTGAATAATCATCTAGAATGAGCATATAGTATTTATGGTCTACAGAACTTAAAACGGGTGATGTCCACAAATCACAATGCACAATATAAAATGGCATATAAGTATGAGAATTAGAAAAGATAAAAGGAAGCTTAACATGTTTACCAAACATGCAGGATTGGCAAACAAAAGAGTCCAAAGGTTTATTACACAAAACCAAATTATTCTTCCTAAAATTACTAAAAACTTGTGCTCCTGTGTGTCCCAATCGATTGTGCCATAGAGTAGGAGAAATGACAGCAAATGTTGATGGTTTGTTCATGCTATTTTTTAAAACAGAGGTGATGGGATATAAGTCCCCCTTGCTATTGCATCTCATAAGTGGCATCCCCATCTGAAAGTCCTTCACAGAAAAGCCAAATGGATCAAAATTTACAGAAATATTATTATCAATTGTAAAACGTCTAACAAAGATTAGGTTTTTAATTAGATTTGGCGCATGTAAGACGTTTTTCAAGTGTAAATGTGGTGTGGAGAGGGTAGTGTTACCTGACCAATACCACAAATTGGAATTTCCTGCCCACTATCGATAATAATATTTTTATTATTTCTCATATTACAATAAGACGAGAGATTACCTTGAGATGTTGTCATATGTGACGTAGCCCCTGTGTCCATGTACCATGACTCATCGGGAACACTTAGATGCATATTATTCATGGCATGTTCAATGTCCGTGGGTGCATAACCGACAGAAGATGGTGTCTAAGCCGCAAACGCATGTTGTGGACGAGATCCGAGAATACCAGGTTGGCGATTTGAAGACGGAGGAGGTCGGGCCCACGAAGAGGTCGGATATGGACATGGAGGGGCAGCCCACGGTGGGTACTTCCCCCACTAGTTGCCACCACTTCTAGCCCGCAACTGCCCGGACTAGCCACTGCCGCCGGCAGGAGGGCCACCGCCCCTCCCCCGCCCTTTTCCACCATTATTTTTTCTTTTATTATTATGATTTGAACCCCATTTTATACCATTATTAGAACGATTACCGTATCCCCCTACGTCAGAATTTTGGCGCTCCAAATCTGTGGAAGATGAGTTGGTGGAGGCGAGAGCGGTTCCGGCGTTGGTTGTGCCCGATGATGCCTATTTTGCTTTCCTAGTTTCCTCGAGAATTAATCTCGAACGGACTTCGTAAAAAGGAGGCAACATATTGCTTTGCTGAATGAACGTAGCAACACCATCATATTGTTCATTCAGCCCCGCAATCAACTGAAGGACTAACCTTTGATTTGTCACTGGCAAACCAACGTTGGATAGTTGGTCCGCAAGTACCTTTAATTCTTGACAATAGGCTGAGATGTTGGAAAAGTCATCCAATTTAACATTCGTAAATTGGTGTTCAAGATAAATCGTCCTAGAAATTTTGTTATCTTGAAATATGTTTTGCAACCGTTACCACGCTTGTTGAGCTATAGAATTAGGTTCCAAGATGGTATGGAGAAGATCATTTGAAATTGTGCCATAAATCCATTGAAGGACTATAGCCTCTAACCGAGACCATAATTTCTTGTCCACCCTAGTGGTATCCGACGGTGACTCGGACGGAAGGATATGGTCAATCACCTCATAAGCACGACAATGAATTTTGTATAGTTCTGCCCATGAGGTATACTTCCCTTTCTCCATTTCAAGAGTTATGGAGATAAAGTTCTTGACATTATTAACGGCAAGAGTGTGATGTAAGGTTTGTTTTTCGGCCATAGGTTCCACAAGAAATCAAAAGAAGAAGGGAAGTAGGTGGTGTTTTGATTGAAGTGGATGGAAGAACCCTAGATTTTGGTTAGGTTTTTGGAAGAGGAGTATGTGTTTAGCCGATGAGGGGGTAGAATTCTGCTAGGTTTGTGTTTTAGTTTTAGGGATTGTTTAGGTTTTGGGGTGTATGAAAGCCTAAACTAAGGTGGCCGAAAAATATGAATAGAAATAGACAAGAAATCGTGTAAGAGAAAGAATAGGGTTTAGGGCAAAGGATTTTTTACTCTTGATACCATGTAGGAAATGATTTCTTGATTAATCTTCTCCCAAAGATACAATATATATATACAATCATCCTATGCTTGATAAATGGAAGACTACTCTACCTTACCTAAATTATAAGATACTAATTATAATTACAATAATTACAATATATTACACTATCAACTATCAATTATAATAATGAGGTAATTATAGAATATTCTCATAATTAGTTTAACAGTTTTGAGAGAAAAGAGAATAATGCTTGTAACGATCAAACGGGTAGTTACACTTTTAACGTTCACAGTTATCGAGGAAAAGACTATTTTGGAATAGTAATGGCGTATTGGAACTTAGAACATTATTGCTTGAATCTTCCCTTTTTTTCCTTTTTGTTGTTTTCTTTAATGTTTACAGTTAGCAAGGAAAAGACTTATGGAATAAGTATATTTTTGTTGTTGTTTTGTTGGTTATGGTAACATTCACAGTAATTACTAGAATTGTCTCTTAATTCCTTATGAAAAATCTTAATTTCTTTCTCAATAGTTGAGTTTGAACAGTTTCCCCATTCTTTGTTAATAATAGTAGTATCTTACACGTCTTTGATCATCATTTAAGAACTTTTTTTTAAAAAAAAAAAAGGGGGAAACAGCTCAAAATCAAAATGAATCTAAAACCAAACAAGAAACAAAACTGTTTTTCAAGTCCAATGCCATCTAGAAAGATCCCTTTTAGAGAATTTTATGTTGCAACTTATTTTATAAATCTATAAAAGTTATTGTTATTGGAGGGAAGGCTTGGAGTAACTTGTAAAGTTGTTGTCATGTGACCTGGAGGTCACGGGTTCAAGCTGTGGAAACAGTCTCTTGCAGAAATGCAAAGTAAGGCTGCGTACAATAGACCCTTGTGGTTCGGTTCTTCCCCGAACCCCCGCACATAGAGAAAACTTAATGCACCGGACTGCCCTTTAAAAGTTATTTCTATTAATATTAGAACTCTTTAAATATTTCAAAGATAACATAGTATTATATAACAGATCTAGTCAACAATTAAACGTGAATAATGTCTCAAATGAAGGATCAATTTTACTCTCTTTCTCCCACTAAATTAGGAATTGTTAATGGAGCAAGAAGTACACAACACATGTATAAAATTTTGGATTATGTTTATTTAATACTCTTATTCAACTTCAAACCAAACACATATTTTAATTAGTCAATTTATCTGCGCTTCGCACGATCATAAAAGAAGATAGTGATCTAAACTATGTTCTTGCAGTAAATTGGTTGAAATCTAAGAGATAATTTTTGTATATAAGTGTACAAGTGTGTATATGTGTCCGATTAATTTGGCATTTGGAACTTTTCATTTAGCATGATGCGAAGGCAAATCTATATTTTGGAATTTGTGCTCGATATGATGCAATCTTATAAGGCTTGAACTGAAGCCACAATGAATTTTGGACCTTGCGAACAGAAATTTACTAAGCAGATGAGATGATTTTTCTGTACGGTCACCATAATCGTAATAAGCTAAAATATGTTATTACTATATATACCACTGCAGTTGGGATGTTATCACTATATATACCAGTGAGCTACAATCAATTAGGGATGGCCCTATGTCGCGTACGTAATGTTGTATATATAACACTGAGCTATAATCAGTTGGGGAAGACCCTATGTGGTGTACGTAATGTAATTATTATATAAACACTGCTGAGCTATAATCAGACGGGTGATGGCCCTATGTGGCATACGTAATGTATTATAAGTGAAGGAATGCACCTAATGTACAATCATCTCAGGTATTTCAGTGAAAGACCTCATAACGTTGCTCCATATAACAATCCAGAGATATAATCATAATGATCCAAAAGAAGTTCGGACTAACTTATGTACAATAAGGTTTGATATGTGATTGTATATGTTGTTTTTTTAGCTTTCTAATATATTCATTTGATCATGTTTCAATTGTCTCTTATATAAGCTTTCATTGTGATTCTATTTGCCTTACATATTAAGTACAATCTATCTGTACTTGCATTTTTTTGTCGGGGGCACTGTATTTATTATATTCACATTTTAGGCCTAGATATACAGATTGGCAAACTCTCCCATTAGACACTTGTTGATGTTCAACTATTGATGTGATGAACCCCACTTCTATTTGGAGTTACTTGAATCTAGTACTCCTTTTGTTTGTACAATGACATTATGGATAGCTCGGGGTCCTGTCCCAATGATGTTACAGTTGTACAATCCTTGTCATTTTACAGGCTTCATGGACATATATTGTGGGTCACTTGTGTACATTTGAATAGTCTTCATATGTTTTAGGCTCGATGACCCGCTTACATATATAGATAATATGTTTATTCTGAATGTTATATCATTTGATTCAAGTTCATTAGTATTTGCATAACTTCTCATATAGATGATTCGGTCGGTCAGGTTAAGGCACAGGGTGTCCGTTCGCCTGACCCAGATTTTGGGTGTGACATTTGTGGTATTTAATGTTTGCCCTTCAGCATTTTTGGTGTGGCATAATTTAAATTTCGCTCTACATATTTTACGTTAACTTCGGTATATGTATCATAACATTCATACAAGTTATGCCGAACAAGGCAAAACTTTCAACGCTCAATATAATCTAAGAAACGACATAATTTTAGATTTCACTCGTATATTTTAAGTTTAACTTCGACATACGTCTCATAACAACAACACAAATTATGTCGGACAAGGTAAAACTTTCATAACTCAATATAATATAAAAAATACTATAAAATTTATACCGCATAATTTAATTCCCACAGAATTTATGCCTAGTGAGTCAAAAGTTCAATCTTTACCGAAATTATGTCGAATGAAGCAAAATATTTTTATTAAGTAGCGGGGTCAAAAATTAAAGACCACATATACCAGGAACAAAAAATAAAAAAGAGGTCGTTTGAAGGACAATCCATGGAAAAACTTATTAAATTAGTTTGTTGCACGTATTGTTTCGTTCAAGAACTCCCTACTCCATGAATGCAAGGCAAGCTCAAACTCTGCATGTATTCAATAGTCTTAACCACAACACCATCCTTACCCTCATTACAAAATCAACATCTCTTTCCCAAACACAACAAATTCACTCATATATCATCAAAATTGGCCATTCCAATGATACCCATATCACCAACAAACTCATTTCCCTTTACACCAACTA
Organism: Anisodus tanguticus; assembly: GCA_034509755.1. NCBI lineage: Eukaryota > Viridiplantae > Streptophyta > Magnoliopsida > Solanales > Solanaceae > Anisodus > Anisodus tanguticus. The sequence goes on along the minus strand of CM067549.1, from coordinate 44,589,497 downwards.
CCATCACTTTGCCTATGCACAATCTCTTCTCTACTCACTTCCCAACCCAAATATCTTCTCTTTCAAACCCCTCATTCACTCTTCTTCAAAGCTCAATCTTTTTAACTACACACTTGTTTTATTTTCAAGATTATTATCTGTATCCATTTTACCTGATGTACATGTACTTCCTAGTGCTATTAAAGCTTGTGCTGGGTTATCAGCGTTTAAAGTTGGTAAACAAGTACATGGGTATGGTTTAACAACTGGGTTGGCTTTAGATTCGTTTGTTGAAGCTTCTTTAGTTCATATGTATGTGAAATGTGATCAGTTGGGATGTGCACGTAAGGTGTTTGGTAAAATGCTTGAACCAGATGTTGTTTCTTGGAGTGCTTTAGTTTCTGGTTATGCGAAACTAGGGGATGTTGGTAATGCTAAAATGGTGTTTGATCAAGCTGGGAAGTTGGGTATTGACCCGAATTCCGTGTCGTGGAACGGGTTAATTACGGGATTTAATCAGAGTGGATGTTATTCGGAGGCGGTTTTGATGTTTCGAAGGATGAATTCGGAAGGGTATAGGAGTGATGGGACGAGTATTTCGAGTGTTCTTCCTGCAATAAGTGACTTGGAGGATATCAAGATGGGTGTTCAAGTTCATACTCATGTGATTAAAATGGGGTTTGAATCGGATAACTGTATTATTAGCGCATTAATTGATATGTATGGAAAGTGTAGGTGTACACCGGAGATGTCACGAGTCTTTGAAGGAGCAGAAGAAATGGATTTGGGTGCTTTTAATGCTTTGGTAGCTGGGCTCTCGCGGAATGGTCTTGTTGATGAGGCTTTCAAACTCTTCAAAAAGTTTAAGTGCAAAGTGAAGGAATTAAATGTGGTCTCGTGGACTTCGATGATTTCTTCCTGCTCGCAACATGGCAAAGACCTTGAGGCGTTAGAGATTTTCAGAGAAATGCAGTTGGCTAGGGTGAGGCCGAACTCTGTAACGATTTCTTGTTTGCTTCCAGCCTGTGGCAATATCGCAGCACTAGTACATGGAAAGGCAACACATTGTTTCTCTCTGAGAAATTGTTTGTTAGATGATGCGTATGTCGGTAGTGCATTAACAGATATGTATGCCAATTGTGGAAGGATTCAGTTGGCTCGCGTAATTTTTGACAGGATGCCAGTTCGTAATTTGGTTTGTTGGAATGCAATGATCAGTGGATATGCAATGCATGGAAAGGCTAACGAAGCTATTGAAATCTTTAACTTAATGCAAAGAAGTGGGCAGAAAGCTGACTTCATTAGTTTCACAAGTGTTTTATCTGCTTGCAGCCAAGCAGGCCTTACAGAACAAGGGCAACAGTACTTCGATTCTATGTCTAAAGTTCATGGACTTGAGGCCAGAGTGGAGCACTATGCTTGTATGGTGAGCCTTCTTGGTCGTGCAGGAAAGCTCAAAGAAGCCTATAACATGATCTCCACAATGCCAATTGAACCAGATGCATGTGTCTGGGGTGCTTTACTAAGTTCCTGTAGAACACATCGTAATTTAAGTTTGGGAGAGATTGCTGCTAATAAACTCTTTGAGCTAGAACCAAAGAATCCTGGAAACTACATTCTATTATCCAATATTTATGCTTCTAACAACAGATGGAATGAAGTAGACAGGGTGAGGGACATGATGAAACATGTCGGCTTGAGTAAAAATCCTGGATGTAGTTGGATTGAAATTAAAAACAAAGTGCACATGCTATTAGCAGGAGATGATTTACATCCTCAAATGCCACAGATTATGGAAAAGCTGCGGAAATTGAGCATGGACATGAAGAATTCAGGTGTTTCACATGATACAGAATTTGTTTTGCACGACGTTGAAGAACAGGACAAGGAGTTGATCTTGTGTGGTCATAGTGAGAAGTTGGCGGTAGTTTTAGGAATTTTGAACACTAATCCAGGGACTCCTCTAAGAGTCATAAAGAACCTTAGAATTTGTGGGGACTGCCATGTCTTTATCAAATTCATCTCTAGCTTAGAAGGGAGAGAAATATATGTTAGAGACGCAAACCGTTTTCATCACTTCTATGAAGGTGTATGCTCATGTGGAGATTATTGGTGATTGAGATATGTAATTGCTTGAGAATTTCTTCGAGCATGGACAGTACCGGGAAGCAGGTCGTTGCCCTTTAAAAGTTGTCTTTAGTTTGCCTAGTTAACAAGTAACAGCCTTGATTGAGAAAGTTGATATCTTAAATATGGGGGTTAAACTTTTGAGTTTCAGCTTCATGTGCAAAAGATAAAATCTTCTATGGTTGCAAGGCATCTCTCCCTTTTGTGAAGATTCTTTGTTTAATAAAACGAATTCTAGTCATTAGAACGAATAAAGATTTTAAAAAATAGCTAATCATTCAGTCAGTAAAGTAGTCAAACAATGAAGGCATATCTGCAAATAACCAAATGCAGAGATACTAATATAATAGCTTTTTGCACGAGCAAATGCACGGAAACTTTAATTAGATACTCTTGCCGAATAACTTCCATTGCATTAGATTGAATTTTAAGTAAAGGAACCATGTGTAGGAGAATCTTTCTAACGCCTTCATAATTCTTTAACAAATGAATGATACTTAATAGTTTTTCATCTATAAAAGTAAGAAAATTGGGTGTAACTTAAATAACAAGTCGTAGTATTGCATATTTACAATTTGAGAACATCATGAGGGTGAATATCACTTAATATTTTCACTTGTCATTGGTCTTTTGTCCTATGTATATGTATCAAAATTATCATATTTTATTATTTTCCTATTTGAAAGTAATTTTATTTTTATTCATGAGTTACGTTTCAATTATAATACTGATAAAGTTTATTGATTAATTGCTTATATGGAGATAAAATGACTAGTATGATAGTAATATTATTTTAAGAAATTGTGATTTTTTCATTGTTTGAAAGTTAATATATTAAAGTTGATTTGCATTTCATAATAGCTTTTATTTCATTGTATTATTTATACTTGTAAAATTATGTTATATATAATTACAAGTTGTAAGTGGCGTATAATGGATATATATATATATAATAGCTTTTATTTCATTTTATTATTTATAATTATAAAATATGTTATATATAATTACAAGTTGTAAGTGGCGTATAATGGATATATATATATATATATATATATTATTTACAAATTTTTTTTTTTTATGTAATTTTACCTATTTAAAAATATTAATTATAATTATATTATCTATGAAATACTAAAAATTAAATACTCATTGGGCTTACGCCCCGTGCCTTGGGGCTTACGCCTCATCGAGGCATACACCACTTACAACTTGTAATTATATATAACATATTTTATAATTATAAATAATACAATGAAATAAAAGCTATTATATATATATATATATATTATTTACAAATTTTTTTATTTTTATGTAATTTTACCTATTTAAAAATATTAATTATAATTATATTATCTATGAAATACCAAAAATTAAATACTCATTGGGCTTACGCCCCGTGCCTTGGGGCTTACGCCTCATCGAGGCATATGTAAAATGTTTCGCTTTACGCTCCCTCCTTTTAGAACACTGATATATTCTATTTAACTTTTGTCAATTCTAGTTATTTAATCTTCGCATAGTCAAACCCAAACCCAAATATAGGAAGAGGATCGCGATAGGTTAACAATCAAAGCAGTGGCGTGCGCAAAATTTTGTGCAATAGTCGACCTATTATTATAATTCCACTTGTAAGTGATATGAGTCTGGATTTGTGGTACTTTCAAGGCTTTACATCTTGTCCCAAATTAATATTTACTCCGTATTATTTTTGTTAAATAAGGCAATATACAGACAATATACATGTGTATATTGCCTTATTCAATGTCTCGAATTCTGCCCATATTGGTGGTCTCGGTTTTGGTATTAATTGGACATAAGAATATTGTATATTTGGAAATTATATGTGTAGTATATTGTAATGTATTTGTTACCTAAATTAGGATTATACACTACCATAATTTTAGAGTTAGAATTATGGTAGAATAAGATTTTAGGAATAGAATAGGAATGGGATTCTCCTATTTTATAACTTGTATATATACCTATTCAATTAATGAAAATAATCAAGGGGATTATTTCTTTCATGGTATCAAAAGTCTAGGTCACACAAAAATTTTCTCTCTAAAGTTTTGCCCTCCCTCTCGGCCGAATACCCCCCCCCCCTCGGATTTCTCTTTCGAAATTAGTCTTCCGCTCTCAAAATCTCTCTTACTTTTCCCAAATTTCCCCTCCTTCTTTGTTCTTTCAATATGTCTAAGAACAATTATCATCCTGCCCTCATGGTTTCTAATGTCAAGAACAGTATCCCTATTGTACTTGAGATGGAAAACGTCCAATATGCGACATGGGCGGGGTTGTTTAAAATTCACGCTATCTCCCATCAAGTTATTCATCACATCATTCCTCCCACTACACCTCTTCCCGCAGAGGATCCTCAGTTATGGATTACTCTTGATGCTACCGTTCTCCAGTGGATCTACTCCACTATTTCGGTTGACCTTCTATAGACGATTATTGAGCCGGATACCACGGCTATGGCTGCCTGGAATAGATTGCGTGACATATTCTAAGATAACCAACATTCACGTGTCGTCACACTCGAGCAGGAATTCTCTCTAGTTCGAATGGAAGAATTTCCAAACGTTTCTACTTATTGCAAGAAACTCAAGGAGTTGGCGGATCAACTCCGTAATGTTGGCGCACCTATAACAAATAATCGGATGGTTCTACAATTGGTTGTCGGCCTTTCGAAGGCCTATAATAGTGTTGGAACTCTCCTTCGTCAAAGCAACCCTCTTCCCGACTTTTATCAAGCCCGCTCCATGTTTACTTTGGAAGAAGCCGGTTTGGCTAAAAAGGCGGCTACCAGAGCAAGTCCCGTCGTCATGATGGCGTCCTCCCCAAGTTCTTCGGGTTTCGTTAATAATTTGGGTCAAAACCATAATCATGGTGGCGGCAAAAATAATCATAAGAATAATAACAAAAACTTGGGGGGCAAACGAGGCGGTTCCGGTGGCGGTTCCGATAGTCAGCAAGCAGGCGGTGGGCCCCATCCAGGAAACAGTAGCCCACCACCCCCCTAGTCCCAGCAGTGGGGCCCATGGCAGTGGGGCTGGGGTGTGGGCCGGCAGGCCACCTTACACCCCCCGGTGAATTCCGGCGCCCGGTGGGGGTCGGCCACAATTTAGGCCCAAAGACTAGCGGTGGCGGCCCCGCGGCCGGTGGCCGGCGGCGCCGGTTCCAGCAGCTACGGCCCAGCTCAGTCACAGTCTGGAATACTTGGGCCCCGACCTCCGCAAGCCCATCATGCAGTAGGCCCCACTCAGACCGATATCGAGGCTGCGATGCACACATTGGGTTTGACTCAACCGGACCCAAATTTGTACATGGACACCGGGGCCACTACTCACATGACTTCCGATTTAGGTACTCTCTCATCTTATTCCAATTTGAGCACCCCTCGGGGTATAATTGTTGGTAATGGCAACTCTATTCCAATTCAGGGTTATGGTCAGAAAACGTTGTATCCCCCCAATCCACCCCTTATCTTGAAGAATACTTTACATGCTCCCAAATTGATTAAAAATTAGTGTCTGTCCGAAAGTTCACCACTGACAATTCCATTTCCGTTGAATTTGATCCTTTTGGTTTCTCTGTGAAGGATTTCAAGACGGGGAGTCATCTCATGAGGTGTGATAGTAGGGGGTCTGTATCCTATCATGCCCGGTTTCAGTCCATCGAGTCAAGCCTTGCCGTCAGTTTTTGCAGCCATTTCTCCTTCCGTGTGGCATGCTCGCCTTGGTCATCCGGGATCTTCTATTTTATCAGTTTTAGATAAAAATAGCTTTATTTCTTGTAAGGGTACGAGTCGTACTCATATTTGTCAATCTTGTTCATTAGGAAAAATTGTTAAGTTGCCATTTGTGGACTCAAATTCTCATACTTCACAGCCATTTGATATTATTCATAGCGACCTATGGACGTCTCCTGTTCTAAATTCGTTAGGTCATCGATATTATGTTATGTTTCTGGATGATTATTCTAAATTTTTGTGGACGTTTCCAATTGCCAATAAATCTCAAGTGTTTTCTGTCTTCATAAAATTTAGAGCATTCATTAAAACACAATTCGAAAGAGAAATAAAAAATATGCAGTGTGATAATGGGAAAGAGTATGACAATAGGGTATTTCGGGAGTTCTGTGATAATAATGGGATCAATTTTCGTTTTTCGTGCCCTCATACATCTTCTCAAAATGGGAAAACCAAACGCAAAATTCATTCCATAAATAACATTGTCCGCACTCTCTTACTTCATGCTTTCGTACCCCCATATTTTTGGCATCATGCTCTGCAAATGACAACATATCTCCTTAACATAATTCCGTCCAAAGGTCTGACCTATTCTTCCCCCCTCCAAATCCTATATAATAAGAACCCTTCTTATTCTCATCTTCGGGTTTTTGGGTGCTTGTGTTATCCGTTATTCCCATCCACCACAACTAACAAACTTCAGGCTCGGTCTACTCCGTGTGTATTTTTTAGTTATCCGTCTAATCATCGTGGTTATAAATGCTTTGATTTATCCTCCAAGAAAATCATAATTAATCGCCATGTCATTTTTTATGAAACCCAATTTCCTTTTACGAAAGTTCATACTCCCGAGCCTAGGTCGTATAATTTTTTGGATGACCAAATATCCCCGTATATTATTTGACATTTTTCTGACATCTCCCGCATCCAAAACTCTCCAGCGGGCCCACTGCCCGCTGGCCCCACTGTACCGTCTTATGTTCCAGTTACTGGATCAGTTCCAGCTATTGGGCCAGTCCAGCCCAATTCTGGAACTGGTCCAGTGGCTGCTCCAGATTACCGATTTGGGCCAAGAAAGCCAACCGCCCGCCGCCGTCCGTCCCGAGCCCAGAGCAAATTCCCAAATTCACTCAATTCTTCCTCGAGTCATAGACCAGTCACTCGTAGTCAGCGGGGTATTTTTACACCTAAAAGACATTTTAATTTACATTCTGATGTCTCTAAATCCCCCTTGCCCTGTAATCATGTGTCCGCCTTAAATTACCCTAATTGGAAAATTGCTATGACTGATGAATATAATGCTCTTATTGATAATAAGACATGGGAGTTGGTGCCTCGTCCATATGGTATTAATGTTATCAGGTCTATGTGGATTTTTGCTCATAAGGAGAATTCAGATGGTTCATTTGCTCGGCATAAGGCGCGGCTGGTGGGGGATGGTAAGACTCAGCAGGTTGGGGTAGATTGTGGGGAGATGTTTAGTCCGGTGGTCAAGCCGGCTACTATTCGCACTGTGCTTAGCTTGGCTATCTCAAAGACTTGGCCTATTCATCAGTTGGATGTCAAGAATGCTTTCCTACATGGTGACCTCAAAAAAACAATCTATATGCATCAACCGTTGGGTTTCAGGGATCCCAACCGTCCTCATCATGTCTGTTTGTTGAAGAAGTCCTTATATGGGCTTAAGCAGTCTCCACGGGCCTGGTATACGAGGTTTACTGACTTTATTTCGACTATTGGGTTCACTCACAGCAGGTCAGATAATTCCTTGTTCATCTACCGTCGTGGTTCGTCCTTGTGGCCTACATTCTGTTGTATGTGGATGATATCATTTTGACTGTTTCTTTCGATGCCTTGCGCCAGTCTATCATGGCCATGCTCAGTTCTGAGTTTGCTATGAAAGACTTAGGGCCCTTGAGTTACTTTTTGAGGATTGCCGTCAAACGTCATTCACGAGGTTTGTTTTTGTCCCAAAGAAAGTATGCGGCTGAGATCATCGAGAGGACTGGGATGTCATCTTGTAAGTCCACTTCCACTCCACTTGATGCAAAACCCAAGCTTAGTACCGCGACAGGTGCACCATACGAGGACCCGACCCGCTATCGCAGTCTTGCAGGGGCCCTCTAGTATCTTACCTTTACCAGTCCGGACTCCGGATATTACGTATGCTGTTCAACAGGTGTGTTTATTCATGCATGATCCCCGAGTTGAGCACATGAATGCAATCAAATGCATCATTTGTTATATTCAGGGGACGCTGGACTATGGTTTGCACTTGTATCCTTCATCTACATCCACACTTGTTTCGTACACAGATGCGGATTGGGGTGGTTGTCCAGACACCAGACGGTCTACATCAGGATAATGTATGTTCCTTGGCAACAACTTGGTCTCCTGGTCTGCGAAGTGTCAGGCGACCATATCCCGCTCAAGTGCAGAGGCAGAATATCGAGGGGTAGCTAATGTGGTCTCAGAATCATGTTGGTTACGTAACTTGCTTTTAGAGCTTCATTGCCCCATTCAGAAGGCAACCTTAGTATATTGTGATAATGTTAGTGCCATCTACCTCTCAGGTAATCCGGTTCAGCACCAACGCACTAAGCATATCGAAATAGACATTCACTTTGTCCGTGAAAAGGTTGCTCGGGGGCAGGTACGTGTATGTCATGTCCCGTCAAGATATCAAGTTGCAGACATCTTTACAAAGGGTCTTCCCTCGGTACTCTTTGAAGATTTTAGGGACAGTCTCAGCGTTCGAAGACCGCCCGCTATGACTGCGGGTGTGTGTTAAATAAAGCAATATACACACAATATACAGGTGTATATTGCCTTATTCAATGTCTCGAATTCTACCCATATTGGTGGTCTCGATTTTGGTATTAATTGGACATAAGAATATTGTATATTTGGAAAATATATATGTAGTATATTGTAATGTATTTGTTACCTAAATTAGGATTATACACTACCATAATTGTAGAGTTAGAATTATGGTAGAATAAGATTTTAGGAATATGATTCTCCTATTTTGTAACTTGTATATATACATATTCAATTAATGCAATTTGGGGATTATTTCTTTCAATTTTTAACCGGTGTCTCATAATATATACACACACATTATCTGAAAAAAGATATTATAAGATAAATTATTTTAACCGGTGTCTCATAATATATATACACACACATTTTCTGGAAAAAAAAAGATATTATAAAATAAATTAGTTCTCGAATCTTGTCGGAGGGCGCCCTTAAGGGGTGTCACTGCCATTGAATCACAAATTAACAGCATAAAAATAGTTGTAATAAGGAATCCTCTAACATTGAACATTGAACTAGTTAAAAATGTCGAAGAAATACGGACAATAAGAATGATGTGCAATCATACAGTTGTATGAGGTTATAAATGATCATATTTGATAGAATAATGTGTTAGCATACATAGTTGTATGAAATTATAAATGATCATATTTGATAGAATAATGTGTTAGCATAAGAAGATAAAAATAATAGAAAATAGTATAATATGATTTGACCTTAATAGACATAGACTTCCTATTGCACCAGTGTGCAGGTGTGACTCTTGTGTTAAGTCCGATGTTTGATAAAACCCTTTTTGATTTGAAGAGGAACTTGTACATTTAAGGATAAGTGTGAAAATTAAGAACCTCAAGTTTTCGCTAATTATTTTAAGAAAAGAATTTGAACAGAGAATGAATATAGAAAATTCATGAGTTAGTCAACTGATTTAGGATAGGAATAAGTTAGATTGATTGATCTATTACTTTCCTCTAGGGGTGGCCAACGGACATGGGCGGGGTGGGGCGGGATCGGTACACGGCGGGACTGGCGGGCCAGGACTGGCGGGATTCACCGATGTCCCGTCCCGATTCCAGTCTCGTCGAAAAAGGGTAGCGGACCGGGACAGGCCAGGATCGGGATTTCCTTTTTTTTTTTTTGCACTTAATTTAATAAAATAACATATATATAAACAACTCAGTAATTGAACAAGATAATGTAATAAAAACATCTCAAGGCTATTTTTGTGCTTCTTATATTATTTACTAGAAATATAATTTTTTTGTAATACAAATACAATTGTCAAAATTGCAACTTTGTGTTCTTCAAAAGTTGCAAATGACATAGTAAAATTGCAATTAAAGAAATTACATTTTGAAAAAAACCTGTTCTAGTCTCTTTATAATTTCCTGTGGTTCTTCGGTTGGAATTGGTATTTGTTGGTCAAATTGCTCCACGTCGCTTCCACCACCTTCGGATAAGATGTTGTAGTTTTCGTCTTCTTCTTTGTTGATCTCCTGTTGACCGCACTTTCTCCGCTCCACTCGTATCCAATATCTGAATAATACTGCAATCTCCAAGCTGTCTTTAGCTAATGAGTGTCTATGCTCTCCTATTTGATATCTGCCAGCAGAAAAAGCGCTTTCAGACGCTGTTGATGACGCTTGAATGTTCAAAACATATCGGACCATCATTAAAAGTATCGGAAAGGTCTTCTTATTTCCTCTCTAGTATTTCAGCAAGTCTTCACGTCCTTCTTCATTCACAACTGCTTGGTACGGTATACTACTCTGCAAAACAAAAATATCAAACTCGTTAATTTGGTTAGTAGTGTTACCACCGCATATTTTATTTCTGAGGCTTTCAATATTAGCCGCAAAAACAGCATGTCTTTTATAAGGTTGTATTGAAGAAGAAGAAGAAGAAGAAGAAGGAGGAGGAGGAGGTATGGAAGCCGGTTGGTTGCTAGCACTTTCTTGTTGGTAATACTTATATACTTTTTGCATTCGTCTTTTATGCTAGACAACACTTCTTCTTTAGTTAGTTCAATAGGTGGTGGGTCATTTGGATTTTTGGGAGTTGGAGGTAGTAGTACTGCTATACAATCATAAATAGTTTCAATAAGTGATTTACATCCGTCTATTTTAATAGTTGGATATAATACAACACCAATAATATAAATAGTGGGAATAGAAATAAAATATTTTTTTATTTTGATACATTTTTTTAATAGCTGCTCTGGTTTATCCATATATTCATTAAGTAATAAAAATATTAGAGTTATATAAAATAACATAGTTGAAATAGTAGGATAATATATACCGAAAAATTCTTTTGTTGCTTGAAAAAATTTCTCGAGAAATACAATAAGTTCGGAAATTATTTCTCAATCGCTATCTACAACTATAAGTTGGATTTTGATTATGGGCGTTAAAAAATAAAGTTATAGGTCTTCTATAGTCATAAGCAACAAGTAGTTGCTCGTACAAAGAATACCACCTAGTGGGTACTTCTTCGGGAATTTTTCTATAAGGTAGTTGGCAATCGTGATAAGTTTTTTTATAATCTTTTTTTCGTTGTATTCTATTATTTTAAAAGATAAAGTTTATAGCATATTATATTTTACTAAGAATGTCTTCAAAAAGTGATAGATCATCCTTTACAACTAAGTTATATATATGGCACGCACATTTTATATGAAAATGATTTGGAAAAGATGGAGTTAAACTATTTTTTAAAATTGTAATAGCATAATTATTAGAAGAAGCGTTATCTAATGTAATAGTCATAATTTTATCAGTTATTCCGTAATAATCGCACACTTGATAAATATTTTCTGCAATAAAAGTACAAGTGTGCCTATCATCTATATATCTATACGCTAACATACGTTTTTGCATAGATCATTTATAATCTACCCAATGACAGGTTACCGTTAAATAATCATGACCGTTAGTATTACGGCATATATCAGAAGTGATTGTCACTTTGCCTTTAAAATGATATAATGAATAACGTAAATACTGTTGATATTCATGTGCAAATTTAAATACATCTCTCTTAACAGTTGATCTAGGAAAACCGGTAAAAGCATGATTATACATTTCTCTAATATAATGAATAAAACCAGGAGATGAAGGAAATAAAAAAGGAAAACCCTCCACGGCAACTAATTTTACTACTGCTTTCCTATATCTATGTTTATTGTAATTATGGCCTACAATTTCCCCCGTCGTGGGGTTAATTTGACCATGTACTTGGTCCGGGACAGTATGTGAACCTTGTTCCGATGGAGAGGGCGTTTGCGCACCCGGTTTTTCAGCCTTGTATTGGGCAAACCTAGCTAGGTGATCCCTTTCCATGTGTCTCATTAAATCCCCTTCCCACCCTGACCTTTTTCAGTTTTAAATTTAAAAACATTTTTACAAATTTTACATCTAGCTACTTGATTGTCTACGTCCCTATCAAAAAAATTTCATGCATCTGATTTTAATGGTCGCTTTGTTGGACCTCGTCTCATACTAGGGGGAATATGATGCATTCCAGTTGGAGATGCACTAGTGGGTGTGTCATCTAGATTAGTCGGTGTGGCATCTAGATCATCTTCTAAATTAAAGTCTTGTTGAGTTTCAGAAAATATCTCCTCGTCTAAATCTAATGGTATTAGAGGAAAATGTTCAGTATCAACAAAATCATCCTGTGTAGGAATAAGATTCTGTCTAGGAATGGGATGACTAGAAGAAATACCCTGGCCCTTGTTACCCCTACTAGAAGGAGTTTTACCCTTACCCTTAAACATACATGTAATTCCTTTCATTTTAATTATGCTAATAAATAGTTAAAGATAATGAAATTAAGTGCGCTAAATAAAATAAAGAAACAATAATAATTTAATGAAGGAACGAATGTACCAAACGCCGACGTATAATCGAGAGGTTGAAAATTGAAACTTTGCTCGTTGGAAGATCTTCATGCTAGTTGCCAACTTCACTCCCAAATGAATAAATAAAATTGAATATTTAGTAGACAATGTAGATTTATAGAGGAATAGATTGAGAGATTAGAGAGATTGTAGGAAGATTTGTGAGAAAGATGAAGAAAAAATGAGGTATTTATAGTTGGAAATTGGGTTAAAGTGTAAATATAATAACTTAGGGGTTAAAAATAAATATTAAGGAGATAGGGGGGTTGGGGAGAGGCCAAAAACGACAGTTGCACAATGGTCAAAATATAAAATGGTCGTTGGTGCAACGACTATTTTGTGCAAAGGGGAGGGATCAGGCGGGATCGGGGCGGGATCGGGGCGGGACCGGGTCGGGGCGGGCTGGCGGGATTGGGGCGGGCCAGGTTCGAGCAGGACGAGACCATGCCCCGTCCCGATACCGTAAATAATTTTTTTTTTACATATCGAGGTCGGGACGGTGTCGGGCCGACCCGGCCCACTGGCCACCCTTACTTTTCTCTACTTTGGACGAAGAAGTTATTCGGATGGTATTGTCTTTTTTATTTTGGGAGGAATTATATCCATTGGAAAAGATACTTGGAGTGACATTAATCTGTATTTATATAATAAATCTACCTTATACTATTGTCTGACGTATAAAATCATAAGCATCAACCAATATTATAGTTAAGTACACTAATGTATTTTTAAGCTTTAAAAAGTATATCATATGGTAAAAGCGCCATATATACCGAATTGGCCTTCCATTTCTCTCACAACAATTAGTACAATGTTAATCTACATTATTGACTTCCCAATTGTCACAGATTGCCCAAGTACACAACACTAGAAAAAAGGACTAGAGAACACCAGACTACCTAGATTCAGAAGCATCAGTTTCGGAGCCTCTCAAGAACGATCGTCGCCACCATATCTGAAATGATTTGCTAAGGTTAGGGCATTCAGTACCATGCTTAGAGAAACACTTGAACCAATCCATAAACAGAACATATTGTTCCTTCAACGGAAGAGTAAGGAGTGCTTGACCCATCGCTTCCTCCAATGCCTTCATGTCTAAACCCTTTCTGCATCTCTGTAACCACCCGAAGTCCAAAAGCATCGGTCTGAACCATGTCTGAAGAAGGCCCGACCTTGCTTCAGAGCGACAATGCATTTTCCCGGTCCCCATTGCTATGAATAATATAGCTGTCACCCGGCTAAGCTCGTATCTGACCAATGGAGATGCACATTTATGCATACCAAGCAACTGACTTTGTTTGGTCCATATCTCCACCAAGTCCTCTGCCATCTGGTGATCGAGTAAAATTTCGAGCAGCCATATGATGTTGTCTACCTGCTTCGACATGCGGTCAATCAAGGGTCTGTCTTCTTTCTTTGCCAATTTTACAGATGAACTCGACGTAGTTGCCTCCTCAAGCAAACTAACCAGTGAGTTTATACAAGACTGGCATACAGCAAATATATCCACCTTGTTCAGATCAGGGCAGTCCTTTTCATAAATTGAGCTTTTGCACAGGAGACCCTTGACTAAGGATTTTAGCTCGTTCCTGGAATTGGCATCAACACATGTGGTGACAGACCAAACGAGCTGCTTAGACAAAGTCTGTTGGGAATCTGTCATATCTAGAGCATAGAGTCTGGCCGAGATGTCTCTAGCTGTTTCACGATCAAACTTCATTTTATTAAACAAGCTTCTCAATTTATCTTCCTCTTCCTCGGTCCAAGGAACAGCTTCAAGGTACTTCAAACACGATAAAACACTCCGGTTGAATTTGATACCAGCTGATACCTAAACATTAACAAGGAATAGCATGAAATGACCAAGACAAAGTTGAAGATAAGAGAGAGGGGGGGGGGGGGGGGACCCACAATAGATGCGGTCCTCTTTCACATTGAATTCAGTTAGCGACAGAAATAGCAATCTGCAGTAGTTTTTAATACTTAAAGTCATTCAGCCGACAAATTAGCAGAATGTAAAACTTGACCAGAGGACTGATTTGATCGGCAATTAGAAGACTGAAGAATTAAATTATCCACACACAGTCTGGGAAGACATGCCAACCAAAAGTGTTTAGAGGTTTTACTGGCCACAAGGCAAAGCTTTTTCCAAAGTGGCATTACTTTGCAGTTATGTTATAAATAATACTTGGAAGTTAGAAAATTCTTACAAGATCTTTCTCCACATCAAGGAGAAGTGATATTAGCTTTTGCTTCTACGTTTAGAAAAACAAAGATCCGTCCACTTCCAATCCTTTTCTTTCTTTTATAATCCTAGATGAAAATAAGGCTTCCTTCTATTTCATTGCTGTTATTCTTTTCTGAATTTCTCCCTCTGTTCATTCTTTTCGAAAAGTGATCTTCCTTTGTTCATTTATTCTTTATTCCCTTTGTCTTTTCCTTGTGGGGGGTGAGTGGGAGGGGTTGTTTATCCTTTGACCATTTTGTTATCCATTTGGTATACTCCACTTCTTGGTAAATGTTTGTTGAGTGAACAGTACACAAACACACTGCATTTAACACGACATAAATCGATGATTTTTGAAGATAAACAAGAATAATCTATAGAAGCTCTATCTTAGACTAGAAACTATGCAAGAAAACCAACAACCTGATAGAGAAAAAGGAAGGAAGGACACGCAACCCCCAGGGGGAAGGGGTGTCTGGTATTCATTCATGTGATAATACTGTGTTTCAAAAGGAGCTTCTAATCAAACGTCATGGTAAAGGGTTCTTCACCAAAATGGATAGACGATATCAGAAAAGCAATAGCATCATTCTCTTTGCTTAATAATGGTCTCTAAATCAGATAGTTTTCACCTCTTGCAAGATAATAGAGGTCTACTATAGCTATCTGTAAACTGTACCAAGAAAGTCAAAGTGCAAGCCGGTTTGAAGCAGCTAGATGAAGGACTAGGAGATGGACGAGAAGATCAGGAAATATGGGTGGTAACCAAGGCCACAACGAAGAAACAAGAGTCATCCAATAAAAAAGTGAAACATTTATACTTGTATACCAGGGCATAATAGAAAGGTAACATCGGAAAGAGCACGAGGTTCTTGGAGTTATAGGATTAGAAAGTTAGAAAGCTCCACAACAAATATAAAAGTTTGGGGGTTTTTCTAGGCAACAATTATGGAGAACAGACTTGCTCCGCTATTTTCTAAAGCTCTGGCCATTTCAGGCACCTTATTCTGCATCCTAAAAGCTATGGAACTATAGGTCTTCATGAGATTTTGAAAGGTATGGGAATATCAGGAAGAATTTAACCAGATGGAGCAAAGAATGCTACATGTTAGATAAAGGCATTATATTACACCGAGTAACCGAGATTGCACCACCTTAAGAGCTTATGTAACTTTTAATTGGGCAATTAAAAGTTTACTATGAGGAGGCTTACTATAGAATTTTACATATAAGAGAATGCTCACAGGCATACACTTAAGGAAATAGTCAAACTTCTATTACGAACACTGAATCAGCCTTGTACCACAAATATACCGAGAAAAAACCAGCAAGGATTAGTTTCCGCTAGATCTAGACTTGGGAATGTGGTAGCTCTCTAGTTTCCCTTCAACTACATAGTTTCCCTTCAACTACATTAGTTTCCGCTAGATCTAGAGCTAACCTCTGTAAACTGAACCAACCATGCAATTTCTAATTAGTTGGTTGCCCTAACCTTAGCGACTTATCTAATTAGTCTTCGAGCATGAAATATAAGATGCCAACTTCATTGCAAGTTCTCTACATGTTCTTCTCTATTTTAAAAACATATCGGATGTTCCATATACTTAGTTGAACAAGCAATTATTTAAGAATAACCGTGAAATTTCTAATTAATCTGCTAAGGTCCGCATGCCTAATTAGTCTTCAAAAATGACATATAAGTCTTCAAAAATGAAATATATGTCGCCAACTTCATCATGAGTTCTCTACATACTCTTCCCATTGTTAAAAAACATATGAGAAGTTCCACATACTCAAATGAATAAGTAATCCATTAATGAATCACCATAAATACACCCCAATACGTTGACAAATATCCAGCTTTTTAAGTAACTCAATTACCTCCTAGTCCCAAATTAACTAGCCTACATTGACTTGCCAAATTTGACCATCAAATTATGCATATTCTAATTTACCTTTTCGCAAACAAAGCTTAATTAGTCTATAGCATTTTTATCTTAAATCACTTATTAAGAATGTGACACTTGAATATTACCTCAAGCACATCAATTGCGCGATAAGCACCGGCCTTGATAAGTTTCCGAGGAATATCATCCTCAAACATAAGCTCAATCGTATCGCGAAAAACATTCAAATTCTCCACATCAGGCACCTCAATCCTACACAAACCCCTCGAATTTCTCCGATAATCACCAATTAAATCAGCAAAAACACAACTATTAGTACTAAGTACCTCAGAACTAAGCTCCAACACTAATCCATTACCATTTTTACCCTTCAAATTCAACCTCACATCAAAGATCCCTAAACTACAATCATCCCTAACCCTACCACCTTGCTGCTCACAATCAACCGGAATCGGGGACTTCGGAATCTCGGGGTAACTAACGGGTCGGGTCGGTTTTAGGGTTTCGTCGATGGAATCAATAGGAGAGACCCGACCCGGTGAGAGGATCCGGCGTGGATCGATTCGGGTCACAATGTTGCCGGGTTTGGATGTGTTTTGAGGTGAATTGGGGAAAGAAGATGAAGATTTTGTGGGTATTTCGGGTTTTAGTAAAAATTGGGTTTTTTTGGGTAAACCGGTGGTGGGATATTGAACCGGGTTTTCTGGGCTGTGTGGTGGAACAGTGAAGGAGCAACACCAAGCCCGGCGATGATGATGATGATGTGGGGGCGGTTCACGGTGGCGATTGTGGTGGCGCGCTGGGTCGTGCATTGTCTGTGTGTGAATGGTTCAAGAACTACATATATATAGTTATACAGTATAGTAGTAGTATTAGTATGATCTTATTTGTAAAGTTTATTACATTTCTTGGGAAATGGGTATTATTGGCATGTTGTTCATAGGGCGAAGAATATTAAGTTTGAGCAGGAGTAATTATTTTTTGTGGGGGCGGGGGGGGAGTAGTGTGGTGGTGGTGGAGAGGAGATTTTTTTTTTTTTTTTTTTTTTTTTTTTTTTGATAATCCAGGTCTCGGGGTAGCCTTAGTACCCCATATCGCTAGTACACGCACAAGAAATCTTTGTACTTAGGCTCCTGGAGGTGATGGGACCGGTCCTTCAAAGACCCCACCACGGGTAAATCGCGGGATATGCACACATGGTCGGTGTCGCTTGCGTCCAACGGATCAATGCTACAAGGTTGACCCCCCCACAAGCCCCATCCCTAAAGCTTGGCGGAGACCGAACCCACATCGCAACATGCCCGCGCGGCTTTTAGCGCCTGAGGCTTTACCACACATGTATGTGCCCCGGAGGACGATATCCTTAGGGGGGAATCGAACTTGCGACCCTAAGGCCGCAAACTTGACTCCCTGCCAGCAAGCTGACCCCGGTGGAGAGGAGATTCTTGATGCTTTGTGAAGCTGACGGCAAAAGTAAACAGTCTGGCAAAGTGAGTTGTGACATTGGTCTTCTTTTGAGAAAATGACAAAGAGGATCCCTTAGTTTTGGTATAAGGTTTATATTAATCCCTTAAGTATCACCTACGCAGTTTTAATATTTTAAATTTTTCAAAAGTGAACACTTTTGATCTCTATTAGATATTTATCAAGTTCTATTAGTTAAATTTAATCGAAACTCTGAATTTTTTCCAGTAACATCAGAAATTTCTATCAAAATTCTAGACATCACGACATAAAAAACTACATAAGAAAGAAAGTTAATTGAAATTGCACCCCTAAAAATTGCACTAGACTCTTGAAATAGATCAATAATAACATAGACTACAAACACTATACTTCCAAATATGATTTTTCGTTAGATATTTTCTATTTTCATAATTTTGGTTAAATTTAACCACCAGAATTTGATGAATGTGTGACGGAGTTTAAAAAAAATGGTCACTTTTCGCTAACTTAAAGGATCAAAATGCTCAAGTGATACTTACAGTTAGGGATGACATATTCGGCGGGGCGGGGGCGGGAACCCCCTCCCCCGCACCCATCCCAGTCAGAAAATTTTATACAAGCCATCTGTGGCGGGTACATTTTCAATATTCATATCCGCCTAGGCGGGTATATTCCTAAATTCACACCCACTCCACCACCCAAGTGGATATCCGTCACCCGTCAATACCCACTTACTATCCCAGTTGGAACGGGTATGGTATAACTTTGGCGGGTAGTAGGCGGGCGGTTGGATACGGGGCGGGGCAGGCGGGTATAACTGCAAATCCACCACCTACTCATATCCGTCTATTACCCGCCAAAGTTATATCCATACCCGCCTACAACCCGCCAAATTATACTCATACCCGCCCCAACTAGAGCGGATGCAGTGCAAAATCCGTAAAATTATACACACCTGTCATCCCTACTTAAAGTACTATTTTGAACATAGTTTCCTAGATAAGGGACCATTTTTATCATTTTCTCTTCTTCTTTTAATAAAAAAATAAAAGGATGTTGGATATATATTCACAGATCTGCTGGATGCCTTTTTGATTTTATAGCCTAGTGGGTGCATAATGAATGAGAAGACTATTTTCTATTTTGATCGGTCCAGGATATGACAAATGAAATATTTTGGAGAAACAAAATCCTTTAACAATTAAAAACATTTAAATTGGAAAATACAGGGAGTTTTAATTGTTCAAAGAAGAACATTCTTATCAAAAAGTGTTAGCTATGATGAGTTTTCGAAAAAATAAATGTTCCATATTTACTTGGATTAAAATAAGCGTTGGAAAGGTGTGACTTTCATAAGTTTGACAGTAGCCGTTGCAAGTTTATATACACTAAAAATGATTAAAACTTATTTGAATTTAATATTTATACCGTATTAGTAGACGTAGGACATATATTTGCCTATATATTATTACAATTTAATTATAATTAATTAATATATATATATATATATTATTAAATTACTTAATTATGATAGGCTGATATGATTTGATATAGACAGATACTTATTATAAAATGTAAAATAATCTACTCATAACAACGTTCATAGAGAAT
Source organism: Anisodus tanguticus (assembly GCA_034509755.1). Lineage (NCBI taxonomy): Eukaryota > Viridiplantae > Streptophyta > Magnoliopsida > Solanales > Solanaceae > Anisodus > Anisodus tanguticus. The sequence goes on along the minus strand of CM067549.1, from coordinate 44,569,728 downwards.
AATATGTGTTGGTTTTTTAGCTTTCTTTGGTATTTTAACTTTTAACCGTCAAAATCAAAGGTAAATTATTGTTTGCTTTCCAATTTCAAAACCAAAGCCAAGTAAAATTTAAAATTGCATGTTACATTTCTTGTTAATCAGCTGTTTCAATGACTTGCTTTAAAATTTTTAGAAAGTCATCAATTCGTGCCGTAAGGTGTTGGGTTAAGTTCCGTAATGAGCGCAACCCTTATATTTAGTTGTCATCTTTAAAATTTGTTTTGAAGAAAAAGAAGAAAACACTGTGAAATTTTCATTTTCAACCAAACACCAAGAAATAAGTTTAACATTTTTCTTCAACTAAACGATAAAAAAAGTTATAAGAAATTTGAAATCTATAGAAGATTTAGAGAGGAAAAATTGGTTATTGTTTCGATAGTTCCTCGTTTTTTTATTTTTTATTTTGTTTTAAACACTTAGTAATTAGACAATCGAGGAACCACAAATACTTTATAAGAATATCTACACTTCATAGCTTGTGTTAACCATATGATTTTTGGTCTTATATAACCCTTATTTGTCTTTTATTTTTTAGCTTTTACTTTTTCTCTTTCCCTCTTTCTTAGAATTCAAAGTTTATTATATTAGTAATATTTTTTTCCGTCGTGTTGCCTTTATTCAGGATGATTTGAATTATAAAAGGTTTTCCATGGTACATTGTAATGATCAAATAACTATATTAGTTCATCACATCGCACTGCTTTTTGTAATGATGCATGATAATTAATATATAATACTACTCTTTAAGACATAAAAAAGGTTGGACGAAACATAAAACAAAAAAAAAAATCATTAAGATATGTACATAGTCCTTGATATTGTTCTTTGACTCGATTTGATTCATATAATAATTGTATATCACGTTGCCTGATTGAAATGTCATGGAAGCGATCCAACCATTTGAGTCTTCACACATTTTTTCTACTCTAGATAAAAATATTTAGGGCTCATTTGGTAATTTGGTAGGAGGGATAAGGAATAATTAATTTCGAATTAAAGTTGGACGAGTTTATCCCACGTTTGTTGAGATAAAATTTCAAAATAATTAATTCTGAGATTAGTTATTCCAAAATTATAGTGTTATTTTTATTTCACATTAGAACGGGATAATAATTCCAGAATAACTAATCCCGATATAATTAATCTTGAGATAACTAGTTCTCAACAAACGAGCCTTACAACTTAGTGCATAATTGGCACCATAGTTACTTAAGTTATCTAGGCTACTAATGTCTAGAGTCAAATCCGCTAAACGAGAACCCGCAAGGGTAGCCAAGTTGGTGTAGCAGTAGAGCGCGGGACCGCAAGGTCACGAGTTCGATTCCCTGCATAAACTTTCTTGGTTGAGCCTGTCACACATGGCTTGCCAAGTGTGGTTAATCGGCTGACGTGGTTTGCATGCTATTGCGTCAGTCCGGGGTTTACCCTGTGCGCACTCGAAAGAGTAGCGGTTGCGGGTTCCTTCGTCAACAGGAAAAAAAAATCCGCTAAACGAGGTAATAAAAAGGAGTGACAACATTTGAAACGTTCAATCAATGAATAATTCCAAGTCGCTATTGTTTGTGGTGGGTGTACAAAGGTGGTAATAAAAGTGTTTAAAATATATATTAAAAAACATTGACAAGTTATGGATTAATTGATTTTGTAATTTTTTATAAATTTATTTTTAGTTTTATACTTTTTATAATAGATTTTTATTATACATATAAAAAAACTGAAAATAAAATATAAGAGAGTTTAGTCAAAATTGTGGGTGATAATAGGACATCATTTCGTGAGAAAGTATTGGTGTAACAGGTAGGCTTGGTACATACATATAACAAAAGAGGGAGTTCTTTAAAAAGAGAGATGATGTTGCCATATGGCATAGTAGATCCAAAGGAAATTGTATTCTATGGCCACTTACAATTTTGAATAAAAAATGATTTTTTATATTTCTTATCTGTAAAAATAAAGATCTATAATAAAAAGAAGGAAAAGGTCAAATATACTCCTCTATTTTATTTTATTAATTAACTTTACCCTCTTATACTTTTGTTGTCTTCAAACTTCACACATGTACCTCTATTTGGATGAAAATCCCCAAATCAATCTAAATTATCTGATTTCTAAAAAATAACTCGCTTCAACCCACCTATAATACCCAAAATTCCATTTCTCCCAAAATCAGAAATGGAATTATGAATTAGTATTGATTAATGGTAGATGATCATGTTGTAATGTTTAATTTGATAATGAAAATCCTTTTCAATTTGGGGGAAATTCTAGGGTTTGGAATTGGAAATTTTATCTAATTTTGCAAGTAAGGATTCAATTGAGCCTAGATTCCAAATTAATTTAAGGATGTGACTATCTAATATGTGATTATGCTATTTGAGTAGTAAAGTTCAAATTTTTGTACCATGGACCCGTGGTTGATTTTAGGTGTCTTTTGGTTTGATAAAGGACTAAGTCCTTGTATGTGTATTAGCTTAATTATTAACATAGAGTCTATATATGTTAGACTATGACTACTGCGAGGCACTCCGAAAGAGCAAAACGTGCGTAGATGATGGACCGTTCGCGGCTCCTGCTCGGCTTTAAGGTAGGCTACAGTTTCTTTTTTTATAGACTTCGATAGAAATACGTAATTAATCATAAACATTGAGGGGTATAGGGTGTATTGGGGGTCCCACCTTAGCTATTGTGATGAACGCTTAGATGGGTACCGGTGTTGAACTGTGATGATGGGTGATTTGAAGAATCAGCCTTAAGCTGGTTCCGATTGCAGTTGCCGCTATTATGTGGGCTCGTCTCCATATTTGCTATTATTGTGTTTATTCATCACATTATTTTTTATATGATATCCTGATTGTACTTGGATTACGTATTATTGACTTCCTGAAAGCATGTGATATTCATATCTTATACTTGATTGCATCTCATACATCCTGATATGAGAGTGGTATGAAAATGTTGTGGTCCAAAAGACCGAAAAGGTAAGAATACGTATGAGATTGTTGGTAAAATTGAGATGATGATGATACGCATGGGGTCAGGCTACACAGCTGCAACAATTATTATTACAGTCAAGAGCTTGGATCCGTTGAGAAATTCTGGATGATTATATGGATTTTTGCGGATCCCCATGAGTGTGCAGTTCATAGAATTTGAACGCATATATACCGGAGATGAAAGGCACATGACATATGCATTGCATTCATATCATTCATACTTTGATTACTTGTGGTGTGGTAACGGGACATGGATTGATTATTGAAACTTGGTGTTTTCATGATTAAATTGAATTGTATGATTGGAATAATTATATGGGACCAAATTGGTTGTTATGATTGGCTTGTTCTCTGTGGATTGAGTTGTGTGGTTACACCTTTATGAGTTTGAGTACTCGATGTCGAACTATATTGTGGTCAGTGGATTCTATTTATAGAACTATCATATTGATCATAGAGAACTGTGTATGTCTTGTATTGCGTGATGATTGATAACGTTATTTGATAAAGAGTCTAGTAAATAATTGGTCGGGGTGTTGTTGTTATAGTTAAATGACTTGTATTCTATGCATGTGTAGATCCCCTATTTAATCAGAGGATGTACGGCGTAGACTTATACATAGTGTGTAACGAGGATGTTAAATGAACTAATATATGTCCTGCCCTTACTTGTACAGAATCATAATCAAGCCCAGGAGTTAGAGAGAATAAGAAGTTAATATTGTTATGAGCAGACTAATCGTGACACCCTTGGAAAATATTATGATATGATGTTGTATACTAGGGTCAACCTGTCTTAATTGATTATTTGATAACTTGGTTAGAGTTGATTGATCGGTGGGTAATAAGTGTAAGGTCCCTATGTGCAATATGAATTGAATTATACTTGAGAGTCAACTTGTTGTTTATTTCTGTTACATAACTTCCATCATTATCGGCCTATGATGCCTACGGGTGTACGTTGTGTACTCATGCTACGCTTGCAGCATCTTTTACTTGAATGCAGGCATATAATTGGTTCAGGTTGCAGTTGGAGCACGTGGAGGTTAAGGAATGCCGCTCATCTATCAGCGGCCTTGGTCTTCATCTTAATTAGACTGACTCATTTATTCAAGACAATGGCTTGTTCTATTTCTCTTTCTATTGGATTCTTAGTGGTCCTTTGTACAAGTCATACCAGGTTTTGAGGAGAGTGTTTGTAAAAGAGATTTGATATTTAGTAATTGAATGAGATTTGTTATACTTTGTAAATTCTTCATTTATGTTCCTCAACGTTTTAATTCGTGTAAAAAAAATTGAGAGTGATTCGCCTACCAGGAATAGTATAGGTGTCGTCACAACGCCCGTAATTTGGGTCGTGACATTTTCCGGTAACTTTCCTGTGTTTATGCAACTTCTGTGGCTGTCGAATAATGCCACAACCACAACCACAATCACGATAACCTTTGAGTTGTGTTGGAGTGTAAAGTGAAACCAACCGGAGAAAAATTAAAGGGATTCATAAGACAATAAGCATGAATCCAAAAGATGAAAAGAAAAAATTGTGTGAGTGAGAGAATTAGAGAAAAGGGAAAACGGAAGATGAGCTTTGCATGGAACGGAATCAAGAAAAGGGGACTCAAATTTCGTGCTTATTGTTTGACAGCCACGGAAGCTGCATAGATACCGAAAATTTACCGGAAAAGCAATCTCCGGTGGCCTGAACAGAATTACCTAATTTCTGATTTTGAGGGAAATGGAATTTTAGGAGTTATTGCATATGGATTAAATTAATATGTGGGTCAGAGCGATTTACTTTTTAGAAATCGGGTAATTTAGGTTAGTTTGGGGTTTCATCCAAATATGAGTATATGTGTGAAGTTTTAAGATGATAGGAATATATTTATCTATAATCACTAACGGAGTATAAATTTAGCTAATAAAACAAAGTAGAGAGGTATATTTGATCTTTTTTCCTAAGAAGAATATATAAACAAAAAATAAATTTATAAAGAACTATAAGACCAATTGATTTGTAGATTTGTGCTTCGCTAATCTATCTACAACCATATTTTGCTCCATTTATGTATATTGGATGAGTGCAATCATCAATATAACTAGTGAAAAGGTTTGCGCTTCACGCGATTATAAAATTTATTTTCTCTTGTAATTATAAAAATATAAATATAGTTATTGTATATAAGTAAATACTCTATACACATTAATATCAACATTTAGTTTAATATATTTATTACTATCGAGGAAAATAATTTTACAATATAAATGCATAACAATTAGAACTAACATCCCAATAAGCATACAACAACAACATATCCAGTGAAGTCCCACAACGTGGGGTCTGGGGAGGATAGCATGTACGCAGACCGTACCTCTACCTTTTTTTTTTATATTCAGCTTCCCGGCAAACGTCAGACTATTCCTGGAGATAGTAGTCCTGGTCCCTCAGCACTACTACCAGTAAATCGCGGGATGTGCCTGAATGACCATGGGTTGAGAACAGAGCAACTGATATCACCTACAAGGTCTTACCCCAGAAGAGAGCAAATTGCTCCCATCAGGGTTCGAACCCCTCCTTTGTCATCCAGCTGGATTTTAAGTTCCCCTCCTTTGCCATCCAGCTATGCCCCGGGGGACAACCATACCTCTACCTTGATAAGTAGAGAGATTGTTTCCGAAAGACTCTCGGCTCAAGACAAAGCAACATCTCAATAAGCATAAAAACGGTATATTGAAAAGAATTTTTTTTTTGGAAAAAAGATAAAATAAGAAGAGGAATAAGAATATAGCACGTGGTCGTTAATCCCAGACGACTCTTTCTCCGAGCATCAACTAGATATAAAAAAAAACTCTTTTTTAATAAAAAATCAGAGAAAATTAAATTTTTCCTTAATCAACCTTAATTTTCTACAGAATAGAAATGTTATAAAAATGAATCCAGAATATTATAAGCTCATGTCATCATATCGAGTTATATAGTGTTAAATATACACAATATACACACAATATACATGTGTATATCATGTATATTAAATCTCGGATTTGGTCCCAATAATAGCTCTCGGTTTTGGTTGTATAAGTAAAGTAATTTATGGTAAATATTTAGTATCCTAGTTTAGGTAATATTGTAATATAATTAGTAGTGTATTACCATAATTAGTGTATTACCATAAATGTATAGAATAAGGTTTTTTTAATAGAATAGGAATAGGATTCTCCTATTTTGTAACTTGTATACATAGCCTTTCAAGTAATGAAAATAATCAAGGGGATTATTTCTTTCATTGTATCAAGAGACTAGGTCTAAACAAAAGTTTTCTCTCCCAACTTTTGTACCCTCTCTCGGCCGAGACCCCCCCCCCCCCCTCGGGTTTTCTCTCCCAAATTTTGTCTTCCGCTCTAAAAAATCTCTCTTAAATTTCTCCTCCTTCTTTGTTCTTTCAATATGTCTAAGAACAATTATCATCCTGCCCTCATGGTTTCTAAAGTCAAGAATAATATCCCTATTGTACTTGAAATGGAAAACGTCGAATATGCGACGTGGGCAGAATTATTTAAAATTCACGGTATCTCCCATCAAGTTATCCATCACATAATTCCTCCCGCTACACCTCTTCCCGCGGAGGATCCTCAGTTATGGATTACGCTTGATGCTACCGTTCTCCAGTGGATCTATTCCACTATTTCGGTTGACCTTTTACAGACGATTATTGAGCCGGATACCACGGCAATGGCTACCTGAAATAGATTGCGTGACATATTCCAAGATAACCAACATTCACGTGCCATCACACTCGAACAGGAATTCTCTCTAGTTCGCATGGAAGACTTTCCAAACGTATCGGCATATTGCAAGAAACTCAAAGAGTTGGCGGATCAACTCCGTAATGTTGGCGCACCTGTAACAAATAATCGTCTGGTTCTACAATTGGTTACCGGCCTTTCGAAGGCGTATAATGGCATTGGAACTCTCCTTCGTCAAAGCAACCCTCTTCCCGCCTTCTATCAAGCCCGTTCCATGCTTACTTTTGAAGAAGCCGGTTTGGCTAAAAAGGCGGCTACCGGAGCAAGCCCCGTCGTCATGATGGCATCCTCCCCAAGTTATTCAGGTTTTGTTGATAATTCGGGCCAAAACCGTACACATGGCGGCGGTAAAAATAATCGTAAGAATAATAACAAAAACCGCGGGGGAAAACGCGGCGGTTCCGGTGGTGATTCCGGTGGTTAGCAAGCAGGAAGTGGGCCCCGTCCAGTGAACAGTGGCCCACCACCCCTCGGTCCCGGCAGGTTGGGCCCATGGCGATGGGGGGCGGGGGCGGTGGGCGGTGGGCCAGCAGCCCTACGTTCCAAATAGCGGTTCCCGGCGGCCGGTGGGGCGGCGGCCTTTCGAGCCCAATAATCAGCAGTGGCGGCCCACTAGCCACTGGCCCAGTAACGCAATAGCCAGCAGCTATGGTACAGTGCAGTCCAGTCCTGGAATACTTGGGCCTCGACCTCCGTAAGCTCACCACGCAGCAGGCCCTACTCAAACAGATATCGAGGCCACGATGCACACATTGGGTTTGACTCAACCGGACCCAAATTGGTATATGGACACCGGTGCCACTACTCACATGACTTCCGATTCAGGTACTCTCTTATCTTATTCCAATTTGAGCACCCTTCGGGGTATAATTGTTGGTAATGGCAACTCTATTCTAATTCAGGGTTATGGTCAGAAAACGTTGTCTCCCCCCAATCCACCCCTTATCTTGAAAAATACTTTACATGCACCCAAATTGATTAAAAACTTAGTGTATGTCCGAAAGTTCACCACTGACAATTCCGTTTCTGTTGAATTTGATCCTTTTGGTTTCTCTGTAAAGGATTTCAAAACGGAGAGTCATCTCATGAGGTGTGATATTAGGGGGTCTTTATCCTATCATGCCCGGTTTCAGTCCATCGAGTCAAGCCTTGCCGTCAGCTTTTGCAGCCATTTCTCCTTCCTTGTGGCATGCTCGCTTTGGTCATCCGGGATCTTCTATTTTATCAGTTTTAGATAAAAATAGCTTTATTTCTTGTAAGGGTACGAGTCGTACTCAAATTTGTCAATCTAGTTCGTTAGGAAAAATTGTTAAGTTGCCATTTGTGGACTCAAATTCTCATATTTCAAAGCCATTTGATATTATTCATAGCGACCTATGGATGTCTCCTGTTCTAAGTTCGTTAGGTCATCGATATTATGTTCTTTTTTTGAATGATTATTCTAAATTTTTGTGGACGTTTCCAATTGCCAATAAATCTCAAGTGTTTTCTGTCTTCATAAAATTTAGAGCATTCATTAGAACACAATTCGAAAGAGAAATAAAAAATATGCAGTGTGATAATGGGAAAGAGTATGACAATAGGGTGTTTCGGGAGTTCTGTGATAATAATGGGATCAATTTTCGTTTTTCGTGCCCTCATACATCTTCTCAAAATGGGAAAACCAAACGCAAAATTCATTCCATAAATAACATTGTCCGCACTCTCTTACTTCATGCTTTCGTACCCCCATATTTTTGGCATCATGCTCTGCAAATGACAACATATCTCCTTAACATAATTCCGTCCAAAGGTCTGACCTATTCTTCCCCCCCTCCAAATCCTATATAATAAGAACCCTTCTTATTCTCATCTTCGGATTTTTGGGTGCTTGTGTTATCCGTTATTCCCATCCACCACAACTAACAAACTTCAGGCTCGGTCTACTCCGTGTGTATTTTTTAGTTATTCGTCTAATCATCGTGGTTATAAATGCTTTGATTTATCCTCCAAGAAAATCATAATTAATCGCCATGTCATTTTTTATGAAACCCAATTTCCTTTTACGAAAGTTCATACTCCCGAGCCTAGGTCGTATAATTTTTTGGATGACCAAATATCCCCGTATATTATTTGACATTTTTCTGACATCTCCCGCATCCAAAACTCTCCAGCGGGCCCACTGCCCGCTGGCCCCACTGTACCGTCCTATGTTCCGATTCTTGGATCGGTTCCGGCTATTGGGCCAGTCCCCAATCAGGAACCGGTCCGATGGTCGCCCAGACCGTTTTGGGCCAAGCGGGCCCACCGCCCGGCGCTCCGTCCGAGCCCAAACAAATTCCCAAAATTCACTCAATTCTTCCTCGAGTCATAGACCGGTCACTCGTAGTCAGCGGGGTATTTTTACACCTAAAAGATATTTTAATTACATTCTGATGTCTCTAAATTCCCCTTGCCCCGTAATCTTGTGTCCGCCTTAAATGACCCTAATTGGAAAATTGCTATGACTGATGAAGATAATGCTCTTATTGATAATAAGACGTGGGAGTTGGTGCCCCGTCCATATGGTATTAATGTTATCAGGGCTATGTGGATTTTTGCTCATAAGGAGAATTCGGATGGGTCATTTGCTCGACATAAGACGCGACTGGTGGGTGATGGTAAGACTCAGCATGTTAGGATAGATTGTGGGGAGACGTTTAGTCCGGTGGTCAAGCTGGCTACTATTCACACTGTGCTTAGCTTGGTTCTTTCAAAGACATGGCTTATTCATCAGTTGGATGTCAAGAATGCTTTTCTACATAGTGATCTCAAGGAAACAATATATATGCATCAGCCGTTGGGGTTCAGAGATCCTAATCGTCCTCATTATGTCTGTTTGTTGAAGAAGTCCTTATATGGGCTTAAGCAATCTCCACGGGCCTGGTATACAAAGTTTGCTGACTATGTTTCGACTATTGGGTTCACTCACAGTAGGTCAGATAATTCCTTGTTCATCTACCGTTGTGGTTCATCCTTAGCCTACATTCTGTTATATGTGGATGATATAATTTTGACTGCCTCTTCCGATGCATTATGCCAGTCTATCATGGCCATGCTCAGCTCTGAGTTTGCTATGAAGGACTTAGGGCCCTTGAGTTACTTTTTGGGGATTGCCGTCAAACGTCATTCAGATGGTTTGTTTTTGTCTCAAAGAAAGTATGCGGTTGCGATCATCGAGATGGTGGGATGTCATCCTGTAAGTCCACTTCCATTCCAGTTGATGCTAAGCCCAAACTTGGTGCCACGGCCGGCATCCCTTACGAGGATCTGACCCGCTATCGCAGTCTTGCAGGGGCTCCTCAGTATCTTACCTTTACCAGATCGGATATTACATATGTTGTTCAGCAGGTGTGTTTATTCATGCATGATCACAGAGTTGAGCACATGAATGCAATCAAACACATCATCCGGTATATTCACGGTACACTGGATTATGGTTTGCATTTGTATCCTTCATCGATATCCACACTTGTCTCATACACTGATGCAGATTGGGGTAGTTGTCCAGACACCAGACGGTCTACGTTTGGCTACTGTATGTTCCTTGGTAGCAACTTGGTCTCCTGGTCTGCGAAGGGTCAGGCGACTCTATCCCGCTCAAGTGCCGAGGCTGAATATCGAGGGGTAGCCAATATGGCCTCAGAATCATGTTGGTTACGTAATTTGCTTTCAGAGCTTCATTGTACGATTCAAAAGTCAACCTTGGTTTATTGCGATAATATTAGTGTCATCTATCTTTCAGGTAATCCGGTTCAGCACCAACGCACAAAACATATCGAATGGACATTCACTTTGTCCGTGAAAAGGTTGCTCGGGGTCACGTTCGCATATGTCATGTCCCGTCAAGATATCAGATTGCAGACATCTTTACAAAGGGTCTTCCCTCGGTCCTAGAGTACAGCGCCAAAGAAATGAAATTATAAAAAGACATAGAGCAGTTGGAAAAACAATGCGAAAAGTTCAGTAAGATATGGATAGACGTAGGTAACGGATGGAAGAAACGAATAAACAACCCTGATTATGAGTAATAACGAAACAATAAATGCGTTATGGGAAGAGATTATATTAAAAGAAAAAATGAAAAGTATATTATTACTAATGGATGAAGTAAAAGATAATCAGAATAAAACTCAACAAATGATTAGAGAAGAATTAACTAACTTATGGAATGTATCAGAAATACCAACGTTTAAATTAATATTAGAAAAATTGAATATGTTATTAGAAGAGAAAAGCAAAGGTAAACAAAAAGAACCTAGTGAAGAAGCAAGTACGAGCAAGGAAACAACTATAGCAAAAACAACTACGCATAAACCAGAAATAGTACCAATAGATGCTTGGAGAAGAAGTAAAATACCGATAATGGTAGATATCAGTAAAATAAAGCCTAGATTATCAAAAGAAGTAATAGAAACCTTAGACGGAATAGCAAAACTGAATAAAGAAGGAAAGTTCTAATGGAGCCAAGCGCGATTACGTTCTTAAAAACTCACGGTAAAGATATTATAGAAAAAGAAAGACATAAATACGAGCCTATAAGATCAAAACCTATAAAGGAAGAAAAACTTAAAGAGGTAAAGATGCCCGTGAAGGAAACAGAAAAAACGACTTATGAATACCTAAATCTAAGATTGGATAAACAAGAACGACAAATTAACGAATTAAAACTAGAAAATTTAAATCTAAAATCAAGCGATAATGCAGAATGGTATGATAAATACAAAAAGTATAAAAAAAAGTATAAGAATACGGACACTCTTCTAAAAGGAACAAAAGTAGAATTAAAAGAAGTGAAACAAGAAGTATTAGAACTCAGAGAAGAAATACAAATCCTGAGAGAACAATTAGCAGAATTAAAAACTAAAAAGAAAAAAGTACGAAAGATAAGATTAAGTGATGAAACTGACTCGAGTAGCAGTAGCACAGATAATAATGAACAACCAAGCCAAGAATTACAAGTAGTAGAATTCATAGAAGAAGAAAACTCCGAAGACACAGAAATAATCAAAGAAAATAACCAAATATTAGAAGCCTTACACCACAGAAAAAGAGTAAATGCAATAATAGAAGAAGAACCAGATAGTGATATAGAAGATGATTACAATGGACCAATAGAAACGGAAATTGAATCGGAAAATATAATTAATGAAGATGCAGATGACTATCCGGAAGAAGACTTAATAGACCCTAATCTAGAAGTCATAAATAGAAGGACTACAAGATTACCATATCATATACCTATAGGACTGCAAGCAGAATTTAAAGAGTTTGTAGGATCAATGACCCAAGGAGTAAATTATAACGGATATTTTCTAGAATTAGACAATGTGTATGATGAACAAGAAATAGGAAGAAGAATTACAGACTGGAATTTAGGAATGTATATAGCATTAATGAATAGCACTCAGACAGAAAACCTAGATTACATGTATGATTTAATATCTAAGACATTAATCGGAAAAGCAGCATATTGGATAGAATCAATAGCATATCAGCTAAGAGGAGAAGTTTTAAGCCATGCAATAGATTGGAAATCAATGTTAATGATTTTTGATTTACTGTTAAAAAGAGAATTCTTAGGCGAAAAATGGTTAGTAGCCCGAGAAAATGTATTAGCAGAAAGGAAAACAGAGATTATTATGAACCTGAATAACATGAGATGCTGTAAGATTAACAAATTACCAGAATACACGATTAGCTTTAGTAAATTCTTTTATGAAGCTAGATTTTTACCAGAAGAAGGAATAATTTATCAACAGCTATATTATGATCATTTGCCTATACCATATAATGTCGAGATATCAAAGGAATACGTACAGTTAGAACCTAAAGAAAACACCCTAGGAGAAAGAATACGCGTCTTAAGAGCATATCTAATGAGAAAATGCGAAGAATATAGATTACAGCAAAAGATTAAAAAAGATAAGAAAATAGGATTGAGAGAGATATGTGGATTTACAGAAAGAAGATTAATATTCGGATGCGATGATAAAAGGAAAGAAAAGAAATATAGAAAACATAAAAAACATAGAAAATACAGGGATAAGTATGATGAAGACCATAGAGACAAAAGATATAAATATAAGAAGTATAAGAAAAGATCTTATTATAAACCTTATAAGAAAAAGAGGTTTAAAAGATATAAGAATAACCAAGATACAAGGAATAGATTCAGATATAAAAGAAAGTTTAGAAGAAGAAGAAATGTAAACCCTATAGAAGCAGATAAAACCAAGACTAAAGAAGAAAAGGTTAAAGAATGTAAATGTTGGAATTGTAATGAGAAAGGACACTATGCAAATAAGTGCCCAAAGCTAAAGAAAGCAGGAGTAAAATACATAAATACAGCACTGTTTATAATGAGTTTACGACAAATTAAAGAAGATAATAATAAATGGCATGATTATGAAGATTTTTATGTTAGTGAAACAGATGAAGAATCAGAATCAGGAGCAGAAAAGGTAAGTTATATTAATCAACAATCGGAAAGTGAAGATAGCTCTGAGTAAGATGAATACATTAGAAAGACGAGAAAAGAGAATTGATAAGAGAAAGAGAATCTTTGGATACAATGCGAAGAGTATACTAGACATAAACTTATTATAACTTCTACGATTAATGAGACTGGAAGTATGTACTATAATGATAGGTACAGAAAGATCACCCAGAGATTAGCAAAGATAAGAGAAGAAATGAATAAAATACATTGGAAACAAATAGAAATAGCTAGATTAATCGAAGAAGCTATGAGAAATGAAGAGATTAGACAGGAAGTACAGGAATACGAACAAGATGAAGAACTCAACAGAAGATTAGATGAACCTGACTAAATGGTAGCAATACATATAGAAGCCCATATAGAATATAAACCGAATAAAATGCTTAAGCAAAAGATATTCATTGATAGCGGAGCAGATATATGCTTAGCTAGAAAAGATGTATTAGAATCACATAGATGGAAAAGATCTAGAATCCATAGAGCTAAGGTATCAGGATTTAATGAGCAATCTAAAGAATTAGATATAATTGCAGAAAATATGAGAATTGTATTAGGAAAAACTATTTTCAAAATACCAATCGTATACCAACTAGACAATATGAAACAACAAGTTTTATTAGGAAACAACTTCCTAGATTATTTCAAAACTCAAGTGATTAATAAGAATACATTTTGTCTACAATCCCCCTGTAAAAATGGATTATACTAAAAAGAATATTACCAGTCAACACCATTAGATTATGTACGATTAAAATGGAACGCCATAATAATTTAGAGCTTTTAAAAGAGAAGTATTTAGGAATGTTAAAAAGCAACTTTGGAGAAAATCCAATGCAACTTTGGGAAAAGGAAAAGATATATGGAGAAATAAAATTAATAGACTCAAGTGATTTAGTTAGAACAAAACCCATAAGATATAGCCCAACGGATCAAAAAGAATTCGAAATACAGATTAAAGAACTATTAGATATGAAGGTAATAAGAGAGAGTAAGAGTCCTCATAGTAGCCCAGCCTTTTTAGTAAGGAAACATAATGAGCTAAAACGAGGAAAAGCCAGATTAGTAATTGATTATCGAGAATTGAATAAAAAGACTATTTTTGATGGATACTTTCTACCCTATAAAAGAAATCTCATTAAAAGATTAGGAAATAAAAAATGGTTCAGCAAATTCGACTGTAAAAGTGGATTTTGGCAGATTAAATTGACTAATGAATCTAAACCTTTAACAGCATTCAGTGCTCCTCAAGGACACTATGAATGGAATGTACTACCAATGGGATTAAAAAATGCACCGCAAATCTTTCAAAGAAGAATGGATCAAGTGTTTAGAAAGCTTGCAGACTTTTGTATCATATATGTTGATGATATATTAGTTTACAGCAGAAGCTTAGAAGATCATATCAAACATATAGAGCAATTCATTAAAACGATTAACCAACATGGAATACTTTTATCAGAAAAGAAATCAGAAATATTCAAGAATACTATTGAATTCCTAGGCTACATTGTGGATAGCGAGGGAATACAATTACAGGAACATGTGGTAACAAAGATTAAAAATTTTAAGGAAAGGTTAGAAAACAAAAAAGAAGTGAGTTTCTTGGGGTAATTAACTATGCAGCAGATCATATAAAAGATCTACCATACCTAAGGAAACCATTGCAAGATTTGATTAAAAAAGATGTAACCTTTGAATGGAAAGAAGAGCATACCCAGGCGATAACAAGATTAAGGACAAGGTAAAATCATTACCAAAACACAGAAGAGTACCAACCGATCAAGACCAATTAGAACTCTTTACGAGATGCTAGTGACATAGGATGGGGGAGTCCTAATAGCATATGATAAAGAAGATGTTGATAAAGAAAAAAGGTTAATTTGTGGATACGGAGGAGGAACATGGAAACCAAATGAAAAGAATTATCACATAAATGAAAAAGAATTATTGGCAGTAAAATTTGGAATTAAAAGATTTCATTACCATTTACTACCAGTAAAGTTTATTGTTAGAACTGATAATACTCAGATAAAGGCGTTTATCACAAACAGAATAGATCCATTACCAGAACTGAATAAAAGGAGAAAATGGCAATCATTCTTTTGTTGCTATGATTTTATTGGTAAGAATATATCTGGAACTAAAAATGTTTTAGCTGATTTTCTTAGCAGATATAATGTCAATTAACAGCGAAGACTTTGAAGACTACATAGCCAAAGCTATGGAACAGATTATTCATACCAATGAAACAATGATTACAAAATTACAGGAAAATACCCAGAGTATCAAACAGCTGACAGAAGCCATAAAAGACTTCTCAAAACTAAAAATCCTACAGAGTGAAGAAAAGCAAAAGAAGCCAACTACTATATCACCACCATGACAAAAAACCTTTCAACCATTCTTGTCAAGATTAGCAACCATGCCATCAGTACCCTCACATCATCGGCGGTATCCATGGCGACACACCGAAATACGGACGTGAAGTGATTAGTGCTTATGAAAAAATTAATAAATTTTATGATTATAAGACTAACGCTGATATTGTACGCAATGCCAAGCTGAGTAAATATCCGAGGTTTATTTGCAGTGAAAGGGCGAATCCTACTATCGTGGAGCGATTATTCACATATGGATTCATTGACAAGATTATCACTGATGATAAGATGCTTAACCTTACAAAATTACCACAGATTATCAGCCAATCAACGAAGCTAATGATGGAATCCTTCGGAAGAGGAATCTATGGGATACAAATCCTAGATGCTTCAACAGATTTAAAGGGTAAACCAATCGTCATATGTCAAATATTTAAAACAGGAAGGAATAACACCATTAACGGGGATGACAAAAATTTGAATATGAAAATTCCCTGTACATTGGAGAAGTTCCAAAACTGGATTAGTGAAAAAAGAGTATTTGGACTATTAACGTTAAAATCAAGAATAGAGAACATGCTAAGAAATCGGAAGGCATCCGTAATCGGGACTTCCAAGGGCGGAGATGTAGAAGAAATAATGACCTTATATTATGACAATGATATAGAGGTTAAAGAGACTACTGAGCTAACATTGTTGTTAGACAAGATTACCAATCTGAAGCATACGCATGCCGAAGAGACTATCCGTCATTACAAGATTATGTCCGAACAAAAGAAAAGACCAGTGATTACAACAGCGACGGCATCAACGTCTACTGTAAGTATGAAAAAAGAACAGAGTCCTGATCCTTTTGAATAAGGAGGGAATTTTGATTATTTTTGCAGGAACAATGTAATCCCTGGAGAAAGGCCTTATGGCCTGAAAAGATTATGGCTTCACAGCCCAAATGATTATCACACTGGTAACCCAGGAAAAGAGATCCACAGTGATCCAAAAGAATATGGCCCAACGTAGTGTTTCATACTACGGTAAAGCCCGAAAAAATTCTGGCCTTATGGCCCAAAGATTATGGTCTCACGACCCAAAAAACTGATTGACTACTGTTAACGCAGAAAAGAGGTCATAACAGACCCAAAAGAATATGGCCCAATGTAGTTTAAACTACAGAAAGCCCATACAAAAGAGGCCTTAGTGCCCAAAAACAGATTATGGCCTCACGGCCCAAAACGATTATTGTTGATTAACAAAGATCAACCGGACAGCTGGAAAGTATTAAACAGGACAGCAGCCCGACAAGAATATGATAGCAGCCATAGCAAAATGGACAGCTGACAGATTAGCCAAATAAACAACCAAAAGCTTTATGGAAAGTACCGGACAAGGCACTGCAGCCTTTATGACTTTTTGGAAAGCAGAAGACTACACGACAAAACAACTTTACGAAAAGGAGCAGACAAGGCACTGTAGAAACTGTAGCCTTTAGGACTTTTGTAAAAGTATTTTGTCTGATTACTGTTTAAGTACTGTTTACTTTACGACTTTTGAAAAAGTAATACTGTTTACTTTTAAAAAGTGATGAATAGTGAATAGTCGAGGTTATCTATATAAGGAGCCTCTTGTCAAGACGAAGATTCATTCGAAAAATTCAGGAATACAAAAATTCTTAAACAATACTCTCAATGTTTAGCTAAAGCACCCTTTAGTCTATAATCCGATATCACAAAAGAACATCATAAGAATAATTGAATATCAATCCAAAGAACAACTTAAGATTAATCTTATATCAACTAAGAGTATTATAATAACACAGATTATATACTTTGACAATTTATGATTAGAACCATACTGGTAAGAGCACAACACCGGCGGGAAGACGATCAGAGGATACCCGTAACTGAACTCCCAGGCTCCCAGGCGAAAGAAGTACCCGCGGCGGAAGGCAAAGGGGAAACTACAAGCCATAGGAGGGTGAGACTACTTCGGTGATCTGATTATCTGGCTCGAGGTATGTGCTTAAACCATGTGTTTCTAATTATGATTTGGATAAGTATATTATCTCGTTGTTATGATACTTAGACGTTGATATTAGATTATGATTATACTGTTTCGATGATTGATATAGATTATACTGCTGATGTTTGATAGCTGATAGGAGATTATAGACTTGATTATTAAAAAATGAAATTGAGTTTGAGATTATCACTTAGATTAGTACCTGATTATCATTCGATTAACTATGAAAAAAGTTTGATTAAACAGATTACCATCTATGTTCTAGCCTCTAGGGGTATATAGATGAAGAAAAGATCCGCAGATCAGTCCGATCAGAAATTGGTTCACAAAGTAAAAAAGGGAAAGGAAAAAATTATAACTTAAAGCGACCAAGAAAAAAAATGTTACATACGCAGAAGAATAAATAAAAAAGAATAAACATGACTTCATATAGAATAAATTAGTTTATTTATCTTTTCATAATTTTTGTGATCAATAATAACAATGGAACTCCTCGTTGTATGGTACCAGTTAAAGAAAACACTTTAACATAATTATGAACAAATAAAAAATTTATCTAATTAAAATATCAATAAACACAAAATAATGAACTATTCATATAAAATATAGAAGAATGTCAAATCGTTTTTTTCTATCTTTTTATTTGAATAAACAATATGGACAATTATTAATATGACATACTTAGTTAGTAGAATAATTTTCACTTTTCAAGATTTAACCTAACATATATCTAACTAAAAATTTAAAAACTTGAAAAAAAGATTTACTACATTACTAATGACATGACCCGATAAGAAAATAATAAACTTTTCTAAATATTGATTGTAACATTTGGACTCAAAAGGTAATTTTTTAGTAGTTACATTACATGAAAGCCTTTAATTTGATAAAAAAGAAGAAGTTAATTGTAACTTTAAATATTGAAATTAAAACTTAACAATTTTGGATAAAAAAGTTTAATGCATTCACATGTCACCAAAATAATATTTATATTACAAAAATGATCTGGGCTCATTAAAATTAAATCCTAACCTAAATATGAAATGGAGTCAAATTGTGTGAGACACCTATTTGTTTTGGTTATGGAGCCGGAGCTTTTGCTTATTGTTGTTTGTTTTTGCTACTGGATTTTGAATGATATTACAATATTTTAGGTTTAATTTTTTAGAAGGCCCACAAGTTTGTTTGGTCGGAACGTTTTGGTTTTAAAACTATAATTTTCGATCTCAATGTATTGATATTTCAGTTATAATTTGCACAAGTGAATGCATGTTCTTGTTGTCCTTAAATTAAAACTTGTCGTTAGATGTTACTTCTAAAGTACTAATGTTTATTCTGGTATTTAATATTTTTGTCATATATGTACTAGAATATACTTTCTCCGTCTCAATTTATGTGACATCATTTGACTTGACACGGAATTTAAGAAAAAAATAAAGATTTTTGAAATGTGTGGTCCAAAACAAGTCTTATATAAATATGTGGCTGTAAATCATCTCATAAAGTTAAATTATTTATAAATATAGAAATGTGACATTCTTTTTAAGACAGACAAAAAAAGAGTGCCACAAAAATATGGAGTAGTTATATTGTGACACTTAAGCCTCTCGAACATGCATGAGAGAAAATTTATCATATCTTCAAGCATATAGCTTCAAAGTTGAAGGCAAAACGTAAATCCAATTGTAGTCATGCATGCTTCAGAGTACAAGGCTGATATACAAGAATTTTTTCACACTTTTCTATTACTCTGTGGACGTATATTACATTCTTTTTTTTTATTTTTCATTCCTTTTGATAGCCTTTCTAAATTCAAACTAAAAGAAATAATCTCTTGATTATTCTCATTGATGAAAATATATTTATATACAATTTATAATCTCTAATTATGGAAAATTCTATTCCTACTATAACAATAAATCCTAATTATACTTGTACAAGAATCCTATAACTATGATAAATTTGTACAACAAAGTTGGGTGCAATTTGGTTTCGGTTTCCCGTGGTATACACACGGATATATTTTTGTCACACCCCCGCAATCATAGCGGGCGGTTGTTGTACACTGAGATTGTCCCTAAAATCTTCAAATAAAACCAAGGGAAGACCCTTAGTAATATGTCTACAATCTGGTACCACAAAGGGACATGAAGGACGCATACTTGTCCACGAGCTACCTTTTCTCGAACAAAGTGTATGTCTATCTCGATATGTTTTGTGCGCTGATGTTGGACCAAATTTCCAAAAAGATAGACTGCACTCACATTATCACAGTATACAAGGTATCCTTCTGAATAGGAAAATGTAACTCTAGTAGAATATTACGTAGTCAACATGTCTCAGATACCACATTGGCTACCCCTCGATACTCGATCTCCGGACTGGATCGTGATAAAGTAGCCTGGCGTTTTGCCGACCAAGAGACAAAGTTATCGCCAAAGAACATACAATAACCAGGTATCGAACGCCTGGTATCTGAAAAGCCACCCCAATCAACATCTGTATATGGCACAAGAGTAGAGATCGAGGACGAATATAAATGCAATCCAAAATCAAGCGTGCCATTTATGTATCGGATAATACATTTGAGCGCATGCATGTGCTCAATCCGCGGATCATGCATAAATGAACACACATGTTGTACTGCATACGTAATTTCTGGTCTTGTGAAAGTCAGTTACTGAAGAGCCCCTTCAAGACTACGATACTGGGTGAGATCCTCGTATGGTGTGCTAGATGTAGCACTCAGCTTGGGTTTGGTATCAACCGGAGTAGAAGTAGACACACGATGATATGCTAGCTCTCTCAATAATCTCTGTCGCATACTTTTTCTGTAATAAAAATAAACCACCTGCATGACGAGTAACTGCAATGCCCAAAAAATAGCTCAAGGGCCTCAAGTCCTTCATAGCAAATTCTGAACTGAGAAGGGACATGATAGACTTGTGTAGATTATCAAACGAGGCAGTCAATATTATATCATCAACATATAATAATATGTATGCCAGAGAAGTACCACAATGAGAGATGACATAGAATGATCAGATCTGCTGTGAGAAAATCCAATAGTAGACACATAATCTGCAAACCTTTTATACCAAGCCCATGGGGCCTGCTTAAGCCCATATAATGACTTTTCCAGCAAATAGACATGATGAGGATAATTGGGGTCCCTAAAACCCAAGGGCTAATGCATGTAAACTGTCTCCTTAAAATCACTGTGTAAGAAAACATTTTTTACATCTAGTTGGTGAATGGGCCATGCTTTCGAGAGAGTTAGACTGAGCACAGTGCGAATGGTTACCGGTTTGACCACCGGACTAAATGTCTCTCCACAATCCACGCCAACCTGTTGTTGCATTTTACCATCACCTACAAGACGGGTCTTATGCCTCTCAAAAGAACCGTCATAATTTTCTTTATGAGTAAGAATCCACATGGACCGAATAATATTAATACCAGGTGGACGGGACACCAACTCCTACGTCTTATTTTAAATAAGAGCATTATATTTGTCATCTATGGCCAATTTCCAATTCGGGTAATGAAGGGCAGACACCGGGTTATGGGGTAGGGGATATTTAGTGACATTAGAATTGAGATTAAACTGATGTTTTGGTTTAAAAATCTCGCTTTGGCTACGTGTAACGGGCCATTGATTCGAGGTAGAAGTGGACGGGATTGGGGAAATTATTTGGTTGGCAGCGGACTGGCCAGCAGGCAGTGGGCCTGTTGGCCCAACAAAGGGATAAGAAACTGGAACTGCATCAGAACTGGCAGTGGGCTGAGAAGGTGGGTCAGGACTGATATCGGTACTAGGTCGAGACATCGGTCCACTGCTGAGACTATGTGGGCCAAATGACGCTGGACCAGGATAATGTGGGCCAGCAGGTAGTGGGCCTGCTGACGGATTCAGTTCACAGGATATTTCGGATAAATGGTGGATAATATACGGTGAGATCCCATCATCCAAAAAATTATACGAACGAGAGACGGGACTACTCAATTTAGCAAACAGAAATTGGAACTCATCAAAAATAACATGGCGACTAATTATGATTTTGTTAGAGGATAAATCATAACATTTGTAACCACGATGATTAGATGGATAATCCAAAAACACATGCGGTAGAGCGGGCTTGAAGTTTGTTAATTGTAGACTTGTAGTAGACGAAAAAAGTGGATATCATAAACACCCAAACACCCTAAGATGATAATATGAAGGATCTTTATTGTAAAGAATTTTAAGTGGGGATTGATATGCTAAGCCTTTAAGAGGGAGGATGTTAAGTAGATATATAGTCATTTGCAATGCATGATGCCAAAATGAATGTGGTAATGACGCATGGGCTAGCAATGTACGGACAATATTATTTATGGAATGAATTTTTCTCTCGGCCTTCCCATTTTGTGAGGACGTATGTAGACAAAAAAACTAAAAAGATATGCCATTAGTGTCACAAAACTCTCAAAACGGCCCATTATCATATTTTCTGCTATTATCACATTGACTATTTTTAATTTCCCATTCGAATTTGGTACGGATGAATGCTCTAAATTTAAGAAAGTGAAAAAGACTTGAGACTTTTTAGATAAAGAAAAGGTCCACAAAAAATTAGAATAATCATCCAGAAATAAGACATAATAAGTAAATAACGATGGCCCGGAGAATTTAAAATGGGAAATGTCCATAAATCACTATGAATAATGTCAAAAGACATCAAAGTACGAGAAGTAGAGGCTACAAACGGTAATCTAACATGTTTCCCTAATGGACAAGAAGGACAAAGTGGAGTACTATGTGTACCCTTACAAACAATAACATTATTTTTATGGAGAGAAGACATAATAGATTACCCCGGATGACTAAAAACGTGCATGCTACAAGGAAAGAGCAACAACGGCAAAGGTAGAACGTGTGGCTTGACTCGTGGTAATAGTGGTGATTGAATAAAGCTCTCCCCTACTATTGCATCTCATTAGAGGTATCCCCGTTTTGAAATCTTTCACAGAAAATTCAAACGGATCAAAATTAACAGAAACCCAATTATCAGTGGTGAATTTTCGGATATACCCCAAATTTTTAATTAAGTTAGGGGCATGAAGAACATTTTTCAAGACAAGAGGTGGGTGTGGGGGAGACAAATTCGTATGACCATAATCGCGAATTGGAATTGAGTTGTCATTACCAACAATAATGTCATGATTATTGCTCAAATTGAAATAAGATGAGAGAGTACCTTGTGCGGACGTCATATGAGAAGTGGCTCCGGTGTCCATGTATCAATTTGCGTCCGAGGGATGTAATCCAAGTGTATGCATTGCGGCTTCAATATCCGTAGGTGTCGGGACCGGAGCTGGGCCCGCAATAATGAAGGCATGTTGAGGTCGAGGCCCAAACATCCCTGCCTGCTGCCCTGGCCTAGCACTGGATCGTGATGCATTATTCTGGATCAGGAAACTAGGCCTCGAAGCTGACTGAAATTGGGCCCAGTTTCCAGGATATGGCGTCGATGAAAAATAAGGGTTGTTGGGCCAATGGCAACTGGCCCATCCCCACGGCTAGGAGGCCCAAGGCTGCGGCCAAATGGCCTGCGGTCCAATGTTCCGAGCACCACTATTGCCACCGCCACTGTTTCGTCCATCACCACCGCCGTCGTTACTACCGCGACTGCCTTCGCGGTTCTTGCCATTTTTCTGATTTTGACCCATTTTTCCACCACAGTTGGTACGATTTTGGCCCAAATTTTCGGAGAATGAGTGAGGGTCATCTGACGTGGCCATCATCATGACGGAATTTGCTCCGGTAGCCGATTTCTTAGT
Source organism: Anisodus tanguticus (assembly GCA_034509755.1). Taxonomy (NCBI): domain Eukaryota; kingdom Viridiplantae; phylum Streptophyta; class Magnoliopsida; order Solanales; family Solanaceae; genus Anisodus; species Anisodus tanguticus. The sequence goes on along the minus strand of CM067549.1, from coordinate 44,546,158 downwards.
CAAACCGGCCTCTTCCAACGTGAGCATGGAACATGCCTGATAAAATGGTGGGAGAGGATTACTTTGACGAAGCAATGTCCCAACTCCATTATAGGCCTCGGATAGGCCTGCAACCATCTGAAGAACAAGACGATAATTGCTAACGGGTGCACCAATGTTTCGGAGTTGATTCGTCAATTCCTTCAGCCTTTTGCAATAGGTTGAGACGTTCGAAAAATCTTCCATGTTGACATGGGAAAATTCCTGCTCAAGAGTAACAACCAGGGAACTTTTATTATCTTGGAATAAATCACGCACCCTATTCCAAGTTTCCATCGCCGTAGCGTCGGGTTCAATAATCGTCTGCAAGAAGTCTGTAGAGATAGTGAAATAAATCCACTGGAGAACGGTAGCATCAAGGGTTGTCCATAACGTAGGATCATCCTCGGGGGTAGGCACCTTATCCTTGCCAGTTACCGAGTGGATGATGTGATGGAGGACTTGATGCGAGCGTGAATGAACCTTGAATAATTCTGCCCACATCGCGTATTAGACGTTTTCCATCTCAAGAACAATAGGGATGTGATTCTTGATGTTGGAGACTGTAAGGGCAGGATGAAACATGTTCTTTGACGTAGACATAACGAAAGAACAATAGGTGAATTAGAGATTTGGAAGAAAATTTGGGAAGAGAGGAAGAAATTGCACTGAAACCGAGAAATTGCATGGAAATCGAGACTGAGAAAGGGCATCGGAATTGTCTTTGTGAGAAGGTATTTTAGCCCTAGACTTCTGATAACATGAAAAAAATAATCTCTTGATTATTCTCATTGATGAAGATGTATTTATATACAATTTACAATCCCTAATTATGGAAAATCCTATTTCTACTATAACAATAAATCCTAATTATACTTGTAAAAGAATTCTACAACTATGATAAATTTGTACAATAAAGTTGGGTGCAATTTGGTTTTCGGGTATATTTCTGTCACAAACGTAGCTTTAAAAGTTCAGGAGGATAATACTCTTTGCCAATCATTAATATGTCACCAGTTTTATTGGAAGGATCTCAGTCTTTTATGTCAACTGAATCTCTAAATAGACTTAGATTATTTCACATCCATGGAAGGTTTTCACATACAAGTAGGTATATTTCACATCCATGGAAGGTTTTCACATACAAGTAGGTATATTCACTTTTAAAAGAAAAAATTGATAAAAACTGTCCATTATTGAATTTGACAAAAGATTGAAGGCAGTATGGCTATTATTCCATTACACATTATAAGATCAAGTTGACCATCCTAATGATTTGAACAGTTCTTAGCTTAAAAACTGTAATCATTGAATTTTACAAAAAATTGAAGGGCAGTAAGATTATTTTTCTGTTACAAATTATAAGATCAAGTTATCCTAATGATTTCAACAGTACTTTGCACAGGTTTGTGAATGAGACTAAGTGTCATAATAGGTTGACTTTGTCAAGTTTTGTGAATTAGATAATAATGACTTCATTTCCTCTTCATAAAGTAAGCTCTCCCAACAAGCAGGAAAATCATTATTAATACGTTCTTACCCCTAAATATTATTCTCAACTCTGATTCAACTCTCCTTAATTTCTGCTGCTGTTACTATGATGAAAAAAAAGTAATAGTCTAAATTGATAATTTTAGAATTTTGGCCATAAATTTGTAATTTGAATCTTTAAGGTTGCTGATATGGAGATTGATCGCACTCGTCTTGCGGATCGTCTTGGACGTATCGAGATGATGCCGCACATGAAGCCACATGAGCTCTACCTGTTAATGGATGTCAAGGACTTTGTGAAAGTCTTGTATTCTCACTTTAATGCACACTCTGTTGAGTACTTGTATGGACACTTGAAGCTTCTCAAATAATACATTGAAGATGTGAGTGTATTCTTCAATTGCCTTAAAGCCAAGGCTGCCCTTGTGGCGCCTCATCACTCTCTTCTTCTTGAGGCAACCAGATTTGCTTGCTATGAGTTCTGCAATAGTGAGGGCTACATGCCTCTCCCAGATTGTGATCCCATGACTCTTGTGACTCGTTGAAGGGTCCAAATCAAGGTGAGACACTTGATGGAGTGCAGTTTAAGCCTTCAAGAATTAGAAGCTTCTGCCTCAATTCTCCTCCAAACAACAAATCTTTTTTAGGGTTGGGTGACGGTAGCTCATGAGTGTAAAGTTGTGGGTGTCAATATCATGGAGCTGGAGCTTTAGTTTAATGTTTGAGAACTTTGATTGGTTTTCTGTTGGTTATGGAGCTGGATATTATAATAATTTAAATTTATTATTTTAGCTTTAATATTTGAGAACTTTGATTGGTTCCTGTTTTGGTTATGCTGGATATAATATTTTAATTTATGTTTGAGAAACAAGTTTGTTTGGTCGGAACGGTTTGGTTTTAAAACTACAATTTTCGATCTCAATATATTGATATTTCAGTTATAATTTGTTGGAAATTAGCCTTTGGCGGGAGTTGCGACCGACCAACTTTAACGGCTTAAACACTAGTGTTACGCATATTGGAGAATTCGGTTCTTCACACATGCATGATCTACTAAGTACGTAGATAACCGTAGGGCCAAGAATCGTCAAATTTCATTGAGAAATGAAAGAGATATTGGTTCACGAAGTAAGGTGTTTGAAGTATGGAAAGTGTGGTATTGTGTTCAATTCTCCCTCATCGATAGAGGAAGAAAGAATTGTTGTGTATATAAGACTCGAAATTAGTTTGGGGTTTGGGACCCCAAGGGGTATCCCATGTGTTTAAAGGAGGGAGGACCTAGATGTGCTTCGGTTCGAGGAAAGACCACACGCGCGCTTTGCCAGAGAACTTTCAGATGAGGATATTATCTTTTTGGGCCAGAGAACTTTGCCAGAAGTACAGTTTGATCCCAAAAGTTTCCAGATGTACAGTTCGGACCAGAATTCTTTCAGATGTACAGTTTGGTCCCTGAAGTTTTCCAGAACGTCAGAATTTGGACAGTCAAAGCATAAACGCCAAGCACTCAATTCAGCCATTTATTTTGGCTGAATTACTCCTCCTATAATGGCTAAATCCGTTGGTCTTTCACCATTTATGTTGGTGACTTTACTACCTCCATAATGGCCATTATTTGGCTGTTATGGATGCAGTTTTCAGCACCTCCCTCACCTATATAAACACCCCCTTACACCATTGTTGAGCACTACGAATAACAATTCATACAACACACGAAAATACACAACCAAAACAGTTTTCTTCCTACAACTTCCAAGCATCATTTTGTTACTCAATATTCTTCACGGTAGCATTTGAGTTTCCTTTGCTCAAGTGCTCCATTGCTGTTTTATCTTGGGAGACAAATTGTCCAGGACGTATAAAGGATACATACGGGGCAATATTGTCTTAAGGACAGAGTGCCACACTCGACTCAACAAAAAACAGTTTCCATTTTTCCGTCTTCAACAAAATTGTAATTTCAATTTTGTGGTTCTATTGTAATTTTCAGATTTCTAGCTGAATTATTGAATCTTTGTTTATCCTTTCGAATACTTGTAATAGTTATATACTTCCCGTACTGCTTTATAAAGTACAATAGAGACAAAGCTCCCAACATAATTTGCACAAGTGAATGCATGTTCTTGTTGTCCTTAAATTAAAACTTCTCGTTAGATGTTAGATGTAGTCTTCGTAAATGAGAAAATGTCTTTTTAAGCTGTAACAACTTCAATCCCTTCTTGTTGGAATGACCGGTATAAGTTGTGCCTGACAAATTGTAATCACAAAGTTATTTACACCTGGTTATACTGTATATAGCTTTGTGATTACAATTTCACAAAGTTCTCAATATCACATTTCATCCTGCCCCTGTAGTCTCCAATATCAAGAACAACATCTATATCGCTCTTGAAATGGAAAATGTTCAATACGCAACGTGGACAGAATTATTTAAAATTCACGCAAGTTCTAATACAGTCCTCCATCACATCGTCAAACCGGATAAAGGCAGGAGAATGTGCCTACCACCGATAATGAAATAGAGTTGTGGGCAACTCTTGATGCTACGGTGCTCCAATGGATTTATTCCACCATCTCTACGGACCTCTTACAGACTATTATCAAATTCGGCGCCACGACAATGGAAGCTTGGAATATGTTGCGTGATATATTCCAAGATAATAAAAATTCTCGCGTTGTGACCCTTGAGCAGGAATTCTCCCACATAAATATAGAGGATTTTCCAAATGCCTCAGCTTATTGTCAAAGGCTCAAGGAGTTGTCGGATCAACTCAAGAACGTTGGCGCGCCCGTCACGAAAGATCACCTTATTCTTCAGATGGTTGCAGGCCTCTCCGAGCCGTATAAAGGAGTTAGAACTCTTATTCATCAAAGCAATCCTCTCCCGTCGTTCTACCAAACACGTTCCATGCTCACCTTAGAAGAAGCAGGGTTGGCTAAAAATGCGACTACCGAGGCCAATTCCGCCATGATGGTGGCCACATCACGCGACACCGATGACCCTAACTCATTCACGGAAAATACTAGCCAAAACCGCAACACTGGTGGCAGAAAAATGGCCAAAATCGGAAAATTATGACAAAAACTGCAGCGGCGGAGGCAGTGGCGGAGGAAGGGGTGGCAGCGAGCATGGGCCTGGGCCGCAGCCTTGGGCTAGTGGGTAGTGGCCGTGGGGCTGGGCCAGTGGGTAGTGGCCCACTCCACCCTATCCATTTCCAGCAAACTAGGTCTCGACAGAATGGGGCCTGGTAACAGCCTGACCTGCTTGGGCCTCAGCCATAGCAAGCCTTCGCTGCTGCGGGCCCAGCAACAGCCTCAACTCTCATGGATATTGAGGCAGTGATGCACACACTTGGATTAAATTCTCCGAATGCAAATTGGTACATGGACACCGGTGCCACTTCTCTTTTCCCATCCACTACAATTAACAAACTTCAAGCATGTTCTACCGCTTGTGTATTTTTGGGTTATCCGTCTAATCATCGTGGTTACAAATGTTATGATTTATCTATTAATAAAATCATAATTAGTCGTCATGTCAATTTTGATGAAACCCAATTTCTGTTTGCTAAATTGTATAATTTTGTGTCCAACCCTTACAATTTTTTTGATGATGGACTCTCACCGTATGTGGTCCACCATTTGGTCTGGCCCTCACCTCGAGATTTGGACCAGCAAACACCGGCAGGCCCAAAAAATTTCTGTCACCCAAATCAGCCAGCAGGCCCACTGCCTACTGGCCGAATCTCTCCTTCCCGTGAGTCCCTTCCAACAGGCCCACTGCCTGCTGGCCCAACCTGTGACTCCCGTCTCGGTCAAGTCAGTTCCGACGTCACTACACCGACCCAGGTCCGACCCACTTCTATTTCGAGTCGAGGGCCCATTACTCGTAGATAGTGGGGTATCTTTAAACCAAAACGACATTATAATCTCAACTCCAATGTCACTAAATCACCCCTACCACATAACCCCGTGTCCGCCCTTCATGACCCGAATTAGAAAATTGTCATGGATGATGAATATAATGCTATTATTGAAAATAAGACATAGAAGTTGGTGCCTCGTCCGTCTGGTGTCAATGTGATTCGTTCTATGTGGATTTTTACTCATAAGAAAAAATCTGATGGTTGTTTTGAGAGGCATAAGGTCCGTCTTGTAGGTGATGGCAAAACTCAACAGGTTGACGTGGATTATGGAGATACTTTTAGTCCGGTGGTCAAACCGGAAACTATTCGCACTGTTCTCAGTCTGGCTTTCTCAAAAGCATGATCCATTCATCAACTGGATGTGAAAAGTGCGTTCTTACACGGTGATCTCACGGAAACTGTATACATGCATCAACCCATGGGTTTCAGGTACCCCGATTATCCTAACCACATGTGCTTGTTGAAGAAGTCCTTGTATGGGCTAAAACAGGCCTCTCGGGCCTGGTATAAAAGGTTTGCAGATTATGTGTCTACTCTTGGGTTTACTCACAACAGGTCTGATCATTATCTGTTCATCTACCATCGCGGTACTTCTCTGACATACATTCTGTTATATGTGGATGATATTGTATTGGCTGCCTCATCTGATAAACTGTGCAAGTCTATTATATCTCTTCCCAGCTCCGAATTTGCTATGAAAGACTTGGGGCCTTTGAGTTATTTTTTTGGTATAGCTGTAACTCGTCATGCATGTGGTCTATTTCTATCCCAGAGGAAGTATGCAGCTGAGATTATTGAACGGGCTGACATGTCATCTTATAAGTCATCTCCTACTATGGTTGACACCAAACCGAAGCTGAGTGCTAATTCTAGCACACCCTACGAGAATCCCTCCCACTATCGCAGTCTTGCAGGGGCTCTTCAGTATCTTACGTTCATGAGGCCCGATATTACTTATACAGTGCAGCATATGTATTTATTTATGCATGATCCGAGGGAAGAATCCATGCACGCTCTCAAACGCATTGTGTGTTACATTCAGAGCACTATTGATTATGATTTACACCTATATCCATCCTCCGTATCTTCTCTCATGTTTTATACAGATGTTGATTGGGGGGATGTCCAGATACCAAATACTCGACATTTGGTTATTATATGTTTCTTGGTGATAACTGTTGGAAATTTGCCCATGGTAGGAGTTGCGTCTGACCAACTTTAACGGCTTAAACACTAGTGTTCCGCATGTTAGAGAATTCGGTTCTTCACACGGCTTAAACAACTTATGCAGTCAATAAGTTGGCTAGGTTTACCCGTAATCCGAGTGATAATCACTGGAAGGCGTTGAATCAGGTATTACAATACCTGAAATATACGTTAACTTTCGGGTTACATTATTCGAGATATCCAGCTGTACTAGAGGGGTGCAGTGATGCAAACTGGATATCTGATATAGAGAACACCAAGTCCACCAGTGGGTATGTATTTACAATTGGTGGTGGGGCTGTGTCTTGGAAATCTTCTAACCAAACTTGCATCGCCCGATCCACAATGGAATCGGAGTTTATCGCTTTAGACAAAGTAGGAGAAGAAGTTGAGTGGCTTCATGACTTCTTAGAGGATGTTCCATGTTGGAACAAACCCGTACCTTCGGTAATGATCTACTGCGACAGCCAGTCGGCTCTAGAAAGGGCACAGAATGCTATGTACAACGGCAAGTCTCGTCATATTCGACGGAGGCATAAAACCGTTAGACAACTGTTCACCACGGGTATAATATCCATCGATTACATTAAGTTAAAGGATAATATAGCAGACCCGCTGACAAAGGGCTTACCCAAGGATCAGATGGTCTGTCTGTCTAGGAGAATATGCTTAAAACCCAAAGTATAAGGACCAATACGGTGGTAACCCAACCTTACTAACTGGAGATCCTAGTAATTTGGTTCAATGGGAAAACTAAGTTGTAAAGGTTCAGTTGATCGCTTCAGTGGAAGCATGTGCACTTCGGATAGTGATTTTTGTAAAGAAACACCAAATCCAAAGTCGTTCCCGCGATAGACGTTAAGTGCTATCTGCAGTATGGGTAAAGGTTAAGTTTTCAAAAACCTTTAATGATCCTCAATAGTTGAGGTTAGGTTGGAGAAACTTTTAATGGTTCCTAACACTTGTGAAGTGGGGTATAGCAGGATACCTTGTAGGATACCACCTATTTAAGTGCGAGGACGGGCCGCCTCAAATGAACGCACTTAAGAATCCAAGAAGTTGTCCATGGCCACAACAGACAAAACATTACGAAGAAGAGAGTAAGGGAATTTGTTGTGTTGGTACTATTAACTTGGCTTGCACTAAACACTGACGGTTCAAGACATCACGTTCACCGTGCAGTAAGTAAGTCCGATGGTATTTAACTATGGAAGGTTCAAAGCTGAAGCTACCTCTCCTTATGCACCATCGGTCCGCTGAAATATTGCTGGAAATGGAAAGACACCATGTGAGTGCGCTAAAATCTCTTTCAAGAGGGGATTGTTGGAAATTTGCCTTTGGCGGGAGTTGCGTCCGATCAACTTTAACGGCTTAAACACTAGTGTTTCGCATGTTAGAGAATCCGGTTCTTCACACGTACATAATCTACTAAGTAAGTAGATAACCGTAGGGCAAAGGATCGGCAAATTTCGTTGAGAAATGAAAGAGATATTGGTCCACGAAGTGAGGTGTTTGAAGCATGGAAAAGTGTGGTATTGAGATCAATTCTCCCTCATCGGTGGGGGAAGAAAGAATTGTTTTGTTTATAAGTCTCAAGGTTGGCTTGGGGTTTGGGACCCCAAGGGGTATCCTATGTGTTTAAAGGAGGGAGGACCTAGATGTGCTTCGGTTCGAGGAAAGCCCACACACGCGCCGCCGCCGCCCGCCCGTCCTGTCCGGTACGGGTCTCGGGTCGTGGGCTGTGCTTCTTCTGATATTATCTTTTTGGACCAGAATTGTTTCATATGTACAGTTTGGTCCCTGAAGTTTCAAGAAAGTCAAATTCGACAGAGAACTTTGTGGTTTCTGGAACGTCAACCAGCACTCAATTCAGCCATTTATTTTGGCTGAATTAATCTTCTTAAATGCCAATCCGTTGCACATCAATTCACCATTTATTTTGGTGAATTACTACCTCCATTATTGTCATTACTTGGCCAGTAATATGTAATTATGTGGGCAGTTGGTAAGCCTCTCATTCAACTATATAAAGGACTCTTTGCACCATTGTTGAGCTACACACAAAAACAGAAACGAAATCAATCTTCCTACTACCTTCCAGCATCATTTCATTACTCGAAATTCTTTCACGGTAGCACTTGAGTTTTCTTTGCTTATTTGTTCATTTGTTGTTTTATCTTGGGAGACAATTGTCCAGGATGTAGAAAGGATACATATGGGGCAATATTGTCTTAAAGACAGAGTGCAAACACTCAACTCAACATACCAAAAACTGATCCAGTTCATTGTTCAAGTTTATTGTAATTCCAGTTTATTGTTCAAGTTAATTGTAATTTCAGTTGCTTGTAATACTTAGCAGTTATTTATTTTCGTTTCCTGCAATATTGTAACCAACAATAACTTGGTCTCTTGGTTGGCTAAACGCCAGGCTACTTTATCGTGTTCCAGTGCGGAGGCCGAGTATGGAGGGGTAGCCAATGTGGTGTCTGAGTCCTGTTGGCTGCGTAACCTCCTCTTAGAACTTCACTTTCCTATTCAGAAAGCTACATTGGTCTACTGCGATAATGTTAGTGCGATATATCTCTCTTGGAATCCTGTCCAACATCAGCGCACTAAACATATCGAGATGGATACTCACTTTGTTCGCGAAAAGGTAGCTCGTGGACAAGTACGTGTCTTGCATGTCCCTTCACGGTATCAAATTGCTTACATCTTTACTAAGGGCCTTCCCTTAGTTCTGTTTGAAGATTTTAGGACAGTCTCAGCATACGACAATCATCCGCTATGACTGCGGGGGTGTGATAGAATATACGTAGTATAGGAATATACTATGTATATTCCCTGATATTATTAGAGATCTTGTACATGTGTAATTATGGTAGTAGTCTTATATTAGGAAAATGTATATTTGATTTCCGTAATTATAGGCTAGGTTACTATTGTATATCATGTATATAAACCTTTTACATTAATGAAAATAATAAGAGGATTATTCTCTTTCAGTAAGTATAATCGATTGTTGCTTCTCCATTAGTTGACAATCATTTTCTTAATTTTAAACTGAAAAATATTTGAGATTGTTGTTGGTTAGTTGATGATTTGTAGTGTTTTTGTAAGTATTTGAAAAATATGAATTTATTTACCTTATCGGTCGCCATCTAAGCTACATTAGAGTTATTATTCTAATTATTACTATACTAGGTAAAATTTTGATGAGAGTTGTAATTTATCAGCTTTTGGTGTGTTTTAATGTTGAATATTTACGTGATTTAAGATTTTTGTTAGAATTGACCCTTTTTTTAATATAAAAATCTCTCGTTACAGGGGATGAATCAAACTTATAGTTCATTTTTTGATATTTTGAATGGCTGGATCTTTGTTTCCAGTTGGTAAGGCAGTACTACATTCCCGCCAATCAAATAATTCTGGTGGAAGCAATTTATTCTCTTCTGGGGTAGGATCTTGTAGGTGATATCAGTTACTTTGTTCTCAAATCCTGATTATTCAGGCATATCCCGCGATTTACTGATAGTAGTGCTGAGAATCCGGGACTACTATTTTTGATGCTGAGAATCTCGGAAATCTCTAGCATTCGAAGTCAGTTTCGGATCTCCTCCCTACAAGAAAAGAGATAAACAGAATAATACTTTGAGCAAGTCGGTGCTCTTAAACATATTAGTTTGCCAATATCGGTTAAAATAATTTTGTTGGCGCAGAGTTTTGTCCCTGTTGTGTTTGTTTGAGTTGTCTCATCTTACACAAGAAATCGTCATGTTGTCTAGTATATTTAATTAAATTGTATTTGGGTGGTACTTGCATGTTGCAACTTGCATATGGTGTTTGAATTGTAATTTTCTGTTTGGTTGAATGTTTTTTATGAAATAGATTGGATTGAATGTTGTATTTGAATGTTGAACTATATATATTCTTGTATTTGTGTTTGCTGTATTTTTCATTTGACAGGTATACTATTAAAAACAGCACTGCACTGCATAATATTGTCAAATTTTCCACTGATTCGGTGAGAAAGTTTAATCTTTTATTTTCTGAAATTTTTAAATTTTTCATTGATCACGGTGGAAATGTTCATACTTTTATTTTCAGACTTAAATTATTTCCACTGAGTTAAAAATTAATTTCATTAATATTTCCCATAGACACTGTGGGTAAAATAAAAGATAATTTTTTTTTCAAACTTCTCATAAAGACAGTGGAAAATTAAAGAAATTAAATTATTATTTTATTATGTTCAGGATGGTGTGATTTGCACTTCAGTGGGAATGACAGTAAAAAGTTTTCCACCATCATTTCTCTAGTGAGCTGATTCCGTGAGAATGAGATGGAAAATCATATTTTAACACGAATTTTCACTAATTCGTCGGTGAGAAAATTCTCTTTTTTCTAGTAGTGTGCGTAAATCAAAACTTTAAACTTGTGATCTAAAATCATGATCTTATTGTTAAAACTTAACGCTTGAGTTTGAGACTTTAGACATGGAGATTAGAAATTTGATTATGAGGCGGCTAAACTTTAATAATTTTGTAAATCTCATTTATTTTAAATCGTCCTAAAAATAACTATTTGTGCACTTCACCGTCCTTACACTGTGACTGATTTCTTTTAAATATTCTCTTTTTATTTTACAAAAGAAATAAAAATTAATGAAGTGAAGTTAGGCTATGACAATACCTAGTTTAGAATTTAGATCCGAATATTTGAAATTTAATTTTGCTATTTCAAACTTCAGACATGAGGGCGAAAGTTAGTCTCTCACTAAACCTAACTTCAAGTCTATGATCTGAAGTTCAAATTTTATCATTTGATTTGATAGAGAATCATAGGTGAACATATCCTGACACAGATAACTATTGTATTATATTATGGAGTGAATCTCGTGAGGATTCATTTAAAAAATGCTTCAATATTCCCTAGTTTTAATTAAGGTTGTTCAGTGGGCTGGGTGGGCACGACCTCGGCCCAGCCCCGATCCCCCTAAAAAATATGATGTCGGGATTTGAAATCGGGACGGGACTTGAGCTCGTCCCGCCCCGACCTCGTCCCGCCCCAACCTCGTCCCAATCCCGATCCCCCTCCCCCTTTGCAAAACTAACGATTACAACAACGATCAAGTTTAGATTTTAGCCGTTGTGCAAGTTCCAACTACCATTTTTGGCCCCCCCACTCCATAAACCTCCTACCCCCTTAATATTTATTTTTAATCCCTAAGTTAGTATATTTATAATTTAACCCAATTTTTCAACTATAAATACCCCATTTTCTCTTTATTTTATTCACAAATCTTCCTACAATCTCTCTATCTATCTCTCTACAAGTCTACATTATCTACTAAATATTTTATTTTATTTGCTCATTTGTATAATTGTATCAAAGTTCAAAAATTGGGACTGAAGTTGGCAACTAGCTTGAGGATCGTCCATCGAACAAAGTTTCAATTTTCAACCTCGATTACACGTCGACGTTACGTCGGCATTTGATACCTTCGTTCCTCCTTTAAATTATTATTGTTTACTTTATTTTAATTATCACACTTAATTTCATTATCTTTAATTATTTATTTACATAATTAAAATGAAAGGAATTAGACGTATGATTAAGGGTAAGAGTAAGGGTGCTTCTTCTAGTAGGGGTAACAAGGACAATGATACTTCTTCTAGTCATCTTATTCCTAGTCAGGATGATTTGATTGATTACACTTATATAGATGAAATTGGTTTTTTAAATGATATACCATTATATGATGAGATATATTCTGCAACTAAATCAGACTTTAATTTAGACGATAATCTAGATGATACATCCACTAGTGCACCTCAACCTCATGCTCAAACTGAGTCTCGGCCTGAAACTACAACTGCAATGCCTCATATTCTCCCTTGTATGAGACGAGGCCCCACACAACGGTCATTAAAATCACTTGCTTGGTTATTTTTTGATAAGGACAAAGAGAATCAAGTAGTTAGATGTAAAATTTGTAAAACTGTTTATCAATTTAAAATCGAAAAAGGTCAGGGTGGACGGGAGGTTTATTAAGACATGTACAAGACTTTCACAAAGCTAAGTGGGATGAATACGAGGCTACAAAATCGGGTACGTCAATGCGCTCTGAGTCGGGACAAGGTTCACATAGTGTCCTGGACCAAGTACAAGTCAAATTAGCACGACGACGGGGGAAATTCATGAAGAAGTAGCGACTAGGTGAAATTCTCTCTATGAACAACTACTTGTTGCTTACGATTATAGAAGACCTATAACTTTATTTTTTAATGTCCATAATCGAAATCCAACTGATATGCTTGTAGATAATGATTGAGAAAAAATTTCAGAACTTATTAGATTTTTAGAGAAATTTTTTCAAGCAACTAAAGAATTTTTTAGTATATATTATCGTACTATTTCAACTATGTTATTTTATATAGCTATAATATTTTTGGTACTTAGTGAATATATGAAAAAACCATCTTATAAGACACCTATTAAAAAATATTTATCAAATTTAATTTTTTTTCTATTCCCATTATTTATATTATTGGTGTTGTATTAAATCCGACTATTAAAATAAACGGTTGTAAAACACTTATTGAAACGATTTATAATTGTATAGCAGTACTTCCACCTCCAACTCCAAAAAACCCAAATGAATAACTGCATAAGGAATCAACTAAAGAAGAAATTTTTGTCTAGTATACACGATGAATGCAAAAAATATATATGCATTACCAACAAGAAAGTGCTAGCACTTCTTCTTCTTCATCTTCTTCTTCTTCGTCTTGTTACTTTTGCGGCTAGTATTGAAAGCCTTAAAACTATAATGTTTAGTGGTTACACTGCTAATCAAGTTAGCGAGTTTGATGTTTTTGTTTTGTAGGGTGTTATACCGTACCAAACAGTTCTAAATGAAAAAGGATGTGAAGATTTGTTTAAATACTGGAGGGAAAATGCGAAGACATTTCCGATACTAGCAAAGATGGTCCTAGATGTGTTGAACATTCAAGTGTCATCAACAGCGTCTGAAAACTCTTTTTCCGCCGGAAGATTTCAAATAGGAGAGCACATACACTCATTAGCGGGAGACAGTTTAAAGATTACAGTTCTATTCAGAGATTGGATACGAGCGGAGCATGGAAGGTGCGGTCAACCAGAGATCAACGAAGAAGACGACAAAAACTACAACGAAATCTTGTCCGAGAGAACTGGAAGCGACGTCGACCAATTTGATCAACAACTTCCAATTCCAACCGAAGAACCACAAGACATTGTGAAGAAATTAGAAAAAGTATTTTTAACTATGTAATTTTTTTAATTGCAATTTTATTATGTGATTTGCAACTTTTGAAAAACATCACAAAGTTGCAATTTTGAAATTGTATTACAAAAATATCATATTTCTATTAAATAATATAAGAGGCACAAAAACAACCTTGAAATATTTTTATTACAATATCTTGTTCAATTATTTAAGTGTTTATATTCACAGCTCTTTTGAAATTAAGTGTCTAAAAAAAATCTGGAATCCCAGACCCAATCCGACCCCGCCCCGCCAACACCGATCCCCTTTTCCGATGGGATGTGGGACGGGACAGGACATCGGCTTGTCCCGCCAGTCCCGACCCTTTCCCAGCCCCGCCGGGTCACGTCCCGCCCCGCCTCGAACCTGACCCCTCGACAACCCTAGTTTTAATTGACTTTTTGTATAGTTCACAATGTGTATATATTTTTTGGTCAACGATATTAAAATGTTAGTCACGGAATAACATGAAATTCATCAATCTCCTTTTTTCATTCTTTACTTTTCTACTGTTTTGTTCTTGTCATAACTACCGAACTAAAATAGTTGCAGGAGCGATCTAAAGTTCTTCAAAGTCGGTTAAACTTTAAATATTTTAAAAATTATGGATATGTTTTAAATGTGGGAGCTAAAAGATCCTAACACGGGAGCTCGATTTTCGGGTCATTTACACTTTTGTCTCTATTTTGTACTGGTTTTTAATTCTCTCCCTTCAAATGGAAATTATGTCTTTATGGACATAACTTCTTTACTGATGTAACACAAGTTATACAGAACTTATGACCCAAAAGACATAATTTCCATTCGAGGGAAAAAAATTAAAGACCAGTACAAAATATGGAAAAAAGTGTAAAATTTGTCTTGCGAATTCATACTATGTTTTGTATTTTTTAAAGTTTTTTATTGAACGGAAGTTTGAACACGAAATCCAAAATTTTTAAGCGAAGGACAAAAATTAAAGACCGTCCGAAATAAGAGCATTGGTGCGAATTGGCCATTCTTGATTGAACAAGCCCAAAGCAACCTCGAAATTGGGCCTAGTTTGATTTTTCTTTCAAAGGCCCCAGAGTCTGCGGTCTCCGTTCAAACAACTACCAAAACCCTCTGGGTACAACTCTCTTCGTGGCCTTTCTTCTTCCCTACACACATGGCTTCATCGCCACCATTTCTACTATCTAAACCCCCTTTCAAATCACTAATTTAAGTCTTATACAAATTTTTACACATAGATAGTAGTACTGTATTGATAGATGGACTTAAGAAGATTAAAAATTCCCAAAACTATAGCTATATTCTCACATATCAAACGCCCTTTAACTTGTGTCATTTACACTTCTTCTTCAGATCATATCACCCCACCATTACAACAACAAACCCCATCAATAAACAAGCCTAAAAAGGTAATATTTGATTTGAATTTACACAAATGGGTTACTTCAGTTCTCACAAACCCACCATTAGATTCATTAAAAATTCAAGATTTGTTGACCCATTTGACTCCACAACAATTTGATGTTATTTTCTTGGAAATTCATTCATATTTAAAACCATTGAATGTTTTGAAATTTTTCCATATTGGGTCTGGTGAGTGCGGTTTTAAGTTTAATGTTAGATCTTATTGCACTCTGCTTCGTTTACTCGTTGCGTCGAATCATGATGTTCCAGCTAGGTTGCTTTTGATAAGGTTAATTGATGGGAAACTACCTGCATTGTTTGATAAACCCGAAAAAAAACATGTAGAGGTAGCTGTTTTGTTAGCGGAGTTGAGTTGTTTATCGGATTTTGGTGTTGCTGTTAGAACATTTGATCTTTTGGTTCATTTATGTTGTACCCAATTCAAGAATGTTGGGTTTGATGTTGCATTGGATGTGTTTAGGTCGTTGGCGAGTAGGGGATTGTATCCCTCTTTGAAAACTTGTAGCTTTCTGTTGAGTTCTCTTGTGAAAGAGAACGAGCTTCAGAAGAGTTACGAGGTTTTTGGGGTTTTGAATAATGGTGTTAAGCCGGATGTTTACTTGTTTAGCACCGCGATTAATGCGTTCTGTAAAGGAGGGCGGGTGGACGAGGCAAAGGTGTTGTTTCGAAAGATGGTGAAAATGGGTGTTGTGCCAAATGTTGTTGCTTATAATAACCTCATTCATGGGCTTTGCAAGAATTGTAATTTGGAGGACGCGTTTCTTCTGAAAGAAGAAATGATATTAAATGGTGTAAACCCGAGTATTGTCACGTATAGCATGCTTATTAATTGTCTGATGAAACTTGAGAAATTTGATGAAGCCGATTGTGTGTTGAAAGAAATGTCAAACAAAGGGATTGTTCCGAACGAGGTGATTTATAATACCATCATTAATGGTCATTGCTCAGTAGGAAATATCCAGAAAGCTCTAAAGGTAAGGGATGATATGTTAACAAAAGGAATTCTCCCAAACTCAGTTACTTGCAATTCACTGATCAAAGGTTTCTGTAAGGTAAATCAAGCTAGTCAAGCTGAAGAACTCTTAGAGGAGATGTTATTACATGGATTGAATGTAAATCCTGGTTCATTCAGTAATGTTATCCTTGTACTATGTACAAATTCTAGGTTTGTTTCTGCACTACGGTTTGTTAAAGAAATGATATTAAGGTGTTTGAGGCCAAATTATGGGTTGCTGACTACATTAATTAGTGGGCTTTGCAAGGAAGGAAAGCATTCCGAGGCAGTTGAACTTTGGCATATGCTACTAATGAAAGGGATAATGGCAAATACAGTGACTTCGAATGCTCTAATTCACGGGCTTTGTGCAGCTGGTAATGTACAAGAAGCTGTTCAGCTGCTGAAAGAAATGATAAATAGCGGTGTTCAAGTAGATAGCATGACGTATAACACACTTATATGTGCATTTTGCAAAGAGGGAAACTTGGATGGTGCTTTTATGTTGAGAGAAGAAATGGTGAAGCAAGGAATTGCACCCGACATTTCGACTTACAATGTGCTGCTACACTGGCTTGGCGAGAAGGGTAAAATAGATGAAGCTCAGTTGCTCTGGGATGAATGTCGAAGCAAGGGAATTGTCTGTGATATTTATACCTACGGGGCCTTAATTAATGGTTTGTGCAAAGCTGACAAACTTGAAAAGGGTAAAGACATTTTCCACGAGATGCTCAGACAAGGCTTAGCCCCAAATTTAATTGTTTATAACACTCTTATTGGAGCTTTTTGTAGAAATGGAAATGTGAAAGAAGCCCTTAAACTTCGCGATGACATGAGAAGCAGGGGCATTCTACCAAATGTTGTGACTTATTCCTCTCTTATACATGGCATGAGCAATATCGGGCTTGTTGAGGATGCGGAGAACCTTATTGATGGAATGCGAAAGGAGGGAGTTTTACCTGATGTTGTTTGTTATACTGCATTGATTGGTGGTTGTTGTAAGTTAGGTCAGATGGATAAATCGAGGAGCATTTTGCAGGAAATGTCATCACACAGCATACAACCTAATAAGATAACTTATACAGTCATTATCGATGGGTATTGCCAAGCTGGTAAAGTTAAAGAAGCTAAGGAGTATTTTGCTGAGATGGTACAGAAAGGAATAGCTCCTGATTCTGTGACCTATAACGTTTTGACAAAGGGTTTTTTAAAGGAAGGGGAAATAGAAGAAGCCTTTTCACTTTTAGATCGTATTTCCCATACAGGGGTTGGTTTAGATGAAGTTACATATACTTCTTTAGTAAATTTGCTTCCCCAGAGACCAGTAAGTGCAAACCAAGAATGAACTGACCTGGCATAAAGTTCAGATGCTGCCTCACATTTTTAATGCAACAAAGCTATATACTTGCTTGAGCACATGCTGGTATTTAAAGTGATTTTCTAAAAGACACAGTGGAGAGTTATGGAAACAGCACACGTCTGCACATTCGGTTAGACTATCATCTTTGAAACTTAAATGATTCTTTCTTTTTAATTATTTCCTGTTTAACATATTCCTTCATTTTTTTCTTTTGGAAAAAGGGGGTTGTGTCAACATGTTAATATCCTTATATTTGATTTCTCAGAGGTAGGGTCGTTATCCTAGTTTTGGAGATTGAAATATTAGGTTCTAGCATTAGCATCTTCAACCAGTTTCAACATGTTGCCACTTTGACCATCCTTTGTTGCTTTTTTTGAACTTCTTGTGTCATCTACTTGCATGGACTTCAGTATTCATCTTTGATAATATGATTTTGATTTTTCAATCTACATGAGACAGTTTATCTTTTTTCCTGTTTGCTTTCTGGTCCGTTAATCAGGATGGTGATTTAGTGGTCTTGCATTGTCCTCAATATTAAGCAGTTGTCTCGAAACTTCAGTGCTGATAAATTTGTTTCACAGTTTCACCTAAAACTTCCCATTATTTGTGTCCTCGCGACTTACTTTCTGTATTATACTTTCTCTGGAAATTTATTTGATATTTTTTCATCGTCTCTATCAATGTCATTCCCTCTTGGAGCTAACATGTACTGATAATTTTTTTTTCCGTCTATATTATTTCTAGAAACTGGGTCATCATTGTGGGTCCAGATTTCTTCCTTGTACTTTGAGTTAGTTGCTAATGCTGGTGAAGATCGAGGATCCAGGCAGCTGGTGGATGGTTCTATGGTAATGTTTGTATGGTTTTCTGTTACATGTTAGTATATTGGCTTAAGTCATCTACGGCCCCCTAAAGTTGTCCACAGAGTTCACTTAGACACCTCAACTGAGGCTTGTTCCGATAACCTACACTTTTAAAAAATTGTACCTATTAAACACTTTTTGCTGACATGGCCAAAACGTGTTATTCACCCTCTTTAAGCGCGTGAAACGAATCCAAATAATATTTTTTCTTTTTTTTTCTATCTTATACACCTAATAATAGCTACATAACCTAAGTAATTAACAATTAAAAAAACAATTAACTAAAAGACAAAAAGGAAGACAGTCGTCTTCCTCCTCAATATTCCCCTATTCCCCTCATCTATCTCTCTTTCTCTCTCTCTCTCTCTAATTCTTTTCCTCTTCTCTCTTTCCAATTATACTTTTAAACACAACCAATTTCCCTTGTTTTCTCTCCAAGTAAAAGAAACATCAGATTTGAGTACTGTTTTCCCCGGTGAAATTTCATTTTTTCCGGCAAGGTTCAATCCCAACATTTATTTATAATTGTAATCTAACGATAATGAATCGCACCAGTTAAGTAAAGTTGATCGTTAAAAAGAAACGAAGAGTTCCTAAACATAAAAAGAAAATCAGATATGGGACTCAAAAAAAATTCCGGTTTGACTCCATTTTTTCCGGCGAAATTGGTACGAACTCGTTAGTTTTTTCCAGTGAAATTTCAGTCTTCTTCCTTGGACCAATGAAAAATGGGATGGAGAAGAAGGTTATAATTGAGAAATGGGTTGAGGAAGGTAAAATGGCTTGGATCAATTTTTGAACAGTAAAGGTGTTCAATAGGTACAGGGTTCTGTGGACAAGTTTAAGTGGCCACAGATGACTTAAGCCTAGTTTATTTCTTCTTTTTTTCAGTGCCACCTCCTAGATTTTGTGTTTGTTTTTGTCACATTTCTGAGCTTTTTCTAATTTTATTTCATTTCCTTACTGATCTAGAAAATTTTTTGTCTTTCTAGCTGAATTGATTTTCTACACCCATTCAAGAGCTAAGCTAAACAAACAGGAAGCATTCCATGTCTAATATTCTTAAACTGTTCGTAGCTTGGTCAAATTTCTGATTGATTATGTGCTCAAAATTTATGGAGCAGCTTTTCAAACCCTATCCTTTTGGTCTTTTATTGGAAAAGAAAGATGTCCTTAAATTACAGAAATTCTTCTTTTTCACTTTGAGAAATTGACCAAATTGCTTAGGCAAAAGTTGATTTTCTCAGACTTGGAAACAAATTAGCTAAAGGGTGTTATAGGAAAGCATGTCTCTTCGTCTGCTAGCTTGAAATAAAGTCTAGTGCTATACGAAGCTTAATAAAAGGAGTTTAGGAGTTGATTGGAACTAATTTTGCAGCTCCAAAAATCCAAGCATATAGCTTTAAAGTGGGGGTGAAAATGGGTACATTTTAGGTTATGAAAGGAAGGTAATTTCAGCTTATAGGTCTATTCCAGGTGCTGCGAATGACCAAGCTGATATTAAGGTTTGTTGAGTCTCCTTTTCACCTATCAGTTACGGTGGTGTGGAGAAGGTCAAGCTATGAAATTAAGGACAAATTGAATGTGGTGGCATAGAATTTTCAAAATATGGGATATTCTAAAATTGTAGGCAAGTAGCCAACTATATTTTATTTCGATATAATTGATTTGCAAGGGATCACGAGCCTGCCTTCATTTGACAGTGAATCCTTAATATGAATGATAGTTTTGTTAAGAGAGTACCATTAAGATTCATAAGGGGTTTAAAATTTGAAAGCTACAGACCTTTTTTCGATGAAGTAACTTGAAAGCTACAGACTTGTCCCTTAAAGATGACAAATTGTCAGCAGAACTCTTTTATTATTCGAATACTGAATTTTAGTTATATTACTTAGACTTGGTGTTTCTTAAGCGCTGTTGGAAAAAAAGAATACATCTTTGGAGCACCTTTAAGAAAATAGAACTGCATAAAGATCCACTGACTATCTGTTTGGAATTACACTGCAAAGCCTCGCGAAATGAGCTGCTGCTGATGAGGTTCACATTCCGAAAGTCGTATATTACTCAATGCAAAACTCTTTTAGTTCCGTTAGCTTGTAAATGCAGTGACTTTTCATCTTTAGAATCCTAGATAATCTGAATTAGTTAGCACTTTTGTTCTATAACTTTATAGTAAGAGCTAGCTTGTTATCAAGTTCTGGTAAAATTTCACCCTTGATTGCACAGGATGACATATTTTGGGGGTAAACGATTTTGCAAAAATAATACTAGTTTGAGGAGGAAGTTATTTATCCATGGGAATATATGTTTGAGCATTACATAATCTTTCAATTTTATTCTGTTATGCTAATGTGCAGACAGGGTAAAGCTTAAAGTCCTTCTGTCAGTCGTTAATTATATCCCATGAAAAGAACAGTCACAGGCTTTTAAGTGTAGACAACTTTAGGTCTAGACTGATTGTTTACTTCGTGAGTTTAACTACTATTGTAACAGCTGTCACTTATGCATTTTTGGCAGTATTTTATCGCAACTGAACATTAACTTCTTTTAATGTACTTAGTTTTAGTTCAGTTCATTATTAAAAAATGCATTTCCTTCAATATGGTTTTGTTTAGTTGCAGAGCGCATATTTTGTCCAAGCAGTTCCAGTATTGGAGATTACTTTGGTCTTCAACGCTCCTAGCACCTCTATTCCTAGGATGGTGGCTAGTTAACTAAACACTCCTCGTCATATGCAGATTTCTGGTACTTCCTCACAAATATAACCTTCAACTCTTGGAAAGGCTTTCTACACTTTTTATTTCTTATCACAAGCTCTTAAAATGGATGAGTCTCCTTGATCTTTAGCATCTACATATGTTCCTTTATTTAGCCATGTCCATATTTGTTGATTAATCCATTTGCAGATCGTAGAGATCTGAGTTATTGATCAATAGGTTAGTTTAAACTTCAAATATATAGATGCTCTTGATCAATTAGTGAATCAATTAACCGACTAACTAACTACACCTCAGTCCCTACCTTATCAGAAAACTACACCTCAGTCGCAAACTAAGTTGAGGGATTGTTCTTGATGGGATCAATTAAACCTTTTAGAAGCTCTTGATAATAGACCATAAATTACTGTCTATATTTGTAGTCGAAAACTGTAACAGACATAGTTTTAAGAGGAAAAGAAAAACCTAGTATGACCTATCAGAAAAAAGACCCATTATGAAGAACCTTTAGATTTTGATGGACATTGATGCATTTAAATTAGTGCAGTTTAGCTGTTTGCTACATGGTCCCTTTTGTTTTACTAGATTATTGATCTTAGAGAAGTATATAGCTGGTTCCAAGTTGGGATAAAGGAGGAGGTTGCAGAAAGTTGACAGATAATGTATTACCTTCCTAACTTTTGTGTTATTTTGCATCTTCCTGACGCCAGCAATGAAATTTCTTATTACTTTGTCAAAGGTTGACGGATAATGTGAAAGTAGTCCAAGAGGATTCATCCCACCTAATTCAGGATTTATGCCCTTTTGATTTGTTGATCGATCTTGGCAAAATATGAACGTGATGTTTTTTTTGTCGTTTTCTTTCTAATATAGTTATCTGTATCCCTGCTCTTTATAAAATGAATATCATTTGGTTAATCAGAAGTAGTAGTTCTTTATCTAGTTATGGTATTTTTTTCTTGGTGAATAACTTCATAGGCTCTAATAGAGATACTGTTGGAATTTACACATACAAGTCTGACTATCCGCAAGCCCATATTGAGTTTTTTTAGTTGGATTTGCTCTATCAACGTTGTTTAATGATAATTGATAAGAGGCTCCTGGATTGATATGAGTGCACAGGGATCACAGTATTTCTGAGAGTTGAACTCTGACTGAATAAAATAAATGTATGATGTGGAGAAAACACATTAAAAGATGTGTTCCCTAGATTTTGTCTGACTAGTCAACGATAGAAGGATCACAAAAGTAGAGGTTCTAAAGCGAGATGGAAGTCAGACACCGTAAGACATATTTTAGAAGACTGCTAGAGGATTGAATCTTTCTTTTGGAGATTATATAGTTGTACAGGATATTGATTAGTGTGGCAGATCGCAGTCCTATTATAGATGGTTGCTCACGGGGGCAGATCTAATCTTCTGTAGAAATCTCTTTGGACATGTAGAGCACCAAAGGAGGTAGAACTCCGTGTGATTGCAATGGGAACTATCTTGATAGAAGATAAATTAAGGAGAAGATGCATTGTTGTGAGTTGGTGTTGGATGTGCAACAAGCATGGAGAAGATGTGGACCACCTATTATTGCATGGTTATTTGCATTCAAATTATGGTACATATGCAACATTCTGCATTCTATGGGCTCCTCCTAGAGCAAAAACAATGGCGAGGTGCAGATTAAACAAAGTGAATGCGCAAAAAAAGAAGCTATGGAAGTCCGCCTTTTGTATTTTTGTCTTAAATCGAAGAACTTTTGAAGGGATCGGGAGTCCGTTGTTCAGGGTCTATTGTTCTCTGTGTAGTTTTTTTTATTTTTTATATGTAAGTTGGAAATGCCAATATGTAGAGGGTTGGCTAGATTTTCACGAGCCTTAATATTATGATACCTTTATCTTGATCAAAGAAATATGATGAAACCTTTATAAAATTATCATACCATCTTGGTGAAGTATCAAACTATCAATGAATTCTCTATTAGAAAAACAGATATAAAGGTTATGCTTTGAATGAAAGATAATTCTGTGTATCCACTTGTCTGTAAGTGATATTTGATTTTGTTTTGTGGACTAAAGAAAATTTTAAAAGTAGTCCAACCATGATCTCATGGTCTGCCAGTAAAGATATGTCTTTGCAAATTGGAACGCAATTGAGATTTGCAATCAAAACTTCACTGGAAAAACGTTAAGAACCCACAAAGTTATCTTCTTAATTGTTTCTTATTAACGGTATTGTCTTCACATCCTTGTTGATTGGTATTGGAAGAAACATAGTGAATCTCTTTTGCCCTAGAGGTTTGTACATTCCTCAAGCACTGCTTCTGATATACTTTTTGTTTGGAGTGCAAGTTAATTTTTTAAATAGTTTTTCTTACTTAGACAAGCAATCATCTTGTTCATGCATAGCAATCATCTAAATCTCTAGATGTCCTGTTGTCAATTGTATAGGTTGAAAAAATATTGTGGGATCTGCGCACTTGGTCTTTGGTCGCTATAACCAACTCCATGCCTTGTATGATGGAGCAGACTGCACTTGACAAGCCAAAACCTACTTCAGCCATGGGGAATGTTCGTGCAGATATGACCAAAATGGCAGGGACACCTTGGCCTTGGACCATCTTGTGGAGAGCATCAAATGGCACTATAAATTCATTCAACAAAATTAAAGAATTGTGCTGCATTAGTCACCTAAGAGAATACTTCGTGTATGTTCTGAACATAATCTGCTATAGAAGTCTGCTTCAGTTCGTTCACACTTGCTTCTCCTACAGCTGTAGGTAATGCATCTCCTATGAGTTTGCCATCAGTTCCTTGTTATTGCATATACTTGTATTCCATTGACTAACCATCCCTTCTTGCTGCTGTTGTGGTCCTTTTCAATTACATTAAGAGTTGTTCTAGATATAAGCTGAGGAAGTTTCGATATTTGTCATGATACCATGAGAGGTTGTCACTTTTGCAGGCTCTCAACGTGTGATGCATCAATATATAGTATTGTCGCTTGAGCAATATATTCGGGATTGACATGTTACTAATGTGTTGCAGGAAGCATGAAATCTTGTTCAGGGGAGGGTTGAAGTAGGCTGAAGTGAGCACGAAACAGTTTCATTGATGTTCTTGCACGTAAGGAGAGGCTTTTCGATTGTTATATCATACGCATAACAGAAGCTTACTGAAGGAATTGGCATCACCCAAGGCGTGGCCAAATGTGAACGTTGGGGATAGGACTCCATACATAATATGCTCTTTTGTGCTTCCACAACCAGGGCACACACCAATTTTCATTTATGATTTGAGGCTCTACTGTTTGTGGATTTCTCAGATTCAGCCAGCAAACAGGTAGAATTGCGAGAGACACAAGGAAACATTTCCAAGTCCTCAGTGATCGAATTGATGTGATTGTGGTTTGGTTAGGGGTGCATGTAAAATTATGTAACCTAGAGCTCCCCACAGAAGAGGGTTGAGGTTTTGAAAGGGTGACAACACAGTGCTTACATCGGACCAGTGGCATCTACCACAGATTTTCTGATGGGACTTGCTCTGCAATCCCCATTTTCGGCATCTTCGATTACCATCACTGTGGTCTATGGCTGCCAAGTGTTTTTTGTCGACTTTTCAACTGACCTTTGGATGCACTGGTGATATACTGGTCTAAAAGTCTCTCACATTTGTATGTAGCCATTTTGAGTAGACGTATTCAGTTAAATGAAAAGAGATGAACCAGAAAAAGATTTCATTAGAAATATTAATTTTATACCAAATGGTACTCATCTTAACTGTTCAATATTTAGCTCTGCTGTGATTCACAAAAAATAATCACTCACTCCCTACGCTGTATATTTCTCATCAATTATTTATGTTCCTATCCTCCAACAGCAC
Source organism: Anisodus tanguticus (assembly GCA_034509755.1). Taxonomy (NCBI): domain Eukaryota; kingdom Viridiplantae; phylum Streptophyta; class Magnoliopsida; order Solanales; family Solanaceae; genus Anisodus; species Anisodus tanguticus. The sequence goes on along the minus strand of CM067549.1, from coordinate 44,520,993 downwards.
GAAATCAGACTGCCATTTGCATCCTACACAAATAAAAATAAGCAAAATCTATCATGGTATAAAGGTAATTATAATTTTATACAACATTTGGTATGAAGTATATAAATCTGAATTATTAGTTAATCTCTAACTAATGCAACTTTGGTCTCATAGCTTATGCGAAATTTATTCGGGTACCCAAATGTTGTATAATTAATAAGAGTTACGTTACATGAAAATCTATGTATAAGATGGGATAAGTATACATGTATTAGAAATATCTAAATAAAAACATATAAATATCCTTATAATATGATACCTAAATAACAATCCTTGTATTACTTATTTATCAAAAAGAATCCATGTATTATTTGTTTTCCTATGAAAATTCTACTATTATTTGTTCTGTGTAATTTTGTATTATTATTCACGTAATAATTCATGCATTATAAGTTTATAACCCTTATATTATAAATTAGCATGGTTTTCCAATTCTTGGAGCGCTTCTTTAATTTAGCCACCATTAAAATGAAATTGGAAAATAGTCTAAAATACCCCAAGCTATAACACATTTCATATAGTTTTCTTGAAATTGGACTTACATTTGTAATAAAACTTGAGGTTTCGAACTCCAACTTCAGTATTTCTTCCTAGTGTTTGAAGTGGCCTAGTTCAAATTCCAGATTTTTTCATGCAGTAACGCCCAAACTCCAGCAATTTGTGAAGTTTAATATTGAAGTAAAATAATATTTGCACAGGTCCATAATGCAAAAACATTTAAAATTTATTTTTGTTACATATCAAGAATGAAATAATTTTAAAAAGATCATTTCAATCGAAGTACATCTTTAAACATCAGGATAACGTTTGGGTTTCAACATCTACTTGTAAAATTCCATGAATATGTCCGGAGTTTGAACAAGTTTTGTTATACATTTTTTTCGATCTTATAAAAGTGAAGGATTATTTCGTGGAGCTCCAGGACTATGTCATAAAATTGTAGTAAAAAATCTGAGATTGGAACTTATAAAAGTGAACTCAAACTCCATAAAATTTTTCTTGAGTTTGAACTGATAAAGTCCATATGATTTTCTTCTAGAGTTTGAACCGTGTCTAGCAAAAATTTTGCGGAGTCCTTGTATTTCAAGTTATGCAAGGTATCTCCGAAACTTTAAAGGTTTTAGTGTTTTAGTCTAGAGTTATCATTATATGATGCTTTGAATAACAATTTTTCATACCACAATCAATAAAAAAGCTTAATAGAGTGACCAAGTTAAAAACTTAGACGAAAAGAGTGTCCAATCAATTACAATGAGCATCCTTGCATTAAGTGGTCGAGGATAGTGAACCAAAAGCTATAAACTTAGAGCGTGAATTTTTAGTCGAAATGAAAAGACTTTTCTTCTTTTGTTTTTATTTTTTATTTATTATGAATGAGAGAATCATTGCTCATAGTATACTTTCAAATGATATTTTCATATTAAAGAATAACTGAAATTTTGATTAGCTTAATTAGCGATTCTAGAAGTCGCTATTTACCTATTCCATATGCGCTTAGACTTTACTTTTCCCCCCTTTTTCTTCCCAAAGCATTAGCATTTTCTTCTAATCCTTTCGATCATCCATTCCCAGGTGGTTTGTTCGATACCAGTTCACTGTATTCACACTGATAAGTTAGATAAAGAAGTGTTAGTAAGAACTAGCACTAGACTTCTTCCCCCTTTAAGCGTAAAACTTCAGATTGTAAGGCGTTTCCTAGTATCATCCCTATGTTCAGTGCTATACCATCATTTGCTCTGTTATACTCAATGGACGAGGTAGTAGTAGATCCAGCCATTACTATAAAAGCTATTGGACATCAATGGTATCGGAGTGTGCCTCTTCACGAGGGTGATTAAAGTGCAACGAAATGCCTTAAAAGTTGAATATGGTTCGCGAAGCATCTGGCTTACCGGTAATCTCCCATTCCCGCCGTCGAGAGACTTTAATAACTATAGCATGCCAGAAACGGGGAGTTGAGGTGGTTAGACCTATACCCCGAAATGCTCCCGCATAGGAGCCTATGGTTCCATTCTTGTTGTTGCTGGAGGTACACATCCCTCTTCTCGGTGTAGAACGATATACGAGAAATAGATGCTCAGCCTGCAATGTCCGATAACGGCGCTGAAGTAGTGAATCTATCGGCACCAATTTCTCCTTTATATTTAACTATAAACATCAACCATATTACCCCAAATGTTTTCTAGAGCATGACGAATGTGACATGACTTCAAATTATGGCCTTGAATATGATATATTAGAGCAAAAGATTCTGCTCAATCAATTTTGATGAAGTGGTCCTAGCAATTTGGACCATTCCCTTAATTACTGGATCATATTGGTAAGGTAACACGTACTCCCAGTTATAAACTTAATAATGCTATTGATGGGTCCAAATACTGAAATTATAGCCTTCAATCGATTCGAAAAGTACGTAATAGTAGATAGAATATAACCAATTAAATACAAGCCTAAGCAATTAGTCAGCTACGTAAGTTCAAGAATTCTATTATGGAATTCATGATTTTTACAGTTGCTCAAAACTTTATCAATTTAAGTCACCCAGGGAATGATGTAATTTTAAGTGATTTATTACGTCATATATACATACCTTATATGTTTTAGTCTTCAATTTTAAATTTAATGCATCTTTACAATAGTGAAGACTAGGGACAAGTCATTTTAATTTGAGTCTGCAGTTCAAAATATAAAAGAATTAAAATTATTCATATTGAAATATCACTTGTGAATAATCGACCTCCATCATATTGTGCTATTCTATTTTTGTCTGTGTTTTAACTAGAATATTTTTCTTCAAATTTATTACATAATTTTTTAAAAAAATTAACTATCGACGGATATGTAGTCGATCTGAGTATCAGTTGTAAAAGTGACTATATCTCACCCGACTTTTATTCCAAGATCAATTACGCGCCAATTGAAAATCGATGCTTGAATAATCAAATTACAATTTTTATTCGAAACGAACAAATATCATATTATATTTGAAGGATATAATTGAACAGAAAGATACTGAAGAATTGAGATGTTCCACAGTTGAATTCACTCGAATCTAGTTTTTGGATATAGAAATTTGACTCAAATAGTTTTTAAAATATATCGACCCTATTGCTAGAGAACTTTGAAGGATAAATTCATTAAATTTAAATTTTAGATCCGCCCCGACTTTGACCAAGCCAAGATTATGCAGAACTAGAAATTGGCGGATTCCGAATAGAATGTAAAAGACTATAATTGTATGGTCAATAACTCAACATGTTCCATATAAAGCACTGAATATATATTATATACAATGTTGTAAAGAGAAAACAAAAAGGTAAAAAACTCCAAAGGCCTCAAGCACAAAATTAGCCACTCATTTCCTAAACTTTTCTGCTTAGTTTAGACTAAAAAGGAGCAGTAGCAATGTCTCTTATTCGTGAATAAGGATTTGATAAACCATCCAAATCCTCAGCAGCAGCATATTCTTCTTTGTCATGTACACAACCAACTACTGGTTTCAATCCCTGTCAACGAACACCAAATAATTAAGGTCACTATATATGTATTATGTTGTAAGAAACCACCGGTACGTCAGATACGTAAGATAGCCAAAGTACAATTGAGCAATCGACATGATATATTTGCTCACATTCCATAAGTAACCCTTCTTAATTTCGTTTGATATACACCAAAATTATTTACGCACTAAGTGGTGACCAACTTAATGATTTTCGGCTTATAAGCATTTTTAATTTGAACAGAATTTAATTATTTTATCCCATATATTTTATACTCCCCAAAATACATACTCCTTCGAAAATTCAACATCAATCCTAATTATATATTTATTTTATTTGCGTCATTCATCCTTTTTTAATACAAGAATAGTTTATATTCATATTTTTTGTTAATATCTATAAGGACGGTTTAAGCAAAAAGAAAAAATATTTATCAACCATTTTGTTAATATTCTATTTACCTTTTTTTCTTTTATATCTTCTTTAACTTCTTTTCTTCGATACCCCTCCCTCAACCTACCTCCACCCCACCGGCATATTCGACCCTTTAGTTAGTATGTATGATGGGGGAGCCGTGCGACAGAATACTGCCGTTTTGGCCAAAATATTACTCCATATTTGTAATAAAATTTCATTTTGATATGTATAAATAATTTATTAAAAACTCGATTAACTATTTTTTCCGAATTTCAAAATTCATAACTCAAAAATTTTAATCCATTTTTAATTGATACTCTCTCCGTTCTAATTCGTTTATCTTTACTATTTGAATAGTAAAAAAAAAGAAAAACTTTAACCATGACTATCTTCTAAATATTTTAAATTATGTAGTAACTACTATTATGTTTACATGTAATTTCAAAAAAATTAAAGATTTTATCCTGAATTCACTATTATTTAGTTTGACCCTCTGCATCAAACCAAACAAATTGAAACATTGAGTATATAATAGTATTAGCTAAAGTAGCTACTGAAGATATTGGTATTGATCTTATGACCATGATTATATAATACATCATTTAACCCCACACTCGAAGATTTCTTTTCTATCTGACGAATATTTTCAAGTTAACAACTTCGCAACTGGCCAATAAACATATAAGCAAAAAAAAAAAAAAAAAAAAACGAGTCATGCTAAATAGTGTAAATTCCACGAAACGGAGGTGGTAATTTAAGGTTTGAGAAGTTACCTTAGTGAAAATTCTCATAGCTTCTTCTAAATCTCTTGTATTAATAATATAAAGTGCTGCGTCCTGCACCGAAAAGCAAGAATATACCATTAATAAGAGTACTTATGTTCATGTGTGTTGGAAAAACGAACCGATCAAAACTAAATTAGATGAAATATAGTGAAAAAACTTCCATCATGGCAACAATCAAAGATCTTTTATGGTGGAAAACAAGTGAAAGAAAATAAAGAAAACTGTTTTTTTCATTTCACAAAAAGGAAATTGTGATGCTGACTTACTCTAGCAAACTGAATTTGATTGAGATTGAGAGTTCTAGGTTCATTCTCGATTGATGATGTCCTGCCTAATGGAGCTACTGATGACCCTCCCATTTTAATTTGCTATAGTATAACAAACACAATGGTCGAATATTGTTTCTGTTTTGTAGTGAACAAGAAATTATTCCAAAGTTTTCTGAAAGAATTAATACTATTTGATGATATTTTGGTAGCTTTTCATGATCCCTAGAGGCCCTTATATAGTGTTAAGCCGCCACGGCCAAAAGAAAACATTAATTCGTAATCTGTAGAAATGGATGTTTTACATTAATGAGGCTTCTAGTTTATCATAATTACATAAGGCCCCCCATATATTCTTAAGTTACAATAGTTTTCTGTATATATATATGCTCTTTTTCTTTGGTTGGTTAATGTAACTCTTGACCTTACACATGCGAATTACACATTCTAATCAAGAATTTTGAAACAGAGTTAGGTTAGTTGCGTTAACTCGACACTATTGTTATCAAAAGAAAAACAAATATAGGTCGATGATGCTAGAGACATCTTTTATCTAGTTAAAGAGGTTATTCAACAACATTTTGCAGATAAATTTTCTTTTATGTGTAATATGTTTCTAAAAAGATCATATGTATGTATGCAGTATGACGATACTCTTGTAAATATAAAAATTTGAGACACCAAGAAAAACCTTCCTGATAGTGAATATATGGATTCATATATTCACGATATATTATGTAATTAGTACTTTAGTGTAATTATGTAAAGTAGAGATCCTTATCCCGTTAGAACTATTATTGTACAATATATATATTGAATTAATGAGAGAACTCCAATGAAGGAGATTTACACTATTCTATATGATATCAAGAGCTAAAAATCCCTCCCTACCCTAAACCCTAATTTCGGCCGCCCAACTGAAATTTTTCTCTTCCTTTTTCCGGCCCCAAACAACCAGTATACCGTCGGTATACCTCTGTTGTACGCTGATATATAGCCGTCCAGCCCTCTACTTCTATAGCTAGGCCCGTATACCTCTGGTATACAGCCTTCCCAATTTCTCTATTTCTCTAGCAAGCCGTATACCTCTGGTATACAGCTGATATACAACCACACCAAACCTTTTGTTTCTCTACTAGGTTTCGGCTACCCTCATAGCGTCACCCGCGGCCCACATAGCTTCTCCCGCGTCCTCTTCCTCAACAACTGACATCCCACATCCTCCTCCCTCTTCCAACCCCAACACATTTTATCCGGCTTTCGCCGTAACCAATATCAAGAACTTCATCCCATTGATTCTTGATCAAGAGGATGGACAATACGCGTCGTGGGTTGAACTCTTCCAAATTCATGCATGTGCTTACAATGTGATTGATCACATTGATACCACCTATCCCCGCCCACCCGATGTCGACGACACGACGTGGAAAGGGCTTGACGCCATCGTTAAGCAATGGATTTATGGAACTATCTCCAACAATTTGCTTCATACTATTATGAAGACCGGAGCTTCGGCTCACGAGTTATGGACACGGTTGGAGGAAATTTTTCAGGACAACAAACATACACGTGCCGTGTATCTTGAGGAGTAATTCAACACCACCCGTCTTGAAAATTATGCAAATATGTCCGACTACTGCAAACAATTAAAATTGCTTGCCGATCAATTATCCAATGTTGACACTCCAATTTCGGACACGAAGATGGTGTTGGAGTTGATTAATGGTTTGCCGAAAGGTGATTACGATACCATTGCAACGATGATTCAATAGGCCGATTCCCTACCCAGTTCTAACAAAGCACAATCCCAATTACTATTAGAGGAGATGAGGTGGACGAAACAAGACGACCATACTCCCAAGGCGTTGGTGGTTGATGCCCCCCGGCAACCACCACAACCACCGGCCAGCCACCACACTCCGACTACCAACAACATCAGAACAATTGCGGTGGCGGCAGAGGCAGAGGCCGTGGAGGTGGCCGATGAGGCAAACGAAAAGGTCAAGGGCAACGGGCCAGCCCAACAAATTATTAGCTGCAGGCCCAGTACTCGACACAGTGGGCCGACCCACTACCCTGGCACATGTTTGGGCACTAGGCCCCGTCATCCAGCCCATTTCCAGGCCAGGTACAATAGCAACAGTGGGCACAACCGAAGCCCAGCATCTTGCGAGACCATCCAGCGGCTCGCCAACCAGGCCCCAGCCATCAGACCCACTATACCGTAGCCCAGCAGCCGACGACAAGCCTCACTCTAACAGATTTGAGCTAATCTTTTGGCTCATTAAATATTCAGCATCCCGATGATGCGTGGTATATGGATACGAGCGCTACGTTCCACCTCACTCACAACTCTGGTAATCTCCCTCAACTACGTAATTTAAATACTCCTCAATTTATTATGGTCGAAAATGGTTATCACAATCCAAAGGATACGACCACACACAAACCCCACCACCTCACCCCCTTTATCCTTTAAACACGTCCTCTATGCTCCTAACATCATCAAGAACTTAATCTCTATTAGAAAATTTACCACTGATAATTTTGTATCTATTGACTTTGACCCATTTGGTTTGTCTGTGATGGACCTACGTACGGGGACTCTTCTTATGAGATGCAATAGTGTGTGAGACCTTTATCCGTTCCTATCTATGTCCGCTGCCAGTGTCATTCCACCCACCGCTCTAGCTACAATCTCTCCATCAATGTGGTATAGTAGACTTGGACATCCGGGAGCTCATGTTTTTAATTTTCTTAGAAACCGCAATTTAATTTAATGTAATAAAGGAAAATTTTCCCATAGTTGATCCTCTTGTCATCTAGAAAAATATGTTAGACTTCCATTTATGTCATCTTTAAGTATTATTTTCTCTCCTTTTGATATTATTCAGGCAGATTTAGGGACATCTCCTATAACTAGCACCCTAGGTTATAAATATTATTTGGTGTTATTGGATGATTTTTCTCACTTCCTTTGGGTCTATCCGCTTAAACTTAAGTCTCAAGTTTTCTCCAAATATCTTGAATTTCGTACATATGTTAAAACACAATTTGAAAAAGACATCAAAACATTTCAATGTGATAATGGTCGTGAGTTCAATAACTCCATTTTCCATAAATTTTGTGCTGCTAATGGCATGGTTTTCCGTTTCTCCTGCCCCCATACTTCCCCTCAAAATGGTAAAGCCAAACGAATTCTCCGCACCATTAACAATATGATTCGTACCTTTTTTTTTCATGCGTCTCTCCCCCCTACGTTTTTGGGTATATGCTTTAAAAATGGTAGAATACATTCTTAACATCTTACCTACCCGTACGATCCACAATAGGACCCCCACCGAAATCATTTTTCGTCGGATCCCTTTCTATAATCACCTTTGAATTTTCGGTTGCCTTTGCTACCCAAATATTGCCTCCAGGATACCTCAAAAATTAGCACCTTACTCAACTCCCTACGTCTTCTTAGGTTTTCCGTCGAACCATAGGGGGTACTTGTGCTATGAGTTGTCCACATGTAAAATTCTAGTCTCCCATCATGTCACGTTTGATGAGAACGTTTTCCCATTTGCCAACATCAGCCAATTTTGAGTCACTGATTACAGCTTCCTTAATGACTCGAATACCTCACATCTCCTTCAAAATGCACTGCCTTGGTCAAATACCATCCCGTCGAACACCGCCCCACCCACTGCCCCAGTTACAGACCCCACTGCCACGTCACCTATCCTGTCGCCTCCACCCACTGCCCCAGTTACGGGCCACACCGCCCTGTCACCCATCCCGTCGCCTAGCCACCTGACATACTACCCCACCCATCCGACGTCCTACCAGCCCATCCCATCAATGTCCAGTCTCGCCAGTCACGACACCACCAACCCAACGGTATACCAACCTAGTCCATTGTCTCTCACAACATCACCCGAGCCTCATTCCCCGCAGCCCCCACCTACTGCCACACTGCCCCTGATCCAGCCCCAACCTACCTTATAGAAATCCATACACAACACGGGATTTTCAAACTAAAGGTCCAATTTAATTTGTCCACTCAAACCATATCACCGCTACCTAAAAACCCAACCTTAGACAAACTTCACCCGAATTGGAATGCGGCCATGCGTGAGGAGTTTAATGCGCTTACTACACAGCGCACTTGGGATCTTATTCCGCAACCTGAAGGGGTGAATGTAATCTGTTGTATGTAGCTATGTCATCACAAGTACAGAGATAATGGTGCACTTGAACGTCATAAGGCCAGACTTGTGGCAAATGGCACAGGGTAACATGAGGGTGTTGATTGTGGTGAGACTTTCAGTCCAGTGGTTAAGCCAACTACCATCCGCACGGTTTTGAGCATAGCTATGGGAAAGAATTGGCCTATTCACCAGCTTGATGTGACGAATGCTTTTTTACATGGGGATTTGAAAGAAACTGTTTGTATGCATCAACCGTCTAGATTTGTGCATCCGGAGGCTCCTCAACATATTTGTCGTCTTCGTCAGTCGCTATATGGTTTGAAACAAGCCCCAGGGCTTGGTATGAGCGATTTGCTACCTACATCATACAAATCAGATTCGTATGCAGCAAGAATGATAATTCATTATTCATCTTTCATCGAGGTAATGACACAACTTACCTTCTTTTATATGTGGATGATATTGTTCTGACAACTTCTTTAGATGGACTAAAGCACGAGATCATTGATCTACTCAAGTCTGAATTTGTTATGACTGACTTGGGTAAGTTGAGTTATTTTCTAGGGATATCAGTGACCCGATCACCCCATGCATGTTCATGTGTCAGTGTAAGTATGCAGAAGAAATTGTCTGCAGGGATAAAATGGCAAACTGCAAGATCATGCCCACTTTTGTCGACTCTAATTCAAAACTCAGTGCAGATGATGGGGATCCAGTCCTCAATCCCTCTCTTTATAGAAGTCTCGCCAGTGCTCTTCAGTACCTTACATTCACCAGACCCGACATTGCCTATGCCGTGTAGCAGGAGTGTGCTTGTTCATGCACGCTCCCAGGGAGCCTTACTTTACTGCTTTTAAGCGTATCATTCGGTACGTTAAGTGTAATCTTGACTATGGGCTCCACCTCTACCCCTTCGCACTGACTCAATTGTTATCATACACGGACGTCGATTGGGCATACTGTCCGAACACACGTCGCTCCACTTCCGGATATTGTGTATTTTTTTGGGATAACATTATTTCGTGGTCTGCAAAACGATAAGCCACTCTCTCTCATTCGAGTGTAGAAGCAGAATATAGAGGCGTTGCGAACGTCGTTGCCGAGGTGTGTTGGCTCCGAAGCCTCCTTCTTGAGCTTTAGTGTCCCTTACGTAAGGCATATTTGGTCTACTGTGACAACATATCTGCCGTCTACTTATCTCATAACTCGGTTCAGCATCAGCGAACCAAACATATTGAGATGGACATTCACTTTGTTCGTGAGAAGGTTACCATGTGTCATGTTGGGTGTTGCATATTCCCTCTTCCTATCAGTACACAGATATATTCACTAAGGGACTTCCTCGACAGTTGTTCATAGACTTCAGACTCAGTCTCAGCGTTCGGCCTCCTCCCGCTCCGACTGAGGGGGTGTGATAGTGAATATATTCCATATATTCACGGTATATTCTATAATTAATACTTTAATGTAATTATGTAAAGTAGAGATATTTATTCCATTAGAACTATTATTGTACACTCTATATATATTGAATTAATGAGAGAACTCCAATAAATGAGATTTACCATATTCTACCCTTCTTATGTAACGCATGGAACGTTAGCACAATTTTTGGAACTAGAAGGGGAAATTTGAAGTTTTTAACAAATAAGAGGGTGTCACGTGATTGAAAATAATAGTCAAGAACAAAACGAATAAACAAGAGTATAAAAACATGAGGGGGATAAGTTTCTTGTCAACTGCCACCTATCGATCGCGATCTCTTTTCATTTATTTTGGATATTACCAAACCTAGCCTAGCTAGTTAGAAACCTATGAAACGCAACGTGGCAGAAGAAATGTCTACATTATGGACTACGTGGAATTAAGGACGGCTATACTGGACACGTGTGCTTTGATGGGTTTACCATATTCAGTTATAAAAAGTCTTAAAAGTGAATCTAATTTGGTAATATATGTTTTTCTAAAAGCAGAAACTGAGAAGCTCTTACGTGTTATTTGCAATTTACGTTAACCAATAAAATAACTACACGATTATTCAAGCTTGATTGGCTTATATGGACAGACAAGATCCGTTACTGGACACGTGTAAAAATGAAGTTTGTTGTAGACTTGTAAGGAGTGACCAAATCAAGATTTGTTTATGAATCCGTACCTCAATTGATATATAATAATAATAATAATTAGATATTTATAAATATTTTAATATATATAAGGTCGGAACAAAGAATATTGAATTGATGAATCGATTTATTACTTTAAATCAGCCTCCATATATAGAGGCAAATCTAAATTTAATATTTATAAGTTTTTTATAAATCTCAAACTAAAAAAATTTATTATCCAAGTGTAATCAAGCTATCATCCAAGAGGCCGATAAAGCTTAAACAAATTTCATTTCTGTCACTAAACTAAGAACCTACTTTATTAGTGGGTTCCGGATAAATATTTTAAAAAAAAATTCAAATATAAATACAGAATCAATGTAAAAGTTATTGAATTTTCAAAAACCTACTCTCAATTACCTAGATTTCCCTTGTCTGTGTATAAGGTTAGTAGATTTCACAATAATGTTTTATGAAATATTTAGAAAAATATCTACTCACGCGCAAATACGAGTATGACAAAATATGTAAATTCGGCTAAAAACATATTTATGTTAAGAAATCTTATTATAGTATAAATAAATGTATCACGAACATAAAAAGGAAAAAATATATATGGTCACAATTCAATATTGAATGTTACTCCATATTTTTATTAATTTTTAACTGAAAATATCTAGTGCGAATATACATCTTCCTGACATGAAACGAGAATGTCGGTTAAGTTGGTGGAATGGGAAGAAATTTTCTTAGTCTCGTTTGGTAGACTTTTAATTTGACAAACAATTATTGGGAGTGCATGGATTCTTGTTCAAAATTGGGCGCATGATTTTTCAACCCATAAAAAGACGTATGATTTTTCAGACCCAACATGTATACGTCACATAGTTTTTTGTTTTTTTTTTGATAATCCAGGTTTCCAGGCTTGCGCCTGACTACTTCGCTGGTATTACCCAGACGTCCTGGAGATGATGGGACCGGTCCTTCAGCACCCCACCACCAGGTAAATCGCGGGATGTGCACACATGGTCAGTGTCTGCTTGCGTCCAACGGATCAATGCTACAATGTTGACCCCCCCACAGGCCCCATCCACAAGGCTTGGCGAAGACCGAACCCACACTGCAACATGCCCGCGCGGCTTTTAGCGCCCAGGCTTTACCATATGTATGTGCCCCGGAGGACGATATCCGGAGGGGAGAATCGAACTTGCGACCCTAAAGCCGCAAAGTTGACTCCCTGCCAGCAAGCTGACCCCTCTTTTCTAATATTGTTATTTCATGTGTTTGGTTGTTTTGGGTTGCTATGGAGATTTTATATTGATGGTTAGTGTGCAAAACACAGATCTAAAATTTAAAAGTTATGAGTTCTTATATTAACTTTAAATTAATATTTAATAATAATAATTATATTTAATAATAAAAATAACATACTCAATATATTTTCATAAATAACTTTTGAAGAGCGTGGAATGTACTTAAACTTTACCGATAGCTGATATGCGTAAAAATTATTTGGTTCCCAAGAACTCGATCATAAGTTGTGCTCTAGATATGTCAATGTAGTGTTGATTGCTTTTTAAACCTTCTCCTTCTCATTCTTCTATCCCCCTTAAATTTTGTACGTGTTGTTATCTTTCTTTAAAAATATATTCTATATTTGATATGATGAGAATATTTTCCAAGTGTCAGGTGAATATATCACAATTATTAAAGTTGAAAATTATAATAAAATAAATAAAAAATGAATAAATAGATATTCAGGCTGAGACACGGATATCTCGCTCTTTTTAAGGAGATTCAAGTCCACTGCGGCATAATCTTCACCGGTACAATAATATATCTCTTGACTTGTCCCCTTAAGGATACAACAGTCCGATAACGTCGTATGACTCAAATAACTCCGGACTAGTTGAAGAGTCCAAAGCTCTACCAATAAGAACAACTTCCTTCAACATAAAATTATTCTCTTTTGTAGGAACTAAATTGGAGACTTAGAATATTTTTTTTCTCTCAACTTTCTTTTTTCACTACTCCAACCTCACTATACACCACAATATGTTTCACATCTCCCATACACAATACAATAATATTTACATCTCAACTCATGGAAGAAACACCTATATATAGGTGTAGAAATCATCCATAGAGTAAATATACAGAGTACTGGATAATTAAGTGAGGAAGAACATGAAAATGTGATTAATGAGAGTAATAATCACATTCTACATCATGGAGTAGTGAGAGAGTGGAAGTTATGGTCATCTTCTAGCTTTTATGGCCAGTAACAAATATGAGAGATGAATTAATTTATTTTAATAATAAAATTTACTCCAACAATAAGTTCCTTGATGAAAGCTTATACAATTTGTTTGATGGGTGGGATGGGACAATGATATCCCATGGGATTAGCTATCCCTCCTTCTGTATGGGATAGCTAATTTATTTTAGTACAAAATGGTTCGTGGGACTAATTGTAATTAATACCCATAATTAAATGCGGGATATAATAATCCCGTATTTTATCTTGGGATTGTTATTCCTTATCCCATCAACCAAACGATTCCATAGTGTTTTGACTACTTCAAATTATTGAAAATGATTATTTTTCAAGAAGTTATTTCACCAAAAGGGAGATTATTACTGATGAGCGGAGATTAATTATTTTCCTACATATCTATCCCAACACTTACTCACTTTGACATGGTTTCATCAATACTTAATCTATTATTAGTATCTATGTTTTCCGGTGAAAATAATTTTAACCAAAAATACAGTTAGAGATTTGTATTCAAGGGTTTAAAGACAAGTAGGTTATATCCGATCCGGAGACCCTCTTGAATGAGTCTGAGATTATATCTGGGTTAGGGATATGTGAGATCTAGAACACAAGCAAAATATGAGATTGAGCAAATAAAGAAAATTGATAGATTAGATCTGAAAATAAGTTATGAATCGAATAAAGGCCAAAACTGAGAATAGTGTATTAGCTTGAGAGATATCTAAGTTACAAATGTAAGCTTAGAGAGAATACAATGTGTCTTCCTTCTCTGCTAAGTCTCCCACATATAAGATAAAATTTAAATCACTATGACCCTAGAGAGTTATAGCGACGTGAGCATACTGACGTCATTATACTCACGGGCACCGCGGCACTCTGATCTAGGTAGACTGGTGTGACAGGAGTTGTTGGGAGTGAAAGATAGATGTGGAGATTCGTTGGGGTTTTCAGAGTTACTAATCTTCTTGTATACGCTTAATGCCTCCGGAGCTTTTACCTAATATAGATAATTCCCCACTTTCCATTTTTTTTAGCTTCGAGGGACCGTAAATTGGAAGAGCCTGTCAACTGCCAATCTTTGCTTGTAGTACAGTGTCCTTTGGAAACAGCGCACCGATTCAGTTGTCCATCATCCTTTGCCATCCCATAACATTTAATGCTCTACTATCCGTGTATTATCAATCTTACACGTGTCACAGATCCGTTGATACTCCGTCCAGGGAAGGGACGCCGTAATGATGACTTGATTTTCTTTCCAATTGTTCCCCCTTCTTTATCTCTTCCAAGTACAACCTTTCCCATAAGGATTCCGCTTATTCCTTTTGCTCCTCTGACGCTTCACTCTTCAAATTTTTTTCAAACAATCAATCATTTTTCCTCTTTCTTGACGTAATTTTCATTACCATGTATTTGGATTCTTCGGTTGCCGACGGTGCCACCACACAATTTCCCACCTTAGACTCTTTTCCAACAACCATTGGGACGTCGAGGATGAAGAAATCAAGGGCTTCTTCTTCCGATCAACAGATCGATACCTACATTCCAAGTAGTTGGTCTTCTTTAAAGGATCTCTGGAAGCGCCCGATCTGTATGAAGTCAGAATGGTCCCAGCCGACGAGCTTATATAAATCCACCGTGACTGTCCGTTATCTGA
Source organism: Anisodus tanguticus (assembly GCA_034509755.1). Lineage (NCBI taxonomy): Eukaryota > Viridiplantae > Streptophyta > Magnoliopsida > Solanales > Solanaceae > Anisodus > Anisodus tanguticus. The sequence continues at coordinate 44,505,753 of CM067549.1, read as the reverse complement.
GTCGGGTAAAGATAGACTGTGGCTGGAGCAATATAGAAGTGCTTCTCCCTATGGAAGGGGAGAACATTACTTCCTATCGACAGGGGTACTCATTCGTGTATACGCATCCATTTTCCTTGCGGCTAGGCAAACTTATCGACCTTGTGATTTTAGAATTCTGCCGAAAATTTGACGTGTGCCTGGCCCAAGTTGGTTTGACTTTTTGGGGGATAGTTGCGTGTCTCTGATACCTTTCTTCTTAGGTGGAAAAGGATTTTACCCTTGCCCACTTGATTCGTATATACTCCCAATATTTTCCGAGCGAGGCTTATTCAGCTATTCCGTCATGGCCAAAATGCGCTGATTGGTAGTACTGATGGATGGAGAGATACGTCGTCGCAACGGGTGACCTAGTCAAGCCCCGAGAGGCGCCTATCCCAGAGAGATGTAATTTTGATTGTAAGTACTCTACTTAGGCTTGACTTTATTGCTTTACCTTCTTTAATCAGCATATCTAACTATCTCCCTTCTTCCATCAGCCGTAGTGTGGACTCCGGAGCCCGTGTCAGGTTTGTACCGATGGGCCCAGAAGATCCTGGACTACTCACATTCTTCCCTCCAGACGTGGCAGGAGATTGCTCTGAAGCATAATTGAAAATGGAAAAATCATGGCATTCCGAAGGGAGCATCCGTTCGAGCACATGCAGAGGTTCCGGAGGATCTAAATGCATCCCTTTAACAAATTGAAAAAGTTGTTTCACAGTTGGGTCGGGGCCTAGAGGCCGCAAGTTCTTCCTGAGCCAAAATATTATTGTCTTCTTCTTCTCCTTCCTCGGTAAAAAGATTAGACCGGATGCTGGAGAGCGAGACGCCAAGGAGCCTCCCCAAGCTACTCAAGATACTCCAATGATAGCCATTGATTTGGTGTCTGATGCCATCGGAGAAGAGGATCCAGCCTTGGAGCCTTCCCATCGAAGGGTTAACAGGCCTGATGTCGCTGTCACCAGCCTTTTTAGCGAAATGGATATGTCTGATAAGATGAACTCCTGCACTCTTTTTTTCTTGGCTCCCGCCTCGACTGGTGGTATGACTCCCAGCTCAACTCATATTCCCTGTATCCCATCATCATCGCGGGCTTCCCTACTTCAACTTCTCAGAGGCGAGCCTCTACCCTTCAAGGTACTGTGCTTAGGGGTTATACTGCGGGTCTAAATGCGGGAGCACGTAGTGAGGGCCCGTGGAGCTCCCATGGGTTATGTCTAGTGGACACTTATCCTACCTCAGTCTGTAATCCCACATCTCACCGGCAAGTCACATTGACCATACCTCGGGAATGCAACCTTCTTTCAAAGCCAGTAGGGGTGACCAACTACTTGCGGCCTTTAGCAAGCAAGAGAGATAAAGAGAAAATGGCGAGAGTCACTGGCAACTGTTTTCTTAATGTCAGGGCTCATGCAGCCGTGCATGTATACTTTCTTCTTTCTTTCTGACATTCTTCCTATGTCTTCGTATTATAACATCATATTTATTACTTTCTCAGGCGAGTCTTCTTACTATGGAGGGCTTTCAATGAAAACTTACTGAAGAGAGAAATAATGCTACAATATTAGGCACTGTAGGAAAAAGTGCCAGTTTTGGAGAGCCAGCTGATATCTATTGAGGATTTGGTAGCCAAGTTGGCTCAGTCAGAGTAGGACATGAAGGTTTATAATGAGGAGGCTGTGAGATTTCACAAGGAGCTCCTAGACCTTCAAGGAAAGTGGGCTGAGCATCAGAAGCATTTTGCCAGCATAGTTAGGAGGGAAATGGAGATGGCCGAGCGACTCCGGACCATGGGGGTTGAGCTCGAGGATTGTTAGAGGGGCAAGGCTTCCACAGAAAGAGACATAAGGGTTCTAGAGGAAAGACATGAGGGCATGTTGACCTGTTATGATAGGCAGGTTAAATGCAACTAGAGCCTGACCAAGAGTAATACCTTCCTCCGAGCGGCTTTGCAAAAGGTTTATATGTCCGACATGGATGCCAAAATTCAGTGGCTGAAGCTGGATTTTATCCTTGAAAAGACCTATGCCGTGTACCAGGCTCGTCGACAAGTTCTTTAGGGGCTTCGAGAGGGCTTGATAAATGTTGAGATTGCCCTGGCTGACGCTTTGAGGGTAGAAGAAAGGGCTTATGAAGCTTTGCATGTTTGCGCCCCATCTGTGGACCTTGCTCCATCTTCCGATGATGAAAGTTGGTCTCATGAGGGCGAATGAGAGACCTTGTCTGAGCGTGAGGTGCATTCCCCCGAGGTTCCCATGGCTGAGAGTGGGAGCAGAGAAGGCAAAGGGGTGGTGACCCCTTGTGGGAGCCCTTCTATAACTCTGGAAGTGGGAGGAGATGGTTCAGAGATAGCCTTTCTGAAGGATCCTACGGTTGTTGTGGCCCCGGAGACGCATGCCCCTGTTGGAAACTCTGATGCTTCAATTGCTGAAGCTTGACCTTTGTACTCCATGCGTGGAGATTTTCAATGCTTTTATATATGTTTTTGGCTTATTTTGGTAGACTATTTGCTTTGTATTATTGGTATTGCCTATGCTTTTTGGGCCCCTTTTGTGTGTCTTCTAGTAATAGTGTTTTTCGCATATTTTTTTAATTGCCGAATTTCTTGTATCAAATTGCCTAAAGTTCCATGTGAGAGGCATTTGATTTTTATTTGTCACTCTAGTTATGTTGTGCATTAATTACCCGGTCCTTTGAAGTGGAGCAGTTCAACCATAGGGATCCTTCCACCCAATAACCCTTTCATCGAGACTATACTCTATGGCGAATTCGAACGTTTGTGTTTAAGTTTCGCGATGTGCATTTTTATTTTTCCCATCGTATGCGGGACTTCGAGCAATTGCTTCCCCCAATCTGGAAATATTACTTCCGACTGCGTATTTTATGATTAAAAATTGAAATTGCCAATTTCATAATAAAAATAAGGCCCCTCTTTGTTCGGTGCTGACGATGAGGACATCTCGACCTCGTCTTATATTGGCATAAGGTTATGTTTCCTTCACGCTTTAAGGCCAGTAGGCCGTCTTGTGTGTTCAAGGTGGATATTATCAGGTCCGAGAGGATGCGTTCGTACCAACAATGTTAGCGTGTGGGGAGCTTTCAAAGCAAGCTTATTCTTGTATTCGATATTCAGAGTTGAATATATGTGTGTTTTTTGACAAAACTTTAAAAAGTACAAGAAAAACGATGGCCCTCGGCCCCAATTGCTAGAAGCAGATTGTCTCTCTTTGAGTTTGTATCTCCAGGATGAGTTCTTCTAAGTAATACACTTTTTAGTTATTGCCTCGTTAAAAACCTCGCCGACAGAAACCCATTTGGGAAAAAATTCGGTCAAGTAAAAGAGTGCAACACATATTTTTCGACCTTCACTTCGATGTCTTCTAGGCTAGTCCCAGTCCAACAATCATAAAAGGTTATGAAAACATAAAAAGAAAAAGGGATGTGTTCATACCTTGAGACAATTAGGGCCGAATTGTGGGAGTGAAATCGACCGCGAACTCTGGTAGACTCGGCGTCCGTATCACTGATCAGGGTTATAGGTTAAATCATATTCGCTTATATTGACTGACTATTTTGATAGTTGACTCATAAGATTCTCTCCCTGCAATAATACCTACAGTGGGGTGTCGGTCACGATAATTATCGGGTGGCATTAGAAATATGGTCGTAGCTTTCGTGTGGCAGTGACGAGGGCCAGAGCCAGTTTTTTCGTGTTCAGATATCATGACTCGGCCCCGATCAATGTCTTACTAGCATAATAGATGGGGAGCTGTTCTTTCCCTTATTCTCGTATGAGGACGACGCTAATCGACATAGTTGAGACAGTCACATAGGTGATCAACCTCTCTTTCTTTTTAGGCTTGGCCATTACATGAGGGCTAGCTAAGTAAGACTTGAGGTTTCTCAAGCTTTGATTACACTCTTATGTCCACAGAAAGCGATGGTCCTTCTTCGTGAGTTTGAAAAATTTATGACACCGATCTGTCTATCGTGATATGAATCTTCCCAGGGCTGCAACCTTTTCGGTCAGCCTTTGTACAATTTTGACATTGTCCAGTGAATCTGGCATTGAGTGGATAGCTTTCACTTTAACGAGGTTCATCTCAATGCCGTGGCCGAAGATGAGGAAAACCAAAAACTTCCCATACCTGACTCCGAAGGTGCATTTTTTTAGGTTTAGTTTCATGCCATGACGTTGCAAGACGTCGAAGGTTTCAGTTAATGAATCCAAGTGAGTCTCAGCTTTTCGGGACTTGACCAGTATGTCGTCGATGTAAACCTCCATAGTACGACTAATTTGCTTTTTGAACATTTTGTTCACCAACCTCTGGTAAGTGGCCCCTGCATTCTTAAGACCAAAAGGCATTACATTGTAATAAAAGTTATCGTGATTAGTCATGAAAGATGTATTTTCTTGATCATCTGGGTGCAGGTTGATCTAATTGTATCCGAAGTATACGTCCCAGAAGATGAGCAACTCATGTCCGGTTGTAGCGTCTATCTTCTGATAAATATATGGCAGGGGAAATCAATCCTTAGGGCATGCCTCATTCAAGTCCTTGAAGTCCACGCACATTCTGAATTTATTAAGTTTTTTAGGGACCACCATCACGTTGGCCAGCCATGCGGGGTTCTCGACCCTCTGTATAGACTCTATATTGAGCAGACATGTCACCTCTTCCCTTATGAATTAGTCCCTGACCACTGATATTGTCTGTTTCCTTTGCCTCACTGAAGTATGATTATGATTAGTGCTTAATCGGTGAATAACTATCTCCGGGGGATCCCTGTTATGTCAAGGTGAGATCAAGAAAAGCAATCTGAGTTAACTCTTAAAAATATATAAAAACGCATTCCTGAGCTTGGGCGAGAGCTCCGAACCCAGGTATACCTTCTTTTCGGAATGTCCCTCGAAAAACGTCACTCTCCAGCTCATCAATGATTGAGTTTGCGGGATCTTTTTCTGGTGGTAAAATGAAGCCTTTCAGAATGATCTGATTCGGGCACCCTTCCTATGCAAGTTGCTCTTTCCTTTATCCGAGCATTTTGTTTGAGCCTGACGACTGTAATTGCTATTAGTCTGCTTCCCGCTTTTGAAAAATAGCCACCACCAACGCATCCTCCAACTTGGAACAATTGCTACTCCCTCTAATTTCTCCGATCCCCTAAGGCGTGGAAAACTTGATCTTCTGGTAATAAGTTGAAGGAACTGCCTGCATTGCGTGCAACCACGTCCTCCTGAGTATTGTGGTGTATGTCAAATCTCCGGACAAAGCGTCAAAGGTTGTGACTTATTTCACGCAATCGGCATAAAAAGTTAATTCAACTTCCCGCTTTGTTAGTTCGTTGGACATGTTGAATCCTGCCAGCAGCTTTGTCACGGGGATGATCGATTCATCCATCTGCATTTCTTTCAAGACCCGTAGTTGGATGATGTTTGTTGAACTTCCTGGATCAATTAAAACGCGCTTAGTAAATTTTTTATTAATTTTCAAGGATATTACTGGGCCTCATTGTGAGGCGAAGTGAAGCTTCTGTAGTCGCCGTTAGAAAATGCTATGTCCTGACTCTCCACGGGTTCCTGCCCATGGCTCTTGGTTGTTACTGAGACCTTGGACTTTCTAATTGGTGTATACATGATCTTTTTTACCACCTCTGTATCGAATATCATATGAATAGTGTGAGTAGGCAGATACGATTGGCTTGATCTTTGCCTATCATTCCTGCTTAAGTTGAGCTTCGTTAGGTTGCTGATGTACTCCCTCAAATACCCTGCACGCAGTAGTTGCGCTACTTCTATCCTCAGGTTGTCACAATCCTCTATGGTGTGACCGTGTGTGCTATGAAAATGGCACCACAACCCCGTGTTTATTTTTTCGGGTTGGTGCGCAAGTCATCCGGGAACCTGGATTCTTTCATAATTTTCATTACGATCACTATCTCTGCCCCGTTTATGCTGAAATTGTGGTCATATAACTTTGAGGGCCAGTCCCTTTTGACGTAGACCCTTCTGTGCACCGAGAGCCTCGTTCAATGAGACTTTGATGGTTCCTAGTGTTTCCTCGACTCATTCTCGCACCTGAGAAACTCCTGGCGTAATATGGTTTGAACTGTCCATCATTTGCTGCGCTGGTGTTATATCATTGGCCTAGCCTCCTCGGGGGGTGACTGCCCGTGTATGTCGACATTGCCACTCGGTGGTCTTTCTCAATCCGTATTTTAGCTGTGTACATAAGATTTATTTCACTCTATTTTTTGCTGGGAATTCCTTTAAGCTTTCCTTCAGCTTTCTGGAGGCGTTTGAAATTTCTGGGTTCAACCCGTCTGCGAATGCGGCTGCCGCCAAATCTTCTGAGATGGATGGCAACAACATTCTTTCTCTCTGGAATCTGTCCACAAAACCTCGCTATAACTCATCATCTCGATGTTTTATTGTGAATATGTCATGTTTGTGTGTTTCTACCCTTTGAGCCCCTGCGTGAGCCTTGACAAAATATCTACAAGAGAAACAAATCAATCAACATAATTTTTGGATAAGTGAGTATACCAGGAGAGTGCTCCTTTTATAAGTGTTTGGCCAAATTTCTTGAGCATAAACGATTCAATTTCGTGTTGTTTGAGGTCGTTCCTAGTGACGGTTGCCTCGAATGTCACGATGTGTTCTTCTGGATCTATGGTGCCATCGTATTTTGGTATGTCAAACATCTTAATTTTTTTTTGGGATTGGGATGGGGGCTGCGCTTTCTGGATACAGTTGGACCCCATACTTTCTGGACCCCGTGCCCTTTATGATGGGCGGCACCCCGGATATTTGGCTCATCCGCTCGTTCATTTTCTTTTCCACTCGACGCAATCCTTCTGTGAATGCGTCCAACCGGTCCTTCTCGCCCTCATATTCTTTTTACTGGTTTCAGGGAAAGCCGAGGCCTTCGCGGTGTTTTGATTCGACGCCAGAGTCCCAGCCCTTGAATGAGTAGCTATAGCAGCTATCGTCGCTTCCATGCGCAACATCACCTCGTTCTATCTTTTCAGGACAGTTGTGATTGTTTTCTTAGTGAGAGATCCTCTTTTGTCAGTCGTTCGAGGCTTACCAGTTTGAGATTTGACTGAGCTTCTTCGCTCGAGTGCTTCTCTTCGGGTTCCTTTCGCTTTTGCTTTTTCCGAAATTTCCTCATTGCACTCTTTCTCGGACGGTATTATTGAAGACCCGTTCTCGCCGCTCCTCCGAATGCGCTTTTACCTCATTGCACTCTATACGCTTAATTCCTCCGAATGCGCTTTTACCTAATACAATCTAATACTCCAAAAAAATTATCATCAATGTTATCCTACACCCCATTCTACACCTTACAATAACCATCTTTCACTTATTGAAAAATGATCCCAGAAAATATACAACATGTTAAGATATTTTTTGAAAAATAATTTTCGCGAAACTTCAATCTCTAGAACTATCATGTGTTATCGAAAGCGATTCAGTTAAAGCCATCTAATTAAAATGTGAAAGTTTCCTCTACATTTTTAATGTGTGTGTGTAACATTATATATAGTTTTCTATCTGTGGTAAAGGTAAGCTGGCAGAAGCAATTGGCTACTGATCAAATGAACAGCATATGGCTGAAACTGAAGGAGCTTTAGACCACTATTAAAACAATGAGGAGTTCAAATGCATTACTCACAAGATTGATAATGCAGATTAGATGTCATCGCAATACAGGAAAAGCTGCCTGACAAGTACACTGATGAACTGCTTGAGTTAGAGAGATTTACATTGCATAATCTAGAAAATGGTCTTTGATTAAGGAGTGTAATGGAACATAAATCTAGAGTTAACTGGCTACGACTAGGTGACCGCGTTACCAAATATTTTTCTGTTGTGATTAAAGAAAGGAAACAAATTGTAGAGCTTACTTCCATAATTTGAGTTCAGTTGGCTGATCCTACAACTATTAGAGAAGAGATTGTACAATTCTATAAAAGCACTAATGGAATCTTCTGCTCAAACACTGTCTGGTATAAACATAAGAATTATGAGGAAATCCCCTACATGTCTCACTGCCAAAAGTTGGCACCCTGTGCAGATGTAACTGAAAAGGAAATATTTGAGGGGCTATGTGCTTATTGGAGATGAAAATCACCTGGAGTAAATGGCTACAATGAGTCTTGGCATATGATTAAAAATGAAGTAGATGATTTTTTTTATGACAAGGGAACCCGCAATCCCTACCTGTGCCCTTCGGGTGTGCACAGGGTAAACTCTGGTGCAATAGCCCGCAAACCACACAGGAGAGATAACCCGCACTAGGCAAACCCCATGTGACGAGCCCAACCCAGAAGACAAATCCCCTATTGTAGTAGGTATGGAGTTTCGAACCAAAGACTCCATTATGGAAGCCCCAAGCTCAAGAGCCACCCTTGTGGTTTAAGTAGATGAATTTCTTTGCAACTTGCAGGTTATATAAGGTCATTAATTGTACTGCAATAACTTTGGTGCCTAAAAATGACTATCCAAACTTACTGTTAAAGAATATAGACTAGTTGCATGCTGTACTATTTTATATAAACTTGTGACTAAGGTACTGACTGCAAGGAAACAACAGGTGATGGCTTATCTATGAAGCTCAAGCTAAGTAGGTTTCATTCTTGGGAGGAAAATAGTAGATAACGTACTTGAATGTGTCAGAACTGAGGGACACGTCATGGAGGAGTTTGGAGTTCCCTGAAACATTTATTGGTTGGGTACTTGAATGTGTCGGAAGTGTGAATTACACTATCCTGATCAATGGGTGAACCTTCAAAGCTTTTTGATGCTGCCTTAGACTTAGACATGAGATACAAGCCCCCACCCCTCCTTCCTATTTGGAATTGCTATGTGGAGTACTTGAGCAGAACTCTGAATGGATATAAAGAGGTGAAAGATTGTAAGTGCCATCCTAGAGGTGCAAAGTTAGGAATCACCACCAAAGCTTTGCAGATAATTAAAAATTTACAAGGGAAAGATATGGCATCCTCAACTGCATCAGGCGTAATAGCAAATCTGGGGCCGGGGAGGGGGTTGGTGTACTTCGGCAGGGTTTCTCAAAATGAAAAGGAGAAAATCCTACAACAGTTTAGCTACTCATGAGGTGTATTTAGGAATACCACTGTCCACCAAGAAGCTATTCTTAGTGCAGTGGCAACCACTTAGAGAAATTATTGCTAGAATATCCTCATGGATTGCTAAGAATTTAACCTATGCAGGCAAGATACAGCTAGTGCAAACTGTTCTCTGCCTATTGTGTCTCAATTACTTATTATACATACTAAGATCTTACATACTATTGATGCATGCTATAGAAGCTACATCTGGTCAGGAGTCGATATGAGTTTTGGTGGCATGGGATAGAATGTATTCCCAAGTCCATAGGATGACTAAAACAAACTAATTTGCACTTACGGAACAAAACTACTATTGCTAAAACATGTTGGTATCTGGCACATAAACAGGATAAGTGTCAGGTGGATCCATGCTTGTAAATCAAAAGAAAACAAATTGAAAATGATTAAAGTTCAACACCAGGCTGTTGAAGAATTAGGAAAATACTTGAAAGTAGAATTATTTTGGAGCAATACACCACCAGAGTTTGGAAAAACGTGGCAAGGCAAATCTACTTTACAATTACTGCGTGATTCTCCTAGGGTCTCATGCCTACAAAGATAAATTTACACAAACTACTTGGGACCAACACTTGGTGCCCAAATCTTTAGCATGATATACGCCGACTGTGTCCATGAGTCATCTGGATTGAAAAAATATAATCAAAGACAAGTAAACACTGGATTTATAACCATACGCCAGATAACCACCCAATATGTGAGGCAAGAATTAAGTATTAAAGAAAATTCGACCCCAAGACGAGTATCACCTTGATATTCTTTCTCGTTATAACAAAAAAAATGTAACGAGAAAGAGCAAGATGCACTTCACAGACAAATAATCATGTACTGAGATAGAGAGATAGAAACACCTTAGGCTTAGGGAAATTGGATTAGACCAACTACTTTACTGCATTTTTTACCGCTTGCGACATTATCAAAACTCAGGAGCACTGCATAGTTAGCTTGTAGCTGAGATGAAAATGAAATGACATTCCCACTTGAATTAAATTGAAGTTGGTTCAGCAATATCTTTAAGAAGATAAATTGATACAACTCCCGTAATGGTTTGAACCACACCCTCTTCAAATGAGAAGAGCAAATGAAAGCCAAACTAAACCCAAAACAGAAGGCCTCAAGCACTTCCTTAGAGAAATCTGCCTTGTCAACATTTGAACCACAGGTAAAAGTACAAGGATCTCCCAGTATAACTGACAAGGCTTCGTTAGCGCATCCATCAACCCCAAGAGTCACCTCAGCCTTGACAAGTATGAAGGAACCACCACAAAGAGCAAATATGCTCGAATATAACTTTCTTTGCTCTACAAGTATAACTGACAAGGCGTCGTTAGTGCATCCACCAACCCCATGAGTCACCTCAGCCTTGACAAGTATGAAGGAGCCACCACAAAGAGTAAATATGCTCGAATATAACTTTCTTTGCTCTCCCAGTATAACTGACAAGGCGTCGTCAGTGCATCCATCAACCCCAAGAGTCACCTCAGCCTTGACAAGTATCAAGGAGCCATCACAAAGAGCAAATATGCTCGAATATAACTTTCTTTGCTCTCCCAGTATAACTGACAAGGCGTCGTCAGTGCGTCCATCAACCCCAAGAGTCACCTCAGCCTTGACAAGTATCAAGGAGCCATCACAAAGAGCAAATATGCTCGAATATAACTTTCTTTGCTGCACCCCTGAAGACAAGTTGAAAAAGCAAACAAGAAAAATGAGACCCCCATGTAAAACAATTGAGAACACAAAGACTGCAGCGAGTACCTGCAGCCCCACTGACCATAAGTTAGAGGTTTATGTAACCTCGTCATAGATACTGCACGGTGTCTACATTGCAAGATCAAATTCACCTAAAAAAGAAAATACAGAGAAAAGGAAGCTTTTCCCATACTCTCTAACAGACAAGACAAGCCACATAGCTTATATTAGATTACATGATCAGAAGACCAGTCACAACTTAAATCCTACAGTGGATTGCCAACATTGCATAAATATGCTATTTTCCACCAAGATCCAACATCTCATTGTTGTTGTCCACAACCGCATTTGTGTAGACAAACAGAACTAACGTGAATGCTTGTACCACCAACAAGAATTGTCATCAGAAAAATGAGATCTACCTCTTTCCAGGTTTTGGGTATCGAGTCTACTCTCCTCTGGTTGCTCGTAAGAACTAACACTGAAGTTGGTCGCAGCATTATAACCCTGGCTTACATTATTCTGAAAATTATAAACCTGCAGTTGACTTAATCAATTAGTAAATATATGGGAAACGAAGGGGAAGTCAAGTTCCATGCAACACAAAAAAAAGAATTAAGTCCCACCATGTCAGAATGATTAACTTGTTGAGGGTAACTTTCAGGGAGCATCGGGAGATGATGTTCACCGAAATCTTGAACTATGCCCAAGGAATTGCTTCCAAAACAGAGCTGCTGCATGTCATTGTTGGAGTTGTATGGTGCACAGAAGTTGCCCATCACTAATTGTCCAGTTCCAATGGTTTCAGCAGAGTGATTTAAAGGGAATTCAAGATCATTGAGCTCCATAAAGGCAGCATCTTCCGGCAGAGCCATGGGGTTAAGACTATAATTATCTCCACCGCTTGCAGAGAGATCAGGTCTCGATTGACCTACTCCTGCCCAGCCAATGTCTCCAAGGCCATCAAATATATCACTCCCATCAGTAAAAGGAGCAGGTGGAGCATTTATATCTGGGTTGAAGTTCTCTAGATTCTGCTAGACGAAGAATCTTAATCAATACACATTATAATTAAACAAGTTCCAAATATACAACAAATATTGTACAACTTGCTATGGTATAACATCTTGAAGAAGTATAAAGCAAGCAATTGAAAAAAAAGGGGATACTAAACCTATAGTTCCCGAACCCTATAGATGCATAAATTAAAGCGATGTTTTCTTTCCCCTGAAGAATATTCTGATCAAGACATATATTAGATGAGATTGGCATCTGTAGAACCTTGTTGAAACCGCTTACCCTCGTCATCTAACTTAAAAGCAGCCACATCAAGAATAGTCCAAAGATTATCAAGCTTTGATGTCACAAGCCAATCTCGTACAACAAGCAATTTCCATTTAACTTTTACTCAGTCAAGCTCTGCTCTAAGCAAAACAGAGAGAAGATACTAGTGCAAGCAGTAGAATAGACAACAAGGGAAACATTAGCTAAACACTAAATTGAAATTTCGATAACAAACATGCACTTGAATGTCAAAGCTGATCTCAATAGATTTATAAACACTACAACACACACACCTGATTAGCCTCATTGACAGCAAAAAGCAAAGTAGTATCTTCTGTGAAATGGGCTAACAGACCGATGATCTCATCACCTTGCTCATCAAGAGGCATCTCATTACAAAGCTGAGTATTAGATGGACCCAGACCAGGGTTAACCATGCCGTTACCAATTGGACAACTCTGTTTGTCAGGCAGTACAGACACAGCAGAAAAAGTATTCGATGGATTCAATTCACCAGGCACACCCTCATCATCTAGTTTATTTGAAGGCATCCAATTGATAGAAGATACATTGGATGGATTTGGTTCACCAGGAATTTCATCATCTGGCTCATCCAAAGACCTTCTCTGAATAGGAGATAAACTCAGTTCACTTGAAGGCCAGTCAGATGCGCTTCCTGGCTCAACTACTCCGGTCACAATTGAGTTGCTCTGATTATCAGGCCTTCCAGGTGGAACCTGAAAAACATCTGATGTACAAGGTTCAGCAGGAATTTTGTCATCTTCCCAATCTTCCTCCTTAAAAGGTGCTCCGTACTGTGCACCATTTTTTGGACCTGGCCCACTCTTCTGGAATACTTTACAAAGCACACAAGTATCCTACAAAACAAGCATTTGATGAATAAGAAGTTCTAATCAAGTCCTCAAAGATGGAAAGTAGATCACATTACTGTAAGCCAAGTGCAAACCCAAAACGGGGAGAGAAACACTGGCGTATCATTTGGCTATGTCGCTACGAGCAAAGAAGAAAGAACATAAAAATGAAATAGGAATTAGGTAGTATTAGCCAAGGTAGGATAGAAGTACCTGAACAAATCTTGCATCAATTAATTCTTTATCTTCAAACTTGTATTCGTGAATAACCCAATCAGTTCTCTGTCCTTTCGGGGGATGACCTAGATGAAAAATAAGTGTTTTAACTGATCCAACAATCTTTTCATCGTAAGTAATAGATCGATCTTTCCCAGTAGTTTTCCAGTATCCAGTTTCAGTAGCGCGATTCATTCTGGATCCACTTGCATACTTTCTCTCCCTTGGGCAAAAGAAGTACCACTCTAGATCTTCACTTTTATAGCAACATTTGTCTGGCAGAAGACATTGAAACATTACACGAAGTTGAATAAAGATCAAGTAGAATCATTCACCCAACTTGAAACAAAACATACTACTTCATCCCCCCAAGAAAAGGTATTGTTCAAATGCTAGAGATTTCTACGGAAAATAGAAACAACTTTGACAATTAAAAACAGAAGGGAAAAGATAAAGATTTTTATCACTAAGAATTCCTTTTAGAGATTCAAAGAGGCCAGAATTAGTATGAGAATAAGTAAAAAAAATTCAATAACAAACTGATGGTCATTCCGGTCTCAAATCATTTTTTTGGAAGTACAGAACAGACAACTTAGCACATTATGTACATGATTTCAAAAGTAGAACATTTGTAAGAATATGTACCAACTGTATCATGTATGGGATTCCTCTAGAACCTTTTCAAGTAAAAATTGTTGCTTTTCCATATATAAAAAGAAAAGAAGAAAAGGCCATACTTTGGGTGGAAGTACACATTATACCACAGAATAAGAACTGCATATAGAACTTTGAAGGAGAATGTGTGCCATTGGGAAGATTCTTAGAAAACCACGCTTAGCAGAATGGAATATTTTAGCAAACTTCACAATATGATACCTGGAAGGTCACACGGGGAGAACTTGTAGATGTTGAGTTCCGTTATGCCTTCAAAATGAAGTTTTTTCCCCATGATCTTCCGTTTGAGATAGTACATAATCAGCTCAACATCAGTTGGGTGAAAGCGGAACCCAGGCGGTAGCCTCGTCATTGAAATGACAGAAAAAAGAAAAAAAAACAGCCTAACTAAATGAAAAGAACAAGCACAATAGGGCGCGCTAATGAAAATCTAGACTAAAGAAATGGTGTCAATAAACCTAAAAGAGCTATCTGCAAATACACCAGAGCCTCCCAACCACCCCACAACAACAAAAAAAACTTCAACTGTCAAGTCCAATGCCGAAACAAGATCTTCCCTGAGCACCACAGCCTTCTAAGGTTCATGAAAAGGAATGCACTCCAAACAAATAACTGATGCTTCTTGCAGGAGCCAACAGACATCTGGTGCACAATTCAAAAACCTGTTATTCATGAAATCATCAGCCTCGTATAAAAACATAATAATAACAATTGAAAGAAGCTCCACTAGTTGATCACTGCATGCAACATAAATATCTCGATAACCAACACAAACAAATAACCTTTCACAAAACAAAGGAACCCAGGTTGTCAAATGCCAAGATGACAATAAAACAACTGAACAAGCTCTCTAGGAAAGATTTAAGCCCTAATAGTCAAATTTAAACAAGGATTCGAACTGAACGAGAACAACTAAAATCAAATACACATTATCCCTATTTAAACTCCGCATGCTAAAAATGGTGCCAAACAGCAGAAATATACAATACAAGAAAGGAGAAGATCAGCACCAAGTGAGAAAAAAAAAGCAGCAGAAATAGGGACACAGATAAGAAAATAATCACAGTGATCAAACCCTTTAATGAACAACCCTAATTCAAAGCTCAGTAATAACAGCAAAATCAGTTCAATATAACAACAAACACAGAAATGGGCAACCAGAGAAAGAATAACTGATCGCAAACATACAAATTTCGACCCACATCAGAAAAGGAAAGAAAGAGCAAAAATTGACTAGACTATAATCGCAGTGATCAACTGTAGAATCAAAACCCCTAAATACAAAACTCGACAATAGCGCAATAAAAGGCAGAAATGATTTAAGTTCAATGTAACAACAACAAAAAACACAGAAATGGGCAACAAGAGAGAATAAAACTGATTGTAATGATCAAACCCTTAAAACCCCAACATACAAATTTCGACAAAAACACAATAAAAAGGAAAATAGAGCAAAAGTGACTAAATTACAATTATAGTGATCAAACCGTAGAATTAAAAAAATACAAACCTCGACAATAACACAATAAAAGGAAAAAAAACACATCAGTTCAATGTAACAACGAAAAAATCCTAGAATAAACAACCCTAAAAAATCAGTTCAACGTAACAACAACAAACACAGAAATTGGCAACCCGAGAATAAATAAACAGATCTAATCAAACAAACCCTTAAAACCCTACACAAAAATTTCGACAAATACACAATAAAAATGAAAACAAAAAGGAACAAAATTTAACTAAATAATCATCAAAATAGAACAGAATCAAACAAAGAAAAATCGAAAAGTAGCTTTACCCAGAAAGGAAATATGAGCAACAATTGACTAAACTATATCACAAATCAAAAACAGTAAATACAAACCTCAACAATCACACAATAAAAGGCAGAAAATATATATCAGTTCATAATACAACAAAAACACAGAAATGGGCAATATGAGAATGAATTAACTGATCGCAGTAATCAAACCCTAACCTTACATACAAATTTTGGGGGGAAACACTGTAAAAGGGGGGTGGGGGTGGGGGCATTTTGACTCAATAATCATCAATCAAATCAAGAACAGACAATAAGTAACTTACACAATAAAGAATAAACTGATCAAACCCTTAAAAACCCCACATACAATTTTTTTTTAAAAACACAGTAAAAGGGAGAAAAGAACAAACTTTCACAAAATAATCATCAAAATAAAACCGTACTAAATCAAGTATAATCGATAAATGACAAAATAATCACAGTGATCAAACCCTAGAATGAACAACCCTAAAAAGTCAGTTCAACATAACAAAAAACACAGAAATGGGCAACACATGAAAGAATAAAACTGATCAAAGCAAACAAACCCTTAAAACCCCACATACACATAAAAAAAAACACAATATAAAGGGGGAAAAAGAGCAAAAATTGACTAAATAATCATCAAAATAGAAACGTATTAAATCAAGAACAATCGAAAAGTAGCTTACCCAAAAAGGGATCGAAGCGGAGAAGGCGAAAAAACAGTGTGGTGGTGGGGGGAGAGAATGGGAAGGGCGGAGGGGTATAAAAGTGAATGGAAAATTGAAGAGTGAGTGAGTAGGGTTTATATAATAGCCACAGGGTTATCTTCTTTAGTAATCTAACCTTTTCATTGGTTTGATTTCATTTACAGCACAAGTATTTTTGGAAGGGGAGCTAAATTTACTGCCACGTGTCATTCGTTCAAGCTATGCAAATAGCTTCTTATAGAAATGTGAGTCAAGACTGTTTATCATACACCCTTATAATTCGACCCTTTCCTGAACCCGTGTATAGCGAAAGATTAATGCATCTGGCGATATTTTGGATAAAATAGTTAAATTTTGTTCAACATTTACACTTGCAATCCCTTAGTTATGAGTACCAAATTATGATGTTTGGTCCTTGTAATATCAAGTTAAGTGAGTATATTTTACCTTTGCTTGTTTAAAATGCGGGTTTCGTTCTTTCATATATAAATTCTTATGATTATATAATAGATTATATCATCGGGTCATAATAAGTGTTCAATTCGTCTTTTTATTTTTATCCAAAATCAGTGCCCATTTACATAATCAATAAGAAATTAACTTTATTTTTTCATATTTACCTTTATTTACATATTCCTAAGAAGTCTTTTAAATTACTCCAATGTTCTATGCTATCACTAATTAAGGGTCATTTAGTCAAAGTATTTATTCTTCTTCTAGAATTTAGTATTTTCTTAAACAGTGTACTAAAAGGCTAAGTAAATACTTAATTTGAATCGGAGGGAATATTAATTAGAACTACTGAATTAAATTTTTACTTTACATTATACTTTGAGGAGAGACTATAATTGTAAAAGTAGTCTAAATATATTATATTTTCTATATGAAATGTGTTTAGACGAATATTATAAGAATGAAAAATAAAATTTATCAATAATTAAGGGATTAAAAATAAAATTATTCATTTATTTTATCAAACCACAGTCTCATTAATTTCAGTCAATCTTTTTAAATTAAGAGTTATGGGTATAATGTTGCAGTAGCCAGTAGCTAATGAAGTTTGATTCTCTCTGTACCATGTTCGTCAATTCTTCTCCGTTGTTCTTCTGTGATTTTTTTGCCAGATTCATGTCGACTTTCCTTTTCTTAGTTATGTTACGTTATGAGTTGTTGGAATATGTTCTTGCCTGATTCGAGTTTTGCAATTCTGATCAAGATCTGTTCATCCTTTAATTGATCGAACACCCCAAAATTCAGTTATTTCAACTACATTAAATGACGTTGGAACTGCAGGTATGTGCCGTTTTTCATTATTTCCGTCCATTCTTTCTTACTTCCCTTCGTCCAGGTTTTCTTTTTGGTGCATAAGGCATCTTCTTGCCAACTCAAGTACTAATGCATCTTCCACTGAGGTCGCGACCGTTTCAAGGAAAATGTGTTGGAAGATACATTTGGTATCCAGATTTGAGACACAAATGCAAGATCATTCCTTTATTATATCACAGAATCATGATTGGTATACACCGAACACGCGCCGTTCAGGTTCCGGATATTCAGAATAATTACATTCTTGAAAGGATCGCATAAAGTCTTACGCTCTTATCGTCACGGTGACAATCTATGCTACCCGACTCGGGATTCCACCCCCGCACTCCGCAAAAATACAGTGTGTTAACTCTCTACGGGAGTTATCAATGCCTATTGTGCTGTTTGCATTCTTGCACTTCTTAAAGCTTCGAATTTCTACATTCTCCACTCTCTAAAAGAAATCTTTCTACAGAGGAAATTGTAAAGACTTAGTCACTTGCTTTAATTTTTAAAAGATCTTAATTGGACATCCAATTGTGCAACTACTAATGCCTACACAACACTGTTAGATGGACAGGAGAATTAAAACTGGGAGTTGTTGCCATCTCTACATCTAAACCTTTATAGCATGTAATGAAGCAAAAGAATTATGCTGCAGAAAGTCTTAAGTATTTTCATAAACTTCTGCGTTGCAATTCTTCCTTTATCTCTTATGATATGGTTAATTAAGTACATTGCTTAATGCTTTTATATTTCTGAAAATTTGGATTCAAATTCAAATCTCGAATCTATATTGTGCTAATTGTCTATCTTTTACTAACTTATCCTGGATAGTGAAATGCATTTACTTTGTATTCATGTTTTAATTTTCCAGAAACAATTGTTGCCCCTCCCAAATTTTGCTTTTTTGACATTAATAATATTGTAAATTTGTGCCAGCATACTCCTCATTAGGAGTATCTAAGCTGACTATTTCCTTCTCAAAAACTCGCTGAGTCAATCTCTGGGATCGAGAGTTAGTAGTAGTTCGTACGGTCAATCAAAAATTGGTTCTTACAATTGAGCTCTAAATCTTTATTGATTAAAGCTGGAAGGTTTCATCTTAAACATATATAGTTGGTATAACAATTTGCAGAAGATTGTTCAAAATACATAATGCTCCAAGATTTGAACTTATAAATACTTTGCTCTTTGTTACTGTCAGCATTATCCATCATATGCATAATGTGATAGTAGTAGTAATACAAGGTTAGCTCTTTAGCATTGTGAAGTTCTTACTCTTATGTTGAATCAACTTCTTCAAATTAGAAGGCTTGTTTACTATATAGTAGTTGCTTTATGTTCTTACTACACACATATTTTGTTGCCACACACTATCTAACCGACTATCACTCCTCGACTTTGTTGCCTCCGCTACTGTTTTGGAATACAGTAGCGGAGGCAACAAAAGCTACTTTTGCTACTCCGTACTTATCTACACCTTCCCCGCTGCTTTGGATGAGGTGGCGCCCGCTTTTGGTGCGTGCATGGTTAAAATCACTTTTGGTGCAAAATCAGGCTAGCTCATCTGTCAAGCTGCTTCTCTAAAAGGATCTACTAATAATTGAACCATTCACGAAAAAGATAATGAAAAAGTAATAATTTTCCACTGCTACTTGCTCTTTTTCACTTCAATTCAAACTGTGATACTCCAAAGTCAGTGACAAATATATGGTTTGCTTGATAAAAAGTTGTGCATTATGAATAGTGTTGCTGGAAAGTACCCAGAAGAGGATAAACAAAAGGGTGCTTCTTGTTGTTGATGTATACAACTACTTGACAACATATGATTTACATTGGTAATAAATGTGTTCATCCCTCTTACTTTTATTTGTAATTTTGTTTTCTCTGAATACCCTTATCTTAACATCATTATCATGCCTAACTATCTTTCATATCTTTTCTTCTTGAGACATAATAATCACTAACAATTGTTTATTAACAACACTGCAGGTACTTTTTGACTAATGCTACTCACAAGAAACCTGCAAAAAGGCAAATTCAGGATAGAAAATGCACCATCATCTCCATGATGTAGATAGTACAGGTTGTAAATATATGATGTAAATAATGCAGCCACAAATGTAAACGATGTATCATTTGCCAATCATAATATCTATGAATGAATAGCTTATCTTAAAAGCTCTACGCTGAAACTACAACGCCATTTTTAACTTTGACATAGATATGTCAGTTCCAAAAACTCTATGCATTTGTCACCAACTCTTCAAATATACAAATAATCCGATATCCTTCACAGCATCATAATCACGGGCCAACTCTGTCTAGTAATAACACACACACATACAGGTGTGACTTGGTCAAAGAGACATAAGCAGTGACATATTTTTGTTACTTCATCACTCATCATCATCTCTTATTGCATCATTAATCCGTAATAATATTTAGTCTTTTATTTTCTCAAATCAATTGTATAAATTATGTGTATTAATCGCGACATACGTAATCTTTATACTATTTTTTATTTTTTTTAAATGTTTATTGAATTATTATTTGATATACTAGTTTTTTTCCTTCTAAAGTTTGATCCTAAATTTAAATATATAATACAAATATTTTTTATTTATATCAAACTTAGACATCATTATGTTATTACTCAATCATATAAAATTATCATGGACCAATCAATATGTGCCGTGTAATCATTATTAGATTCCTATTTCTAAGTGATTGTACTATTTGATTCCTTTATCAACCAATGGAATTAATTAACTAGATTTTGTGACAATGTAGGTGTCATAATTCAGAAGTTTTCAAATTGTAAGAGTTACGAACTATTTAAATATTGTTTAATATTAGCCAAAGTTTTTTTCCCACTTTGTTAGCAGGATAATAGTTGCAATTCTTAAGTTAATTTAATTGAAAAATAAATATGTTTTCTATTATCAGTTGATATATGTAGATATACATACGCTAATAAGAAGCAATTGAATTGTAAAAATATAATTGAATACAAACTAATAAAGAGGGATTGAAAGTTAAAGTATAATTGAATACAAACTCACGCTTAAATGAACTTAAACATTCTCAAAACTTTCACTTTAACTAGTAGTTAATCACTAGATCCAGGCTCATTATAGTTGTTAAAATACTCGTTCTCATTCAATAATATTTCTATATTTTGTCTTGATTTTTTAGAACTTCTATGTGATCTTCCCTAATTTGTTACATTTTTTTCCTTTACGTAACATTATTGTTATGATTGTCATTGTTATTTATATTAAGTCCAAACTCTAAGATAACGTGTTTTTCCCCTTAACTTGTCCATCCCTTTTTTAGTACCCCCTAAAATTTATCCTATGAATACCAATTTATCTTCATTAAATTTTGGGCTTAATACATATGCACACCCTTAAACTTGTCCGATTTTTTCATTTTGACACTTCAACTAAGCTTTGTTTCTATTGAACCCCTGAACACGTCCTCAAGTATGTCTATTGAACACAATCTGATTGACATAACATAAATCAGGCGTTTCATTTTTGTTAACCTTGCGCGTGAATGTCAAGCGCATCCTACGTGAAAATTTTCACCAATTAAAACAGTCCACCCCCTATATTCATACAAATCTTAAGCTCAATTCTGATGCATACTAATTCAAACCAAGAACCAAAGCAGCTCATAGAAGTAGAACATGAAGCAATGTTAAAAAAAATGAAACTCCTAATTTATGTCATGTCAGTCGAATTGTGTTTAATAGACACAGTTGAGGACAAGTTCAGGAGTTCAATAGGAGCAAGGCTTAGTTGAGGTGCCAAAATGGAAAAAACAGGCAAGTTTAAGGGTCCAGATATAGATTAAGCCTAAATTTTATCATACTTATAGAACAAAAAGACAAGTTTTACCCACGAAGTATTGAGAATAAGGAACAAAATTATCCCATTTCAAGTAATTTAGCAGTAAAATTGACCTGTTCCAATTCAAACCGGAGCAATCGTTAGTTGGAGAACATTTATGAGTTCTTGGCTAGCATCAAGGGTATTTTTAAACAACTTTTTAAACTAAAGACATTTTTGTGCCAAAATTTAACCGGAGGGTAAAGTTATGCATTTCAAATAGTTCAAACGATAAATTGCCACTTTTTCATATTTTAATATAAAGGATTCCAAAGGCCAAAATAAAAATGGAACATCATTCAAATTGAAATAAAGAAACAAAACTTACCAGCACTGTTTGGTTATATTAGTAATTGCAATCATTACTTCTCATACTCGAGAATATTCCCTTTTTCTTTATAGTTACGAACTTATATTAGAACCCCAATAGTTTAGTCAATTACTCCAATTTTAGCGTTTCACTATCCGCATAAAAGATTTTTACTTTATATTCTTATCTTTGAAAAAAAACTATCATCACGGATCCATCATGAGCATTTATCAATCAAAGATTGCAGTAATAAAACAAAAGGGGATAATTGCACAAATTGCACTATGAAGAGCTGTGGTCGACAAAAAATATTATACATTACAACTCTGCTGTTTCAGCTATCTCCCGGTGAACACAAAGAATCAGACTGAAAATCAAGAAATAGCAGGCTGCAATTTTCCTACGGCTATCTAAGTAATGCTTTTGACACAATAAAAGGAAAAATGAATGAGGAAAAAAAGAAGAAGAATGAAAAACAAAATCAAAGCAAAGAAGCTATTGTACAAACCAAATATCATGTTGCATCAGAAGCTATTAGCAAACTCATGATTTCAATTCAAACAGTCCCAACAGCCGTCCCTCGCATTCTGTCAGCTAGCGACTGCTGTTGCATTTCTTACACACAGCTCTGTACAGTATGTACCCACAGATGGGTATACTCGACAAAATCTCTTCACTGAATCTTGAGACACCCCTGCCTTTGTTCAATAATCTTGAAAATTGAGTGAAACTAGAAATTAAAGCTCTTCTTGAAGAGAGCTTGCACCTGGTACATTTCATACAACATTCACAGGTACAACTACAAATTCCTCAGAAAGGGAAGCAAGCTGCAAAGAGAGCAATCTAAACTTTAACCTTCGACTGAATCAGAGAAACACATCCATATAGTGAATAGCTCTTCCCCAACCAAGCCCCCCTCAGCAAACAAGTTAGTGATTGGCTCTCTTCACGCATATCGTCACCTTTCGACGTGGATAACTCAATTTGACCTCATAATATCCCATTTAAGACCCTCTGATAATAATCATATTGGCGAGTACGCCATGCATCCAAGCTACTGCTTATCAAAGAAAGTACCAAGGAAACACATTGCTGGCAAAGACAAACAGGGCATCATGACCACGTAGATGATAAAAACAAATAAATGAAGTATTCAATCAGTAACAAACCTCTTCTGTTAAACTAAGATGAAATCTCTTTCTTAGGTTCTGAATTGTTCGGGGACCACCCTTGAAACAAGGGTAACCAGAATCCTGATATAAAGATAGAAGGGAAACAAATTGTGTTATATTCAAATATCAATGTATAAATTCAATAAAGACGAAAACTTGTTTGACCAAACAAGTATGCTTAGTAACTCAATCACATGATACAGCAGTAAAGCTAATTCGGATTGAGAACAGGAATAAGTAGTGTAAGCCAATCTTAAGGAAACAACATGACCGCGCCCAGAAAAGAAAACTAAATCAACACCACATTGCCAAAACCAGAAAATGACCACTCTCAAGTGATTAAACCCTTATTATTTCTTGGAGGTGGCCAGCATATCCTAATGCTGAGGAATACAACATTACCAGTTAAAAAAAAAAAAAAAAACTTATTATGTACTTTTCGCATGTACTTCTATACATCACCTTCTATTATAAGTGTACTTCTGTATAGTACTTGACCAACTTTTATTACTTGGAGAGAGAAGTGCAATTTCAGATGGCAACGTAAGAGAAATAGCTCATTTCAAAAGGGCCCTTAGATTATCGCTCATCCAACCTTCACAAACAACATTCAACTGGCCACTAGGACGGAAACAATTTTTTAGCTACAAGGCTATATTTTTGCTTCTCAATTCTGTTTTGACAGTTATAAGATCTTTATAAATTCAGAAGAATAAAAATGTGATGCTCCCAACACATACCCCCCTTAATAAGAAGCAACTATCGTCTTCAGATCTTCTATTGATACCCGTGACAAGTCAAAGAAGTATATTTAATTTGGGGTATCGAGTAGCAGTACCGTATTTTGTACTGCATCTTTGACAGTCTTTTGTTTATAGGTGCATCTTTTATGGTATTTTTGAGATTAAAAAGAATAAAGTTGGAGAAATGTCTTCCGTGGTCTCAGCCTGCCACATATGAATGTCTAAGATACTGAAAAATAGGAAACTCGCAGCATAAGAACTACAGGACATTTCCTGAAATCATTTCCTAGTTCTACAAAATTCCCCCAGTCCCGATTCCTCCCTGTTGGAAAGTTAGATTCATATATGAGAAACAAAGATTTTACATAATATTAATCATATATGAAATTAGCAATGGGAACTGTGTATCAGGGTCTACCTGTAGCATCTCAACAAGAAGAATTATACGCTCTGCGTGCTTCCGACATGTGAGAAACCCTTGGATGCATAAAACCTGAAGACAGGAAAAGAATAGGCATAAAGCACAAAAAATACAAAAAGAAGCCCAGGTACAAAATACATCTCAGTAAACGATTTATTACTTTGAAATAATCAAAGAACTCGCTTGGAACTCCTTCAGCATCAGAATCCATGATCTAGCACAAATCGACCACATAATATGCTGAGAAACTGTATCAAACACCTCCAGAATATAAAATAACAAGGGTAGAAATAGAAAGTTAGACACGAGATTCCTCAGCAGCATATACCTCAAGGAGTTCGCGGGTCAATTTAAATGGTGCACTTTCAAAATTTACACCTCCAGGTGAATTAGATAGCATGAAACCAAAGTCAATGTGTATGATATGTCCTTCTTCATCCAATAGAAGATTTCCGTTGTGTCGATCTTTTAGCTAGCAACAGAAACAGAACGATTGGTAATCATTGCGATACCTACTGTACTAGGAAAGTTATTATTGAAGACATTCATAGTAGCCACATTAAGAAAAATTAAAGAAAAAGAAGAAAGCAGAGCAGATTCTAATCATGCAAAAACATTTCTGGAACCCTTGGCACAACAAACATTTTGACACTGAGAAACAAGTGAACATTTGAGTGTGTCAAACGGGAGTACAAAATTATGATTGTGTTGTGAGTTACATTATGATATCCTTACATGTGTGTCTATTTCCATATCCAGGAAACTTAGAAACAATCAGTTCCAACTAGTCTAATGTGAGAGGTAACTGAGGAAATCTAGAAACTATCCACACCATTTACATTCTGCATGTTGCACCACAACACTAAGAGGGATAAGACATTGAACTTCAGTTTGTGAATTCTCTCTTTTGCATTCGAAACATTTGAGATTCCTTTCTTTTCAGATGGCCCACCAGTAGCATACAACCATTATGATTGTCATAAATTACAATTATTTGATTAATTGAATCTGTACTAGAGAGGGAAACCATGAAGACTTTCCCTTGGGAAACAGAAAAACCAACTTTTGGGGCACGCACCCATGTAACACGAACATTTAGCATTTCTCTATACGCCGCGACATGTCATACTCTTTATCCCTTGAATAACAACGGCACCACTTTATCTACCATTATGATACATACTACCGTGAAAAGTTCTCATTTATTTCTTTTTCTTAATGGACAGTCTGATGTCAGTGACAGGGATGAGTCTTTATGACAAATTTACAACTTGAAGAAGAAACCTAATTGGTTCCGGCTCTGCAAGGCCATAAACTCGCTGCTTCTCCAACTTCTGCTATTTGATTGTGTTCTAGCTCTTCTATTCCAGCCCTTGTGATTAAACTTTGCCAAATGGTTTTTTTGCTCTATTTCTTGCATTCGGTGCAAAGTGCAAACTTTATTGTCTGATCATCAGTTTCATTTTCGTCTTTAAATTACATATGGAAGTACGGACAATGACACCCATCGTCGAAGATATGGTGGACTGTACAGAACCTGTTTAGTATACATTGGTCAATGCCAGCCACCATCAAAGATATGTTGTTGAGCTAGGCCTTCAAGGGAGAGAGAAGAAGAAGCAGAGAACGGAATGTAGTTCCTTGGCATTAATGTGGTAGTGCAGAGAGAGAAACAGGAGAGCCTTGGGGAGGAGAGTGGTAGAAATTACTATTGTACAGATGAGGGGTAGTCTATGTTTCTTCGTAAATATTCAGTGCACCCACGTAATCCCTGCTAGCATAGATGTCTGGTACTTTCTGACTTTATGTAAAGAATCATAGTTTTGTATAGGTTCTCAACTTTTTGTTTACTACTTGAATACCAGGAGTTCCCGTTTGATCAATACAAGTATTACTTTAACAAAAAATTCCAATCATCTTTAAGATAGTGTCAGCATAGGCTTTTTTTTTATCTTGCAAACACATCTTTTTCCGATTTTCATCTCTTTTTTTCAATTTTTATTGGTATAGGGGCACAAGACGAAACTAAGATGTGCAATAAATAATCAAAGGATATGGCTAGCATGTAGCCCATGTAAACTGGATCTATTTTGGTGATACATAGTAGAGAAAGAAGCATCTACTGACAACAGAAATATGTGATCTGTGTTTTATGCGTCTTCGTGCAATCATAAAATTATACAGAGACAAGTCACTCAGTTCACCTGCAAAAGGTAGCAAACCAGAGAATATCCAGCCATGCTTTCGACAAAATTTCTCTGCATGTAAGAAAAATAAAGAAGGATAAAAAATAAAGTCTTTTTTATTTTACAAGTCCCGAGTCCAAGTAAAATCACGTAAAGGAAATTGAAATGCGAGCTAAGCAAAACATAAGAGAGAGATCCTTAACTATACAGCTAGAATTATACAATGAAGCAGGTTAAAATTTTAGGAGCATTAACTTATCATCCAAACAATTTCCCAAGAGAAAAGCCCTTTGGAAATGAAAGGCTCAACAGCAAAGATACAGCTTAATTTAGTAAAACTAATATTGCAGTTATTGACTAGAGCACATCAGTCCATAAATTTTTTCTTTACACTTGTTACCCAAAACAATAGTTCAAAAATAAGACCATAAATGACAACTAGTCAATAGGAGCGTTTCCCTCATCATATACGCACTTCTATTATGTTTTTCTTAATGGACAATGCACAGGAGTCCCCCAAACTTCGACACTTCTAACATTCCAGTATCTTTTAAAGCGAGATGCACAAAAGTAATAAGCCTCCTGGAGGACAAGAAAAGAGAAACAAAGCACACCCTTGTTTGAAGTAACGTGCACAATTCTCATATACGAAAATTACAAACATTAATTTTGTAATAAACATCATTAAATTCAATATCCAATATCCCACAATGACTACACTAGACCCAACCCAAATTAAAAGTAGGGCCTTCTGCTATTGAGTAGCAATACCTGACCATTCCTACATGAGGAGTCGACAATGCAAGGTAGGGGAAGGAGGAGAGGCCCAATACAAAGGTCGGCAAGAAGGGCAATATAATATTGATGTTAGAGGAAGATGGTAGAAATTAAAGGGAGAAGGGGTATAGGGACTGTCAGAGGGAGGGAGGAGGGGGACTAGGTGGAGAAAGTGATGAATTGATAAAGGAGAAGCGGATAAAAGTGGAAAAGATCAAGAAAGAGGAATACGCAAGGCCTATTATGATTTCCTTTTTCTCCAAAATGCTAAAGCACTATGTTAGCAAAGACTCATCAGAGTGGAAATTTCGACAACTGCAAAGGCTAGTGTAGGCGGAAAAACACTTTTACCATCTTCTAATAGCCTTTGGCTTGAGTTATATCATGTGCAATGGGATCATCATGTATCCCCTTTAGCTCCTATTCATTTTCACCACTTCAGTTAGAATTTATCATACTTCCATATTGGACAAGTGTAAAAACTTTGTATCATACTTATCCCTTTTGCCATGCACCCAAGGGTAAGGCCTAGTGGTCAATGAAGTGGGAGGAGAACCATGAGGTCTCAAGTTCAAATCTCAGCTGAGGCAAAAATACACTAGGTGACCTGTTTCCATCTGCCCAAGCCTTGGTGGTCAGGGTTACTCGGTACATATGCTGGTGGAGGTAGCAGGTACCCGGTGGAATAGCCGAGGTGAGCCACAAGCTAGCCCAGACACTACCATGATTAAAGAAAGAACTTTTTCCTTTTTCCTTGGTTCAGTAAGGCTTCCAACAAGCTCTAATCATGCTTCGATTAGACAGGGAAGATAATTATCTAAGAGTTCAAACATAGAACATAAACACTTAGTATGTTGCTTTACACAATTACATTCAATGAAAACGGGGAAAGTGTAAACCGAAGGCACCCTTAAGAAATTCAAGACAGTAGTAAAGCACAAAGGCTACAAACTTTTCTGTTTACGATTTTTACCTGGGCAAGCTTAAAGGTTGGGGAATTCTCTTGATACTTGGCAACATAAAATTCACGTAGACTTGTGATGTTAGGAAATCTACTTTTAATAGAATGAATTGAGGCCTGCAGGACAATGATTAAAACCGCTGTCACAAATATCCACAACAAATAAAGAATGCTCAGGTTATCAAGAAAAAAGTAATAATTTACCGTATCTGGAATTGTTTCAATTAGTGCAGTATAAGATGATGTAACTAAGACTTCATAAGGACGCAACCAAAGCGGCAGACCAGCTTCCTGGAAGATATCTACCATTTCAAAATACTCAAACAGTATGAGCGAGTAACTCTTGAGAGCATAAAACAATATTAAAGGTCAACAGTAAAACATGAATCTCCACTGACATTGGCATATCTAGGAATGAAACCCCAGCTATAAACCTAACAAATGCAGGAGGATGGGGGGAAATGAGATCAATCTTTTGCTAGAAAATACTATTCGTTTTCGCAACTATATTGGGAAAGAACAGAAGCCTTCTTGTGAGCTAGTAAAGACATAAAAATACTGCACAAATAACTTCCATAATGAATTAAGGTAATTGACAAATAACCAAACTATTAGTTACCAAAATCGTTTTCTGAATTTCATTCATTAATGATGACAATCATTGTATTGTTTCATTTTTATTGTGCATGTTCTCCAATACTATTTATTATTTTATACAACTTTTTTGTCACATCAGTTCAAGGTGAGTTAAATATTATTTTTACTAGCATAATAAGAGTTCTAAATTGCTTTTTACCAAGTATTTTAAACATTTATCAAATTAAGAAAGACAACCTTCACAAAGAGAGAAAGCCACAGAAGAGGACTGTGTGCCTCATACCAATAAAAAGCTCAAGAAAAATAAATGCGAGTCCCAAATCTAGGTGAAGATCGACTTGTTGGATACCATAAAGCCTATTGTTTTACACCAGACAAGCAAATATACGATGATGTTCTATGTGAACAATACCTATAAATAAAATATATATCGCTGCTGAAGGAATAAACCTTGGAACTCAAACCCCAGCTTTACCTGTGAGGCCTAAAAGTAAGGTTGAATATCTACTCAAAAGTAGGCTACTTATGGTGGTGATGTTCGGACAAACTTGTGCACACCCTCAACGATTCCACGCGGACAATGTAGGAATAAATTACTCGGACATATGGCTCTGCTAACCAAATGTTTGAGTACTTTTATCATATACTAGTACTATATATGTGTCATAAACAATATTTAATTTTCTTGAATGCCTCATTCTCTCTAGGTGAAGTTTGTAGTCATCAAGTTTCTCAAATTATTTCATTTCTTAAGGTTTGTTATAAGATTTAGTTCTTTCTATTACTAGATTACCATATTTATTTGCCCTGTTCTACATCTGTTTCGTGACCATACGTAAGAACTTTGCCTATATTACCTTGAGTTCTAATTTTTTCAAATTGATTTTTTTTTTTAAAAAAAACAAATCCTGCATCCAAATGCATTTTAACTTTTTAATTTTAAGGTATTAATCCTGAATATATTTTAGAGCAAAAGCAAAGCAATATTACCACAAAAAACATTCTGCGTAAGATACGGAACACATTCACAATAACATTTTAAACAAAATCAAGTTAAAACCCTATTCAAAAGCTGTAGCACGAAAAAATAAATATAAGGATTAAGAAAGCAGAAAAGAGTTACATGATAACTGGGCCCATATGCTCTCTTATTTATAACTGTTCATGAATCAGGGAAGAGTTCTAGACCTCTACTAAATTCAATTCAAGAACTTAGTAATGACTCGGGGTCGGGGAACATTTATAATGAGCTCCCCCCCTCCTAGTCATATAGCAGATCCTCCTTAAATATCCCTTCTGCCAAAAGTTGCATTGGGTTCATTTAGACGAAAAATTGAAGCAACGATTTTATAGCAAAGAAGTCAAAGCTATCTAAAAACAAAATGGTACCGCAAAATAAAATAGCAAAAACAGATAACCTACAAAGGATACCGATAATTACAACAATCTTTGAATCCAAGATGCCTACCATAGAAGTGGGAGATAAGTTGTACAGCAAGATGTTCCTGTCTGCAATCATCACCACTCTTCACAATGAACTATATGAAAGCCGGAAATTAAACGTGTTAGCTGCAACTTCAGAAAAAAACTTAATACGATATTGAGAAACAATTGTATATCCCCCACACTATAGAAAAAGGAAGCAGCAAAGATAATGGAGAAAACTTTGTGGAATCAGAAAATTCTTTAAACAATCAATTATCAACTTAATTAAGTCTCACTTTATCCCTATTTTTCTGGTGACAAAAGGAATGGAAAAATAACAAAGATATAAAGGACATAAGGGAAACCAAAAAAACTAGTGGCAGAAATGCTTGCAAATTTTGAGGTCCCATGGGAGTTTGACAAGAATATTCAGCCTAATTTTATGGGTTCCCTCCCTTAGACCTGAGAGAAAAGCCAAATGCGTATTCAACTTGACTTGAAAGAATTTTATATAGATAGAGCATAGGTATTTTCGGACTTGGGAAACATGTTGCTTCAGGTTTCATGATCTAGCAAGGCTAAGATCTTACTGGACTTCTTTGTTATTATAAAAATTCTATCCCTTGGGGGTAGGTTAGAACCTACCAACAGTGTGCTAGATTCCTCAACCCCCAACTCCCCACCCAATACCATGTCTTTGTTCCCTCTGCTGAATCAGGTGGCAAAGGGATGGATAATTGCGAAGAGATTCTTATGACAAGGCAATAGGGAAAACAAGACGTTTAATTTGGTAGAACAGGAACGGTCTCCACTGAAAAGAGAACAGGAAGTCTGGGTATCAAAGACTTGAGAAATCAAAGTACGAGTTTGCAACATAAATGGCTTTGGAGATTTAACAATGAGGAGGGGGATTTATGGAGGAAGGTTATTGTAAACAAATATGGCTTCTCAACTCTTGGATTAAGAAGCAACAACAATACATGTGGCATCTGGAGACATATCCGAGCACACTGGGACTCCTTCCAATCCAAGACCTCAATAGTATTTGGAGATGACAGGAAACGCAGATTCTGGCTAGATATTTGGCTTGACCAGTCACCCCTAAAGGATCAGTAACATCTTTGTACACTGGCATGAAATTCTGAAGCTCTTCAGTCAGATTACTGGACTGAACAAGGCTGAAACATCATGTCTAGGCACAATACCAATGACTGGGAAATGGACAGCTTATGTCCATTGCTTCTCAGACTTCATAAGATCCCTCTCTCATTTTGCAGGACAGATACTATACAATGGAAACGCAATGCTAAAGGAACGTTTACTGTCAAATCTTGCAACCAGCAGCTAAGGCCCACTGGTGACTGATAACTGGCCTTGGAAATGCATCAGGAGAAAAAGAGCACCACTGAAAGTTGAATGGTGTGCCTGGTTGGTAGCCAAGGAAGCCAACCTTACGCACGACAATCTTCAGTAAAAGGGAATAAACATCTGCAGCAAGTGCTGCCTTTGTCAAAAGCAAAATAAGGATGACAAGCATTTTTTTTCTTCATTGCTCTTTCACCTCCCAGATCTGGAGTTTCTTTTTAACATTCTGGGAGTTACTTGGACCATGCCAAAGACAACAAAAGGGGCTATTACAGTGCTAGAACTTGAAAGGATTGCGAACGACAGGAAAACTCGGACGTTCAGTAATATGGTGGACTGTTTGGAAGGAAAGGAACATGAGTTTTCTAGGCAAATGGAGTCTGTAATTTGCATTAAGCATAGATATACATCTTCATTTTTTTTGGTGCAACCTGGATATTTCAAATTATGTAATACTTGTTGCTGAATACCAATGAGTTACATTCGCCAATGAAAAAAATCACCAGAAAGAGAAGAAACTCATTATGTGTACGAAATCTATTCTTTCTAACAGGGAATATGTATATGATATATATCATAAGTAGATTTATATGTGAATGTCTGCATGTCCTAATCATTGACAGCCAATTACGAGCCTCAAGGAGACAAACTGACAATTTTATGAAGGATCAACTTCTCTATATATACATAAGCAAGCACACACGTCATACTAATGTATCAAAAAATATGATTACAATATCAAGGAGACAACATAAAAAATTAGATGGTGCGACTCACAGATCTCAAGTCC
Source organism: Anisodus tanguticus (assembly GCA_034509755.1). Lineage (NCBI taxonomy): Eukaryota > Viridiplantae > Streptophyta > Magnoliopsida > Solanales > Solanaceae > Anisodus > Anisodus tanguticus. The sequence goes on along the minus strand of CM067549.1, from coordinate 44,473,393 downwards.
CACCCAGGTAATTTCCCATAACCAGAGCATTTACGTATTCTTTCCTTCTTGACTTCCCAGAGTTCTCCAGAAAGTGCATCACTAACCTTGGGAAGACCACCATTTGTGACCTGTTTTTAGTAAAGATTATCATGTCCATGTAATTATAGATTCTATATAGCAGAGGAACAACATCTGACAACGTCTCTACCTTAGGTTGCGCATCAGATGAATCCTGACCAGCACCTTTCAAAGGGAGTCCAGGAGGTGCTTCTCCTTTTAATGCAGCTAACTGTAAAGAGAACCATATTTGTGATTTCTTCATGTATGGAGAAGTATCAAAGGAACAAGTAGGACTTGTGAATAAAAATATCATGTAATGGTGATAGTTATAGAGAACGATCTCTCCCAAAAGGTGAACATACCAAAGAAACAACGGTAATCATCTTTCAAAAGAAAATCCCAAGGAGGGAGTTAGAAACATCACATGAATCACAAAAAGATGCTACATGACAGAAGATTATGACCTGTCTTTTGCTTGGCCAAGAATAACAGTACATCAACACCTAAAATCCGCTCACCCGGCATTCAATGACATTAATTATTTTTTTTGAGAAGGTAACACCAATGATATTAATATCTCCACTAAAAACAGCATATAAGAAGACAATGTCGAAACTAATACATTCAACACAAAAAGCTCCTCAATTTCATCCAAATTTCCAGTTTCAGTTCTCACCGGAGCAGTAAAAAACTACCACAAATTTGAATAATGGATCAAAACGCCAAGCTCAATGACTTTGGGAGTGTGGTTTCTCCCTTATCTAATGGCTCTCCCAAGATCCGTTATCTTTCTCCATTAACCCTAGAATTCAAAAGAAAATGCAGCTGCTTAGCAGTGTGATCCTATTACCAAAACTGAGGTTCAAATTCTGGAGTGGAAATTCCCCTGATCCCCTCTTAATAGTTCAAAAACAACAGCCATATCTAGACACAACAATTACATGAAATTTGAATTCACCTAATACTCTATCTGACACAACTCAAAAAAGTCCCGTGACTTAAACATACATCTTTGATGTCTTGATGGACAAATACTAAGGACATTTGGTCATGTAGAAGCTAGACCAGAAGAATGATGAAAAGACAATGAAAAAGACATCCAGGTATTTCACAAAGATCAGATATTACACTTGATCTTAGCAAAAAGGTGGTACTGCATCTCATGAAGATCCAATAAGTATACAGAAACTTCACTCAAGGAGTGTAAAAGAATGTTCACATACGCAGCATACATGAAGGTTACCTTGACTTCCTCGATAGCTACTGTACTGGGAACCCTTCGATGCTCTTTCTTTCTTGGTGGTTCTCGGTCCACTATATCCTCCATGCTAACACCAGGATCTACAGTCAAGATAACCCGTACCCATTTTGAATCAATAGCATCTGAGTTCAATGGAAGAGATGGGACCTCTCTACATTGACTATAACTTTCTGAAGCAGAATCAAGGCTGCAATGATCTATTGCAGACTCTGATTGCTTCTCCACCGAAAAATTCACTCCCACAAATTTCACCTTGGCATCCCATAATTGAGTCATTGCTTGGTCTATGGCCTGAGAGGCAGACCTCGACATTCTATCACTGTGGTACATATCATGTCCTGTCCACAGAGGATAAGCCCAAGGAGGAGGCTTTGGCAATAGAACATCTCCATTTGCCAGAGGGATCCCTCCCTTTAATAGCTTTTGAGAGTTGGATGTGTCCTTTGAACTGTCATTTGCATGAAAGTAAAAAAGAAAGAACAAAAATGAGGCAGTGGTAAACAGAAACCAGCCTGTTAACAGTAAGTGTTTCTTTGGGTCATAAATGTCATCAACTTACTTGGGGCTTTCACATTTTAAAACTTCAACACATATCAAATAAGGAGCCTTTTCTCTCGAATTCAAGAGAACAGCTTCATCTTCAGGTATGTGAAGAACACGATACATTCCCTTTCCCATTGGAAAGCACACTCCTGCAGCATATCAAAGAAATTAAGACAACAGGATTGAACTAAAAGCCACAAAGGAATATATCTTGATTGAACTAAGAGTTGCAAAGGGAAAATATTTTGGGCACAAATTTGCATCCACGTGAATTGAAAATATAGAAGTAGGAAAACCATCAGAGCCCGCACTACGTTATATCACACAATCTTAATATACGGGAGTTGCTGTCAAATCAAAGACTTTGCCATCTGTTTTATGTCTTCATACCTGCTTTTTTTACCTTCACTTTACTGATACATCCTCCACCTCATTAATCATTATACTTGATCAACCTTCACACTCAATCTGCCTGAATTTACACGACCAATTTAAACGGAAAGGCATTTTATCTCCAAATATTAAGACTAATAATCCTGATCTCCCACTTTACTTGGACCCACCGGTAATTCACAAGGTCAACAACACTGCTTTGACCTCATACAACAACAACAATACCTCAATCCAAACTAGCTAGGATTGGCTATATGAGTTCTCAATATCCATTCCACTCCACTTGGACCAGCTTCATTCCGACACTCAATAGTATATATTAGGGATCTCCGACACTAGAAGATTTTTACGTTTTCAGTTGATATACAATTCTCTAAAAAAAATTAACTCCGGGCAAATAATGAACCTAACGTAAGTGGCTCAATAGGTTTAAGTCGTAATCCCAACTAATTGACTATGCATATCTTTCGCTTCCGTTGTGTTCTACTCTTCACCAACTCTATTCAAATTCCAAGAGGCTGAGACTGTAAGTCTATAGACAAGTCCCCTCCACGTGCTTTAACCTCATGAGCTAATTATTTTTAGTTAAAGGATTGGTGGTCAAAATAAAGTTCTTTATAGTTTCTAAATCTATAATGTTTACTTCCAGAAGACATAATATCAATCTGAAGTTCAACAGAAAGTTAACCAAATCAGCCTTTTTAAAATAAATGTGTAGTTGCTTATTGCTAAAATGTGACCCCGTATGAATGAACAACCCTATTGTGCATGTTTTGTGAATTTGACCATGTGTACCAAACTCTGTTATTAGAACCATTGAACTTACATTTCCTTGACCTCCACACTATTCAAAGGGGTGATATATTTTGGGAAGGACGATTTTTTAGACACTTGATGCATTTTCTTTGAACAGAAGAAGTAGAACATTAGCAAGAAAAGAGGACATCACAGGAAACAAGCTCCTCACATAGGAAAGCTATTCAATCCCACAAAAAGTGAATGAAAATGTTGGTCTAACTGATTTACACCAACAAAAGTTTTTAGCCAAATAACTGCTTTGCGCCAAATAATAACTTTACACACTCCAATGGATGCTTCACATTTAATAAAGGAGAGGAGGGGTGAGTTTAATAATTTTTTTGGAAAAAGGAACGTGTAGTCCCACTCTTACAACTTAATCATCCACTTGAGTGGAGTGGGACCACTGTTTTGAGTAACTGCCTACCTGCCTGTGTAGGAAAGGAAAGTAGAATGCACCAATGAACAAACAGACATCTCTTTTTATTTCAAAAAGTAGGAATAATTCAAAGTGAAAAAGTTAAATAGAAAATAAAAAGAGATTAAAAGAAAAAAGAAACTGAGAAATTATGAAAGCTATCCAGGACAGTTATTTTCTTATTTTCAAACTAAGTTCCTTGAAGCTTTTGCGATGCCAAAGAAGAGGATTGTGAACAAAATAAATACTTCATTTGTGTCCTAGAGTCAAACGGTGTTCCCATTTGCTTTCCTTCCTAAAAAATCCAAAAAGTAAACAGTAGCACTTCTTTTCCCCTTCTTGCCTTTCTTTTCTTTACTTGTGAATGCTATCCATTATTTCTCTTCCTTCTTTAATCCAAAACATCTTTACAAGTTTTATACCAACGAAAACCAACATAAACCGCTACATCCCAAGGTGATATTACACTTATCAAATTTTAACTGCTATCCACTAGTTCACTGCACCAAATAGCAAGAAATGGACGACAAATCCCAACAATTGCATAAAAGAACCTTGCTAAAACTGACTGCTCTTCCAAAATATGATAAAACATTTACAGCTGCAGGAAGTATTCCTCAATTTTTTATGCCTGTAGGTGTAAATCCATCTCAAGAACCTCTCTAAAGTCCAAAAAGGCAACTGATATAATAGATAGAACAAATCAACAATAAAACATTTTATTGTACCCTATATAAGGAAACGCATACAGTTGATTCATGCATTAAATTTTCAGTATACGTGTACCTCCACTGTTTTGAGCATCAGTTAGATGTGCATTGATCTCCTCTAGTGACTAGAAGCAGAAAAGCGAATATCAGTGAGGGGAAGTGTTAACAAAGTTATCATACCAAAGGAAATGTGAATAGAACCAAGTCAAAAGTAGAACCACCTCACAAAGAGCACTTTTGCGATCATCGACCGGAAACACATCTACTAATCCATAAGAAGTATCACTCAGTGACTGCACAAAATCAAGTGACTGGTGATATGCCCCTTTCCGAAATTGTGACAATTCATTATCTGGAAGTGGAGGTTTTGCATTTAACCTCTCATGCTGCTTTGGGGAGCCAGGACGTTTCTGCAGAATGAACATTAAGGAATTAAGTTAAAATTACCATCATACTATATAAATCTTCTTTTTTTTGTGAGAAGTACTATATATATCTTTTTCTATGATAAAGTACCATCATACAATATATATGCACACACGCACACACACACACACACACACACACACACACACACACACACACACACACACACACACACACACATATATATATATATATATATATATATATATATATATATATATATATATCAACTCCTGAATACAACTAGTTTCTGCATGATTGCAGAGGAGGCTTGTGTAAAGAGACCAAGATGAAATATATGTTCATTCATAATCTAAGAAACACTGCATCACATTTCCATCATGTCATTATAACTCAATGCAGTGTAGATTTATTGCAACTAAAGAACCGTGGCATTCAACCGACTTTCTATAAAGCTTAACAGTAGTAATAATTTAGCCATCATTGATGGGTGTAAGGTCATGAAAGAAAAATGAAAATGGAATGTCTATATCTGGTAGCACTATCACATAGTGGCCTAGGAAGATTCAGGAAAAGCAAAACTCTCAATGTTGCTTTCTTTGTAGGATTACAACATATGAAGCATGTCTGACTTGGTTTATGGTGAATTGCAACAGGTGTTATATGTGTGAAATGGATATCGAAGACACCGATCACCAGTTTTTGCCGTTGTCTACTGTCAGCAGTTGTAAAGCTTGTTCATTGACCTTTTTGGTTTTAAGTAGGCAATGCCCATTATACTCAAAGATATTAAGGGAAAGCAAGGAAGATGATCAGAGAAAGAAGGAGTAATGAACTGTGTACCAGCATGTACCTACTATAGATTGTGTGGGGGCAATAACACCTCGGGACTCCTTAGAACTTGACACCACTTATCCAGTGCACCTGAACTATTTTTTGTCCTAATTACCCCCCTATACGTGGCTAGTTGTATAGACTAAACCTCCCTACTCTCATCTGAGGGAAGTGAGAGCCACGGCTGCCACGTGGATTTATTTGTCCAACTCCATTTTCTTAACAAAACTATATTTTGTTACCTTCTAAATTCATTAAGATTTTGAATCATATATTCGGGCCAAAAGTTGTAATTAATCGTGGCTGAACTCCATTATTTAGGCTAAAACTTTTTATTTGGCAAAAAGTAATGGAGCTTTAGCCAAGTTTTTTTATAGATTAGCCCAAAGAAGAAGAAATACATAGTTGAAATAAGGGAAAATAGCACTTTTAGTCCCTGAGTTATTGCTATATTGCGTTTTTAGTCCTCGTGTTACCTAACTCACCCAATTTGACCTTCAATTAAATCTTGTGTGTGCTCTTAGTCCTTTAAGTAACGGAGATCAAAACAATTAACGGATGATTAACTACACTAAAGGATAATTTTGGAATTAAATATTCTAAACTTAGAGTGCACTGAGCCATACGACTGCCTTTCAAATGCTTCAACGTCATCCTTGTGAAATTGCAAATTCACTCCTGAAACCAAGTTTGTTTTCTTAGAAGCAAGCAGTGATGTGCATTTTTTAAGACAGTACTTCAGAACACATACAAAAAGGAGAAACTAGAGAGATTTTTATGAGAAAACTGTAGAGAAATTTCTTGATAATCACCGAAAATAATTTATTTATAGCAAATTATATGATGTTGGAACAAAGAGAACACAAGTTCATTCTATTGCCGTGTGCACAAACCCACGTTCATGAAACAATTGGCTAAGTACAAACAAACTAAGAATTTAAATGCCAAGATTGTCCTTTAGTGCAGTGAATAATCTGTTAGCTTTTTTCATCTCCGTTACTTGAAGGATTAAAAGAACACGCATAATTTAATTGAAGGTCAAAATTGGTGAGTTGGATAACACAAGGACTAAAAGTGGAATATAGCAACAACTCAGGGGCTAAAAGTGTTATACAACAACAACAACAACATACCCAGTGTAATCCCACAAGTGGGGTCTGGGGAGGGTAGGATGTACACAGACCTTACCTCTACCTTTGTGGGGTAGAAAGGTTGTTTCCGATAGACCCTCGTCTCAAAAGAAACGTAGTCAATGCAGGAATCCAAAGAAAATAAGACAACAAGATTAACGAGACAAAATAAGAGGCAACTCACAGCAATACACACATACAAGTATGAATTTACGCGAAACCTAAATACTACTACAAAGAGAAGGAGAAAAGAAGGTGAAGAGGCTATCCTCTTACCTTTCTCACACACAATGTGGCAAAACACAACGACCTACTAACCTTCTATCCTAATACTCGACCTCCAAATCTTCCTATCTAAGGTCATGTCCTCAGTCGGCTGAAGTTGTGCCATGTCCTGTCTAATCACCTCTCCCCGGTTCTTCGGCCTACCTCTACCTCTACCTCTACCTCTCCTAACTCCTACTATCGTCAATCCATCACACCTTCTAACTGGCGCATCCTCACACCTCCTCTTCACATGCCTGAATCATCTCAGTCTCGCTTCTCTCATCTTGTCCTCCCCGGATGTCACTCCGACCTTGTCCCATATAACTTCGTTTCTAATCATATCTCTTCTAGTATGACCACACATCCATCTGAGCATCCTCATCTTCGCTACCTTCATCTTCTGAATGTGAACATTCTTGACTGGTCAGCATTCGGCCCCATACAACAGTGTTGGTCTAACTACCACTCTGTAGAACTTACCTTTCAGCCTAGGCGACACCTTCCTATCACAAAGCACCCTGGAGGTGAGCCTCCATTTCATCCACCCTGCTCCAATACGATGTGCTACATCATCATCAATCTCCCCGTCTCCTTGTATTATAGACCCAAGATACTTGAAGCTTTCCCTTTTGGGTATAGCTTGTGCCTCGATCCTCACTTCCGCATCTGTCTCTACGGTACGTCACTGAACTTACACTCCATATACTCCGTCTTAGTCCTACTTAACCTAAAACCTTTAGACTCTAAGGTCGTTCTCTAAACTTCCAACCTATCATTAACCCCCTGCGCGTCTCGTCAATCAGAACTATATCGTCTGCAAACAACATACATCACGGCACCTCCTCTTGAATATTCCCTTGAAACAAATAGGCATTGCATCCAAAAAAAGAAAAAAAAAAAAGAAATACACTATTGGGGTAAAATATACATTGTATATTTAAAAGCAAGAAGAAACACACAACTGAAGAAAAAAGCATTGTATATGACCATGTGAAAATTAACGGTTGGAAAATACCCCACTTGGAAGTTGATTTTTCTATTTTTCTTCTCCCAGATGCCTAAAAGAGAGTGTATCCACACTCTTTGCCGCATATTAAGGCTATTAAACTGCTAAGTTTTGGGGTAATTATGACTAATAAATAGTTCAGACGTGCACCGAATAAACGTTCAGGGATCCCGTTGCAATATGCCATTGTTTGGGAGGCTGGAGGGAAAGGAACCTAAGATGATTTGAAGACGAAATTGAAGCTAAACATAGACTAAAATTCAAGTACCTATATCTTTTTTATTTGTTGGTTTAACATGCAAAATGTGTATAACATAGTACATGTACTTGACTTTTTGTGATTCCTATTGGCTAAAAAAAAGGGAACTATATTTTAACTACTTTTCCGATAAATCAAATAAACTTCATTAATATCACACCAAGTCTGTATTATAAGCTAGCTTATCCACAGTCCTCACCAAACTATTATAATCAATATATCAATTTAAAAACTTGGGTTTTCACTTTAAGCCAAAAGAATCCATGAAACAGCAAGATTCTTTTTTATATTCTGGAACATTCTCCTATTTCTTCCATTCCAAATTAGCCAGAAGATGAACAACGGTATAATTCCCCACACTAACTCCCTTTTCTACCCACTCTGAAATCCCCAACTGTAATTGCCTCCTCCGCAGTTCTTAGTAACTTCCATGAGATATAAAACATTGATAAAGAAGATCCCAAATGTGGGCCAGAAAAGGATGATTTATGTCTTCTTGAGACACACGTACTCCTCATCCTTGGGTTAATTTGCTGAATGTTGTGTCCCTCACTGCACATAAAGTAGATCTGAAACTTAAGATCACTCTCATTGCATCATAGCTCCTCTCTCTCTCATGATTGCGTTGTAGTATGATCATGAAAACTGACTGCTTGAGTTAATCAAATTTTTCATCACTCTGTTGATTCATTGAACGGCTGGGCCATTCTCATTTCCCTTTGTTTATCCCCATTCTTGATTGACCAAAATCATGGTGTTTAGCTAACAAGATCTGACATGGAACGTCATATCTCTCCAATCATAAAAACATCAACAGAGATCTGCAGTTTGGGAAGTAATGGTCTACATGTTGAAATTAATAGCAGGAACATACAAGGCAGTGTATCATAACAATAATTTGTATATAACACTAAAATGAAGTATTTTCTACTTCAGGGCTGCAGGGACGATTACATTCTGCAGGTGAGCATCACCATTTATCGTGTCAAGGCAGAATTATGGTTTGTTCTTTAAGATGATAAAAAAGATTCAATGCAAAACCAGGCATAGATTCTCAAGGTAGAGAATTAGTATGTGTTTGGGTCAAGGGGACAGGTGATTTTAGTTCCACCGTTACTTCTTAATGATGTATTATCACTAAATAATAGAAAGCATAATAGAGTTTCGGGAAACATGCTAATGAACACCATACATCCTGGATAAAATATCCAAAACAAGAACCTTTATGCCAAGATTTATGCCTGTTGTTATATCCTTAAACCACCAACCATTTGGCGTGCTGTCAGAGGAATGGATTCTATATAGTCTAACATCAAAGTGCCACTAGAGTTACTGAGGTGATCAAGTCCAATGAAACTTTAGCCTGTAACAATCCCATGCTAAAACTTGGAGCAAAAATCAAGGACAGAATTGCACTATGAAATACTTCTAAGGAACGCATTTAGTCTTTAATGATAAAATTCACAAGGACCAGAGGGGGAGGGCACATATATACCAGACTTGAAATAATTCTATTCTTGAGGATACATGAGGGGATGATAGCTGAGATGCCTAGCCTCGTGCAAATGAGTAGACAGATTTACACATGGCATTACAAATTTACAGACTTGGTTCTTTTTCCTTGAGTTAGTTACTGAGAGGGTTACAGCAACTGACAGGAAGTGCGAAGAGATTTTACTGTACTTACCTCTTTGCTCCCTTTTGAACCAAAAAGCTCTGAATCTTCAACTGAACGATCACGGTCCTTAAACAGCTTGCGGAAAAAGTTCTCAGTTCCAGGACTGCTCTCAAGAAAATAGCCACCATTACTGCTTTCATTTGCTGCTGACATTTTTGAATCCTCTGGATGCACTCGAAAGAGTCGACGAAACAATGAAAAATCTGAAGGCTCTTCTTCCTCGCCATTTGCATGCCTCCTGAGATCCTCATTAGCCCTGTCATTACCATCTTTCTTATCCTCGAATTTTTCCTTAAAAAACTTTTTGAAGAACCCTTCCTTTTCATCATCTTCAGAACTCCTTGTTGATTTTTCAGCAATTTCGTTTCTATCTCTTACATCCTTCTTCTCCTCAAATTTGTCCTTTAAGAACTTTTTGAAGAACCCATCTTTTTCATCATCTTCAACAGATTTGGAACCTGCTTTATCCTCCAAATCATTTTTACTATCACGAAACATACGTTTGAAAAATCCATCTGTACTTGAATGCACATCCTCATCATCATCCTTACTGGTACTCAAAAGCCTCCTGAAGAAACCAACCTTCTCTGATTCCTCTGCATCCTTATCCACAGATTTCCTAGCATCATCATCTTTATTATTACTAAGAAGCCTGCGAAAAAATCCATCTTTTTCTGACTCCTCTTCATCTTTGTCCACAGATTTCTTACTATCATCATCCCGACTCTCTCTTAAGAACCTCTTAAAAAAACCATCCCTCTCCGGTTCTGCATCATCCTTTTCTGCTGGTGATTTCCTCACGTCTTCATCCCTACTATCCCCCAAAAGTCTCTTCAAAAAACTATCTTTTTCTGGTTCTTCATCATCCTTCTCCACGGACTTCTCCACGGATTTCCTGAAGAGAAATGCATCTCTTACTTTTGGACCCGGAATCAACTTCTTAAAAATCTTATTCTCCTCAGGCGACGATTTTTTACTCCCAACACCATCATCCTGTGGCAATGAACTCCCCGAAGATGGTGAAAACGACAACGACCGCTGTACAGCTGGCGGCGAAGATGTCAAGGATAATAGCTTCTGTTTTGAAGACAATAACTTATTAAGCATCTGATTCTTCCCCAAAGGAGTCGACGAGCTCATTTGGGGTTTTATCAACGGTGGCCATTCGCCCATCAAAGTAGCAGCAATCTGACACTTCTCCTGTAACCTACTTATCCCCTCATTATCATCCGTATCCTCCAACTCCGCCATCAAAAACCAATGCACTTTTAACGCAATATGCAAGGACTTCGAACAAACATCGATCACAAACTTATCCAACGAGGGACTCGGTTTATGAACCATCATATAACATATTTGAAACAAGTAACTCTCAATACCAGAAAGTGGCAATGTATACATCCTATTACACAAATAATCCCTAACACCAGGATGATCATGCTTATAAAGGTAACTAACAGCAATCCACTCACAAAAAAATGACGAATCGAAAAATCGAATTAACCAACCACTTTCACCAATATCTTCACTTGTTGGGATTGTCCGAGTTACCTCCCGAGGCGACTCGGCCGGTTCTCCACGTGTCAATCCCAATAACCTCACCATTGTCAAATCATCATAAAACCCTAAAACATTAACCGTAATTTAACATCATATGCACTTACTATATACACAGTAAATCAATTCAAAATCGTAGTTAACTTCAATAAGTAAGAATTCAAATACTTTAAACTGAATTACCGATCAAAGGTAACTTCTTCGAGAGGAAAGCAAGAGATATTTTTGAATTTTGATTCTTTTTGGGGATCCAACGTGGATATACAAATATATACCGTCGAAGAGACGGTGGGAACGACGTCGTATCACCTCGAAGAAGCTTTTTGAGGTCGTCTGAGGTGTGCTAACGTGATCGGAGGCGTATTATTTAAAAAAATGGTGGTAGAATAATGTAAAGGGTTGGTGCTAACGTGCGCTGAGGGTGTTGGGTGAGGTTTCAACTTTTGAACCTCTCTAGTGAATAGTGACTGAGAGAGAGAGAAGGGGGGGGGGGGGTAGTGATTGACGGGAAAAGAGAATTGTTTAATTTAGGACTGCCCTTATTAAATAAGTTTGTATTTCATATTATTGAATTTATGTAAATTTTTATTTTTTCATATATGAAATTAAAAGGAGGAAGTTGTTGAATATAATTTAATTTAATAACTTGAATAGAAGAAAATAATTGTGTAAAGATTTTTTCTGTGTGCTAATTTTGATTTCTTATATATAAAAGTAAGATCATTTATGTGTAAAAATAGATATTTTTGGGGTATAAAAATAAAAAGCTACAAAATCAATAAGGCGAACATGTTTTAGCTTACACAACCTAATTATATAATAATGATACGACCTTATTACATAATGATACAAAGAAAGAGATTTTCGTAAGGGACCTCTCGAAATATTATGAGCTACATTATTTTGTATGTGTTAATTTTTTATTAATTAAAAGAAAATTAAAAAAAACAAGCTTGTGGTACTTTTTTTTTAGTCTTTTTAGTTTTTTGCCGATTTGGGTCTTTGTGAAATCATGTTACAAAAATGGATGTCATTGTTGATTGCGGTGCCGCCACAAGGAACTTTCACCCCACGGACCTCCACTTCTTTAAGAAAAGCCTTCGGTTACCCCTTTGTTTTCTTGGGCACGGAGGGGGCATAAGATGCGTAGAACTCACGAACCAACTCATCGTTGTACTGAGGCAATGGTTCCACAAAGCACTGCCACCTATGGAAGACAATCAAATCCCCGACCCTTGAGAACTAATCCCTCAAGTCGTTCATAGAAATCCGCTTCTCTTCAGTGAAGCTTCGGTCATTGCTCTTTTGGTACTGTTCCTTTGAACCCTTAACATCGAACCTCTTGACCCCTTGGGCCCTCTTTTGTCTCAACTCGGTCGTCCGGGCTTCTTCTTCCCCAACATCCTCCTCATTAGACTGGGAGGATGAATGTGTAGTAGCATGGGAGGTTTGTGACCCCTCATCACTAGAAACAACTGTGATAGTGCGCCTTTTTTTATTGCCCAGCCCGACGGTTTCTTTGTGAGTATGGATTGTGAACTTCCCTTGACTTTGGGATATCAACCGGGCTGCAGTAGACCTCAAATATCTAGCCGATGGTGCCGGCTCGCTGATAGTGATACCCTTTTATGCTTGTATTTTCTTGGGAGCCATTTCTTGTGATCGACGAGTAGATGGGGAGTATGAAGTGATTGAGCAAGGTAAAGTATGTACAAAAGACGTGCGTGTGAGGGGAGTAACAGTTGAGGGAGAATAGGGATCAGCTGATTTCAATTTGAGTACAAAAGAGAGAAGTGAAAGAAATTAGGGCTTTTCAGCCCTTTGATAACTGAGCCGTTCTGCGGTGTTAGATGGGTCGTAGTTTTGGTCTGCGGTCCAACTGAATTGCGACCTACTTACTTTTGGTTTAGATGAGATGACATGGCACATATTTTGCAATCACAGAATCGATCGCAGAACTGGACTGTAGTCCGCAAAAGGGTCCGTCTCGCAGCTATGTTTTCTGAAAACTCTGAGGTGCACTGTGTAATTCAGCGGACCAAAGTGCAGTCTACGGTTCAGGATTGTTAGCCGCAGTTCGGATAGCAGTTCCTTCTTTTTCGGATCTTAATTTTTCAATTCTCTATGGATTTTTGTCGTCCATTGTGCGGTCCGCAGAAGAGGCCGCACAACGGTATCTCTTTCACTTTTGACTTGTTTTGCACATCTTTCCATATTTTCTCCCCATTTTGCCTGTGTTTCCAGATCCTACACACTTACCAAACTATCAAACACACACGTGAACAAAAAATAAAGAAAACAAAGTAAAAACATTGGGTTGCCTCCCATTAGCGCTTGATTTAACGTCGCGGCACGACGGATGTTACCATAAAGTTTTCAAGGTTCATGGAGGGTGATGATTGTGTTCACCCTATGATCATCAAAACTTGGCAAGTAATGATTGACTCTTTGGCCATTCACTATAAAAAGTGATCGGCTTTACTCTCCAATTCAATGGCACCATATGGAAAGACATTTTGACTTTGAAAGGGCCGAGCCATCTTGACTTCAACTTCCAGGGGAACAACTTGAGTCTAGAATTGTAGAGCAAGACCAAGTCCCTGGGTGAAAATTCCTGCTTCAAAATTCTCTTGTCATAGAGGAACTTCATCCTTTCCTTGTAAAGAATGGAACTTTCATAAACTTGGAGACAAAACTCATCCATCTCGTTGATTTGATCCACCTTAACTTCGATGCATTTTCCCAATCAATGTTTAGCTTCTTTAATGCCCAAAGGGCCTTATATTGCACCTCTACCGGAAGATGACATGCCTTGCCAAATACCAACTTGTACGATGACATCCTAATAGGAGACTTGTATGCTATTCTATACGCCCACAAAGCGTCATCAAGCTTTCTCGACCAATTTGTCATGAGATTTACAATCTTTATAAAAATGCTCTTTATCTCCCGGTTAGACACTTCCACTTGACCACTTGTTTGGGGGTTGTAGGAGTTGCCACCTTATGATTTACCCCATACTTCTCAAGAAATAAGGTAAATACTATATTACAAAAGTAAGAGCCTCCATCACTTATGATGGCTCTAAGGGTCCTAAACCGGGTGAAAATGTTTTTCTTGAAGAACGCAATGACACTCTTCCCTTCATTGTTCCAAAGGGCTATGTCTTCAACCCATTTGGACACATAATCAGTCGCCATAAGTATATATTTATTGCCAAGCGAACTCACGAATGGCCCCATGAAATCTACTCTCCACACATCAAATAATTCCACATCGAAGATAGGAGACATAAGCAACTTATGCCTTCTAGAGACATTACCTTCCCTCTGACATTAGTCACAATGCTTCACAAACTCATGAGAATCCTTGTAAATCGTTGGCCAATAAAAGCCACTTTGAAGAATTTTGGAGGCCATGTGTTTACTAGCATAATGACCCACAACCAGTGAAGTATGTCATGCTTCCATGATAGGCAAGGTCTCAACTTCGGGCACACATATTTGAATCATGTTATCAGCACAAATTCGGAAGAGATAGGGCTCATCTCAATAGTAATGTAGGGAGTCTCTTAAGAATTTCGTCTTTTGTTGAGAGTTTAGATGATCCGACATAATTCCATTCACCAAGTAATTAGCGATATCAGCATACCAAGGGATGAGATCTTGAGATGAAGCAAAGACTTACTCATCCGAAAAAGCATCATTGATCTCCAATTCATTCTTTGGCCTTCCGACCTCTTCAATCCTTGACAAATAGTCCGCTACTTGGTTCTCACAATCTTTCCGATCTTTTATCTCAAAATCAAACTCTTGTAGAAGGAGTACCCACCTAATCAAGTTTGGATTTGTGTCCTTATTTGCCATTAAGTATCAGAGGGCTGTATAATTTGAATACACTACCACTTTTGAACCTTGTAGATAAGACCAAAAATTTTCAAAAGCAAAGACAATGGCAAGTAACTCTTGCTCCATCACCGTGTAATTCTTTTTAGCTTCATTAAGAGATCTACTTGCATAATAGATTAGGTGAAGGATTTTGCCATGTCTTTAGCCCAACATAGACCCATTAGCAACTCCATTTGCATCACACGTCAATTCAAAAGAAAGATCCTAATTTGGAGTCACAGTTATCAGAGCGGAAGCTAATTTCTCCTTTAAATCCTTAAAAGCTTTGAGGCATGCTTCATTGAACTCAAATTTTGCATCTTTTTCTAAGAGATTGCACATTGTGCTTGTGATCTTTGAAAAATCCTTGATGAATCATCTATAAAACCCGACATGCCTTAAGAAACTTCAGATATCCTTGACGATTGTTGAAGGAGGCAACTTGACTATCACTTTAATCTTGGTCTTGTCTACTTTAATACCATCCTTGGAGATTTTGTGACCAAGGTGTTAGAATTTGAGTCACAAATCTGACCTAATAAAAAAACAGTAAATAAACGAAGAACATATAACACAGATTTATAGTGGTTCACTCTCAATGCGAGAGCTACGTCTGTTGACACCCAATTTTGTCCCCTCTTTTCCAATATTTATTTGCAATTTTAAATATTTTTACACCTCATAACAATTTTAATATATATAAGACTTTTAATATCGTTGTTTATTCTCACTTATTATCATTATTATTATTATTATTCACATTGTTATTATTATTTGCTTTTTTAATATCATAATCATAGTTTTTACCCTAATAATCAGGGTTATTTTATTTTCGCAAAATGCCATCGCATTTCTATTTTAAATAAAGCATTAAGCATTTCGCAAATATTATGTTTTATTGTTATCACATCGTTATCTTTATAATTTATATTTTTTGCAAAAAACATCTTTTTAATAATAAACCATTTTTTATTTATTTTAACTCAATACTCATTTTTATCCCTAACCCTCAAACAAACCCCATTTCACAAAAAATAGAGACCTAGTCGGTCAAACCCGACCAGGCCCAACCGGCCACCCCTATTTTGGCCCACTCGACCAACCCACCTTTTCATCCCCTATTTTTCACCTCCCAAACTTAAACCAAACATAACCCTAAAAAACCTAACACCTCTAACCAAATCGCCGCACCCCATACCCCTAACCCCCACGTCGCCGACCTACACCACTGCCACCACCAACCCCCTGACACCATCGACACCACCACCTGATAATGCCACACCCTACCCCATCATTTCACGCCTACCCTACACCCTAAAATCCGTCTCCAAAACCCTTTAATTTAAAATTTGAAATCGGGTTAAAAGGGGGATATGAAATGAGCGATTCTGGGGGGTATCATCTATAAAACCCCCTTTGTTCTTCATTTGAAGAGGTGGGCTTTTCGGGTCCAAAATCGAAAAAAAAAAGTTCGGAGTTTCTGATTTCGGATGAAAGGGTTTTCCTTTTCGGTTTTGAAGTCTGAAAATTAGAGGGTTTTCGAGCAAAATAATCCGAAAGGGGTTGAGTTTTATTCTTAAATTTTGGGTTAAAATACTCCCATTTGCTTCATAAACCTTAATTAAAAAAAATACTTTTAGTTCTTAGTTTTTCTAATTCGAAAATATTTTCTTTAATACTAGCTTCAACACACAAAATCTGCTTTTTCTTACTGTTTCTGTCCCGGTAGGGTTATCCGGGTCGGGTCGAGTTTCTGGGTCATGTTTCAGAACCGAAACCGGTTCTGTTTTGGGTTGAAACCAGTTTCAAAAATCAGAAAAATCAAGTTCCAAAAATCAGAAAAATCAGGTTCCAAAATCAGAAAATCAGGCAAATTTCAAAATAACTCTCCGAGCAGATTCAACGATTCGAAACACGCCTCAGTTCGCTGCCCGGAGAAGGTCAGTGAGTTTAACTTTCTCTCATTTCTTTTAATCAAGCATTTTATGTGATTAAGTGTTTTAATAATATTGTTCGATCAGTTTTGGGTAGATTAGGGAGTTAGTGGTGTTCATTAGTTTTGATTAATGCATTGTGTTTTGATTAATTGGATCTTGTGAAGAGTAGTTAATATATTCAAGACTCTTTGAATATTGTTAGACCTATAATTTAATACCTCTTATGGTATGTGTTCTATACCCTATATATGTGGTTAATTGTTTGATTAGAAAAGTGCAAAAAGTTTGTTTAATTGAATGATATTTATATACGTTTGATTCCCTCATTAGTGTGTGTATTAACATCAAATAAGTGGTAAACTAGTTGTGACTTAGCCACTGGGATGTCTCTGTTAATGTATATGAATTTGATATTAGTTATGGTGAAAATTAGCAATTAGCTTTGGATACATTCTTTGATGTTATGTTAAAATCTAGGATATAAATTTAGTTTAAAGCTCTTAAATATGTGCATATAGCTTGGTAGTATACGAATGAAGACTCTGCATAACCCTAGTTCAACATATTTTATTCTTTGGAGGTCATGAATAAATTGGAGATATATGCTTTTGTGGACTGTCTTTATATCCTAGTTGTGATATAAGAACAATATGGATTACTTTCATCATTCTGGATCTCTGTTGGTAGAACTTGTATGATAAAGTCTAATATAGCCAAATAAGTGGTTTCTGCATGATCGAGGATACTAAAATCAAATCTTGTAAAGGGTGTTAAGAAAAGTGCATTTCCTATTATGAGAATATGTTTGGTTTTGCTATGATCTTGAGCTTGTATTGCTTAGGGGGTAATGATTCGAGGTTGTATTGATACTATGCTAAGCCATACTATGTTTAAATCTGGTGTAACACTTTGTTTGACATAATTCGAATGTTTGAGTTGGTGTTGATAGTCTTGCATATCCAAGTTAATGCCTTCAAAAATAAATTATCATGTCTAACTGTTTCCCTCTACCTATTTATTTGAGTTTGTTAAATTATTCTCGGACTACTACAGTTATATATATATATATATATATATATATATATATATATATATATATATATATATATATATATATATAAACATATTACCTTTCATGAGTCATTCATTTACATTGTTCTTATGTATATATTTTCATGTTCCGCCTACTAATCCTTTTCTTTTATTTTATTTACATGAAACGCATCGGGAGCAACGAAGAGTCTCATTATGAGACTCATCATGATTTTACCAAACGAAGACCCGCATCCACATTCCTTGCATTCTCCGGCCTCAGAATTTTTAAACAAATAGGGCGGGATGATATGGTCATCCGCCCTAGTCGCTGCTTTTCAATTCTTCAATTTCCCCTTCTTTTTTTAAATTAGTTTTGGGTTGTAATAATTATTTAATGTTTGTAATTGTTTGAATGCTTAGAATAATTAGGCCTTAATTAGATAATCAATAGGTTAGTTAAAATGGGAAACCCTTCGCTAGTTTATCTGTTATTAGGCTCGGTTAGTTTAAAAATCGGAAATCCGCCGCTAGTTTATTTATTTTTAGGCTCGTCATGCATATTCAATTTTTTCAAAACAATTTAGTCATCTTTTATTCGCATTATTAATCACTTAAATAAGGTTTGTTTTTCATCCGATTCGCTATAAGAAAAAATGACTTCCATAAATCACTTCTTTGCATTATAAACAAATTGTTTTCATCTTTACTATAAATCACTTTGTATATATTTTATAAACAATACCATATAAATACATATTTTTATCCCAAAATTAACTTTACATGTATTTTATAAACAATGCCATACAAATGCATATTTTTATTCAAAAATTAACTTTACATGTATTTTATAAACAAAGGCTTACTAATGTCTGCTTTTTCCCCAAAAAATAAACTTTACAAGTATTTCATAAACAATACCATGTATATTCTTTTCGGATTTTTATGCCGGGAATTCATTTTTCAAAATCACAACCGCTTTTGCAACACTCTTCAAAAGGGAATGAGTGATAAAAAAACTTTTTTTTTAAAATGCATCCTTTATTAACTACTTGCAACATCCTTTTAACCTTCTGCTTTTAAACATGCATTTTCTTAGCAATAATAATTAACCTGAGTTTGACCGGATAATCGTAAGTTAGCGGATTCTAAAGGATGCCTAACCCCTTCCCTTTAGGATAATAAATAACCCTTACCTAGAATCTCATAATTTCGCAGACCATAAATCGGAGTTCACTTTGCAACATTTAGTTAATATTTAGGTGTCCTAATTCACCGTAGAATAATTAGGTGGCGACTCCTCAACAACATTATCAATTCTAGGGAATCAACCCATTATGTCGCGAACCGTGGTAAAAAACGGGCGCGCACAGCATGGCGACTCCACTGGGGACTTCAAGTTCTTAACCATAGCAAATCCAGGTTAATTATTATTGCGCTTTACTTTGCCCCTTATTTGATCTAGTGCTTTGAATTGTTTCCTTCATAAAATTTTGTATGCTTAACTGCTTTAATTGCTACTTTCTTTTACTGCTTTTTATTAAATTGGCATTCCGCTCATATTTCCTCCACTTCGAAAAATTGACACTATCACACATAACATGCGAGGTGTGTTTCGCGCACCCGCAAAATTTTCTTTCAAAATTCCAAAGGAGAGTTGGCATATGCGCGGAGTGTTCGGACCATCCGGTGGCCGCGTAGCCTTCTCACTCGAGTAGTCCGCTCGGGAACCTTGAGTCTAGTAAACCAAATCTTAGAAAATTTAGGATAGAGTTATACCACCTTTTATCTTAAGTCATGCATGCATTCATCTTAGGTGGTTCGATCCTTGGTATCGACTCCACAATTAAGAAATCCACCAATTGTCGACGGGTCTCACAACCCAACGACCAACCAGCATATTATGTGTAGCATGATGATGATAGACGGATCCAAGCCTAATTATGACATACCAGAATTGGAAAATGTATATTCATTTTTGTATATTTGTATTATAGGATGATATCTATCCCGCAAATCAGGATGGTGAGTGGGATTCCGAGTAAGCTGAAAATGTGGTGGGCAGATTTTGACCTTGGCAGCCAAATGACAATTAGGAGGAGATTGGGGTGCCTCGTTTTATTGTTTGATATCTCCCCCGACCAGCACTTGGTCAAAGCACTGATTCGGTTTTGGGATCCAGATCGGGTTGTCTTTAAATTCAGAGATTTTGAGATAACTCCTACTTTGGAAGAGATCAACTATTTCACCAACTTAATTTACCAAGGTAGAGGACAAATTAGCCTGCACGGTTAGTCCGGAAAGAAATTTCTCCGTCATTTGGGGCTGAAGAACACTAAGGAACTTCGGTGCTTTGAAAATAACTAGGTCTCTTTGGATTATCTTTATGAGAGATACAGCCGTTAAGATGGCTACAAGCTGTTCAAAAAAGAATTCTCTTGCACTCCCGATCATTGGCGAGTTAGGCGCCCTATCACATTTGTTGTCGCTTTACTGGAAACTTTAGTATTCCCACTTGAGCACGGGAAGATCAGTACTTGCATATGTTCCGTGGCTCGGACAATTTTTGAAGGAGTTGATGGCACACAACTCACTTTGGCTCCTATGATTTTAGCAGAGATATTTTGGGTTCTAGGGAAATGTAAAAGAGGTAAAACAAATTTCTTTGAAGGCTGCAACCTTATCCTGCAGATATGGACGATGGAACACTTTTATCAGTGCCCGAATATGGTAGACATATGTTTCAGCAAGTCAAACAAAATTTTCAGCTTTTACGACAGGACGAAACAGTTTGTGTCACCAGTCAGCACCGATGATTGGTATGAATTTTTGGCCTCCCGCACTAGTGATCAGATCCAATGGAAATGCCCGTTGCTCCCAAGCACCAAGAAAGCCTATATAGGATGCAGAAGGCTTTATTATATCGAGCTTATCGGGTTGAAACGCCTCCAAACATATGCTCCACTCCGCATACTCCGACAGTTTGGCCAAGAGTAAGTAATCCCTCTTCGAGCAAATATGAGAGTTTCTGAAATCCAATTCGGGCCGAACTTCATTATCCCCAGAGTTGGGAAAATTTTCGAGGAATGGAACAACATTGACAAAATGGATATTGGATATTGGATATAGTCAGGCAGGGAGTATTCCAGAATATCACGCGTGGTTGCAAGAAGATCACGGTAACATAGACCCTTGTCCCGAAGGCGAACAAGGTTTTGAGGATATTGGCACAACAATTTGGATAAAATATTTTTGGCTCAGGGGCACAGTCGTTACCCCTGAAATGTGGCATCAAATGCAAAACATAATGCAGTACCTAGAAGGCGCAGGAGCCGGACCTAGCAGTGTTGGGGCTTCATCTCCGTTTCCCCCATCTGTGTGATCAAGAGCAGCATATACCAGTTCAATGGAATTCATCATGAAAAAAAATCATACTCTTCTAGAAAATTTATAATTTCTGAAGGTTTCTATATTAGGATATTTGGGACGTTGAAAAAGCAAGAAACAAGAGTTTGCATCTAATAAAACTGTATAAAGAAATAACGACAGACCACTCCATTCACCTCATGTTAATACCATACGTGCTTGATAAATCTAATTTGTTGGATCTATATCATAAGAATTTGAGAACCAGAATATGCACAATATCTATAACAAGGAAACTTCTTATAATAAGGCAGTAGGCACCCGCACATAAAAAGAAGAAACAATACAATTGAGATTGCAATTTTGACAAGAAAAAGATGTTCTAATAATTATTTAGATTGAATTTATTGAACAAACATTAGAAACAGATAGAATATATAAAAATATATTCTTTTGATATCATTAGTAATATTGTATATCTTTAATTATTGTAGTAATTTTTTGTACTAGTTAGGTGTATATTTGATTTCCGTAATTATAGCCTAGGATGACTATTGTATATCACGTATTTAAGCTAATTACATTAATTAAATCAGCAAGAGATTATTCTCTTTCATGGTATCAGCAGTCTAGGGCAATTTTTTTTCTTCTCCATACCACTCTTCCGCCGCCGTCCCTACTCGGCAATCCCATTCGCTGCCTAAATTTTTTTCGTTCCTCAATCATGTCTAACACAAAGAATACATTCCATCGTGCTCTTGCAGTCTCCAACATCAAGAACAATATCCCTATCATCCTTGAAATGGAGAACGTCCAATATGCGACGTGGGCGGAACTTTTTAAAATTCACGCAAGGTCTAATAGAATCCTCCATCACATCGTCAAACCTAATAAAGGTAAGGAGAATGTGCCTTCCACCGATGATGAAATGGAGTTATGGGCAACTCTTGATGCTACGATCCTCTAATGGAGTTATTCCACCATCTCTACGGACCTCTTGCATACAATTATCGAACCCGGCGACACGACAATGGATCTTGGACTAGGTTGCGTGATATATTTCAAGATAACAAAAACTCTCGTGCCATAACTCTTGAGCAAGAATTCTCTCACATAACTATGGATGATTTTTCGAATGCCTCCGCATATTGTCAAAAGCTCAAGGAATCATCGGATCAACTCAAGAACGTCGGAGCACTGGTCACAAATGACTAGGGATGGCAACGGATTGGATCTGGACCGGATCCTACTAGATCCAGATCCAGATCCGTTTTTCATACCTGAATCCAGATCCGAATCCAGATCCGTCGGGTCCATAAAAATCATATCCAAATTCGGATCCATCGGGTCCACGGATCGGATCTGGATCCACATGTAAAAAAATGTGTCTTGCTAAGAATGTAACCTTGCTAAGATTTTTTTTTTAAAACTGACAAACAATTTTTACTTAGCTAACAGTTTACTGTGTTTCAATTTTGAAATGTTCGTATGAGATATTTTGTTCGTTGTCTCGTTTTGATTGTGAGCTATTAATTGAAAATGTTGGACAATGACAATAGTTGTGGAAAATGCTGACTAGTATTTCCACAATGCAGAACTTGCATGTGCTTGAAATCTTCACAAATGAAGTGAATATAATTTTAACTACTTGTCTATGGAAACGTTAGTCATTCACTAATATAACATTTATTTTATTATCGAAGTTACCTCTTTATTTTTAGGTTTTTGAGTTAACGCGGGGATACATTAAACTTGTTTTGAGAATTAAACTTGCAAGGATGTGCTTAGCAATTTTAAGAAAATACTTATAAAATTACATTCTAGGTTATGAATATATTTAATAAAAAACTGATCCACGGGTCGGATCTGGACCGAATACGGATCTCAAATACAAGATCCATATCCAGATCCGATCCGTCAGAAATGGATTCGGGTCCGATCCGAATCCGTCGGGTCCAAATTTTGAAGATCCATATCCTATAAAACGGATGTGGATCCACCGGATCCGGACCGGGTCCAGGATCCATTGCCATCTCTACAAATGACCGTCTCGTTCTTCAAATGGTTGCGGGCCTCACCGAAGCGTATAATGGGGTTGGAACTTACTCTTCTTTGCCAAAGCAATCTTATCCCACATTTCTACCAAACATGTTCCATGCTCACCCTAGAAGAAGCTGGGTTGGCTAAACATGCCACAACCAGAGCACATTCTGCCATGATGGTGGCCACGTCCCGAGACACTGATGACTCTCAATCATTCTCTTAATATTATAGTCAAAACTGTAACAACGGTGGTAGTAAAAAGGGTCAAAACAGCAACAATGGTGGCAAAAACCACTGTGGCAAAAACCGCGACTACGGCGGTGGAAAGGGACGTGGCGGTGATGGCGGCGATGGCGGACGTGGTGGCGCCAGCAAGGGTCCGGACCACAGAACCCCTGGAAGCAGCCTTGGGCCGTGGGGTTGCCTTGGGCTAGTGGGCAGTGGCCCATCCCGACATGCCCTTATCCCACACAAAATTGGGCTAGACCCAACGACATGTAGCAACAGCAGACAATCCATATTGGGCCTCAATAGCAACAGGCCTAGCAGCAGCCTGGCCTACTTGGGCCTCGGCCATATCAGGCCTTCACTACTGCGGGCCCAACAGCCTCCCCAACCCACACGGATATCGAGGCAACGATGCATACACTTGGGCTAAATCTTCCTGATGTGAATTGGTACATGGACATTGGTGCTACTTCTCATATGACAGTCGCGCAAGGTAATCTCTCGTCTTATTCAATTTGAGTAAAAATCATGACATAATTATTGATAATGGTCTTCAATTCCAATTTGTGGTTATGGTCACACAAATTTGTCTCCTCCAAATCCGTCTTTAGCCTTGAAAAATGTCCTTCATGTATCTCAATTAATTAAAAATTTGGAGTCTGTTCGAAAATTTACATTTGATAACTCGGTTTTTGTTGAATTTGATCCATTTGGATTTTCTGTGAAGGATTTTTGGACGGGGATACATCTAATGAGATGTTATATTCAGGGAAAGCTCTATCCCATCACCACCACCATCACCACAAAACAAGCCACACCATCAACGTTTGCAGCTTTAGCACCTTCCTTATGGCATGCACGTTTGGGTCATCAAGGAGCGTCTGTTTTTGCCTTCCTTAAAAATAATAAATTTATTGAGTGTAATAACACTCGTGGTGCTAATGTTTGTTCTTATTGTCTGCTTGAAAAAATATGTTAAATTGCCCTTTGTTGCCTCTAATTCTATTATTATGTTGCCTTTTGATATTATTCATAGTGATCTTTGGACGTCTCCCGTTTTGAGCTATTCGGACCACCGTTATTATATTTTGTTGTTGGATGATTACTCTAATTTTTGTGGACATTTCCGTTATTTAAAAAGTCTCAGGTTTATTCCACATTCCTATCATTTAGAGCATTCATATGTACTTAATTTGAACGAGAAGTTAAGAACATTCAATGTGATAATGGAAGGGAATTTGATAATGGGCCATTTAGGGAATTTTGTAGGGTTAATGGTATATCTTTTCGGTTCTCATGTCTACATACATCATCACAAAATGGAAAGCCGAGAGAAAATTCCGCACCATTAATAATATTGTTCGTACATTACTAGCCCATGCATCATTACCACCTTCATTTTGGCATCATGCATTACAAATGACAACTTACATTCTCAACATACTCTGTAGCAAAGGATTAGCCTACCACTCTCCACTCAAAATTCTTTATCAAAAAGACCCTTCGTATTCTCATCTTAGGGTATTTGGATGTTTATGTTATCCTCTATTCTCCTCCACTACCATAAACAAACTTCAAGTCCGCTCTACCGCTTGTATCTTTTTGAGTTAGTCATCTAATCATCGTGGTTAAAAATATTATAATTTATCCTCTAATAAGATCATCATTAGTCGTCATGTCATTTTCAATGAAATTCAATTTCCATTTGCTAAGTTGCATAGTTCCGCGTCCCATTCATATAATTTTTTGGATAATGGACTCTCACCGTATGTGGTCCACTATTAGGCCTAAACCACACCACGACACATGGACCAACGGGCACAATCAGGCCCACTACATGCTAGCCCAAATCTCTCCAGTCCACAGCTTCTGCCAATAGGCCCACTGCCTGGTGGCCTAAATATTTCCGGTCCACAGCTTCTGCCAGCAGGCCGACTGCCTGCTGGCCCAAATATTTCCGATCCACAACTTCTGCCAGCAGGCCCACTGCCTACCGGCCCAACTCCTTCCAGCCACCACCCAACCCATGCCCTTCCAACCCGACTCCACTTTATCGGAACTGGGCCAGCCCACAGCTTCCATCCAAATCCAGCCCATTTCGATTCCGGGACCAGGGCCCGTTACTCGCAGCCAATAAGGTATTTTTAGACCAAAATGATAATTTAATTTTAACTCTAATGGCACTAAATCCCATCTACCACGTAACCCCGTGTCTGCCCTTCATGACCCGAATTGGAAAATAGCTATGGATGATGAATATAATGCTCTTATTGAAAATAAGACATGGGAGTTAGTGCCCCGTCCACCTAGTGTTAATGTGATTAATTCTATGTGGATTTTTACTCATAAGGAGAGATCTGATGGTTGTTTTGAGAGGCATAAGGCCCGTCTTATAGGTGATGGCAAAACTCAACAGGTTGGCGTGGATTATGGAGAGACATTTAGTCCAGTGATCAAACCGGCAACTATTCGCAACATTCTTAATCTAGCTCTCTCAAAAGCATGGCCCATTCATCAATTGGACGTGAAAATGCGTTCTTACATAGAGAACTCAAAGAAATAATATACATGTATCAACCCTTGGGTTTCAGGGACCCCGCTCATCCTAATCATGTGTGCTTGCTGAAGAAATCCTTGTATGGGCTAAAATAGGATCCTCGGGCCTGGTACAAAAGATTTGCAGATTATGTGTCTACTATTGGGTTTTCTCATATCAAGTCTGATCATTCTCTATTCATATACCGTCACGACAATTTTATGGCCTACATTCTGTTATATATGGATGATATTATATTGATTGCTTCCTCTGATAAACTTCGCAAGTATATCATATCTCTTCTCAGCTCAAAATTTGCTATGAAAGACTTGGGGCCATTGAGTTATTTTCTGGGTATAGCTGTCACTCGTCATGCAGGTGGTCTATTTCTATCTTAGAGGAAGTATGACGCAGAGATCATTGAACAGACTGGCATGTCAGCCTGTAAGTCATCTCCTACTCCGGTTGACACTAAACCGAAGCTGAGTGCTACTTCTAGCACATCATATGAGGATCCCTCCCACTATCATAGTCTTGCAGGGGCTCTTCAATATCTCACATTTATGAGGCCCGATATTACTTATGCAGTGTAGCATGTGTGTTTATTCATGCATGATCCGAGGGAAGAACACATGCACGCTCTTAAACGCATTGTGCACTACATTCACCACACCCTTGATCATGACTTACATCTATATCCATCATTTGTATCTACTCTCATTTCGTATACAAATGCTGATTGGGGTGGATGTCCAGATACCAGGCGTTAGACATCTGGTTATTGTGTGTTAATTGGTGATAACTTGGTCTCTTGTTCGGCTAAACGTCAGGCTACTTTGTCGCGCTCTAGCGCGGAGACCGAATATCGAGGGGTCGCCAATGTGGTGTCTGAGTCCTGTTGGTTGCGTAACCTCCTCTTAGAGCTTCATTTTCTTATTCAGAAAGCTACATTGGTCTACTGCGATAATGTGAGTGCGACATATCTCTCAGGGAATCGTGTACAACATCAGCGCACTATACATATCGAGATGAATATTCACTTTGTTCGCGAAAAGGTTGTTTGTGGACAAGTACGTGTCTTGCATGTCCCTTCACATTATCAGATAACTGACATCTTTACTAAGGGTCTTCCCTTGGTTCTATTTGAAGATTTTCGGGACAGTCTCAGCGTACGACAACCGCCTGCTACGACTGCGGGAGTGTGATAGAATATATAAAAATATATTTTTTTGATATCATTAGTGATCATGTTTATCTTTAATTATTGTAGTAATATTTTATATTAGTTAGGTGTATATTTGATTTCCGTAATTATAGCCTAAGATGACTATTGTATATCATGTATGTAATTAAATTGTTCTCTTTCAGAATCTCTAGACAACTGGACTAAAGTTGTAGAACAAACTGAATTACATATAAATTGGATAAAGTTATTAGGGATGGATAATGGTTAATTTTTCATTCTTTCGATTGTGAAACACTTACGGCGTTTGGACATGATTCTTTTTAAAATTATATTTTTAAACTAATGTTTGGTTTTATATTATATTTTTTTTGATTTGTTCTTAAAATGAGTTTCAAATATGAAAAATTGGTTCCGGCTACTTTTTCAATTGAATTTATTTCCTACTCACAAAACTTTAATTTTTTTTAAATAATTTACATATGCAAATATAATTTTAACTTTTTGTATCATCTCTATTCAACCGTTTCTTTTTTTAAAATATCACTCTCTTCATGTCCAAATACCTACTTAGACTTTATACAACATAGTGGGACTACTACTTAGACTATACTGTTTAGGGGTCATTCGGTACGCATGCTAAGTTATTCATGTCCTAATTTATTCCACCTATAAAGTGGGATAAAATAATACTAAGCTTGATGGAATTAAATGAGGATATTCAAAATTAAGTCTGGGATAAATTTTATACCTTATTTGGTTGAAGGTATAAATTTATCTCGGGATAAATTCAGACCTTCAAGCAAACAAGGTATAAATTTTTGGGTAACTTACATAAATAGCTATAGTTTAGAAGCTTCTAACCAATTATAGCTACGTTTTTGTTAATTACATTTCGTAGCTAGTTTTAGCTATTTCAGACGTATTTGACTATATTCGAATACACTATTATGTTGTATCTAAATTTTTTAGCGAGCTAACTTGGTGTATTTGATTGTATTAATTCAAATATACAGACTTGCATAGCTACTACAATGCATAAATTGAATGTATTTGTCTGTTTTTGAATGTATTCGAGCTCAATATCTGATCAAATACAAAACAAAATATACTTAAAAATGATTAATACACTCAGATTTGAGATACAAGAAGGAGAAGAAGCCATTAATTTCGATCAAATCTCCATTAAAAATACAAAATATATTGTATTTAAAATGAAAATACAATCAAATCTCCAGCGAAATACAAGATACACTGTATTACACAAAGAGGAAACGATTTCACGGTATCGGGGAAAATTCACTTCATGAGACGAATACAATCAAATCTGAGATACAAAAAAAGAGAAAAAGCCATAGATTCCGGCATTTTCGTCAGATCCACATCCGGTGATGGATTGATCGCCACTTCGTGATTTCAGATCTGGATCTGACGTTAAGGAGACCTCCCTGACCTGGAAGGTGATGACGATGTTTAAGGGAGACTCACAGTGAAGGGGGTAATGGTTTGGTAGTGGGTGGTGATGGGTCTGGTTCGACGTTTGTGATTTATGGAGAGGGCAGAGGGTGGTGATGGGTGGAGATGAGGGAAGAGAAGAGAGAGAGGCGATTGTTTGGTTGGGTTCAGGTAGAGCTCCGTCGGAGAAGATGACTGCGACGACTTCTCTACTGCAGAGCTCCGTCGGAGAAGATGACGGCGGCGACTTCTCTGCTGCTATGATAAGATGATCGGAGAAGAGATAAGGTAAAAGGAGAGAGAGTTGAGGGAGAAGAGAGCGAGAGATAAGTGAAGGATAAAATTAATATAGTGGAATTACTTTATGTATTTGGTATAGCTATGATAGGTAAATTAAAAATTCACTGTTGCTATGAAAAGTAATTAAATTAAAAAGTATTATTCATAAATAACTCTTAAAGTTAGCTATGAATAAATAACTCCTATTCCGCGTACCAAACGACCTATTTTTCGACACAAATTTTAAGAGGTGGCCTGAAAAAGGCTATCTGAGAAAATTGGCAAGCTCACTTGCCTTGACCCGAAACTAGAGGTGTCCAACGGGGCGGGTCCCGTCAGGATGGGGAGGGTCGGGATGCGGGCTCCAGCGGGATAGGCGGTACGGGAAGAGGTCATGTCCCTTCCCACATCTCACCGGAAGAGGGGCCGGGATTGGGGGGACGGGACGGGACAAGCCGGGTCGGGATCGGGATTTGAGTTTTTTTTGCCACTTTTAAAAAATAATATATATAAACACTTCAATAATTGAACAAGATAGTGTAATAAAAACATCTCAATGCTGTTTTTGTGCCTTTTATTTTGTTTAATAGAAATATAATTTTTTTGTAATACAATTTTAAAATTACAACTTTGTGGTGTTGTTCAAAAGTTGCAAATCACATAATGAAATTGCAATTAAAAAAATTACATAGTTAACCAATGATATGTTACCGTTAAATAATCACTACCGTTAGTACTACGTCCTATGTCAGAAGTGATAGTCACTTTGCCATTAAAATGACACAATGAATAACGTAAATATTGTTGATATTCACTTGCAAATTTAAAAACATTCCTTCTAACAGTTGATCTAGGAAAACCATTAAAAGTAAGATTATATGTTTCTCAAATGTAATGAATAAAACCAGGAGAGGAAGGAAATGAAAAAGGCAAATCCTCCAACGCAGCTAATTTTGCCATATTTTTCCTATCTTTATTTTTATCATATTTAGGCCCAAAAATTCCCCCCGTTGTCAGGTTAATTTGAACCTGTATTTGGTCGGGGACACTATGTGAACCTTATCCCGACTCAGATGGCATTGGCACACCCAATTTTTAGCATGGTATTGATTCCATCTAGCTGTGTGCTCGCCTTATACATGTCTTAGTAAGCATCCCCTCCCACCTTGACCTTTTCTGGTTTCAAATTTATAAACATTTTTACAAATTTTACATCTAGTCAGTTGATTCTCTTGGTCCCTATCAAAAAAATTCCAATACAGCTTATTTTAATTTTTGTTGTGTGGGGCCTCGACTCAAACTAGGGGAAATATGAGGCATTCCAGTTTCAATTTGAGGCTGAGACTCAGTCTGTGCTAGGGATGGCAACAAATCGGATCTGGACCGGATCTTACTAGATCCAGATCCAGATTCATTTTTCATACCTGAATCCAGATTCGGATCCAGATTTGTCGGGTCCATAAAAATCATATCCAAATCCGGATCCATCGGGTCCACGGATCGGATCTGGATCCACATGTAAAAAAAAATGCCTTGCTAAGAATGTAACCTTGCTAAGAATTTTTTTTTGAACTGACAAACGATTTTTACCTAGCTAACAATTTACTGTGTTTTAATTTTGAAATGTTCATATGAGATATTTTGTTCGTTGTCTCTCTCGGTGGATAGATGGGATAAATGCCTATATTGCTTTAGTTTGTTATTGTTATGTTGATGTTATATTAAAGAATGAAATCTAAAAAAGTTGCTTAGTCCGTTTTGATTGTGAGCTATTAATTGAAAATGTTGGACAATGACAATAGTTGTGGAAAATGCTGACTAGTATTTTCACAATGCAGAACTTGCATGTGCTTGGAATCTTCACAAATGAAGTGAATATAATTTTAACTACTTGTCTATGGAGATGTTAGTCATCCACTAATATAACATTGATTTTATTATCAAAATTACCTCTTTATTTTTTGGTTTTTGAGTTAATGCGGGGATAAATTAAACTTGTTTTGAGAATTAAACTTGCAAGGATGTGCTTAGCAATTTTAAGAAAATACTTATAAAATTACATTCTAGGTTATGAATATATTTAATAAAAAACGGATCCACGGGTCGGATCTGGACTGGATACGAATCTCAAATACAAGATCCAGATCCACATCCGATCCGTCAGAAATGGATCCGGATTCAAATTTTGAAGATCCATATCCTATAAAACGGATCTGGATCCACCGGATCCGGACCAGGTCCAGGATCCACTGCCATCTCTAGTATGAGCCTGAGGTTGAGGTGCATTAGTGGGTGTGTCATCTAGATTATCGTCTAAATTAAAGTCTGGTTCATCTACCTCATCATTTAATGGTATATCATTAAAAAAAGTAGTTTAATCTATATGAGTGAAATCAATGAAATCATCGGAACTAGGAATATGATTACTAGAAGAAGTACCATTACCCTTGTTACTCCTACTAGAAGAAGTACCATTACATTTACCCTTAATCATACGCCAAAACGTTCCATTATAATTATGCAAATAAATAATTAAAGTAAATGAAATTAAGTGCGATAATTAAAATTAAGTAACAATAATAATTTAAAGAAGGAACGAAGGTACCAAACGCCAATGTAACGTCGACGTGTAATCGAGGTTGAAAATTGAAACTTTGCTCGATGGATGATCCTCAAGCCAGCTGTCAACTTTACTCCCAATTTTTTTACTTTGATATAAATGAGCAAAAAAATATAATATTTAGTAGGCAATGTAGAATTGTAAAGAGATAAATTGAGAGATTAGAGAGGTTGTAGGAAGATTTGTGAGAAAAATGAAGAGGAAAATGAGGTATTTATAGTTGAGAAATATGGTTAAAGTGTAAATATATTAACTTAGGGGTTAAAAATAAATATTAAGGGGATAGGGGACAAAAATGACCATTATAACCGTTGTACCGCGGCCAAAATCGAAATTTGGCCGTTGTTGCAACGGTTTATAGGGGAGGGGGCTGATGGGGAGGGACGGGGTCGGGATCGGGACGGGCAGGTCGAACCAAGGCCCGTCCCGAGTTCGAACTCCGACACCGACAATTTTTTTTTATAGGGATCTGGGCGAGGCGGGTAGCAGAACGAGCTGGGTCAGGATCGGGCCGACCCACTGGACAGCCCTACCCGAAACATAGCCATTCAAGATTGCACTATAGAAGAGTAGTTTCCCTATTCACCAGTAATAACTAATAAGTAATAACTAATAAGTAATAACTAATAATAAAGGAATTGGGAATTGGGAATTGGGTTTTTGGATAAACCCTAGAACTACAATTCTCTTCTCCCAGCCAGTCAAAGATTCTCAAACAAATTAGCCCACATTAATACTCATTACTACACTAAACCCCCAAATTCACAGCATTTTCTTATAAACTCGATGCAATTTCGTAGGCTCTACACCACTTTATCAAATTCTAACCACAACCCATTTTTTTTCTATCGAAATCTCACTAACCCTTTTGCTGTTTTTAACCCTAACCCAAAATTCCTCTCAACACCAAGAATCTTGAAAAATCGAGTCCAAAGGTCAATTCATGTGTATAAACGTTTTGTGTCATCATTTCCTGCAATGGCAGAAGGAAGAAGACCTACCCATGTACCTATACCACCCCCAGAAACCGCCAATAAGGCGGAATTGTACCGCGCCCTCGAGGCTGCGGTGGGGTCCCCGTTTAGTTCGGACCCATTGGCTCCGGACCCACATCCTTTGATTATTGTGGTTAGTGGACCAAGTGGGGTTGGTAAAGATGCTGTGATCAAAAGGCTTAGAGAAGTTAGGGAGAATATACATTTTGTTGTTACTGCGACAACTCGGGGGAAAAGGGTTGGGGAGGTTGATGGGAAAGATTACTTTTTTATGAGTAAAGATAAGTTTTTGGGAATGATTGAGAGGCATGAGTTGTTGGAGTATGCATTGGTGTATGGGGATTATAAGGGTATACCGAAACAGCAAATTAGGGATCATATGGCTAAAGGATTGGATATAGTGTTGAGAGTTGATATACAAGGGGCAGCAACATTGAGGAGGATTTTGAGAAACTCTGCAGTTTTTGTGTTTTTGGTGGCGGAGAGCGAAGATGCATTGGTAAAGAGGTTGATTGATAGGAAGACTGAGACTAAAGAGACTTTGCTTGTGAGAATTGCAACGGCCCGAGAGGAAGTGAAGCATATGGAGGAGTTTGATTATGTGGTAGTGAATAGAGAAGGGGAGTTGGAGAATTCTGTTAAGTTGGTGGAGTCTATTATTGATGCTGAGAAAGCTAAAGTCAGGCAAAGAACTGTGACAATTTAGTGTCTGGTTTGACTCTTTGATCCCTTTTTTGATTAAGTTAAGCTAATGTTTTCTTGTATTCTAGTTACGGATTTATATAACTTTGTCCTATCATTGCATTCTTGGTGCAAGGGGTTTCATAATGCAAAATTGTTTTTCCTACTTGTGTTAACCCTGTCTAGCTCTTAGTTGGTTGAAGTAGATGGAATGTTACTTCTTGCCTTTGATCCATGCCATAGTTGTTTGTTATGGTTTTTTTTTTTGATAAGGAAACGCTTTGGTGGAGGAGGGTTGAACCCTTAACCTCGCACAAACAAGGAATTTGACATTCCGCTTACAAACCAAAGCACCCACCACCACACTTGTGTAATGGGTGCTTGTTTTCTTTTATGTTCTAATTTGATACTCATTCAGAGATTCTTTATAGTTGTTCGTTAGGTAGTCAAATTTTCGTCCTGAAGGAGAAAGGGAAATATTTATTTTTTAGAAAAAGCTACTAGTACTATGTTTTTAGCCATGTCTTGTTTTTGTTTGGCACATCAGTTTTTCCTATGGTTACTGTACATACTGCCTAATCGTAAACCGGTAAGGCGCAAATTGTTTGCGTCAAGATGTTGCTTTTTTCTTTTTTCTTTTTTCTTTTTAAGACAAGCATATGTTACCATCTTGATTGAGATAATGTGTGGAAGGAAAGGCAAGTCTTGCCTATGTTAATATTTTCATCAGTTTGCATCTCTGTTCCATTGTGCTCCGTCTGGAGCTTGATGTAACTGTCAATGTTCACTTTGAGTAGTATGTTATGTGATGCCAATTCTGTTAAGCCTATTTATCATTGTACTACATAACTAGAAGATGATCTCATCTGAATCAGAACAGCTCTGTTACAAATTTATTCTTCTTCTTCTTATGCAATTGTTGGAAAAGAAAGATAATCTTGTCATCATTCAGTGTATGTATGAGACTCTCTTTTAGTATTCTTCTCAGCATGGGATGAAAAAACAAGGCACGATTATCTCAATATACCAGACACCATGAGAAGAGTTATTGTTGAATGATTTAGCATTAGAAAAGAAAGAAAGAAAGAGAACTAAACTAGAGAATAATCAGGTTCAAAGAGAAATATCTTCAGAAAAACATAAGTCTGATATCAGAAAACAGAAGTTCCAAAGATTTGGTCCACTTCTTGGTTTGTCATAAACCATAAGAGAGTTCTAAAATTTCTCTCCAGAACCCTATGGTGTTATTTTCTCCTAGACTTGTCACTGAGTTTGGTGCCACTGGAGCTATATGACCAGAAGAAATCTTGCTGATTGTCCTGTCATTGTTCAATAATTCTGGTTATATCTAGGCTATGAACCTTTTGATATGTCATTCTTTACTCAACAGTGTGTTATTGAGGCATTAGAAGCTCTGTGATTGCTTTCCAACTTGTCTCTGCAGGAGAATGTTTGCATTGAAGATTGGGAATTTGACTAATTTGTTAGCATTTTAATTCTGTTAGCTCCATGCTACTATAATAGTTAGCTTTGTAGCGTTGTTTCTTTGTGTATGTTGCTATAGCTCCATAATACTACTATGATATATCATTATTTTGTAGAGTTGTGCCTCGAGTGACATCAAACAAATGGTATGTTGATATATTTGCGTTTTGCTTTTTGATGATCAAAACAATGAAAATAGTGTTTAGCTTACAACTCCATGGACTGCTATGTTGTTCGGGCTTTTCAAAACTGTCAACGGTAGTGTATTTTTGGAGGACTGACATAGGTGGCAACATAACATGTGAAACATTTTTGCAGAGTCCGAGCAAGATAGATTGATTGTGTTAACTTTTCAAATTCACGCCAAGAGAAACCCTATCTTTATGAGAATGTATGATATTCACCGGCTTTGAATAAGAATCATATTCTTCTAGCAAGGACAATAAAGGAGACAAATATTCGTACTGCAGGTTATTTTATAATACAGTGATTTGGTCGGGGAAGCTTCGTTATGAAGAAAGGTCAACTTTGTGATTATGGATTTAGATGGGCAGTTAATTAATACGTACCATGTTGAATAAATGTTTAGTTGGTAGGCATGTGACTGCATAACGAAGGTGAGTTTTGGGGGAAGCTTCGTTGTGGATTAAGGTCAACTTTATGATTAGAATGAGGGGAGTAATCTGGTATACATCTCAACAAGGACAACAACAATAACATACTCCGTGTAATCTCGCAAGTGAGGTCGTGGGATCTGGGGAGGATAAGATGTGCGCAGACCTTACCCCTACCTTTGTGGAGTAGATAGATTATTTCCGATAGACCCCGGCTCAATACATTTCAACAAGGATTGAACTATATATATATTGGCAACGTCGATACTTTTTTTGAGCTATGAAATTATGAAAAGGTAAATTGTCAATTTGACCTTAATTTTTTTAGTTCCATTAGGGCTAAGCCTTATTCTTGGGGTGAGTTTTATGTCAGGGCGTTCACCTCGACTTTTAGGTTATGCGCTCAGTGGATCTACACTTTTTTTCAATGCTCATATGCGTTTTCCATACGCTCCGCCCCGGGGCTCGCTCCGAAATGAAAATATTGTTTACAATGTATGCACATTTGGGAAGAACGCAAACAAATTGGCTATTGATGAGAATTATGAATAATCGCTGGTTACTATGCCTTGGTCCTATCAGTTTCCGTCTTTCTGACCTATAAATGTTATGGCTCGTTTGGTATGAGAGATAAGAAATAATTAGTCCTGGGATTAAATTTGAGATGTGTTTATTCCATGTTTGGTTGAAATAAAATCTGGTATAAGTAATCTCATGATTAGTTATTCTGGGATTGTAGTGTTATTTTATCCCTGTGGGAGGGTGGAATAACTAATCTCATAATTAATTATCTTGGGATAACTTGTTTCCAATCAAACGACCCCTTAATATGTTGTTAATCTAAGTCCTAAGAAGATATACATACATATTTTTCAGCTCTCTTTTCCCCTGCCCTTTGATTTCTGCTACTGTATGTTCTTTCATGTACTTTATTTATCTTATTTACATGCGTTAGTTATTGCTTCTTTTTTCAGAATGCTTTATCATGACTTATTAGCTTCTGTTACTCTCATTTTCATACTGCTTTAAATTTCTTGTCCGGGTCTGACCGTTTTTCTTGCTTTGCTTGAGCTTGTGCTTATGCTTTGTCTTGAGCCGATGGTCTTTTTGAAACAACTTCTCTACTTATCAATGTAGAAGTAAGGTTTGCGTACACTATATCTTCTCCAAACCTCACGTTGTGGGACTTCACTGAGTATGTTATTATTGTTTTTGAATTAAACGTGACAATCCATTAAACTTTCTTTCCAACACTTCTTGTGATTTCCAAAACTGACAATTGGCATAATTGCCTTGTAATTGTACAAGGAACTTTTTCAGGTTCACATGTTTAGACTTTTAAAATATGTCAAATATCTTTGCCGGCTTATATTTTTATTTTCAAAGTCTATATAAAAAGTGGATGGGTTAAATTCTAGGAGTAATTCATTTTTATGAACGTACACAAGTATGGCTAAAATTCTCTTCATTCTCCTTCATATGACTGCTCTTTTCCTCAGCTTTCAGCAGTTCTGTGGTAAGTCAATTGTCTCTTCTATGCTAGCTTTTCCTTCTTTAATTTTTAAATTTTTTTTCAAGCTAATTTATGTCATCAAATTCACCAATTTTTTTTTTATATACTGGGATTGGTGTTCTAGGACAACTTTTTCTACTCCTTTTATCTCATAGTATATTAATATTAACTTACCTCTCATAATAATATATAATTTTATTCTTTGTCGAGTTAACTTCGAAAGACTCAGTAAAGTCACTTTTATTTATTTTATATCTAGCTACTTTTCAAATAACTAATTCTACTTATTGTATATAATTATCTTTTAAATAACCTAAAGTATAAAGATTATTTTACACTTTCAATATATAGTTCTTTGGAAACTCTTCTCAATTTTTAGCTATGTCCAATATTATTTCAGATGGGAAGGTAATGATGGAGTATATTGGAGCAACAGGCAAACCAATAACATTTGATGATGTTCCAATAGATGATGGCATTGACTTCCATTTAATCCTCAGCTTTGCTATTGATGCTGACCCTTCAGGGAACCCACAAAATGGCAAATTCTCACCTTAGTGGGCATCAACACTAACCCCAGAATCAGTTGCATCAATTAAATCCAAACACCCTAATGTCAATGCCTTGGCTAGCCTTTCTGGTTGGAGTTTAGGCCGAAAAACCCTTAATTAATACGTTGAATTGTGTGATAATTTCATCTTATTACAAACGTATAAGTGTCGTTTGTCTCTTATAAGCACGTTTTGGCGTAATTTACGTTTTTTGTCAACATTAAAAGTGCTTATAGGCTAAAATCAATCAAAAGTCATAAGTTGGTCACCCCATCTTATAATTTTACAGATAAGCATTCTTGGTTTGACCAAATCTTTTTATAATTTTATTTCTAATATTTTTTGTAATATATGAAATACTCTTCCTAAAACATAACTTCTAATCATCTCTCTATTGCATAGGAGAATTAATCAGCCTCTTGAAGAACCAAAGTGTTATATCTATAGCAACTATTGCACCATATTATCGAACAATTTTGCCAGACATAGAGTTGTACAAAAATTATGGAAATTTAATTGATTATGTAAATCATCAATTTTATATAGATAAAGTTACTACACAAAAAGGTTATTTGAAGGCTTTTGTTCTAAGGAGTGAATAATTTGATAAGGAGTAGCTATGAAGTGGATGGGAGAGGAATTCAAGGTGATGCATTTTTTTATGCTTTGAGATTGTTGGGAAGTAATGGATTTCATGTCAATGGTGCAATGATCTTTTCAGCTGATGCTTCTGCTGAGGATAACTACTACTATGAGAGGAAACACAAGCATTCTTGCTCAATTCTACTAGTCACTACTAGAAATCTATAGAATTTTCCGAAATTCGTTGAAAATGTGCCGGTCGAAAATTCCAAATTATCAATCGACAACATTTCAGTAGGAAGGTCCATGGGAAATTTGCAGATTCCTAATAGTGAGTGGATGAAGTGAAATACTATTAGTCATCACCAACGTGTAATATAAATGTGATATAAGATCAAATAAGAAAAAGATTGAAAAGTAACTAATAAAACGAACAAGATACTTGATATGATTATGATGTTATACGTTTTGAAATATCAATATTGTTAAATCAGCACTACATTATAGTCTATTTATGTATGTCTCCAGATTA
This sequence comes from Anisodus tanguticus, assembly GCA_034509755.1. NCBI lineage: Eukaryota > Viridiplantae > Streptophyta > Magnoliopsida > Solanales > Solanaceae > Anisodus > Anisodus tanguticus. Next base: position 44,434,591 of record CM067549.1, on the reverse strand, counting down.
AAAAAAAATCTTGGGGGTTGTATTTTTTACATGGTTGTACTATAAGGTTTGTACTAATTCATTTGCTTTAGTAATATATTATATTTCGTTGAAAAAATAGTCTTCATGTTAATTATCGTCCCATTATTTTACCTTCCGTTTTAAGTTTGAAAGACCTACGATCTCAATCTGATCAATTAGTAATTCTAAAATTATAAGTTTTTAAACCAAATAAAAATTCAACAATTCATTATCAAGGTAACATTACCCAACTATAATTGGGGCACATGGAAAGCACGTGACTTTTAAGTGCCAATATATACACACGGTTGTGAAAACATTTGGCTAATTCTTCATTCTTAATTTTCTCCTTCTCTTTCCTCCTCTTCTTCTTTCTTATTCATTTTAGGGATTTCATTGAGGAATTCAAGCTCGTTAATGGAGTTTTGCTTTGAATTAGTTCTCTTTCATTGTAGCTATTGTTGTATTGAATACTACAAGTAATAAAATTCTTATTTCTACCCTAATTCTTGATTTCAATTCAAGTACATTACAAATGGTATCAGAGCAACGAACCTATGTCGACTATGTGTAGTAATTCAAAGATGTTTGAGGAATCAAGGAAGTGGTGCAAGAATTGCATAAACAACATTGACCGGCAATGCAACTTTTGCATCTATGGTTGCATAAGCAATGTTGACTGCCAATGTGACTTTTGTCTTGATGATTGTTTGAGCAAAAAGAAAGGGGAAAACCAAAGTGGAACTGCTGAAGGTAACAGTTAGATAAATGAGGACCAGGTGTTCAATGAATGTCCTCAACTAGACAAACTCTTGGAATTAAAATCGCGGTCAAAGTAAAACCTCAGATTTTGGTGGAAGAATTTGAGAAAGCAACAATTAATGGAGAATATTCTAAACCCAAGACAAATGGGTCCAAAATTATTGTAGGAGACATCGAATAAATGGGTCTACATAAGAAAGTGCAGTGAGATACGAAAGTGGAAACGAGGAATAGACATCTTTTAGGTAACACTACTCTATTGTCTTGTTATTTGGCTGATTCTTTAACCATTTCCATTGCCCCAACAAATAATTTGAGTTTGAGTTCTAAAAAGGGCTTCAGTGATATAAGTAGAAATGAAGAAATTTTATGTCATAAAGAAAGTAATATGGCTCCAGAAATTGATTATTGTTGTAGTAGGTGTTGTTCAGATATTCTGGGGAATGTCATTAGTATTAGACATAGTATTTTCGGCGTCCAAATGAACAACTGTTGGCTGAAATATATTGTCAGAAGAACAGGGGAAAAACTTCTTTCCCGACACTTACAAGGTTTACGTATTGTCACCCAATATCATACTCAAATTAGTGGACAACCTTGTGGTTGTGACCCATGGGTAAACGATAATTTTGATAATTTTTCAATTAAGAAGTTCCTTCTCAAGTCCTATGATGAATTCTCTGAGATTCATGTTTCCTGTTATGCATATCATTTTAAGCTAATTGTACTTCACGCTCGTTATCTTTCAATGACCAAGGGTCGACCAGTGTGGACATAGAGTTGTTATATGCAACATTTAGGAAATGCATAACCATCTTTGTGTTACACCAGATTGTTTCCAGAAAACTAACACTATGGAGCTTTCATTCTATTGTTGTATGTTTGTTGAAGCATTATGAGACCACTAAATGTTCTGTAATGAACTACAAAAAGTGTAGATACTGAAATTGTGGGAATGATATGGATAACTCTTATGATGTTCGAGGAACTATCTACTATCACGAGTATAGATTTTCATATGATGCAGTGAGTTATACTTGTTATGGGAACTAATATCGGCATGATTTCATGCGAGATATACAGTATAGAGAGACTTTCATTTGATACTACACCCTTGTTTTGGACATAATTGTTGTGATAGCTGCAATCCCACTAAGATATAGTTGGAAGGAATGTGGAGATGGTTTCGTCAAAAGAGATGACAAACAAGTTTGAATTTTGAACAAGAGAGATGGCTACTAATTGCCATATCCATAGTGAGCTTCTTAGGTCGAGCGAGAGAACATTATTCTTTGAGATCAACAACCTTGAGGTTAAGGTTGATTTCAAGCAGGAAGGATTGTCATGTACCCAAATATAATTAAGAGCTTGGTTCTTAATTCTCTCTTCTCTTCCTCCTTATTCTTATTCTTTTAAGGGATTCCACCGAGAAAATCAAGCTCGTTAATGGAATTCTCTTTTATTTTACTCTTTCGTTGTAGCTATTGTTGTATTGAATCCTACAAGTAATAAAATTCTCCCATTTCTGCCCTAATTCTTGATTTCAATTCAAGTACATTCACATCTCTCCATCAAGTCTCAAAGAATAAAAAAGATTTAAATTAGAGTTGGAATCAAGATTTAAAATTTGTGACTTCATGCTCGCAACCTCTAGTTAATATAGATTACTAATTGAGTTCACAATATATATATCACATAGACATACTAAGCACAGACTGAATATGCTCAAGTTATCAAGAGTAACAATAATTGTACTATAACCGATAAAGGAACCATGATGAAAGAATTATATAATTCACCAATTGTACGGATGAATGAACACAGCAACAAAAAAAACACATCCTTACACTATATGGATGAAATATCTGTTGGAATATGTAAAGCAACAACGGAAATAGTAAATAACTATTACATTGATCGAAAGGATAAACAACAATGAGAACAACAACAAGTTGTCAATATCTTGATCTTAAATGAAACTTCAAATATGGATCTTGTATTCGGAAACACAAGAACATGAACTGCTACACTTGTGGCTTGTAGATCCGCTGAGAAGATGAACGATAAGAGTCCTTCGTCTGTTAAGTTAACACATGAAACACTTAGCAACCAATTAAATAAACACAATACCACCGGCTGAGTCGAGAGATGTCTCTTTATCTTTAAGACAAGATTGCCCCCGTATATAGGCTTTACGGAAGTGTGGACAATATTCTCCTAAGATGAAACAACAAACTATCAAGTGTGCGAAGCCTACACAAATGATCTCAGCGAAGAACACGAATAATGAAGATTGCTAAGAGAAGGATTGCTATCAGGAAAATCTGATCTCTTTGTGGTGTTGTGAACTTGTTTTTCTGTTCATATGTTCATATATGTTCTTCTTCATCTATAGAATTGAGCCAAAGGCCTCAATTTATAGGTGTGCAAGATGGACCCTTCAAGTACCCATGTAATGGTTATTTAAATGTCATGTAATGACCCTTTAAACCACAAACTAATGCAGCCAAATAATGGCTGAGTTATGGAGGAAAAACTTCCAAGTTAATACTCCAAAACCTCTTCATAATCATCCAAACTTTTAGACTTTCATCGAGCACTCACTGCCTGGGAAGCGCCGCTGCTCTGCAACATTTAGCACCGCGACTCTAGAAGCCAAACAGCCAATTAGCATCGCGGCTCAGCTAGGAGGCGCCGCAGCTCTAATTAGCCAGAAGGCCCACTATCGACCAAGCGCTGCGGCGCTCCACCACCGCAGCCCAGTTCGGGAGGCTCCACGGCCCTTCTAGGCTCTGCGACCCTTTCCGACCCGTTCCATCTTACACCTCGCACAATCCTTCATTCGTTTACCAATGTGGAACACTTATTATTCATCCAATAACCATCCATCATTCTATGTCTCAAACATTTCACTTACGTACCAATATCTCTTTCATTAATGAAATTTATGATACTTGACACTAAGATTGCACGTGTGTGGAAATGATATTTCTGACGTGCGGGGCCCAACTGTTTGAGTTATAAATAATAGGATAAACTTAATTCCACATTAGTAAATTTCTAACAATCCCCTCTTGAAAGAGATTTTGGCGCACACACAATGTCCTACTTTTAGCAATCTTTCAACGAAAAGATATTGCATCAGGAGAGGTAGCTTTCGCTTTGAACCTTCCCTAGTTGAATACCATCGGACTTACTTACTATGCGGTGAACGTGATGTCTTGAACCGTCAGTGTTTAATGTAAGCCAAGACAACGGTACCAACACAATACCTCCCCTTTATTCGTTTCTTCTTTTGTTCTGTCCGTTGTGGCCGTGGACACACTTGGATTCTTAAGTGCGGTCGTTTGAGGTGGCATGTCCTCGCACTTAAATAGGTGATCTCCTACAAGGTATCCTGCTATACCCCACTTCACAAGTGTTAGGAATCATTAAAAGTTTTCCCAACCTTAACCTCAACCGTTTAAGGATCGTTAAAGGTTTGGAAGCTTAACCTTTACCCCCCATGCAGGTAGCACTTTAATGTCTATCGCGGAAACGGCTTTGGATTTATGTTTCTTAAACAGAAATCATAATCCGAAGTACTCTTGCTTCCACTGAAGCGATCAACTGAACCTTTTGCAGCTTAGTTTTCCCATTTAACCAAATTATTGGGATCTCCAGTCAGTATGGTTGGGTTACCACCGCAAATGTTCGTATTGTTTGGGTTTTTAAGCCCATTCCCCTAGACAGGCAGAACTCCTGATCTTCGGGTACTCCCTTAGTTAAAGGGTCCGCTATATCATTTGATTAGTAATCAAGGAAGTGACACCCGTGATGATCAACTGCCATATGGTCTTAGGTCTCCGACAGATCCGATAGATATGTCCAGACGCCATTATCTGAGCCCTTCTTAAAGCTAACCGGCTAGCCATAATGTATAACTGCTTAAGGCACGAGTTTCACCCAATAAGGGATGTCCTCTAAGGAGTCGTGAAGTTACTCAACTTCCTTCATGCTTTATTTAAAGCGATAAACTCTGATTTCATCATGAATCGGCCGATGCAACTTTTCTTAGAGGATTTTACAAGACCCAACATACATATTTACTTGTGGCTTTGGTGTTCTTCATAGCTGATGTCCAATTTGCATCACTGTGTTCTCCCAGAACCGTTGGACATCCAGAATACCATAATCTGTAGATAAGCGAATATTTCAGATATCGTCATATCTAACTTATCGCCTTCTATCGATCATTTCCAGAATCACGAGTGAACCTTAGTTCAACTGATCTACTTTGTAGGTCGATACCAGGTCAGTTGTAGTGTGTACAGTACATTGAACTATATGTGACATGCACATATCACTCCTTGTATATGTGTGCACCTGGATTCCAATCAGTTCTATGATTCATATCCATTGGTGGCTTCAACGAGACTGTCAACTATCTCACAACTGAGTTTGGAGTTAGACTAGTCCGTTAGATGTCTTAGAAATCACAATTCCTAAGATGTCATCTGTGATACCCATATCTTTCATATCGAGACTTTTGTTTCAATATGACTTCCACTTCCAGACTGTTAGTTTTTCCAACTGTTGGCTTTCTAACTTCAGATTCAATGTTTCTGTTATCAGATTCATTATTTCTGTTTTAACTGAAACTTCCAGGATCAAAATGTAAACATTTCAGGGACCAAAATAAAAGTTCAGGAAGAAGCCCAACAGTCCAGCAAACCAACTCTGATCCTCCCCTTCCAACTCTCCGATTAGGAAGGCTATTTCAACATCCATGCCACGCAAGACAGCCATGGCCCTAGATGTTAAGTTATTCACACGGGAGCACATGTACAAGTAGCCGAGGCCTTATACTCGTCAGTAGATCCATCTACTTTGTACTCACTTTTGAGTATCCTCTTTTTACAATCCAAAGGTTCTTTTCTCGGAGGAAGGTCAACTATTACACAAGTATGGTTCTATATGATGGAATCTATTTCTCTCTCAATAGCTTCTTTCCAAATCAGTGCTTCTGGAGATGATAATTCTCTATTAATTGTCCATGGTTCATTCTCAACCATACAAGCTAGAAGGCCTGGAACAAGTCTCTATCCCCTCTTTGCTCCGTCTCGATTCAACATCTAGAATCCTTAAGTTCTGTAGATCTGGAACACAAGTTTAGGATAATCAACAATTTCCGAGTCTTGTAGCTCTGGAACGTCTAGTTTCAGACAATCAGGCACTCGCGGGTTCTTGTTAACCTCGAGCAATTACTTCTTTTTCCTTCTCAAGGAAAATTATCCTCAAAGAATTCAGCATTTCTTGACACCAAGAGGCGATAAGCACTACTGTTATTTGCAGATCCAGTGGATATACAATTTACAGTCTTAGGTCCAACTTGACCTGTTTCGGCATTCCAACCACTACCAAGCCACACCACATCACAACATTTGTATGTGAGATCATTTTCATGTTTCATACGGAGGGTTATCCTTATCCTTATACGTATTTCTGTTGAGAATCACATTAGCGGTAAGGATCGCCTTGTCCCACATAATTTGGGCGTACGACTTTATGCTTGGCAAACATCGTTAGACTGAGGTGAGCAATGAGCAGTCGTTGATGAACGATGCTTTACATTCTCGCCCTCTATCACTACGAATCCCTCAATACGTAGGCTTAGTTGATTTTCAACTTCTACTTTGTAGCGCCTATCCGCTTAAATAGCTTCATCTTTACTTTTCAACAAACAAAGGATATAATATGTTGTACCATAATCAACAAAGTACTTGTCTCCCCCCTATATTTTGTACAAACTTCAAATCACTCATGTAGGTGTGATTAAGTTCTAGAGAAGCGGTGCTTCTTTCGCTATTCCTTTGACGGAATGGAAAGGTGATTTTGCCTCTTCTCCTACCTCACATTCATTTTGAGGGTTTATGTCGACAGAAGGCAACAATATCAACTTTGTTAGCTTTTGAATGACTTTCTATTCAATGTGTCTTAATTTATGATGGCATAGATGCACGGATTACAAATATATCATTCATTTAGCTACAGACACTCTGTACCATTCTTAGTTATTACAGACATGTTAGACTAGTCTCAAACCAGTTTGACCAACACCGTCCTTGAAACCAAGTTTGGAAAATGTATCACATCATTTTAGAGTGATCCCATTCCCTGAAGTCCTATTGAGGACAACCTCTCCAACCCCTTCTACTTTAGAGGTGGCGTTGCTTCACATGAACAACCTATTTCCCGTAGTTAGGGCGTAACCGGATCATATGTGATCTGGATACTCTGGCCCACTCCAGTTGCTTTGGCAGACTGAGTGTCCAATTTCTTTTGGCCTTCAGTTCATTTAGGACCTGGAAACTCTGTCCACCTCACTAGGTGTCTATTACTTTTCTGCCTTTCTTTTGGCCTTCAAATATTTTAAGACTTGGAAATTCTGGTCCACCTCACAAGGTGTCCATTATCATCTTATCAACTGAATTCTAGCCCACTCCAGTCACCCGTAGGCTTTATACGACTGAGTGTCCAATATCATCCTATCAAATGAAGGATCTTCTGTCAAATAGTATGACAGGTTCAAGGTCTTAAGAAAAACCATTAGCTTTTGGTCTTCTTCCTTTGAGATTGGTGCCTAGACAATTCCTGACACTTCTTAAAAGTGGTAACATTTTTCGCAACAGTGGATCTCTCTCCTTCGTATGTGCGAACATACTTTACACACTTTTAATAATTACACCCAAAAGAACAGATCTTTTAAGTTTTGTTTACAATAGTCCAATCTTTAACCGGGAAGGAAGGAGATTCAATATCTGATTTTAGAGTGTAGGAAATATAAGTTTTTAATGAAAACACTTTCATATTTTCAGCCTTGCTTTACACACTTTTATTAAGATATTAACTAAATGTATTGTTGATAAGGAATGATTAACTTAGACCTTTTGGATTCTGGCCCACTTCAGTTAGACTGAGTGTCCATATTCTCCTTACCATAATTCGGATCCTTTGTCTAGGACAGATATAGGCCTTTGGCTACATGATATAACATCATCTTCATCCTTCTCTTCTTGTCGCAGTTGACATCCTCAGCCTCTCGTTGGCGCTTGTTTCCACCACCCTCGGGAGCAGTGACACCAACTCGTCCTTGATCTTTAGCCGTACTAGCATGACTATTAGCAGTATCTTGAATCTCAGCATCAGATCCAGAGATCCCACCTTTGATGGAAACAAACTTGTAACTGTCGTCAAAGAGAGAACCATAACTAAGACCAGTCTTGAAAGAACGGTTGTTGTTTGAACTGTTAGCAAAACTGTCAACAGAACTATTTTTAAGAAGAACACCACAGCCAGATTTGGTCACACACTTGTCGACCAACATATTTCGAATCACTAATACAATCTTGTCTTAAAATTGAATATGTAAAGCAACAACGAGAATAGTAAATAACTATTACAGTGATCGAAAGGATAAACAACAATGAGGACAACAACAAGTTGTCAATATCTTGATCTTGAATGAAACTTCAAATATGGATCTTGTATTTGAAAATACAAGAACATGAACTGCTACACTTGTGGCTTGTAGATCCGTTAAGAAGACGAATGGTTAGAGTCCTTCGTCTGTTAAGTTAACACCTGAAACACTTAGCAACCAATTAAATAAACACAGCACCACCGGCTAAGTCGAGAGATTGCTATCTGTCTTTAAGACAAGATTGCCCCCGTATATAGGCTTTATGGAAGTGTGGACAATAGTCTCCCAAGATGAAATAACAAACTATCAAGTGTACAAAACCTACACAAATGATCTCAGCGAAGAACATGAATAATGAAGATTTCTAAGAGAAGGATTGCTATCAGGAAACTCTGATCTCTTTGTGGTGTTGTGAACTTATTTTTCTGTTCATATATGTTCTTATTCATCTATAGAATTGAGCCAAAGGCCTCAATTTATAGGTGTGCAAGATGGTCCCTTCAAGTGCCCATGTAATGGTTATTTAAATGCCATGTAATGGCCCTTTAAACCACCAACTAATGCAACCAAATAATGGCTGAGTTATGGAGGAAAAACTGCCAAGTTAATGCTCCAAAACCTCTTCATAATCAGCCAAACTTTTGGACTTCCGTCGAGCACTCACTGCCTGGGAAGCGCCGCGGCTCTGCAGCATTTAGCGCCGCGCCTCTAGAAGCCAAACAACCAATTAGCGCCGCGACTCTAATTAGCCAGAAGGCCCACTGTCGACCAAGCGCCGCGGCCCAGTTCGGGAGGCGCCACGGCCCTTCTCGGCTCCACGACCCTTTTCGACCCGTTCCATCTTACACCTCGCTCCTTCATTCGTTTACCAACGTGGAACACTTGTTATTCATTCAATAACCATCCATCATTCTATGTCTCAAACATTTCACTTACGTACCAATATCTCTTTCATTAACGAAATTTACGATACTTGGCACTAAGAGGGGCCCAATTGTTCGAGTCATAAATAATGGGATAAACTTAATTTCACATTAGTAAATTTCCAACAATATCTTGTTTCAAGAACGTCCGCCAACAAAATCAGCAAATTTTGCATGAAAAACAAAGAGGGCTTCAATGTGAGAGAGCTCGAGATGGCTGGGAAGAACTATAAGGGGGTGGAGAAGGAGAGTTTTGTGTTTAGTAATAGTGGTCTGGTAAATGAGATTGTTAATTACTTCACTATAAACTAAAGTCTAAATGTTAGTACAATTTATATAAGATAATTAATTAATTAATTTAAAGTCCTAAATATTATGACTTCCTACATATAATATGAATAAGGAAAAATTTAATAATCGAATTTCATTGATTTCCAGGCCCTAAATATTAGAAAATAATTAAATGATAATTTTGTTCAATGTGAAATCTATTTTTATTACAAACTAGATCTACCTCTATTTAAACTCATGTTGAAATTCCTAACATAAAAAATTATGAATAAATATAAAAATGATGAAGGATACTTGTAATTATTTGGCAAAAAAGTTCTTCTACATGGTCTATGGCTAATTTAAAAACTTTAACAATAGTAGTGAAGAGAAATAATTACACAGTTGGGATGAGAAAAAGTGACTATACTTTGATAATACTAGAGACAGCTCTACCTACAAACTCTAGCTACATTACCCGTGACAGGAATTGCAAATTTTACATGTAATTTTGTAATACCGGCCCTGTTGCTCCATTCTCGACATTTCTTTGTTGCACTGTGATGGTACTATACTGGGCAAACAGTAGCATGCGTGCTTCGATTAAACAATTTTGGAACACCTCAGCTGCATCGCCACAAATAAAATCAATTACACTCAAATTTTTACACTCCCTATAGAATTTCTTGCTAGAGTATGGTGCACCATATAAGGTATCTTGAAAATTGTCGAATTAACACTTATAGACAAAGGCAAATTTATGTAGTAAAAATGGGTCACGTGAATCCATGGTCATCCGACTAAACTCGATATATTATGTGCATAATTCTTAAAATATGTCTAATATTAACGGAAAGAACCCACGATCAATCCTGATCGAGTGGAGCACTAGCCTTAAGTCCTCTCAAGGTCATGAGATCAAAACTTAATATCTGCACTTTTTGCATTTTCTTTTATTAATTTCTCAATAGTTTTTAATGTACTCGTGAACCCATCTTTTCTGAAATCATGAATTCGCTTAAGGTGTCCGCTTGGGCAGCTCAATTGGTTATCAAGGGGGATATTTGAAAAATTGGAAAATGAATTCGCTTAAGGTTGCGAAATCAACAGTTATTATTATTGGTTCTTAGCTCCAGCCTCCAGACGTGTTCGGAAAGTGATGTCTTGCACCATGAAGCCCCGCCCATTCACCCCTTAAAAAAGAAAAACAAATAGTAATCAGATCAGTGATATCAGTAAAGTTGTCCGCTTGGACAGTTCAATTGGTTATCAAGGGGATATTTGAAAAAAGTTATATCACTAAAGTTGCATGAGAAAAATAGTCATCAAATCGATGATATCAATAAAGTTACATGCAACGTAATACTTAACAAGATAAGAACAAATATTTATGATTAAAGTCAGTATCGGCTCAACTCCCAAGCAAGTGAAACACTTGCTTTAAGCCAACAAATTTTTAGGCCTCAAAAATTATAATTGTTATATATCTAATTCTTAGTTTTAATCTTCTATTTATATATTAATAGTTATAATAAATTTATTTCTCTCTTATCCGTTGGTATAACTCAATTTTTCTTTTATCAGTCTTTGTTTTCCTCTAAAGAGCTGATCTACCACATCTATCTAATTATTTTCTTTTATTTATTTAATCAGTTAAGACTATTTAATATATAAGCCAACCTACACTTGGTTATATCTATCTTCAAAATTTAAATAATGTCTAATAATGTTGAGTTTAACTAGCAAACCGCTAAAATATGATCATCCTTCGTAATTTTAAGTTTGCACTAACCTTTTAATTTTATTGTATATCTCACACACATATTTTTATTTTCAAAAACCTTTTACTAATTGAAGGGGTTGCACGTGTAAGGCACGAGATTCACGGGATGCACGTGTGATGCACAGAATGCACGTCTAATGCATGCAGAAGCTAATTTTATTGAATATACTTGAAACCCTTTAATTAAGGTTTGACTTTTAGGCCATCAACTTAATTAATTAGCCACCCTGGTTAAAGTGAATGATTTCATCAGAAATTGAAGAACAATTGACTTACCCATGGTAGCGATGTTGTATGTCCCGATATATACCACCTCCAAAACTCTTATTTCCCGAGATTATATTTTGTCCATTCCTTCTCCAATGAGAAAGATGTTCGTTTGTCATTCTTAGATTTTGACATATTCGTTGTAGGTTTCTTATTTTATTTGAATATAGTATTTCGCAATGCTATTATTTGAAGCTGCCAAGACTGCCAATATTATTGTGCTATAGCTCGTGTTACTACTACATTAGGAGGTTGTATAATTCTTTGGCATCCTCCACAACACAATATAGCTAACATAAAAGACAGTAATAATGAGTTTTGTGTTGTACATAGTACGAGAGTTGAAACTTTTAGAGGCAGATTCATCCGAAATAAATACATTAATTAACAAGGTGCTCGCACACAATATTTCTATTTGCACTAGTACGTACATCTAAAAGCTAATTAGGCTTGTATACGTTAGAAATGCTGAAAAGAAAATTTTCTTCTTGATCCTGCTTACTAGTTTCTCGTTTGTTAATTTTGCGTCTTGATAGCAGCGGTGACACACATATAGTTGATTAAGCAACTCTGTTACACAGTTACTATGAGCTAATTTACACTAATACATATATATCATAAGTTATTAGGGAGACGTTATGTATAATTCTAATTGTCTTTCATGTTGTTAGTGGTAACCAGATAATTGATTTTATGAAAAGCATTACACACTACAAACATAAGGGCGGAGATTTTAGCATTACTATATGGACTTAAATTGGTTGCGAGAAAATTTCTAACGCCTTTAGTAATTAACGAGAACTCAAAGAAAATAATAGAATTTCTTATAACAGGTCATCCATTTTATTCTAACTTAAATTATTACTCGATCCGTCTCAATTTAAGTGTCTTACTTTCTTTTTTGGTCTGTTCTCTTTTTATATTTAGTAAGTTTTTCAATTCTAAAGTAAGTTTAAGACCATAAGATTTAAAAGACCCCACACGTCTTTTATTTAAGACCACAAGATTTAATTTTTTTTCTTTATTTCTTAAACTTTGTGTTAAGTCAAATTAAGACGTTTAAATTGGGACGAAGGGAGTATTTGAATGTAGAGTATTGCTCCACATCCCGCATGGCTATAGGGAGGAAAATTAGGTGTCAGATGCTCAAGCTAAAGAGGGGTCTCGTTTGAAGAAGTTTAATTATTTTGTGTAGTGGAAAAATTTCGCCTTTGTTTGTATTCGAGAAATGAAGCAGACAAAGCAAGAATTACTTTTGTTAGGTTAAAGAGACGATATTCTACTTCGTATAGTTGTAATAATTTTAATCTTCCCAAACAATATTAGCGTCTTAGTCGCCCACTAATATGTAATGATGCATATTAATATATATAATATACCATTAGAAAAAATTTATTCGGTAGCTCAAAATAGCTCAGAATTTCATATAACTGAACTTTTTTAGAAATTGATGCATGAATTACTCATTTCTTTTTTCCTCAAAGCACTTGATCTAAGTAATCCACTTACGGGAGAGAATAATCAAACCAACTTCATTGCACTAATCACCAAGTGCAATATGACATTGTCATATCATAACAAACTCTGCTAGATATCTAAAGAAACATATATTCAATCTCTAACAACTAGTACATAAGGTTTTTCAGGACAAGACTAATTTTAGGATTAGCTCTAACATATAGGTAAGCCACTTCCTTAGCAGGATTTATATTAGCGAATATTCTCCGAATATTCACAGTATATTTTGTAATTCTTACCCTGACAAGTGAGAGGAAATTAATGCCTATCGAAATAGAAACAGACCGCACGGATTTAATTAATGCAATTTATAAGGGACATATTGCTTATAACATGCTTATTTTACAATGCAGATGGTTGATGATCAGGATGAAAATGATGTTCATACATCATAACTTCAGGCAGAAAAATAGGGTGGCTCAGTTTTGTCCAAACAAACTTTGAAGAACTACTCCAGTGGCTCCGTTTATCGTTTTGGTATTCCCCCATCTTATGTAATAAATTTTCTAGAAGAAGACCCTATCCAGTACTACTTTAGCTACTAAGGATGTTGACACTAATGTTTGTATGTGTTTAGCTACTATGGGAAATCACTGTGTCCTCGGTGACACAGCTCTATCTTGTAATATTTTGAAGCTATAATATATATATATATATATATATAACCCCTTAGTTATTTTCATTAATAAATGAGTATATATACAATTTACAATGTCCATAATATGGAAAGTCCTATTCCTATTCTACTCCCAAAACCATATTCTATTTGTGCAAGAATTCTACAATTATGGTAAGTGTACAATGCTAATTAAATACATATAACATATTACCAAAAATAGATATACACGGCTGTGTATACCGTGTATATCACGGTCTCCAATTTGTCTTGGGTTTCCGTGATATACACGGTATACACAAGGCATTGTATATGGCGTGTATACCGTGTATATCATGGTATACTTTCACACCCCGCAGTCATAGCGGGCAGTCGTCGTACGCTGAGACTGTCCTAAAATCTTCAAATAGAACCGAGGGAAGACCCTTAGTAAAGATGTCATTGATTTGGTACCTAGAAGTGACATGGAAGACGCGTACTTGTACACGAGCCACCTTTTCGCGAACAAATGGATATCCATCTCGATGTGTTTAGTGCGCTGATGTTGAACCGGATTACCAGAAAGATAGAATGCACTAATATTATCACAATATACCAAGGTAGCTTTCTGAATGGGACAATGAAGTTCTAAGAGACAATTATATAACCAACATGATTCAGATACCACTTTGGCTACCCCTCGATACTCGACCTCGACACTAGAGAGTGATAATGTAGACTATCGCTTTGCATACCATGAGACCAAATTATTACCAAGAAACATACAATAACCAGACGTGGAACGTCTGGTATCTGGACATCCACCCCAATCAGCATCTGTATACGAGACAAGTGTAGAGACCGACGATGGATATAGATGCAAGCCATAGTCAAATGTTCTATGGATGTATCGTAGAATGCGTTTGAGAGCATTCATGTGCTCAACCCTAAGATCATGCATAAACAAACACACATGTTGTACGACATACGTAATAACTGATCTCGTGAAAGTATGATACTGAAGAGCCCCTGCAAGACTGCGATAGTGGGTGGGATCCTCGTAAGTGAGCCAGCCGCAGCACCCAGCTTGGGTTTAGTATCAACTGGAATGGAAGTAGACTTACACGAGGACATACCAGTGTACTCAATTATCTCAGCGACATACTTCCTTTGTGATAAGAATAACCTACCTGCATGACGAGTGACATCAATCCCCAAGAAATAACTTAAGGGCCCCAAGTCTTTCATAGCAAACTCAGAACTGAGTAGTGTCATGATAGACTTGCGTAAATCGTCAGAAGAAGCAGTCAATATATTATCATCAACATATAATAGAATATATGCCATGGAAGTACCACGATGATATATGAACAGAGAATTATCAGACCTGTTGCGAGAAAACCCAATAGTAGATATATAGTTTGCAAATCTCTTATACCAAGCCCGTGGGGCATGCTTAAACCCATACAAGGACTTCTTCAATAAACAGACATGATTAGGATATTTGGGGTCTCGAAAACCCAAGGGATGATGCATGTAAACTGTCTCCTTAAGATCACTATATAAGAAAGCATTATTCAGCTGATGAATGAGCCATGCTTTTGAAAGAGCCAGACTGAGAACAATGCGAATGATAGCCGGTTTGACCACTAGACTAAATGTCTCACCACAATCCACACCAACATGTTGAGTTTTACCATCATCTACAAGACGAGCCTTATGTCTCGCAAAAGAACCATCAGAATTATCTTTATGAGTAAAAATCCACATAGACCGAATAATTTTAACACCAGAAGGACGGGGTACCAACTCCCACGTCTTATTTTTAATAAGAGCATTACATTCGTCGTTCGTGGCCAATTTCCAATTCAGGTCATTTAATGCAGACACTGGGTTACGAGATAGTGGGAATTTAAGAACATTAGAATTTAGATTAAAATGTCTTTTTGGTTTAAAAATACCCTGTTGACTACGAGTAACAAGTCTGTGACTCGGGGGGAGAATTGGGTGGAATTTGGAAAAAAATCGGATGGGTGATGGGCAGGCCAAGGCCTGCTGCCCCAACACTGGAAACCGAACTCGGTACTAGAACAGAAACCGGGGCTGAAGCATTCTCGGTAATGGGCTAGACTATCGGCCCAATAGCTTGACTTGGGATGGGGAATGGATGAGTAGTAGGTATTTGTGGGCTAGCAGGCAGTGGGCCTGCTGGTGTTTCGTGGTCACCGGATTGACCCATTAAGTGGTGCATAATGTACGGTGAGACTTTGTCATCTAAAAAATTATACGAATCAGGCACGAGACTATTGACTTTTGCAAACGGAAATTGGGTTTCATAAAAAATTACATGGCGACTAATGATGATTTTATTATACAATAAATCAAAACATTTGTAACCACGATGATTAGAGGGATAACCCAAAAACACACAAGCGGTAGAACGGGCTTGAATTTTGTTAATTGTAGGTGACGAAAAAAGTGGATAGCATAAACACCAAAATACCCTAAGATGTGAATACGAAGGATTCTTATTATAGATAATTTTAAGGGGAGAATCATATTCTAACCCTTTGGTAGGAAGTATGTTAAGGAGGTGATTAACCATTTGTAGAGCATGATGCCAAAAAGAAAGAGGTACAGAAGCATTAGTCAATAAAGTGCGGACAATATTATTAATGGTAAGAATTTTTCGTTCGGCTTTTCCATTTTGTGAGGACGTATGAGGACAAGAGAAACAAAAAACTATGCCATTAGCATCACAAAATTTCCAAAACAATCCATTATCATATTCTTTACCATTATCACATTGAATATTTTTTATTTTCCGTTCGAATTGGGTACATATGAATGCTCTAAATTTTAAGAAGGTGAAAAAAACTTTAGATTTTATCGCTAACGGAAAGGTCCATAAAAATTAGAATAATCATCCAAAAATAGAACATAATAACGATGCCCCAAAGAACTTAGAACGGGAGATGTCCATAAATCGCTATGAATAATGTCAAAAGGCATCAAAGTACGAGAAGTAGAGGCTACAAATGGTAATCTAACATGTTTCTCTAAAGGACGGGAATGAAAAATTGGAGTACTACGCGTACCCTTATAAGAAATAAAATTATTTTTATACAAGGAAGAAATAATTGACGACCCATGATGACCCAAACATGCATGCCACAAGGAAGGAGCTAGAGCTGCAAATGTCGACGACATGGCTTGACTCGAGAAAGTGGTGGCGGTCGTGATTGGATAAAGATCTCCCCTACTATTGCATCTCATAAGAGGTATCCCCATTTTGAAATCCTTCACAGAAAACCCAAATGGATCAAAATTAACAGAAACCCAATTATCAGTGGTGAATTTTTGGACATACACCAATTTTTTAATTAAGTTAGGGGCATGAAGGGTATTTTTTAAAACTAGAGGTGGATGTGGGGGAGACAAAGTTGTATGACCGTAACCACGAATTGGAATTGAGTTGCCATTACCAACAATAATGCCACGATTTTTGCTCAAATTGAAATAAGACGGGAGAGTACCTTGGTCGGACGTCATGTGAGAAGTGGCGCATATGTCTATGTACCAATTTAAGTCTGGAGGATTTAATCCAAGTGTATGAATGTCGGCCTCAATATCGGTGGGTGTCGGGATCAGATTCGGGCCCGCAGCAGTGAAGGCCTGCCGGGGCCAAGGCCGAGGCCCAAGCAGACCGGCCTGCTGACCCGACCCGGAACGCTGCTAGTTGGTGCCGTAAGAACCCGAGAAACTATGCCAATGATTGGGCTGGATCGGAGTCCAATTCCCTTGGAAATAACTGGGAGGGCAGTAGGCGGGACTGGGCCACTGGTCCAGGCCCATTGCCAAGGGGCCCAGGGCTGAGACCAGGCGGGCTAGGGTCCAGTACCCCGAGGCCCATTGTCGACATTGCTACTGTTCCATCCGCCGTTGTTGTTGCCTCCGCGATTTTTGTCATTATTTTTTACGATTTTGGCTCTTTTTGCCGCCACCGTTGTTGCGGTTTTGGCTCGAATTGTCAACAAAACCGTGAGAGTTATAGGATGAAGTCATCATGGCCACGGAACTTGCGCCGGTAGCTGCCTTTTTTGACAAGCCGACTTCTTCTAACGTGAGCATCGAACGGGCTTGATAAAAAAGTGGAATCAGATTACTTTGACGGAGTAGAGTTTCACGCCATTATAGGCCTCAAATAGGCTTGCAACCATTTGTAGAACAAGACGATTATTGGTAACAGGCGCTCGAACGTTACAGAGTTGGTCCGCCAATTCCTTGAGCCGTTTACAATAAGCTGAAGCATTCGAAAAATCTTCCATGCTGACTTGTGAAAATTCTTGCCCAAGAGTGACAACTCGGGAATGTTGGTTATCCTGGAATATATCTCGCAATCTATTCTATATAGCCATAGCCGTAGTGTCTGGTTCAATGATCATCTGTAAAAGGTCGGTAGAAATAGTGGAGTAAATCTATTGAAGGACGGTAGCATCAAGAGTTATCCATAACTTAGGATCCTCCGCGGGTGTAGGGACATCGGTTGTGCCAGGTGACGGAGGAATTATGTGATGGAGGACTTGATGTGAGATTGCGTGAATTTTGAATAATTCTGGCCACGAGGCATTGTGGACGTTTTCCATCTCAAGAACAATAGAGATATGATTCTTGATGTTGGAAACAGTAAGGGTATGATGAAACATGTTCTTTGACGTAGACATAACGAAAGAACAATAGGTGAATGAGGGATTTGGAAGAAAATTTGGGAAGAGAGGAGGTAGTGTTGCACGGATTCCGAGAATGGACACGGATACCGAGGCAACGAAAGAGAGGAAATCGGTAGAAGCAAGTTAGACCTAGACTTCTAATACCATAAAAGAAATAATCCCCTTGATTATTTTTATTAATGAATGAGTATATATATAATTTACAATATCCATAATATGAAAAATCCTATTCCCATTCTACTCTCAAAACCCTATTCTATTTGTACAAAAAATTTATAATTATGGTAAGTGTACAATGCTAATTAAATATAAATAATATATTACCAAAAATAGCCTAAAATACTCCCATTCTCGACTTTGCTTGGTGAAGATTCTTTGATTCGACCTCTCAACCCACCAGGCATTAACAACTTCAAGATACAAACCAACTTCATTATTCTCACAGAAAAAAAAGAAGAAAAAGAGATAAAAGATTATGCAAAATTTAAATATTTGGTTTTCTATTTTTTTCTTTTCTGGTGTTTGAATTACACATTTAAAATATCAAAATATTTCGAATTTCAACACATTTCGCTAGAGTTTCACTTGCAAAAGCAAAGTTATGGAGTTTTTCAGTATTTACCTAGGATAATCTTGTATGAATTTTATTTTCGCCTTATAAGTGATTATTTCTCAATTAAATTTTAAATAGTGACTAAATATACTGTTAAGAGTCCCACACCGGATATGGAATGTGAACATGGACTCCTTATATGGACTTGGACAATACTCACCCTATAAGCTAGCTTTTAGGGTTGAGTTAGGCCCAGATGTCATATCTTTACATGGTATCAAAGTTAGGCTCAATCCAATTCTTTGTCCACCGATGTTGGGCCCCCAAATTATACTATACACGCTCTAGTTAACAAGGTTTGATCATGCGGGGGAGTGTTAAGAGTCCCACATCGGATATGAAATGAGAACATGGAATCCTTATATGGACTTGGACAATATTCACCATACAAATTAACTTTTTAGGTTGAGTTAAGCCCAACTACCATATCTTTACATATATAAACAAATCAAAAACTGACTATTGAGGCTAATATCACGTTTAATAGCACGAGCAAGCCACTTTTCACCCACATCATTGAAAAAGTAGTCACTATCTTAGAGCTTCTACTTCTACAAGTAAAACTCCATAACAATATCCTGGAGTTTCAACTTCTACAATGACTATTATTCAATTATATGGGATGAAGAGTCGGGAATTAGACCCAGTGACCTTGAAAATTGATGGTCTTGAACTTTTGACCACTACTAGGGATGGAAATAGTCAGAAAAGTTAGTAAAACAACTAAACAAACCAAGCTCAGATCTGTCCTGCCACCTGCCCTGCCCCGTTAATTTTTTTTTAATTTCTTTTTGAAGATAAGCGCATTGATCTGTCCTGTCATGTCCCGTTAATTTTTTTTGAAGATAAGAGCTTTGACCCGCCCTGCCTTGTCCCGTTAATTTTTTTGAAGATAAGAGCTTTAACCTACTCTGCCCCGTTTAAGCATTGCACTACCTGTTCTTTTTAACCCTTGTCCTGTCCTGCGTCGTGCCGTCCCGCCCCGCCCGGCCTGCCCCAATTGCCATCCATAACTACTGCTTGCTTCATGAGCAAAATTTTAAGGTCAAAAGTCAAAATATTGTGAATGGGACGACTCTTGTTAACCTTGATGTTTTTTCCATTGGGAAAGCGGTGTCAATAGTTCAACACGAATCCCATTTTTGCAAATCACTTCTGAAGAGTGGTTATTTGTGAAATTTTTCTCAAATTTTTACAAAGGGGAAGCTTGGACCTTAATTCGTAGAAGATGCCGGGCCTTGGCCCAAAACATTGATCCACTATAGCCCTTAAGAAGGAACATCCGATTCGGTTCGCAATTCGCCAATTACGATAGTTTGCTCCAATGGCGTCAGGATGGGGAATTACAGGTAACAAAGGTCGATGTTATGATTTCTGGATGGATTTTAGTGAGTGTATGTCTCGATGCAGGGAGCCCAAGGATTGTTCCCTTCTTAGAGAAGATTACTTCGAATGTCTTCATCATTCCAAAGAGGTAGCATTTCGATTTTTTTGAAATGTTAGGGTTTTAGAAATTTGATATGTTATGAGCTGAATTGATGCATAGATGTATTATAAAAGCTTCTCAGATTTAAATTCCCTCAAAAGTATGGATTTATCATTTCATCGAACAACTTTATATGCATCAGGTTCTTAAGCTGAATTAGTTGCTGCTTGAGATATCAAATACAACAACAACATACTCAGTGTAATCCCGTAATCCCACGAATTGGGTCTGGGGAGGTAGCGTGTACGCAGTCCTTACCCCTACCTTGTGAGGTAGTGTGGGTGTTTCCAATAGACTCTCGGCTCGGAATAAAGCGATAATAAAGCAGGTCAATTAGGAAAAAAGAAACAGTAACTATAACAAAACAGTATGCTAAGCAAAGAACAAGAGACAAGAGATAATAACAGAAATCAAATACAGTGTATAAATTCCGTAAAGTATATACCCCTCCGCTCCAATTTATGTGGCACCATTTGATTTGGAACAAAGTTTACAAAGGAAAGGATGACTTTTGAAATTTGTGGTCTAAAACAAAGTATAGACATTAGTGTGACTATAAATCATTTTATTATGGGCAAAAGGGAAATTTTAAAGTTAAGTTATTTCTAATTATAGAAATGTGACATTTTTTTAGGACGGACTAAAAAAGAAAGAGTACCACATAAATTGGGACTGAGGGAGTATATAAGGGAGTGGTTGCAAGTGTGAGAACTGTAGAAGGAGATACATAGGAGTTCCGTGTAACTGAGTGTTTACACAGAGATATGTCTTGAGATCTTACTTGTTTACTATAGTTATGGATGAATTAGTCAATAGTGTATAAGTTGAGGTTCAATGATGCATGCTATCTGCAAATGACACTTTGTAAATTGACCAAGCAAACGACAGAGTTAATTAATAGCTGGACTATGGAGCAGGAGAAGCACTCTAGAAACTAAAGGTTTGTTTGTAGAAGTATAATGGAATATATGTAGACAACACTATAGGTTTAGCCCTCATAAAGAAGAACAAAAGTAAAGTGGGATTGGACGAGACCGTGTTCTCTGAAGACAAAACAATAAGATATTTAAGGCTAGTCTTGCATAAAAATGATATGATAGATGAAGACGTAGCACATATAATGAAAATAGGATAGTTAAAGTGGAGGAGGTGCTACATGGTTGCTATGTGATAGAAAGATATCTAATAAAGTCAAAGGCTACTTCCATCGAATGGTTGTGAGACCAACAATGTTGTATCGTATATGGTAGTGAATGTGGACCTCTAAGTCTCACCGTATCAACAAGATAAGGTATCGTTGAAATGCAGATATTATATTGGATATGTGGTCACACAAGATTGGGAAAGATTAGAGACGGCAAGGTGGAAAGATAGTTCAAGTAGAACTCATAGACATAGAATGAGAAAGGATTGCTGACATAGTTTGGTCATGTAAATTGTAGACCTCCGAATATAGTAGTCCATTTATGCTATGGTGATTGAAGGTGTTAAAATGAGATGAGATGAACCTAAAATTACATGGGGAGAAAATTGTCCTGAAAGACCAACAAGTTCTTAGAACATTACAAATTTATCTAATATTAGATGAAATGGAAATACAAGATCCATATTGGTGATATGAACTAACTGTTGATGTTAAACTTACATTAGGTTCGGATGGACTAAAAGAGATAAATTATGAGATGTAAAGAACCTCCAATTTACCTTAATAACAAAATTACTCACCAGTTTTGAATTGAAATTGTTACAGATATAGCATTATGACTCGTATTATTGGTCCCATCTAGTTTGGAATTGAGGCTTAGTTGTTTGGTTGATTTCATCAACTTTGAGGGGAGACGGCTTTGATAAGAGTTCTTTTGAGTACTGGTGTTTTTCTGGGTCTTTGTAGTATAGATGCAGATTTCCATTCTTTCTATTTTTTATACCTGGATATACCTCTTTGATTAGTCTTATTTGGGTCTCTCGAGTGATTGTTAGAGAAGACATGAATAAAACACACTTCTTAAAAGCATTATTGTTTTGTCTCTTGGGAGTGCCTCAAGCTACTGTCCAGATTTTTCTCATAAATTGATCGATCAAAAAAATCTTTCTCCAGAAAAAAATGACAGAGATAAATAGATTGGAAATTGGTGGAAGTAATAGGAAAGAATCTTCAATAGTTGTTTATAGATGTCATCCAATGAAGTAGCAATACCTCCTTCCATTTTTCGTGTTGGGAAAACATATATCAGTCTGTATCTCAGCAAAACATGCTTATATCTAATATGTCAATAAGTGAATAAAATGGTGGAGGCACCTTTCCTAGTTTAGTTACTGTGAGAGATTACCCATGTCAAGGAAACTATGCTTTCTTAGCTTCAAGAACACTAGTTGTGTGGGAAGGTACCTTTCACTTCTAGTGGTGCCAAATAAATTATTATCTCTGTTCTCAATGGTCATCACTTCTCTCTGCTCTGCTGAAAGTTACATCTTTTTTCCCTGGTTATACTATCCTCCTCCGCACTTGTATTTGGCAATCGAAGACATGAGTTTTGTAGAGTCCTTGATTTGACTGGTTAAGATGTTTCAGGTACTAATCTACTCCATTGGAATCAGATGATGCAAGTAGAAAATGCTCCACATTATGGACTTACACGTCATAACATCTTGTGAGATTATTTTTGGGGAAAATTGTGAGCATTGCTATCTGTCTATGTTCCTTTCAATTAGGTTGGATTAGGAAGAAAAAGTGTTCCCTTGGTATCCAAGAATAGGCCATGTGTTTAAAGATAAATATAAAAGGATACAAATGTGTCGGACTTTAGGTTTGGTCTATGTGCATTGTAGGTCAAGCTTCTTTGGATCCTTTGCAGCTCTTAAATCTACTCAGATTCCTAGACTACTGGTATACTATCCTAATTGTCCTGTTTATGTTAAAGGTTATTGTTCATTCCAGGATAATGCTTCTTCAGCTCTATTAATGTTCTTCAGTGGCAACCATATCCTCAATGCTATTATAACTCATTAAAATTGATTGACTTCCCTTCTGATTTAACCACAAAATAAGCCCTAAATCCTTCTGCTGCCAATTGTAGACTCTGGGAAGTCTCTGAAATTTCCTAAATGGAAGGAATTCTATTTCTTCTTACTTCCATCTTAAGCTGTATCATGTGGTAGATCAAACTACAACGTGAAATGCAGAGCTTATATGCTTTGATATATGTAGTAAATGAAGATTAGGAAATGTTGAAGCCTTGGTGGTGCATGAACTAAGAAGTTTCTTGATCCAATAGCGCAAGTGGTGTATCAGTGCTCTTAAGCTAATTAATTTTCTGAAACAGATTCTCCAGATCTCCTTTACTCTCTCGACTGTTAATACTAATAGTTGATAGTTCTTTCTCTGCTCAGTTCTTCTCTAGTCACACAGCAATAACAATAAAGAGAGATGTGGGTACTGGGTATATCCCACTTATTAAAAGAGAAGGATATATATGGTTATCTGCCTCTTCAGTTTTCTCTTGCCCGTAACTGTAAATGAGGACTCATTTTTATCTTTGATGTGGTAAAAGTCGGTAGAATTTTCTAGCTCAAAAATATCAAGAATAACGGCTTTATTGTATTCGTAAATTATTCTGCTACTTCCGCGGTACTCATAACAAGGTTGTTTCCTTTACTGCAGTATCAACGTAGGAACCGAATCTACAAAGAGGAGCAGCGCCAGTTAAGAACTGCTTCACAAAAGAACAAAGAAGGTGGAGATGGTGGTGGTGGTCATCACTGACGTTGATTGTTGATCATGGTTTATCAACCAAAAGGCGTGGAAGTAACTGTATTTCGTTTGAATTTTGAAATAAAGAGTTAGATCAGTTGCATTTTATATGAGCTGGATAATTGAAATGGCTCTGTTCAGTTTCTCTCTCATGTGGCCTTTGGTTTGTTGGTGCTATGCAACATATGTTTAAGGGCAGATTTGCATTCTACGGTTCGCACTGGACTATGTATGAGTTCTTTATTGGAAATTTGGTACTCATTAAAAGGAATGATCATTTTCTTTAACTATGTTAACAGTATGGTAGCTGACCCCAGCTTGGTCGGGACTGAGACAGTTGTAGCAGTAGTAGTTGATGTATGTTATATAGGATATCAGTTTTTATATATATATATATGAATATATGAAATAACAAGAGTGAAAAGGCTAGGTAGGATTTTGCTAAATGATCTGAAATCCTCTCTTGGCTAAACAGTTTGGAAGCAACCCGATCATGTTGTTATGGTATGTTAACAAGTCTCAACAATGTTATCGGCGTAACTATATGAATTTCATGAGGATGCAAATTGCTTCAAAACCTTGACCTTAAAAAACTAAACTCACCTAATTAAATCTATTGATAAATGCTCTCCAATAGTGCAAAGGCAAAGGGAAGTGACCACACTAGTTAAGATTCACCATTTATCAGTCACATTTGAAGAGTAGAGTTTTGCAAGTAACAAATTGAAGAGTTTAAATTTGATGCATTGGCGATGTAAATATATTTATACAATCACATCATTTATTACCTAAAATATTTATAATTTTGGATTTTTATACATGAAAAAACTAAGAGACACCAACACCAAGAAAAAGAATACAGAACTGCGTTTTCTTTGAATGACTCCAGTTTTTGAGAAAATGAGAAACTATTACTTGGACTTTCTGCAAATAAAAATGAGAAGGCACTTTTTTCAGCAAATAGAGCCTGAAGATTTGCTAAAAAATAGTGGAAACGAGATGAAATACACATCAGGACAATACGTGGTGACACTTTTTTTTCCTTTTCAATTTCAACTTTATATGAAAGTTAAAGAAATAGTATAATGTTTTATCCCACACGTAAATAAAAATTACACGCTTCTGAGTGAGAGAAAAGTTAGAGGATGTTGTGAAATGATTCTGTTCCTAATGAGCCTCTTACAACACTTCATACTTAAATTAATTTGGTTAGTAAATTGATCTATATATTTTTAATTGTAACCATATGTTATCTTGCGTAATAATGGAATCATAAATTTGCACGCGCATTAGTTAGTCTTTTTTTTTTTTTTTTTTTGCATTATTCATATATAGTCTGATATAATGCATAATCAGGATGTACCCTTTTACCTTAAGAAAATGCATATTGACTCTAAGTTCAATATAGTAAGTGGTTATTTATTAGTCTAAACTCCAAGTTATTGGTAGACAATTAATGGGTGCAACAAAAGCTACCAAACCTAGTATACAACAACTAGCTTAGTTCAACAACTCAAGAAACTCTCACATGATGTTGTAAGCATTACTTACATATAAACTATAAATACAAACAAACTAACACGCATATTGTACACTCCTTGCATGCATGAACACTATGGCTAATTGGATGAGCACTTGCAATTCAATCCATAGTACAAAAGTCTGTCCAATTTTTCCTTCTCAATTTATAAAGAGTGAAAGCTTTAGATCAATCAATGGAGTTTACTATAATATTGGAGATTATGAATATTGGCATGCCAGAAGGGCATTTCTCAATAGCTATCATTTTACCAAAAGGAACATGAGTTTCAAGGATTGGTTTAAGAAGTTCTATAAAAAAGTTTGTAAGATGGCCATGTCTTTATCTTTGGAGTTGATGAGGAATTTTCAAAGAGGAATATTAGTGTTAAGGTTTACAAGTTGACATTGGTTTGTCCAAGACTTTTTATTGCTAGATGCTATGTACCTTGCCCCTATAAATATTAAATACTCATCAATCGATCGTATTCAAAAGGTCCAGAAAGGAGGCATTATATTGTATACACATGTTATGTAATAGTATAATATGTTTGAAATATTATCCCTTTTTACTTTTCGAGTTTGGTGAAAATTTTATATGTATCCCTCTAATTGTAACTTGATTTTTTGTTGGAAATTTGCATTTGATGGGGGTTGCGTCTACCCATCTTTAATGACTTAAACATTAGGGTTCTGCATGTTGGAGCCTTTGGTTCTTCACACGTGCATAATTTACTAAGTGAGTAGATGATCGTAGGGCCAGGGATCATCAAATTTTGTTAAGAAATGAAAGATATATTGGTCCACTAAGTAAGGTGCTTGAGGCATGAAAATATGGTGTGGGACAAATCTACTACATCGGTGGGAAAATGAAGAATTGTTCTTTTTATAAGCCTCAAAATTGGATAAGGGGTTGGGACCCCATGGGGTAACCCATGAGTTTGAAGGAGGGAGGACCTAGCTATGCTTGGGATTAAGGCTAGCCCCACACGCGTGTTGTCACTGCCCGTCCAGTCCGGGCTGCGGGCTTCTGTGTTGCTTCTGATATTATCTTTTGGACCCCAAACTGCTTAGTATTTACAGTTTGGTCCCTGGAGTTTTAGAAAAGATAAAATTGGGAAGAGGCTCACGGTGGAAGGCAAAAAGTTCTCTTGGGCTGGTTTTGGAGCTTTGAATCTCTATTACTTGGCCCTTGAATTCAACAATTATTTGGCTGATTGTAACCCCTCAATAAGGGTTTGGGACCCAAGGGGTAACCCATGTGTTTGAAGGAGGGAGGACCTAGGTATGCTTGGGTTCAAGGCTAGCCCCACACTCGCGCTGTCGCCGCCCGACCGTCTCGTCCGGTCCGGGCTCGGTCTCGGGATGCTTCTGATATTATCTTTTGGACCCCAAATTGCTTAGTATTTACAGTTTGGTCCCGGGAGTTTCAGGAAAGATAGAATTGGGAAGAGGCTTACGGCGGAAGGTAGAAAGTTTCTGCCTCTTGGGCTGGTTTTGGAGCTTTGAATCTCCATTACTTGGCATTTGAATTCAGCCATTATTTGGCTGATTGTAACCCCTCAAATAAGGGTTTGGGACCCCAAGGGGTAACCCATGTGTTTGAAAGAGGGAGGACCTAGGTATGCTTGGGTTCAAGGCTAGCCCTACACGCGTGCCGCCCGCCCGCCCGCCTCGTCCGGTTCGGGCTCAGTCTCGGGTCGTGGGTCGCGGGCTGCGGGCTTCTGGGCTGCTTCTGATATTATCTTTTGGACCCCAAACTGCTTAGTATTTATAGTTTGGTCCCTGGAGTTTCAGGAAAGATAAAATTGGGAAGAGGCTCACGGTAGAAGGCAGAAAGTTTCTGCCTCTTGGGCTGGTTTTGGAGCTTTGAATCTCCATTACTTGGCATTGAAAATTCAGCCATTATTTGGCTGATTGTAACCCCTCAATAAGTGTCATTACATGGCTATTGAAAGCCATTAGTAGGCTAGTTGAGAGGTCATCCTCCTAAACACTATTTATTGAGACCTTACTCTTATTTGAGGGCAGCAGAATGATAAGAGAGCAGGAGAAAAGAACACAGAAAAAGAGAGAGACAAGTCTTGAACAAGAACAATCCAGAATAGTTCTTTTTTTCCTTCTAAATTTCCACTCTTCAGCAATCGTTTCGTGTTTATTTTCTTCGTCAGAATCAACCTATTTGCTTTGTAGTGTTGATTAGTTGTTGTTTTATCTTGGAAGACTATTGCCCGCTAACTTAAAAGCATATATACGAGACAATCTTGTCTTAAAGACAGAGAGCCATCTCCCGACTCAGCTGGTGGTGTTGTGATTATCTAATTGGTTGCTAAGTGTTTCAGGTGTGAACTTGAAACTCAAAGGACTCTAACCGTTCGGATTCTCAGCGGTTCTACAAGCCACAAGTGTAGCAGTTCATGTTCTTGTATTTCTGAATACATGATCCAGATTTGAAGTTCTAGTACAAGATTAAAAGATTGACAACTTGTTATTGTAATCTTTATTGTTTATCCTTTCGAAGCACTTATAATAGTTATTTAATATTCTTGTAGTGCTTTACATCCAACAAATTTAAGACAAGATTGTATTACTGTTCGAAAGATGTCGGTCAACAGTTGTGTGACCAAATCTGGCTATGGTTGTGGTTTTCTGGTAGAAGACAGTTCTGATTATGTTGTTGATGGTCAATGTATTGATGGTGTCACCGCTCCCGAGAGTGGTGGGAACAAGATCCCACGAGAGGTTGAAGATGTCAACTGGGACAAGAGGAGAAGGCAGAAGATGTTGTTCTATTATGTAGTAGAGGGCCTATATATGTCCCAGACAAAGGAACCGAATTATGATAAGGAGGAAATGGACACTCAGTCCGACGAAGTGACTGAAGTGGGCCAGAATCCGAAATTGGGATAGGTTATTTTTCTTCCTTGTAAAAAATGAGATTAAATGGTGTCTGATTAAAAAGACTTAATGTAAGGCTAGGAATATGAAAATGTTTTCCAGAAAAATTATATACCTTATGCTTTAAAATCAAAAGTTTAATCTCACATTCCTTCCCGTTTAAAGATTGGATTTTTGTAAACAAGACTTAAAAGATCCATTCTTTTGGGTGTAATTATTAAAAGTGTGTAAAGTATATTCGCACATACGAGGGAGAAATATCCACTGACTGTGCGAAAACTGTTACCACTCTTAAGCAAGCGCTGAGAATTATTTGGGCACCAATCTCAAAGAAAGAAGACTAAAAGATAATGGCTTATCTTAAGACGTTGAACCTGTCACACTATCTGACAGAA
Organism: Anisodus tanguticus; assembly: GCA_034509755.1. NCBI lineage: Eukaryota > Viridiplantae > Streptophyta > Magnoliopsida > Solanales > Solanaceae > Anisodus > Anisodus tanguticus. The sequence continues at coordinate 44,405,620 of CM067549.1, read as the reverse complement.
GATCCTTTATTTGATAGGATGATATTGGGCACTCAGTCGTACAAAGCCTACGGGCGGCTGGAGTGGGCCATAGTTTTCAGGTCTTAAATGATCTGAAGGCCTAAAGCAGAAAAGAAATTGGACACTCAGTCTGCAAAAGCAACTGGAGTGGGCCAGAGTATCCAGATCACATATGATCCGGTTATGCCCTAACCACGGGCTAGCGGTTGTTCATGTGAAGCAACTCCACCTCTAAAGTAGAAGGGGTTGGAGAGGTTGTCCTTAAAAAGGACTTTAAGGATTGGGATCACTCTAAAAGGAGGTGATACATGTCCCAAACTTAGTTTCAGGGACACTGTTGGTCAAGCTCGTTTGAGACTAGTCCAACAGGTCTGTAATAAGTAAGAATGGTATAGTATGTCTGTAACCAAATGAATGATATATTTGTAATCTGTGCATATATGCCATCATAGATTAAGACACGTTAAATAGAAGTAATTCAAAAGCTAACGAAGTTGAGATTGTTGCCTTATGTTGACATAAACCCTCAAAATGAATGTGAGGTGGGCGAAGAGGCAAAATCACCTTTCCATTCCATCAAAGGAATAGCGAAAGAAGTACCGCTCCTCTAGAACTTAGTCACACATACATGGGTGATTTGAAGTTTGTACAAAATAGAGGGGGGGAGACAAGTACTTTGTGACCTTCATTGACGATAGTACAACGTATTGCATCCTTTATTTGTTGAAAATCAAAGATGAAGCTGTTGATGCGGATAAGCGCTACAAAGCAGAAGTTGAAAATCAACTAAGCCTACGGATTGAGGAATTCGAAGTAATAGAGGGGGAGAATGTGAAACATCGTTTATCAAACGACTGCTCCTTACTCACCTCAGTCTAACGGTGTTAGCCAAACGCAAAGCCATACGCCAAAATATGTGGGGCAAGGCAATCCTTACCGCTAATGCGATTCTCAGAAAAACTCCGCATAAGGATAAGGATAACCCTCCATGTGAAACATAGAAATGATCCCACCTACAAATGTTGTGATATGGGGTGGCTTGGTAGAGGTTGGAATACCGAAGCAAGTTAAGTTGGACCTAAGACTGTAGATTGCATATCCACTGGATCTGCAAATAACAATAGTGCTTATCGCCTCTTGGAGCAAAGAATGTTGAATTCTTTGAAGATAACTTTACTTGAGAATAAAAAATAAGCAATTGCTCGAGGTTAACAAGAACCCGCGAATGCATGATTGTCCAGAACTAGACATTCCAGATCTACAGGACTCGAAAGTTGCTGACTATTCGGAACTTAATGTTCCAGATCTACAGAACTCAGGGATTTTAGATGTTGAACCGAGATGGAGCAAAGAGGGGACAAAGACTTGTTCCAGGCCTTCTAGCTTGCATGGTTGAGAATGAACCATGGACAATTAACAAAGAATTGTCATCTCCAGAAGCACTTCTTTGGAAAGAAGCTGCAGAGAGAGAAATAGATTCCATCAGATAGAACCATACTTGTGTAATAGTTAACCTTCCTCTGGGAAAAGAACCTTTGGGTTGTAAAAGTGGATACTCAAATTGAGTACAAAGTAGATGGATCTACTGTCGAGTATAAGGCCTCAGCTACTTGGATGTATGCTCCCATGTGAATAGTTTAACATCCAAGTACATTGCAGTCTTGCGTGACATAGATGTTGAGACATCCTTCCTAACCGGAGAGTTGGAATGGGAGGATCAGAGTTGATTTGTTGATTTGTTGGTTTGTTGGACTGTTGGGCTTCTTCCTGAACTTTCTTTTTGGTCCCTGAAATGTTTACATTTTGGTCCTGGAAGTTTCAGGTGAAATAGAAACAATGAATCTGACAACAGAAACATTGACTCTAAAATTAGAAAGCCAACAGTTGGAAAACCAACAGTCTGAAAGTGGAAGTCATATTGAAACAAAAGTCTCGATATTAAAGATGACATCTTAGGAATTGGAATTTCTAAGACATCTAACGGACTGGTCTAATTCCAAACTCATTTGTGAGGTAGTTGACAGTCTCGTTAAAGCCACCAATGGATATGATTCATAGAATTGATTGGAATCATGGTGCATCCATATACCAGGAGCGATATGCGCAGGTCACATGTAGTTCAATGTATTTTACAACTACAACCGATCTGGTATCGGCTTACAAAGTAGATTAGTTGAACTAAGATTCACTCGTGATTCTAAAAATGATCGATAGAAATCGTTAAATCAGATATGACGATATCTGAAATATTCGCTTATCTATGGATTATGGTATTCTGGATGTCCATCGGTTCTAGGAGAACATAGTGATCCAAATTGGACATCGAACTTGAAGAACACTAAAGCCATAAGTGGATGTGTATGGTGTGTCTTTGAAAATCCTCTAAGCAAACTTACATCGACCGATTCATGATGGAATCAGAGTTTATCGCTTTAAATAAAGCATGAGAAGAAGTTGAGTAACTTCATGACTCCTTAGAGGACGTCCCTTATTGGGAGAAATCAGTGCCTTCGGCAGTTATACACTGTGGCTAGCCGGTCGGCTTCAGGAAGGTCATAGATGTCGGCGTCTGGACATATCTGTCGGAGACATAAGACCGCATGGCAGTTGATCACCACGGGTGTCATTCCCGTTGATTACATCAAATGATAATATAGCGGACCCTTTAACTAAGGGACTATCTGATGATCAAAAGTTCTGCCTGTTTAGGGGAATGGACTTAAAATCCAAACGATACGAACCTTTGATGTGGTAACCCAACCATACTGATTGGAGATCCCAAGAATTTGGTTAAATGGGAAAAATAAGCTGCAAAAGATTCAGTTGAGCGCTTCGGTAGAAGCAAGAGCACTTCAGATAATGATTTCTGTAAAGAAACATGAATCCAAAGCCGTTCCTGCGATAGACATTAAAGTGCTACCTGCATGGTGGGTAAAGGTTAAGCTTCCAAATCATTAACGATCCTCAAACGGTTGAGGTTAAGGTTAGGGAAACTTTTAATGATTCCTAACACTTGTGAAATGGGGTATAACAGGATACCTTGTAGGAGATCACCTATTTAAGTGCGAGGACAGGTCACTTCAAATGAACGCACTTAAGAATCCAAGTGTGTCCACGGCCACAACGGACAGAACAATAAGAATGAAAATGAATAAGGGAAGTTATTGTGTTAGTATCATTGTCTTGGCTTATACTAAACACTGACGGTTTAAGACATCACATTCACCGCACAATAAGTAAGTCTGGTGGTATTCCACTAAGGAAGGTTCAAAGCGGAAACTACCTCTCCTAATTCAATATCTTTCCGCTGAAAGATTACTGAAGTTTGGCACCCTGTGTGCACCAATTCTCTTTCAAGAGGGGATTGTTGGAAATTTTCCTTTGATGGGGGTTGCGTCCACACATCTTTAATGACTTAAATACTCGGGTTCCGCATGTTAGAGTCTTTGGTTATTCACACGTGCATAATGCCATAATCTACTAAGTGAGTAGATGACCGTAGGGCAAAGGATCTTCAAATTTCGTTAAGAAATGAAAGAGATATTGGTTCACTAAGTAAGGTGTTTGATGCATGAAAATATGGTGTGAGACAAATCTACCACATCGGTGGGAAAAAGAAGAATTGTTCTTTTTATAAGCCTCAAAATTGGATAAAGGTTTGGGACCCAAGGGGTAACCCATGTGTTTGAAGGAGGGAGGGCCTAAGTATGCTTGGGTTCAAGGCTAGCCCCACACGTGCGCCGCCGCCGCCCGCCCGTCCCGTCCGGGCTGCGGGCTTCTGGGTTGCTTCTGATATTATCTTTTGGACCCAAACTGCTTAGTATTTACAGTTTGGTCCCTGGAGTTTCAGAAAAGATAAAATTGGGAAGAGGCTCACGATGGAAGGCAGGAGCTTTGAATCTCCATTACATGGCACTTGAATTCAGCCATTATTTGGCTGATTGTAACCCCTCAATAAATGTCATTACATGGCTATTGAAAGCCATTAGTTGGCTAGTTGGCACTTGAATTTATCTTGGGAGACTATTGCCCGATAACGTAAAAGCATATATGCGGGACAATCTTGTCTTAAAGACATAGAGTCATCTCTCGACTCAGCCGGTGGTGTTGTGATTATCTAATTCGTTGCTAAGTGTTTCAGGTGTGAACTTGAAACTCAAAGGACTCTAGCCGTTTGGATTCTCAGCGGTTCTACAAGCTACAAGTGTAGCAGTTCATGTTCTTGTATTTCTGAATACATGATCCTGATTTGAAGTTCTAGTACAAGATTAAAAGATTGACAACTTGTTATTGTAATCTTTATTGTTTATTCTTTCGAAGCACTTGTAATAGTTATTTATTATTCTCGTACTGCTTTACATCCAACATTTTTCAACTTGAATTATTGTGCTCGATACATTTTACATTTAAGTTGTCCTAAAACAACTTAACCGTATGCTTTTTCATGGAAAATGAGGATAATATGGGCATATGCAACTTCACGGTTGATTGATGTGTGACCTTTGGCGGCCTCCTAACTTGTGTTGATTTATCCTTAAAGTTTCATTTCAATTTGAGTTTGAAATGTGACACAAACTCATCTTATTGTAACGTGACACAAACTCATAATAGGGAGAAATGTTTTTTTTAGCTCTTTACAAACTTTTGTTAGTTTTATGATCATTTTATAAGAGATCTTTATTTTTTTCACGTAAGATCTGAAAAAAAACACATAAGAGATTTGAAAAACCATTTTCTTCTGTTAAAAAAACTACACCATAAAGGATTACCTATGCAAATTTTCTTTGTTCTCCATGGAACAATGTAGCGGTTAAGAAGTTTTAATTTGAGATGATCACAGTGTCACAAGTTCTAATTCCAATAGCTTTTTAACATTGTTCTTTCAGTTTGACTTCTTTAATCTGCTTCTAAATATGTGAAGAAACAAAAAGAGCCCCCTCAACAAATCAATAAATGGATATGTAAATATGAAAAAGAGAGCATGAGAGAATCAAATGAATAGAAGACATAAATGAATGGGCAAAAACACACAAATAAGGGATAGAGAGTGAAAGTAGTCATAATTGTGATCATAATATACTAATTGCTACATTGTCGGTGTTGTTAGTTACATAACTTCAAATAGATGGAAACTTTTTTCTTCTTTAAATTCTTGGACATAAGTTACCTTTAGGGCAAAGAAATCACAAAGCTCCATATTATTAAGAAGGGAGCTTTGTGGCTTAGTTCTCACATGGACAACTGAACTTTCACTTGTTTTTTTCATAATCGTGGTGTCCGAGCCAGCTTGCATGTACTCGACTAATTTCCATTTTTTCAATTGTAACTATCTACTTTGCAACTAACAGTTAACTTAAAAGGTAAAGACCTCAATTGAAACAATCTATTCACTTGCTCATATCAAATACTAATAAGCAACTATACAAGTCGTATGCATACATTGCACTCTTTCCCGTTATATTCCTGGATAGCAAGGTTGGCCAGTTCCATCAGTAACTCAGCCTTGCCTCTGAAATCCTAATGGTCCTAGTGAACCACCAATACTCCTCCTCCAAAAGGAGTTTGTATCCACAACCTTGTTGTTCACACTTGCAAGAGTAAAAACACAAAACTAGTCCCCCATATATAAGTCAATGTTTATCCTTGGATTCGGCCATACATATTAACGGTAATCGAAATTCAATATATTAAAATAAAGTTTGTAATTTACTTAAGCAAATACTTAACTATATATAAGTTACTTTAAAATTTTATAAAACTTTATGTATATATTATTTAATTAATGGTATTGATGGGTCAAAGGATAATTGTAAATATAGTTAACTAGTAAATTGGTCCTTATCTGACATTTTCTTATGCTTTCTTCGAGGGTCTTTTGTGAAAGAAATAATCCCCTTGATTATTTTCATTAATTGAATGAGTATATATACAATTTACATATTTTCATAATAGGAGAATCATATTCCTATTCTACTCCTAAAACCTTATTCTACTTGGACACTAACTATACAATTATGGTAATACAAGTATTATGGTAAGTGTACAAGACTAATTACTACACTAAAACAATATACTTAAACTAAGGTAATACACAGACTGATTTTGGACCAAAACCGTGATATACCTTAAGTGTATATCACGGTATAGTATGTATATTTAACACACACCCGCAATCATAGCGGACGGTCTTCGAACGCTGTGACTGTCCTTAAAATCTTCAAAAAGGACCGAGGGAAGACCCTTTGTAAAGATGTCGGCAATTTGATACCTGGATGGGACATGTCAGACGCGAACTTGACCACGAACAATCTTTTCGCAAACAAAGTGATTGTCCATCTCGATATGTTTAGTACGCTGGTGCTGAACCGGATTACCAGAAAGGTAGATGACACTAATATTATCACAATACACCAAGGTCGCTTTCTGAATAGGACAATGAAGCTCTAACAACAAATTACATAACTAACATAATTCAGTGACCACATTAGCTACCCCTCGATACTAGACCTCTGCACTGGAACGGAATAAAGTCAACTGACGCTTCGCAAACCAGCAGACCAAGTTATTGCCAAGACACATACAATAGCCAGATGTAGACCGTCTGGTGTCCGGACAGCCACCCCAATCAACATCTGTATACGAGACAAGTGTTGACGTTGATGAAGGATATAAATGCAAGCCATAGTCAAGTGTACCCTGAATATACCGAAAGATGCGTTTGAGCGCATTCATGTGCTCAACTCTGGGATCATGCATAAACAAACACACATGCTGTACGACATACGTAATATCTGGTCTTGTGAATGTAAGTTACTGAAGGGCCCCTGCAAGACTGCGATAGCGGGTCGGATCCTCATACGGTGCGCCGACCGCAGCCCCAAGTTTGGGCTTAGTATCAACTGGAGTGGAAGTGGACTTACAAGATGACATTCCAACCCTCTCAATGATCTCAGTTGCATACTTTCGCTGGGATAAGAACAACCCACATGTATGACGAGTGACAACAATCCCCAAAAAATAACTTAAGGGCCCCAAGTCTTTCATAGCAAACTCAGAGCTGAGCATTGTCATGATAGACTGGTGTAAGACATCGGAAGAGACAGTCAAAATAATATCATCCATATATAACAGTATATAGGCCAAGGACAAACCATGACGATAGATGAACAAGAAATTATCCGACCTGCTATGAGTGAACCCAATAGTCGAAACATAGTTGGCAAACCGCTTATACCAGGCCCGTGGAGACTACTTAAGCCCATGTAAGGACTTATTTAACAAACAGACATGATGATGATGTTTGGGATCCCTAAATTCCAAAGGCTGATGCATATAGATTGTTTTCCTGAGATCATCATGTAAGAAAACATTCTTTACATCTAACTGATGAATATGCCATGCCTTCGAAAGAGCCAAGCTAAGCACAATGTGAATGGTAACCGACTTGACCACCGGACTAAACGTCTCATTACAATCCATACCAACATGCTGAGTCTTACCATCACCCACAAGTCGCGCCTTATGTGAGGCAAATGAACCATCTGAATTATCCTTATGAGCAAAAATCCACATAAACCTAATAATATTAATATCAGATGGATGGGGCACCAACTCCCACGTCTTATTATCAATAAGAGCATTATATTAATCGGTCATAACAATTTTCCAATTCCGGTCATTTAACGCAGACACAGAATTACGGGGTAAAAGTGATTTAAGAACATTAAAATTTTAAATTAAAATGTCTTTTTGGTTTAAAAAGACCCCATTGACTACGAGTGACCGATCTATGACTCGAGGAAGAATTGAGCGGATTTTGGGAATTTTTTGGACTCGGGACGGACTGTCCAGTAGGCAGTGGGTCTGCTGGCCCAACACGGTAAATAGATACAGGAACTGGACCAGTTCCAGAAGTGGGCTGGACTGGCCCTGAATCTGGCCCAGTGACGATACTGGGAATAACTGCTCGTGACAGACCAGTGGGACCAGCGGGCAGTGGGCCCGCTGGAGAATTTTGGGTGCGAGACATGTCAGAAAAATGGTGAATAATATACGGGGAATACCATAATCCAAAAAATTATACGAACTATGCACGAGATTACTCACCTTAGCAAACGAAAATTGGGATTCATAAAAAATGACATGGCGATAAAGGATGATTTTATTAGAGGATAAATCAAAGCATTTGTAACCACAATGATTAGACGGAAAACCCAAAAACACACATGGAGTAGACCGGGCCTGAAGTTTGTTAATTGTGGTTGACGGAAATAGCGGATAACACAAACACCCAAAGACTTTAAGATGTGAATACGAATGGGTTTTATTAAATAGAATGTGAAGGGGGAATAATATGTCAAACCTTTGGAAGGAATTATGTTAAGGAGATATGTAACCATTTGTAGAGCATGATTCCAAAAAGACAGGGGTACGGAAGCATGATCAATAAAGTTCGGACAATGTTATTAATGGTATGAATTTTGCGTTCGGCTTTCCCATTTTGTGAAGAAGTATGAGGACAAGAAAAATGAAAATTGATTCCATTATTAGCACAGAATTCCTGAAACACCCCATTGTCATACTCTTTGCCATTATCACATTGAATATTTTTTATTTTCCGTTCGAATTGAGTTCTAATGAATGCTCTAAATTTTAAGAAGATGGGAAAAACTTGGGATTTTTTCGCTATCAGAAAAGTCCATAAAAACTTAGAATAATCATCCAAAAAGAGACATAATACCGATGACCCAAAGAACTAAGAACAGGAGACTTTCATAAATCACTATGAATAATATCAAATGACATTAAAGTATGAGAATTGGAGTCTACAAATGGCAACTTAACTATTTTTTCTAAAGAACAAAATTGACAATTCGGAGTACTACGCACACTCTTACAAGAAATAATTTTTTTTTATCTAAAGAAGACAAAATAGATGATCCCGGATGACCTAGATGAGCATGCCACAAGGAAGGAGCCAGAGCGGCAAAGTGGATGGCAATGCGTGACTCTAGAAACCGGAACGTGGCGTGATAGAATAAAGATCACTCCTACTATCACACCTCATAGAGGACTCCCCGTTTTAAAATCCTTCACCGAAAAACTAAATGGATCAAATTCTATCGACATAGAATTATCAGTGGTGAATTTTCGGACAGACACCAAAATTTTAATCAATTTTGGAGCATGAAGGGTATTTATCAAAATAAGGGGTGGATGGGGGGGGGAGACAATATTTTCTGACCATAACCACAAATTGGAATTGAATTACCATTACCAACAATTATACCATTAGTGTTGCTCAAATTGGAATAAGATGAGAGAGTACCTGAGTCGGACGTCATGTGAGTAGTGGCACCGGAATAAGATGAGAGAGTATCTGAGTCGGACGTCAATGTCGGAAGGAGTGGGGCCCACTACATGATAAGCCTGAGGGGGCTGCGGTCCAAGTACGCCGGGTTGTTATCCCGGCCCAGAACTGGGGCGAGAACCACTGGGCCAAACTGGATTAGGCCAGAAACAACGATGTTGGGCAGTCCAGTGGCCAGAATGCGAAACTACTAGGCCGTAGGGACTGTTGGGCCACTGCCCACTGGCCCAGGCCCACGGCCAGGGGGCCCAAGGCTGGGACTAGTTGGGTTGTGGCCCACTGCCGGTAATTCGAGACATACTGCCACCGTGACCATCTCCGGAACCACCGCGTTTGCCCCCGTGATTTTCGGCATTATTTTTCCGACTATTTTTGCCGCCACCATGAGTATGGTTTTGGCCAGAATTATCAACACCACCTGGAGGTTTGTAGATGACGTCATCATGATTACGAGACTAGCACCGGTAGCTGCCTTTTTGGCCAAGCCGACTTCTTCGAGGGTAAGCATAGAACGAGCATGATAAAATTGCGGAAGATGGCTGCTCTGACGAAGAAGCGTGCCAACACCACTATATGCCTTTGAAAGGCCTGCAACCATTTGTAGGACTAAATGATCATTCAAAACAGGCGCGCCAACGTTGCGGAGTTGGTCCGCCAATTCCTTTAATCTTTTGCAATATGCTGAAATGTTTGGATAATTTTCCATATAGATGTGGAAAAATTCCTACTCAAGGGTAACAACACGAGAATTCTGATTATCTTGGAATATATCACGTACTCTATTCCATGCCTCCATCGCCATAGCGTCGGGTTCGATAATCGTTTGCAAGAGGTCGCTAGAAATAGTGGAATAAATCCACTGAAGAACAGTAGCATCAAAGGTCGTCCATAACGTAGGATCATCCTCTGGTTTGGGCACCTCCGTATCTGTAGGAGCCTCAAGGATAATATGATGGAGAATTTGATGTGAGCGTGCATATATTTTGAACAGTTCGGCCCATGTCACGTATTTGACGTTTTCTATTTCAAGAATGATAGGGATGTGATTCTTGATATTAGAAACAGTAAGGGCAGGGTGAAACATGTTCCTAGCCATATTGGCAACGCAAGATGTGACGTAGGGATTGGGGAGAAAAAAACGGGGAAGAGAAAAATAATTTCCGGGCACGGAAACCGAGGAAGGGGGCTCAGATTCGGTGGTTGGACGGAAATAGCAGGGAGAAAGTGGGAGAAAATATTAACCTAGACTCTTGATACCATGAAAGAAATAATCCTCTTGATTATTTTCATTAATTGAATGAGTATATATACAATTTACATATTTCCATAATAGGAGAATCATATTCCTATTCTACTTCTAAAACCTTATTCTACTTGGACACTAACTATACAATTATGGTAATACAAGTATTATGATAAGTGTACAAGACTAATTATTACACTAAAATAATATACATAAACTAAGGTAATACACGGACTGATTTTGGACCAAAACCGTGATATACACTACGATATAGTATGTATATTTAACATTTTGGAAACAAGCTCTATACCTCTCAAGATTAGGTATACACATATCTAGTAAATTGGCCCTTCTCAAACTTTATGAGGTATACAATTATGTGTATACCTATACCTCACATTGTAAAACAACAACAAAAATATACACATAAATATAGTTAACCAGACTTAAGTTGTTGTTTGAGGAGTTTTGAAAACAAGCTCTATATCTAGTAAATTGGCTCTCCTCCGACCCGATGAACATGTCTAGTTGTTAGCGAGCGATCTCAAATTAGCATATAAAAATATAATTCGTCTAACTCATTTAAATTTGAATAGAGTTTTTGATCCACTATCTGTTAGGTCAATCCACTCTTAGTCATTAATCAGTTAAAACTCATATTGATTTGAACTATAATCCAAATTAATCTTGAAATAATTTATCAAAATATTTTATAGATATCTTTTTTGTTTTGTTTGATAAATAATGTAACACTTACCTAGAGTATTATCTATTCAAATCTCTCCATAACCTCCACAGGACAATTTAGTAGTTAAAAGATTATAATTTTTAAAAATAAATATGTTATAATTCGAATTGTAGGGTCAATACTAATAAGTAGTACCTCTATGATTAGTAGAGGAAGATGAAGCATAGTTCCCGTGGATAAAAAGAAAAGTTAAAGACTCTTCACAAAATGATAGAAGCTTTATCGAAGTAAATGAGATGATTTCATGAACATATGTTACCGCCCACTTAAAACATATATCAAATAATTATGTCCTTTATAAAACTAAATAAATAGATGAAAATATATCAACTTATTCATATTAAGATTTGAATTCAATTTTTTTATAAACATTTGTCTAATTTATATTAGTAACAAATAAATAACACATATATGCTCTGACATTCTACGGAGAAAAAAACTTAAGAACAAAAATTACATCTTTTTAAAAAAAGAACGAGGTAACATTTTTTCCAAGGTAGAGTCTCTCTTGCCAAAGACAAGTTTTAAAAGGGGGTTACACGAGACCTAGTAGTCCGTTAACAAGATAAGCACATTTGTATACTATTTCCAATACATCAGGGTCATTTTTAGATAAAAAAATCAAATGAAAGACGTTTTTTTGTTATATTTTCAATAGTTTACTGCATTTGTTTTTCATAATAACAAGCGCACTATAACTTTATAACTGCTGTAGTTTAATTTCTGCTGCTATATATTCTATAGTTTACTTTATTTATTTTATTTTATTTTATTTATTTGAGTTATTTACTATTTTATTTTTCAGAATGAGCACTTACTTATTTACTTTTATTATCAACATTTTCATGCTGCTTTAAAATTGATAGGGTCTAACTTTGTTTGTGTTTATTCTTTGTCCCGAGTCTCTCAAAACAAGTCACTCTAAGCTATACCCTCCCAAACCCTATGTTGATGTTGTGAGATTTTAACGGGTATGTTGTTGTTGTCGTTAGTTCAGGGCATTTTGGCCCTTTTTCAAATTATCGGGGATGGAAATTGCAATTTTCTCTATGAACACTGAATCTGAGTCCCAACCCAAATCAACAAATTCTCCCAAAATTTGATACTTTGAAGTAACAGAAATTGTAAAATTTGAATCAATGGGGAACAGAGGTCATACACAGTACAGAACAACAAGACGAACATCTCATTTCTCAATTACTCTGTATATGTTCCTTCTCTTTGTTTTCTCAATGTTCGTATTCTTTTTGTACACTAAAGATATCGCTGAAGATGAGGAAAAACATGTCTTAGTATCCGAGAAGAAGGAGCTCGAATCCGAACAGGTTGTTATTTACTTACTCCCTCCGTCCCAATTTACACGACGGTTCACCGGTTTTGGGAGTCAAATAAATCTTTCTTATTCAACTAATTCTTTTCTTGGAGGAGGTGTATATGTACTATTTATTCTTAGTGAATTGCTCATATGTAGGTTAATTGATCAAATTATATCAACTTTTATATTTTTTCTTATATATTCACGGGTGGGTCTCGCAGTCAAGCTCCCTTCTGCCTAATTAATAATTTACAGTATATGAAAAAAGTCGGAGAAAATTGTATTCAAAGTAAGAGTTATTTGACTCCCCAAACTGGTCAACCCTCGTATAAATTGGGACGGAGGGAGTATTTATTTATGCTTGAATATTGCGAAAAGTTCTCATTTTATGTTTTTTTAATGTTCTGTTTTGCTTATCTTGCATAATTTATTGATGTTTGCGAATTTGGTGCTATGTGCTGATCTTTTGTATTTTGGCCTAGGAAGTTTCTGGATAAGTTATAATTTTCTGAGAATTTAGCTTCTTATTTGGATTGAAATTAGTGGTCAGCATGTTGGGGCTAAATGTACGTTTGGTTGAAACTGGAAAATAAATATGATGATAATGAGAACAGTTGGAATAGAGGCCCAAAGAGTTTTAGGTGGTTCAGCCAATTATGTCTACATTCATGTGCAAAGGAGGAGCAACAATTTCATATTTTTAGAGTTAAAAACAAGTGTAAAATACATAATTTGTTTTGTTGGTGTAGAAGTAGTTTCGTTGATAATATAGATCAATATATGGACTTTCTGGAGTTGCTAGGGAGATGTTGTAATTGACTGTATGGATATTCCTAGCAGCCTTTTGTAACTCTTGGTACCTTCTTGGTAATTAGTCAATACACCTTTACCTTATCAAAAAAAGAAAAGAAAAGGAGCAACAATTTACTATATTAGAAGTGTATAAAGAGTACAAATTATCAATCCAATCTATTTTGCGAAATGAATAACTGAAGATAATAACTATGCAAAGTGTATCCCAACATTTCATTGTCTAATATTTTCTCATAAGTCTCTCAGCGTACTTCACAATTCTCTCAACACCTCATAGTGGGGACTCTCTCCTCCTCTCTCTTGCATTTATTTTCTATTTCTATTCCATTATCATGACTAAACAATAATGACTATTTATATGACAGTTTCATCAACACCCACTTGTCAACTTGATTAATTTGGTGTGGTGAATTGAAATGCATACCAAGTTGTTCATCACTCGTTTCAAGTTGCAATCAACTTGCTAGAAGTTGCAAACAACAAGCTACACGTTGTGAAGAAAATTACTCTGAGTTGTGATCAAGTCGCAAATCAACTTTTTTCAAATTGTAATCAAGTTGATAGCCAATTTCTTGCAAGTAGCAAGTCATCTTACCCTAAGTCACAAATATGTTGCAAGCTAACTTAGTTCAAGTTGTAATGAATTGCAAGCCAACTTAATCCAACTTGCAAACAAACTGACACCAAGTAACTTGCCAAATTTGGATGGAAAATTGAAAAAATTTGTTCTAATAAATGTCCACTTGTATTTTCTACTTAGTAGACATGCTCCACTTCATTTAGTTCTTACTTGAACTCATTTCTCTCACAACTTTCACACCTATTGCATTTTTAAAGCTGTCCGGAATTATGCTCCTATACATGAACCTTCTTCTTAGCCCTTTTAGCTGTTGCCTCTATACATGCTCTGGTGCTTTGGCACTCCATGTTACCTTTTGGAAACAACTATAAAGTGACTTACTGTCAGTTTTGCAGAATATTACCTCTCTTAGGTCTCATGTGGTAATTGGCTCCATCTCCACTTAAACGTCTCAAAATGAACTTCCTTGAAGAGGCTCGTCTTCAATACTCCTTTGTGATCTCAGGAGGACACTCATATATCCTCAATAATATGTGCACCTTAATATGGTGCTCATTTGTTGAGAAATATCTCGACATGTCATACATGCATGTTGGCATCTTCAGCTACATATACGGAAACTCGCCTTCCATCCATTGTAACCACACAGATGGTTTGGGACACAACTTCCTCCCATTGCAACCCCAAATATGATTAGGGAATATAAGGAATTTGCCATCCATCCATTGTAACTCCACACGGCTTAGGAATATAGGGAAACACGGTTAAGGAATACATTGTTAGAAGAAGATCTTGAATCTTTCTAGTCAAATTTGACAAGTTGTTTGGTGTCAACTAATTAAAGTTAAAAGAAGCTGGCTTATTACAACTTCAAGTAAGGTGACTTGTAACTTTATTACAATTGAGAATAAGTTAGCTTGCAATGATTACATAAGGGACCCACATATTTTGTCTCTTCCTTCTGAGAAAGAAAAAGTCACTAGCGATACACCTCCTACAGAGGAGATGTTCTTGCATGGTGGGGGAGAGGAAGACAAGACAACACGTATGGTGGGGGAAATGTTTCCTTTCTCTCCTGTATCTTTGGACACATAACAGTTGACGGAGATGGAAGAAATCTGTCAGCAATTGTTATCAATAGAGGTGAACATCATATCATGGAGTCTTAGGGGATTGAATCGAAGGGATAAAAGAACTGTAGCGAAGCTGTTAATTGAGATTTTTTTAATGTAGAAAAATGTAAGGCGTATATCTATTGCCTACAATAGTCCAAATTTAAAGGGGATGTACTGATATATGTGAAACAGATATGAGTTAATAGATGGGCTAAATTTGGGTGTCTGGAGGCTAGTGATAGTAGGGGAAGTATCTTGATTTTGTGGGACAACATTATTTGGAAGGGGGAGGTGATTAATATATAGGATCGGGAACCCGGTTAATGCGGAATTAGCCAAGGAGCATTACAATGATAATAACAAAGACAGTAATAATGGAAAGCAAAACAAATAAATGAGGCACTAATTTAACGTGGTTCGGTCAATGTGACCTAATCCACAGGCGGAGAGGAGCAATTTCACAATACCAACAAGAGTACAACAGAGACTACAAAATTAGAGTAAATACTTTAATTTATCCCAAATACTTCGACAGAATAACCTCACAAGATCACTCCAAAGAAAGAGTTCACACAAGTGATCTCCAATACTCACTCTCTTACAAAATACTCTAAAAAAGGAGAAGAAGACAAGAGATTACAAAAGCTCTTGAAATTGGTGTGTTCTTCAAGTGAGAAGAAACTTATTTATTTATAGCAAAAAACCATTGGTCCCCAAGCTTGCTAATGGCAAATGTCATGGTAAGATTATCCAACCACATACTTCAAACTTGGTCCCCAAGTTTAATTATCTGCTAGCCAAGTTAACGTAAGAAAATAGGCTTATGCCTATAATAGGATGGACCCCACTAAAGTCAAAAGATATGGCCACGTTACAAATCTCCACCTTAGCCTAATTGTGGCTAATGAATTTGCTCTACCCTCTCTGCAAAATCTTTATGGGCTAAACTATTTCTCATAAATGCCAATCAAGTTCAAGCAGAACTTGAACTTGCAAATTGGAATAATCTTCGTGTACATGTCAGCACAATTTTCTCTAGTGTTGATCTTTTGAACAAAGATTTTTCCTTCAGCAATGGTTTCATGGATGAAATGATACTTGATATCAATATGCTTCGTCCTTTCATGACACATGTTTAATCAAGTGAATGACACTTTGACTATCACAGTAAATGGTAATATCACCTTGGTATGCACTGAGTTCAGTAGACCCTTTAGCCTAAGGCTTCTTTGATTACTTCAGTCATCTTCGGTAGTAAATAAAGCTACTATATATTGTAACGTAACTTTCTAACTGATAGCACAACCACCAATGCAAAACACGTAGCCCGTTAGTGATTTTTTTTTTATCAAGATCACCTGTATAATCAAAATCAATAAAACCAACCAAAGTGTTAATATTTCTCCCAAACTCCAAACATGCGTGTAAGTACCTTGCTGTATATGGGAATCCATTTCACAGTCTGCCACTGTATTTTCCCGGGATAAGCCATATTCCAACTTACAACACTAACAACTTGTGAAATGTCTGGGTGTGCGAACCATTGCATACATTAAACTGCCGATTGCACTAGAATAACTGAATAATGAACATGTGCCACATACCTCCCTTCTTCCTCTGACTGCGGGGACTGAGCATACGATAACTTAAAATGAGCTGCAAGAGGGGTACTCACTGTTTAAGCATCTTTCATGCCAAAAGTCTTTTCTTAAAAAATCAACACTAGAGAACCCTGTTGCATGTTCACGAAGCCTCTTCTAGTTGGCAAGTTCAAGTTTTGCTTGAACTTAATTGACATTTATGAGGAATAATTTAGCCCATAAGGACTTTTGCAGATCGAGGAGCAAATTCACTAAATTAGCCACAATTAGGCCAAGGTGGAGTTTTGTAATGCGGCCATATCTCTTAGTTTTAGTGGGGTCCATCTAATTATAGGCACAAGCCTTTTGCTTACATGAACTTGGCTAGCATTTAATTAAATTTGGGGACCAAGTTTGATGTATGTGATTGGATAATTTTACCCCGACATTTGCCATGACATCATCACTCTTGTAGCAAGCTTAGCGACGGATGGGTTTTTGCTATAAATAGATAAGTTTCTTCTCATTTGAAGAACACACCAATTTCAAGAGCTTCTCTGATCTATTGTCATCTTCTCCCTTTTTGAGTATTTTGTAAGAGAGTGAGTGTTGAGAAACACTTGTGTGAACCCTTTCTTTGGAATGATCTTGTGAGGTTATTCTCTTGGGTAATGTCATATGCAAATTTGATTCTCAGGTGCTAAAATTTTCATGGCACATGACTGGAGTTTATGCCCCCCATTGTAGATTTGAAAGAAGAAATGTTTGGTGAGAAGTAGCTGCATCCAGGAATAGGGGAATTTGTGGACCATAGGTTGTCTGTGGAGATTTCAATGTGACCACGTTCTTGGATGAGAGAAGGAATAGCAACACAATTTCTAGAGCCATGACCGGCTTCACTAAGTTCAGTGAGGGCTTGGAGCTCATTGACCCTCATTGCTATGAAGAATTTACATGTGGGCCAGGTAACAATTCACACATTGCCTACGGACGAAATAGATTTTTGCTTTCTCTGAGTGGGATGAAAGCTTTAGGAGCATGAGATAATTAGTGCTTCCTAAAGTTTCTTTCGACCACATCCCTATTTCACTCAAATGTGGAGATTGGGAGAATACAAATCATATTTAAAGTTCGAGAATTGGTGGCCTGTGGCTGAGTACTGATAGATTCAAGGCCAGAGTAGCATCTTGGTGGTCTTCCTTCGACGTCTAGGATATACCAAATTTCATTACGACAAAAAAGCTCAAACAATTGAAAGGCAAGATAAGAGTAGAGTTTAGCTTAAGGAGGGAATCTAACGGCTATGAAAACTGAATGTTTGGATAGGATATTGGAGTTAGAAGTTGCACAGCAAAACATGGATCTTAGTGAAGATGAAATAATTCAGAAGGCACTTCTGGCGATGAACCTGGAAGAAATTGCAAAAATTGAGGAGATATTATGGAGACAGAAATCAAGAGTTCAGTGGCTAAAGCATGGAATATAAATTCCATTTTTATTCCAAAGGGTGGCAAACGCTCACCGGAGACTTAATGCTATTGATACGCTCAATGTTAATGGAACACATATTGAGGATTTGAATGTCATAAAGAGTGAGATCCTAGCCTTCTACTGGAATTTGTACAAAGAGCTAGAGGAATGGAGACCTGAATTCAACTACTTATATTTCTCTAAGATCAATGCTATAGAGTAGTAGTGGATGCGAAGGAAATTTGACGAGCCGGAAATTCTGGAGGGTTTAAAGGCCTGTGCAACAGACAAGGCCCTGGCCTATATAGATATACTATGAGCTTTTTTCTACGCTATTCGGATGTGATAAAAGAGGACCTGTTGAATACTTTCCAAAATTTTAATTCACATGAATATTTTGAGAAAAGTTTCAATATCACCTATATAGCTTTAGTTCCTAAGGAGGTCGAGGCAGTGGACTTGAAGGACCTCAAACCTATAAGCCTTATAGGGAGTGTGTATAAGATTATCTCCAAGGTTTTAGTACCAATTTCTAAAAAAAAAGATTATCTCCAAGGTCCTGGAAGAGAGACTGAGTAAGTTGATCCTTAAACTGGTAGATACTCAACACGTGGCTTATTAAAGGTAAGCAGATTATGAATGCAACACTAATTGCAAATGAATGTGTTGATTCCAGAATTTGGGGGAGGAAACCAGGGTTGTGTAAATGAGACATTGAAAAGGCGTATGGCCATCTAAACTGGGATTATCTTCGAAAGATACTTAAGAATATATGAGTTGGCAGCAAATAGATAAGGTGGATTTATTTTTGCATCAGCAGTGTCAGATTCTTCATTTTAGTTAGTGGCTCCCACGAGAGTTTTTTTCCATCACAGAGAAGGTTAAGGCAGGGTGACCTAGTCTCACCTTTTCTCTTTATTATTGCTATGGAAGAGTGAATATTATGACCAAGAAGGCAAATACGGAGGGTTGCTAAGGAGGTTCAGGGTGTTAAACAATGACAAGAGCTGTTTTTAAATCACACATCTACTGTATACTGGTGATTTTTTTGATTTGTGAAAATATGTCTTCCAATCAAAGTTGTATTTCCATAAAGGGGTTGTTTATGTATTTTATAAACTTTAAAATACATAAACAACCCCTTAAAGTTTTCACATAATTCCATTATATCTCAACTGAAGGTGTTACCTATTAGACACTTACAATATTTCTAAAATATGCTTATTGAACGCCTCACTGATGATTTCTAACAAAACTATAGTACGTGGTGTTTACATGCTATTGATGTGGCAAAACAACGAATTAAAGGACAACATGTGGCTATTTCCATTATACTTCTTTTTCCTTTTTTTAAATCTCTCTTATTTTCTCTTCTTCACTGCTTAAAGTTCTTTCATTTTTTACCATTGACAAACCTTAAAAAATAAAGAATTCCTAGGTGTATGGATGAACACCATGAGTTAAAGTATCCAAATGAAAACACATGACAACTTTTGGGGCCCATCTTTGTATTTGGCCTAAAATTAAATTGGAATCATAAAGGAATACTTTTCATGTGTCCTTAGTGTAACTTGTCTGGTCAGTTTGGAAGAAATGCTAATAGTTGTGTCAGTAGTGTTTTGTGTTTTGCTGTCTTGCTTGCATCAGTGACTAAAAACAAAAAGGGCAGCCCGGTGCACTAAGCTCACACTATGCGCGGGGTCCGGGAAGGGCCGGACCACAAGGGTCTATTGTACGCAGCCTTACCTCACATTTCCGCAAGAGGCTGTTTGATTCTAGAAAAACATAACTGATATTGACTCCTGTTAGTGAGAATGTCTTCTTTTGACTTTTGCAGAATGAAGACAATTCTGTCTGGGAAGCTTCAAAGAGCCATGGTTTACATCCATGCGTCAAGCCAACTGCAAAATACAAAGGTTAAGATCTACTAATACCTTATGCTTCTTCTGCTACCTGCTAGTTAATATGGAAATGGTATCTCCATTGCCTTTTGGGAGTACTAATGCTTTTTTATGTTGTACAACAGAAATACTCGATTTTTTCTAGATCTCACTTTTTAGATCCCATTTTTTTTTGGGTGGGGTGGGGGATGGGGGTGCCTTCATTGTTACCTTAAAAACAAATTTCTTTCTATCTTCTCTTATGGTTCTATCAGTTCATGCCTGTGTTGGTTTAAATCTGAAACAATGGATTTCTCGGTCATAAAAAAAGAAAAAGATCATGCCTTTGCGGTTTTCTCTCTTATGTTTGACATGTACCAACTCATGCACAATATGAACCTTTTGTATGCCGCAACTTTTTACGCGAAAAGTCTTATGCAGAATTTATCCTTCTTGTCCAGCTGCTCTAGGATGGAATCGCTACTTGACTGTAAAAAGTAATGGTGGATTAAATCAAATGAGGACGGGTGTAAGTTCGATCTTTCGTTAGATTTCTAGATTTTTAATTTTTAAACCACAAACTTCAACGGAATTGGTTCTTGCTATTTGTGCTACGGTTAGACGAGCTAAAGGTTTGAATCAGCTCAATCTTGGAAATGCTAGTGAGCATGTAGTAACTTGTATACAGTTCTACTTGCATATTCCTGGGGTATCATTTAACAAGTTGACATGATTGAAGATGAGCTATTTTAAAACCTTCAGCTTAGAAATAGATCAAGTAAAACAAATTAAAGTGGGTCCTTAAAGTCTATATGCTGTTTTGGAATGAATTCCATGTTACGAAGTAGCATTCATAGGTTCTTTAAATTTGAGCATATTTAGGGGACAGAAAAGCACGTTTCTCATTTATATTTTTATAAAAGTAACATGTCATATGAGATGGGAATTAGATTTCTAAAAGACCTAAATCGTTGTTCCCAGCAAGAACAGAATGAAGTATGATTGCAAGCTGAAGCATAGTCTTGGAGAGAAATGGCAGATCTGGACCATATTTAGTGGTTAAGATTGAGCTCGTGCAATTTTATATGCTTGATCTCCTTCTCTATTCGTGGAAAGTTAAATAAACGTTCCAGTTTCTGTGGCATCATAGAAAATAAAGTCTATATTTGTTTTAGGCAAAATAGCTGAATAAAAGATGAGACAAAGGGTGGCATGGTTGGTTGGGAACCTAGTTTTTATTGGAGAAGTACAGCTGGAAAATGAAATAAGATTTACTCTTTAGTGAAGATGTAGTCATAGCTGAATTACTATTAGCTAATATTCAGTAAGCTTCTAAGTTTTGCTAATTTGGTTTTTCATTGATAAGATGATTATGCCATGACTTCTAAAGTACTGACTCATGAATCCTGTATGCTGTTGGATGTAGTCACGTCTCATTATTGAAATGTCATTCTGGTTATGCCCTTCCTTTAAGCAAATATGTCCACATATTTATAAGTTAATGAAGTACTTTCCCCTTCAGTCTTACTTTTGTCATTTCACTTCTTTTTTACTTATAGATAGCTGACATGGTGGCAGTGGCACATGTGATGAATGCAACTTTGGTAATTCCTCAATTGGACAAGCGTTCATTCTGGCAAGATTCAAGGTCATATTTTGTTCTGTACTTTATCTCTTGCAACTTCACATGGCTTGCTTGTCATTCTTTCAGAAATGTGTTTATATATATAATGTATTGCTTGAAGTCTCTGTGTGGCTTTTTCTTGTTTCTTGTAGATTGTCTGATGAGTGCTTTAATCTCTATCATTTTTTTTTTAATTTTCACTTTATCTAAACATAATTACTCTTGTTTGTTCAAATGGGCTAATGTACAGTACATTTTCAGATATATTTGATGAAAACCATTTCATCAAAACATTACAAGGAGACCTCAGGATTATTAAAGAGCTTCCCAAAGAAATAGGATCTTTACCTCGAGCTAGGAAGCACTTTACGTCATGGTCAGGAGTGGGTTACTATGAAGAAATGACTCAATTATGGAAGGAGCATCAGGTATGTAAAATCTTCTTCCTATCACCTTTGTTTTAAAGGTAGATTCCGTGGAAACAGGCTCTTGCAGAAATGCAAGGTAAGGCTGCGTACAATAGACCCTTGTGGTCCGGCCCTTCCCCGGACCCCGCACATAGCGGGAGCTTAGTGCACCGGACTGCCTTTTTTATTTTTTATTTTTTTATCTTTGCCTCTCTTGCAATGGACGCCAAAACTAGAAATTGTTGCTACCTTGTTGCCCTTGCTTGCCGTCATGGAAATTGTTAATATTTAAATGGAAGACTGTGGAACATGGTGTCGTTGACAAAGTTATTATGATAATGTTTTCTCTAGTTGAACTGTATCATATATCTATATGGACAACATGTTAATAGTGTTCATGGAGGTCTTAGCCATTCAGAACATTTTTCATGTTGTGCCGAGTAAGATAGTGTCTCTCTTTTCAAACAACATTTGCACAATAAACCCTCTGATTTATATACGAGGTTAACTTTATAAATGGTCACTCAACTTTCACTTTATTGTACTAAAATTACTATACTATTTTTTGTAACAGAAAAATCACTCAACTTTACCTAAGTATCACAAAAAGTCATTAGGAGGAAACAAAAGAGACTTTTTATTTGATAATTAGGTGAAGTAGAATGAATTTTTGGTTACCAAAAAAATTTGTAGTGACTTTCTGTGATACGTAGACAAAGTTCAGTGCTATTTGTCTACGCAAAATAGTTTAGTGATTTTTTGTCATATTTAAGCAAAGTTGAGTGATTTTTTGTTATAAAAAATAGTTTGGTGACTTTGGTGTGATAAAATAAAAGTTGAGTGACCATCCATGAAGCTACTCCGAATATATCAAAGTTGTAAATAGTATGTTTATTAGCTTTCATTATGTTATTTTATTTGATGGAGAATGAGGGACATATTCACTCACTATTAGCCGAAAATTTAAAAAAACTTGAAGTGTACTATATCACTCCATTGCTTGAATCAAGCTGGTGCTAACATATCGATGAATTGCGACTAAAATCTTGCAAATATTAATCAGTTTGAAGCTTTGTTGTACATGGAAGGTATAATTGACCACTGGAATTAAATGGCGATGAATTTTTTTCTTTCTTTTCAATAGTCAGTTATTAAGGACCTTCAAAATTTGTTAGCTAATCTAAAGATGTCAGGGACAACATTTAACTCAAAATCCTGAAATCCTGAAGGGGATTTAATTTATCATTTTATTAACTTTATCAGTTTATGATGTTGATATTATCAGTAGACTCCATTATTAAAAGGGGCTCTTTATTTCTATTTCCTTTTGTTCGTGGAACTTGATCCCATTTTTCTCTTGCCTTATCTAGTAAATTATATATCTGAAATCGGAAGTTTGCTTATTGCATCTTAATTGCAGGTAA